>JADMNL010000024.1:383317500-384517500 GCA_016271365.2 Neoceratodus forsteri | reverse complement strand
GACTCCCATCCCCAGTAGACAGTTGAAGTCCACCTTCGCTCAGCACCTCACAAGGTGCGAGTTAGGGACAGAGTCCGGAATACTGCTGATATGGGGTGGCTAGAGCACAACCCTGCTAAAAAAGAGAGTTGTAATGGGTGAAGCAGGTAGAGGACAATGGGTAAGTGGAAGCAAGTGAAATTGTAGGTAGAGTAACACAGGGTAGTGAGATGAGAGTCAAACATGGTGACAGGGATGGTACACACAGAAAGCAGTAGTAGATGGATAAAGTACACTGGAGCAGATGATGGGCAAAGAATATGGTACTGTAGAATGAGGGAGGACTGAGGCAGCTAGATATAGGCACAGCAAGGTAGTGGAATATGCAAGCGGAGCTTGGCCATGAAATATGCAGCTGGGGCAAGAGCCATGCATCTAGAGATCAGAGAACTGGAGAAGCTCAGTCCAGATGAGGACAGTAGAAATTGTTGCTACAGCTGGATTTGGTTCCAGATGTTTTTGTTGGAGCATATTATGAGGTTAATGTTTGCTCAGAATAATGATATACTCCAAACAGGGAAAAGGCAGGCAAAATCATCCCCCCTCCCCAATTCAAACACCCTAAATATTAGAAAGGGGCACGGTCAGATACCAGGGAGAATGCCATTAGTGAGAACCTGAGGGAATGGAGGAGCTTGTCGGGGTAATGGAAATGGGTAGCTGATAACACAGCAGAAGAAATAATAACAGCAGGTAAAGAATTGGTTATGAAGGGAGCTAGTGAGGCAAAGAACCGCCAAAGTGGAGACAAAAACTGCAAGGCAGGGTACTTACAGGTGGGAGGTAATGAATGCAGCTGGACGGTCCTTCGACTCCATGGAGTAAGCAGAATGTAGGAAGGAGCAAGGCCTGAATATCCAGAGGTGTATAATGGGAGACGGAGCAGCTGAGGAAGCGGGGCTGTAGCAGGAAGGGTTGCAGTTTGCAAAGGGCCTGAAGGCCAAACACTGCACTGAAACAGGGGAGCACAGTCTGGGGCAGACAGAAGGGCTGGAGGTGTGGTTCCGTAGAGGTAGGAGGTCCTTTTCAGTAGATCAGCACTGAGCAAAGCAAGCAGCGATTACAGGGACCTAAGTCGAGAGCAAGCTGTCCAGAATAGGTAGAGATGAGCAGGAGGTTTGAAACATGGGTGGAGATCCAACTTATGCACGACTTCAGGTGGAACTGGCAGTACCGAAATGCAGGAGGAGCTGGGTAGGTAAGAGAACCATGTGGCAAATAACGGGGATTCATGGTAGTGGCCACCAGGTAGCAAGTAATAAATGCCCAGAAGAAAACAAATGATGAAGGAAATGGGAAGCCCCGCAACAACCAGGAGGGAGCAGAAAGGAGTGGGGAGGGTCCAGAGAGACAAAGCACCACAGTACAAGGAGGCACAAGACATAGGGAGGGAGGAAGGAAGGGGGAGAAGGGAGGATAACAGGGAGACGAACAGCAGCAGGAAGTATGAGGAAGCACAGCCACACAAGCCATGCAGGGAGCCTAGGAAAAAAAATTCCCTAAGCAAGGGACATGTGTTAGAGGAGGGCTTATGTAGAGGTCGTGGGAGTAGCTATTCCCCACACTGAACCTTGAGCAAGCCCTCCATTATAGAACACTATTGGCATGACAGTTCAATGAAAATTGTGCTGTAGGAGTAAATGAGCTTTGAAGAACAACACTCTTGTTTAAACACAAATATTGTTCTATAATTTCAAGAAAGGGAGGTAATGTGGTCTAGTGGTTACAGTACCTTCTTGGGAACCAGGAGATTACAGGTTCAAATCCCACTAGAGCCACATAATCACTGTGTGACCTTCAGCAAGTTACTTAACCTCTATGTATTCCGGTCCATTCAACTTTAGAAATGGGCAGAAGCAAGACTCTATTGAAAATGAGATTTTGCATCTTAAGAGGGCTATCCTGGGTAAATTGTTGAGTAAATAGAAAATGAAGGTCCCTGCTTATTGGGGCAGACATGATGTACCAAAGTGGGTTTCGTGAAAACCAGAGCATTGGAATGAATAGATTGGTTAAAGGCCAAATTGACCTGGTGAAGTGGTAAGATATCTCCTGCCCTTAGCTGTCAGGGGTAAAGTGTAGCATTTTTATTTTGTAAAATGTGTTCAAGATGTGATGCATTGTGTAGCAATTTCAGTAAAAAATGTAAGTACAAGAAAAGAGGGAGGATGTAACAGTCATGGGTCAACTGGCTGCACTACAAAAAAATTAAATCAAAAGAGGGGAATCTGAAAACATAAGTACAATTTAAGGAATACACACATTTAGTCCTGATATGCCCGAGTATGCCCATTATTCTTGTTTATTTGGTTATTCATTATGCTACCTTATCTGAAAGTCACAGAAATCTGACCATTGTCTTTATGTGTGCATATTCTCTGAGTGGCACACGTAAGGGGTGAAGTGTGTAAGGTGATCAGGTTAACAGGCAGCAGCACAGAAGTGCATATTCAGAGGTAATGGAAGAGTATCCTGGGTTACCCAAATCACCAGGGTGCTTTCTGAAATTACAGAAGGGAGGTATTTAACGGTCTATATCATGTCCTCCTTTTCTTTAATTTTTAGAATGAGATGTACGTCTTAAAGAGTGAATG
The DNA here is from genome assembly GCA_016271365.2 of Neoceratodus forsteri. Classification (NCBI taxonomy): domain Eukaryota; kingdom Metazoa; phylum Chordata; order Ceratodontiformes; family Ceratodontidae; genus Neoceratodus; species Neoceratodus forsteri. The sequence continues at coordinate 384,514,867 of JADMNL010000024.1, read as the reverse complement.
TCACTCAGAAGACTAATATGTGTCAGCACTGCAATCAACTACCTAAACAAACTCCCTCCCAAATGTTACCTACCTGCCAACAAACCCATTCCTTGTCAAAGAAATAAACTCCCCTCCTACTACCTACATTAGCATAGCTACCACCCAACCCTTTGTCTGGTACATTTTATCCCACCTGCCTCCGTATCTGTTCCCCAGCACAGGCAACCTGCAGTAACTGACAGTTAACAAAAGTCCTGGAAACATCACCATGAAGGTTTTTACCTTGGCAAAAATGTTATTATCTTTTCTGTTGGCATTCTCCAAGCCGGTGCTGAAGGCAGACTGGAAAACGTTGTCATTATGAAGTTTGCTGAGTTATTTTTTCCACAAATGTTTACCCAGTCTTGAAAGATTCTGCTAAGTGTAGGACTGATTTTCTGTTTTAGATGACAGAGAGAGGGCAGCGTTAAAATTACAGGGGGCTTACCAGGGCTTGATCCCCCCAACTCTGAAGTGAGCCCCTGTAGTGTCACTACCGCTATCTTATAGTAGGAAAGGCACTTTAAAGTCATGAAGTGGAATTTTCAAACCAGTTTATTTGATGAAAGTCCCTGCTGCTTCTGACTTTTGGAATAATGGGACATGTGACAATCAGAATTCTCAATCAGTGGTATTAGAGACAACATGCAACATCACATTTCTTTGGTCTAGTTTGTATCACATTTGGGGACGCTTACGTGCATCTTTCAAGCTGCTTGCACCTAGAATTTGATGGAAGCTGCCATAAAGCACATCCAATTGCTGCAAAATAGATCAATGCCTGAAAATATGGTGCAGTTTTGTTGAATGGTCTTTGTTCACCACCTGCCCGGAAGTCTATGGCTGCACCTGGAAGCACCATCCTTGCACCGATGTCTGAAAATGTGGCCCATGGACCCCATGGCCCCCATAGCTTCCAAAGCTCATAAATTATAATTCCAACAATGCAGTAGGAAAGGTGGATAAGAATGAATGAGAAGGAGAGAGAGAGTGACTGAGAGATAAAAAGAAAAAGAACAAAAGAGGGAGCGAGAGAGAGAGAAATTCATGAAAAAAATTGTGAGGAGAAAATGATCAACCAACTCCATTTTAATACTGCTTGATGACAGCCACAAAGTTTTTTTGTTTACCGGGTAAGTGCACTAGACAAATCCTGCCTATTTTCAGGCACGACCCGAGGGAGGGGATACAGATGAAAGCCAACTGACTTTGAACCAGATTAAGCTGTTGGTGGTATTTTTAGTGAATGAGTGAAATTTGGCCAGGACACTGGGGAAATTCCCCTACTCTTTTCGATAAGTGCCATGGGATCTTTAACATCCACCTGAACTAACACCAATCCAGGCAGACGGGACCTTGGTTTTAAAGTCTCATCCGAAAGATGGCCCCTCAGAAGTGCAGCACCCCTCTCATGCTGCACTACAGTGTCAGTACTAGGATATTAACCCAAGTGCCAGATGCGGGAACTGAACCCATGGCCCTCTGATCTCCCGGACTCAGAGGCGAGTGTGCTACCTACTGAGCCACTGACACTGCTTCTGATCTCCCAGCCTCAGAGGCAAGTGTGCTACCTACTGAGCCACTGACACTGCTTCAGTGGTAGTACACCTCAACCAGAACAAGATAAATGTCACTGGCAAGCAAGATGCATAGATACTAAACAAGCACTGGTGGCCCAAACTAAGTGAAATAGAAAATCATACACTGTACATTACCCCTTCACTAACAGATTAGTATCTCAGAGCTGACTGAAGAAATGAATCACGTCAAGACTCAGGAGAGTGAACAACAGAAGAAAAATACAAAAGCCTTCAAAATATTATTTTTCTCTGATGGGCTATGGTAGTAGCCTAACAGAACACCATATCCATTTATCCACAACAGAGTATTTTACAGTTTCTTGCTTCCTCACCTTTGTTTTATTCATGGGTTAAATTGATCTTCATGCTACAGAATATACTTAGAAGCAGATCCAACCCAAACAGTCCCATTTATGAACTCTTGTCTAGCTGCTTAATACCATTTGTTATAGTGTGTCAACCAAGAAAATCCAGCTGTCTCTGGCCCCTTTGTCTGAAAATTAAGGTGGCTAACTGGCAAGCTCCTCTGGAACTGTTTTTTGAGGATGACTAACAAGGTTTAGAAGGAGACAAAAGCAACACTTTGGGTTTTATTCATAAGAGTTGAAAGAAACATGCTTTGTCATTTGGTAGCCAAATTACCACTAAGGCAGAAGTTATCTAGTATTCAACAAGGTCTGGCAAGTAGTGCAAGCAGAGTGTAAACATCTAAAATATATTCAAAGAGCAGAGCTGAGTTTTTTACTCTGATAGCAATCACTGATCCAAAGGTAGGCCTCCTGTTTCCGTGAAATGTAATACTGGAGCATCTTTAAGGATAGTCATGTTATCATATTTCCATTTTGGTAGTCCAACAAATATTTGGTAGACTCAAGCAACAAGGAATTTCAATATTTGGTTTCAAATTTAGAATGCAGTACATAGAAGCAACTATGCCTCTCAGTCATGCTACATATATATATATATATATATATACATACACACATACTGCACTGTATATACTGCAGTTATATTTTATGCTCTAAACTTTGTCGTATTCCAGATTTTAAATGTATTAAATGTGATTTTTTTTAATGTATTTATTTTTATTTTATTTGAAAGTTTGTGACCAGGAGAGGCATACTGAGTCCTGGCTCATTGTCAGGTGTGACCGGGGGCAAGGGAAAGGGAATATTGTACAGATGTAAACTAATTTACAGAACCAAATTAAGCTGATTGTGGTATTTTTTACTGAATGAGGAGAAATTTGGCCAGGACACCAGGAAAATTCCCCTACTCTTATTGAGAAGTGCCATGGGATCTTTAACATCCACCTGAACAACCACCAGAACAGGCAGACAGGACCTAAGTTTAATGTCTCATCCAAAAGACAGCACCTCATGAATGCAGTACCCCATCATGATGCGCTACAGTGTCAGTATTGGGATTTATCCCACATTCCCGGTGTTGGGCTAGAACCCACCACCTTCTGATCTTATAGCCTCAGAGGCGAGTGAGCTACCTTGGTATGTGAAAATAATAATATAATAATACTAATCCTGTGTTACACTGATCAAGTCACTAAGCATCCCTGTGCTCTAAGAATGCACCTCAAAATGAGCTTTGGCTCAGTATGCCTTTCCTGAACAACAACAAAAAAAAATCTAAAAAAATAAACAAGGTGCAATCAAAACCCTGTCTACCTATCTAGAAAATCACTTTACTACTATTATTAGGAATGAGGTTGGGTCATCAGGGACCAGCTAGGGGCAGAAAGACTGAGGGTCCCAGGGGATGCTCTCCTCCCTCAGGGAGGGAGGGTAGCCTTCTCTGCTGCTGTACTGCCACCTGGGCTACCACAGGTGGCAGTACAGTCGGGAGTGGCTCGTATGGGAGAGAGGATTTTGGCTCGTACAGTACCATGCACATTTGCATGTACATCTGCTTGTGCACCCTCAATACTGACATCCTAAGGGAAGGGACACACTGGAAAAAGTGGAAAATACTCCAGCTGGCAGGATGATGTTGGCCACCCACAGCCTGGATAGTCAGGTGCCATCTCCACACATGAGATGCATTCTGCAGTGGAGATTGCAGGAGCCTCCACTGGCTCTGCCAGAGGGGGTAATGCTCTGTGGAAACTATAGAGGGGAAGGTAAGTCATGGGAGATGACAGGGCTGACAGTGTTGGGGCAGCTGATAGGGCTGTGCGAAATTAAACTTCAGCTGTCAGAATTGTGGCGAAACTCTGAATTTCGCTTTCACATAATTTTAGACTGCACTTTGGCAACTTTCACAGAAATTCTGCATTCGAACAGCGGGATAAATGTAAGAATTGCAAATTATTATATTAAGCTGTGGAAAAAATACACAGAACTGATCACTGTCAGTGGTCAGTGCTGCAGAATTTTTTTCCACAGTTCAATATATTAATCTGCAATTCATACATTCATTCTGCAGTTCAGTAAGTTACTGAGCTGCAGAAAGAATGTATGAATTGCAGATTTATTAGTTATACTGCAGAAAGGAATTCCACAGAACTGATCACTGAACTGCAGAATAGTTACATGTATTGTTGAATAATCCATTAAACTGCAGAACCAAAACTTCCCAGAATCCCACAGTTCAGCCAAAAGGTTCTGTGGAACTAACATAGAATCATGGAAACATAGAAGTTGATGGCAGATAAGGACCGCAAGGCCCATTCAGTCTGCCCATTTCTTTTTTTCTACCTTATAAATGTGCCATCGGCCTTTGCTCTGTCAGTGGCCTATCTATTCATACTCATCTGTATTGCTCCCTTATGCCTATCCCATGCCTGTTTGAAGCCCTGCACTATATTCATATCCACCACTTCCTGAGGTAGGCCGTTCCATGCATCCACTGCCTTTTCTGTGAAAAAGAACTTCCTCACATTACCCCTTAATCGGCCTCCCCTCTAATCTCATGCTGTGTCCTCTTGTCCTGCTATTTGTCTTATATTTAAACATGCTAGACTCTTTCACCTTGTTAATGTCCTCAAGGTGTTTGAATGTCTCGATCATATCACCTCTCTCCCTCCTTTGCTCTAGGGTATACATATTGAGCTCCATTAATCTGTCCTCATATCTCTTCTGATGCAGTCCCTGCACCATTTTGGTTGCCCTTCTCTGGACTGCCTCAATTTGGTTAATGTCCTTGTGAAGGTGTGGCCTCCAGTACTGCACGCAGTACTCCAGATGGAGCCTAACCAGTGTCTTGTAAAGAGGGATTATTACCTCCCTCTTACAACTTGTGATACCCTTACTAATACACCCTAACATCCCCCTAGCCTTACCTACTGCTTTAGAGGTCTGCTTGGATGATTTCAGGTCATCGGTGATGATGATACCCAAGTCTCTTTCTTCCTTTGTGACTGCCAGCAACTCCCCTCCCATCCTATAGGTGGCTTCAGGGTTTCTCTTCCCTACGTGCATGATCTTACACTTCTTTGCATTAAATCCCAGTTGTCTCTCTTTTGACCATTTTACTAGTTTATCCAGATCTCTTCTCATTCTGCCCACCCCATCTGGATCATCTACTCTGTTGCAGATCTTGGTGTCATCTGCAAACAGACAAGCCTTACCCTCTAGTCCATTTGCAATGTCACTAATGAAAGATATTGAAGAGGACTGGCCCCAGGACTGATCCCTGAGGTACCCCACTTGTGACTTGCATCTCTTCTGACTGTATACCATTTACCACCACTCTCTTTTTTGCCCGTCAACCAGTTTGCTACCCAGTTGGCCAACTTGTGACCCACCCCAAGCCTACCCAGCTTATTTACCAATCTTCTATGTGGAACAGTGTCAAAAGCTTTGCTGAAGTCAAGGTAGGTGACATCAACTGCTCCCCCTTGGTCCAACACTCTGGTAACCCAGTCAAGGAAATCTATGAGATTAATTTGACAGGACCTTCCTTTTGTAAACCCATGCTGTCTTGGATCCTGTGCCCCTATGGATTCCAGGTGTTGCACTATCCTTTCCTTAAGGAGTGCCTCCATAATCTTGCCCACTACTGAGGTAAGACTGACTGGTCTGTAGTTCCCTGCCTCCTCCCTGCTACCACTCTTGTGGAGCTGGATCACATGAGCCCTTCTCTAGTCTTCTAGGACCTCTCCTGTGCTCAGAGACTCACTAAACAGTTCTGCTAATGGCTCTGCTAGTTCCACCCTTAGCTCCTAAGTACCCTGGGATGTATGCCATCAGGTCCCATTGCCTTGTCCACCCTGAGCTTAGTGAGCTCTTGTAGGACTCTTTCTTTTGTGAAGGGAGTAGTGCTCACCTCCCTCCCCCCTGTGTCCATGGTGCTGAGCTGTGGGCCCTGCCCTACCTTCTCTTCAGTAACACTGAGCAAAAGCATCTATTTAGGATAGATGCTTTTACAGGGTCCTCCCACTCACATGCCCCTTTTCTCCTTTGAGCTTAGCAATACCCTCTGGACTTTCTCCTTTCATTAATGTATCTATAGAAAGTCTTGTCACCTTCTTTACTGTTCAGGCTAGTGTTTCTCAGTTTGGGACTTTGCCTGCCTTACTGCCTTCCCTGCTTCCTTTAGGCAGTTTGGTATGCCTCCCTATCTTCATCCCGCTGTGTTCCTTTATATTTTCTGAAGGCCAGCCTTTTGGCTCTGACCTTTTCTGCTACTGTATTTGAGAATCAAAGTGGTCTTCTTCTTCTTTTGCACTTCCTTTTCTGTCTAACACAATGGGATGTTGCTTCAAGTATTGCATCCTTAATGCTTGCCCACTTTGCCTGTACCCCCTCACCTGTGTTTCTTTTTGCCAGGGCTAGCTTAACTCTGTTGGCCATTTTGTCAAAGTCTGCTCCTCTGAAGTCCCATATTTTTGCCTTGGAATGGGATGAGTTAGATGTAGTGGCCAAATTGAACCATACCATGTGATGGTCACTGGCCCCCAGGTGACCTTCTGCCTGGAGATCTGTGATCCCTGCCCTGTAAGTCAGCACTAGATCTAGGATAGCCCTGTCTCTTGTGGGTTGTTGTACCAGTTGTTTGAGGCCCTCCTCCTGCAGGGAATCCACCATGTGTCTAGTTCTGGCAGATGTTCCTGCTGGGATTGACCAATCTGTATCCAGCATGTGCAGTCTCCCATTATCAGAACCTCCCCTTTAGCTGTCATGTTTTGTGATGTTGAACTGAGCAAAAATCCAACACATTCAGAAGATTCCAATTTTGCCAATGGTGGAAGTTAGGAAAATTTCATGAAAATGTACAAAATGTCACAAAAGTTCTGTGAAAGCAGAATTTGCATCTGTTGCCCAGCTCTAGCAGCTGAGCAGATGGGGGCAATCAGACATAAGGGGGCCAAAACAGTAGTAGCTGCAAAAACTATTACCATACAATGTTTCTTCAAAATTTCTGTCACCAAAGTGGCAGTAAATGTGATGAAACATCATTGGGTTTAGGATATGCTCAAACATAGGAGACTAAAAGTAAAAATAAAAACGCCAACAATGTTTTAACAACAACATGATCCCCTTGGTATATCTAGCTGCCAGTGTGAACTCCCTGGTTCAGTTTCTTAAAATCTTTACCTCATTCCATACTTTAATTCTATTCTTCATGCTGGGAATGCACCTAGACTGAGTTCCAATCAAAACACACCTGCTTAAAAAATGTACAGCACACCAACTGTACCGCAGCCACAGGCTCTATACCTATGGAATATACAGTAAATTAGACATTGCAAGGGCAAGATATAAATGAATCTTTTATCTCTTTTTATGGCTTGCCTAGTGAGTCAATTTCATTGCTCATGTATTTATTTTTGAAAGTGCCTTTTTTGTTCAGATACAAAATTAGTTTACTTGCCATATTAGTCCTTGTAAGTATAGATCCAGAAGCAAATTGTTTGATACCTTTTATTGGACTAACATACTGTAGATGTTACAAAAAGAAAACAGTGTAAAAGCTTTCGGACCAACTAAGTCCTTCCTTGGAGACTTATGCCAGTTGTTTAGGGAATCACATTCTATTAATACCCAGATCACACTTACCAAAAAAAAACAAAAAACCAAAAAACAGAAAGAATTCTCATTGGTTTAAAATACCTATTGAAAAAAATCACAGATTTAAATGGAAGGGACCAGATTCTACTAATTTGCTAATGCTTGAGAAACCTTCCAAGGTCAAATGTCAACAGAAGAGATATGAGGAACACTCAAGCAGACAGTCCTACTAGCTGAAATGATGAATAAATGATTGTGTTGTGTGAATACATTCTTAATTAAAAGCAAGATCTGTAGATTTAATACCCACATAAGTATATGTTAAAATGTGATAGTATTGTATAATAAAAACTATACAACAGAAATTTTTTATATAAAGAAATATAGGGGTATAATGAAAATGTCCCTAGTATGAACAACTGTTTTACACATTCATAGAATATTAAACCTATCTGGAGACATGTACTAAGCTATGCTCTCAACCAGTTAACAAACTCCATAAACATTAAGACCTACAGTACTGTAGCAATATTTTTTACAAGATAATATCAATTGTCAGCATTAGTGCAAAATTAAAAAAATCTCTCATGGACCCCCTAGAAAATGAGTTAATGAAACTTATAATGTTCGGAGTTCAATAATGTGTCAGTATATAATCAAATTACTATATGTACATTATCAGTCTTAAGAATCTGAATAAAACCTGCATACACCAAGTGTGTTGGTATCATGCACATGAATGCTGAGGAGTGGTGGCCTCACGGCATTCATGACATGGGTGTTGGGATTTTGCATGTGATCCCCCAGCTGTGAAGACAGCAACATGCTGTGGGTGGTCATTCCAGGGGCAAGCCAGCACTATGCACAATGCACAAACCTGCATAGTGTAGGCTGCATAGGTATGGAGTGGTGCAATGGTTATGGCAGGGGGGACCCTGCCATAACTCACTGTGTTCAACCACTGACACAGGCCACCAGTCACAGGGGGACCAGGACAGGGCTCTCTGTGCTGCCCCTGACTGCTGAGCAGCTGAAGACAGCAGGGGCAGCTGACAGGGCAAGTGCCTGGCAATGGATGGAAGTGGCAGTACCAAGATGGGGTGCCTTCAGTCAGCATGCACAGTCCCAGACCTGCGCCCCCTTATGCAAAAAATCCATTAGGGGTCCCAGGAAGCTATCCCATTGAATACCCGCCTGGGATGACAATGACTCCCCCAGTCGCCCTCCAGAGTCCTGCACACTGGGGGGTGGAGCAGCAGACAGGTGGCCATCTTTTGTGCATGCCAGTATGGGCCCAGCTGTCCACAGTGTGCTGCTGAGCAGGTGGGGTACGCAATATTTTCACTTACCTGTGTGCGAATAGTGCGTAGTGCCCCATGTTAGTAAAGTTTTTTTGCTTCTGGATTCTGTGTGTGGATTACTGCTGTCCATAGGACAATACAAACATATTTTCTGACTGCTTATGAGAGTGCACTGCTGTTTCCTGCCACCATGTGGACTCGGTGTTTCTCTGACCCTTCTGCAGTACACCATCTTTTTAAATTGGAATGGAAACTTATACTACCAGCTTTTTTACTTTTATTTTCCTGGGGGAGATGCTGATGTCTGTTCCGCTATTGTGGGGCTGAGCGAGATGCTGTGAGAAGAGCAGCAGGGTTGATTGCCAAACAGGTGCTAAAAAGAGTTTAATAGCATGAAGAATTATTTTATAGTGTTCCATGGTGTGACTTTTGAAATGGATAGCTGTTACCGGTGCAAGCTATTGAGGCCAGTTTCTCAACATTTAAGAAAATTTGTAGCAGGTAATGAAAACTAGTAAGCAAGTGGAAAAGGTGGGGAGCCGTGGATATACAAGATACAGTAAAAGGTTTCCTTTTCTTTTTTTCCCTCTGACTGTCTCAAATGTTGGAAGTTCTGAGGTATTGAGCGTTTCTCTGTATCCTGGGTTCTATGTCCCATTGAGTGAAATTCAAGCAAAATATGATGTTAAGTGAGGGTGAGTGTGGGTAGATAAGTTAGTCAATGGGAGAACCAGAGAACTGAGAACTGAGGTCAGCAATACATGCAGCTGTAAACAGCAGTGAGACTATAGCTCACTATAATTAAAAAATGTTGGCACTGAGGGACTTTTATACTCTTCAGTTTTGATTGTCTTGTCAGGGGGTTAAAAATACAACAAACAGAACTGATGGGAGAACTGAGAGCTGCCTTATATGCAGCATGTCTAAATCACTATGGCGAGTTAAAGAGATAACATGGCAGCATTTGAAAAGTAAATGAAAGGAAAAAGGTAAACATGATGAATATGATTTAGAGACTAACACGAATGAATATACGTCTCTTTTTCAACTAAATACAGATTTGGCAAGTGGCAATCTCCTTTCTCTATTACCAGATACACCACTAAATCTAAGAGTGGGCCCCAAGACAGCAAGAAAGATAACTTTTTTTTGAACCCCAGAACTGACACTACACTGACAATACTGGAGGCAAATCAGGGTGGAGAAAATATACAGGGGAAAAAAATGAAAAACTGAGCAACAAGATGGGGGAAAATATGCAGGTAGAAAATGAGGAAACAAGTGAAATAAGTATAGAGTTGGAGGAGGAAGGGGAAGAGCAACAGGCTAATAAAAGTAATGGGAAAAGAAAGGAAGAGGAAAAATTAAAGACTCTGGAAAATTAGGTGCCTAAACAGAAATTAATAACATCGGATGCCCCCTCGACCCTCCTACCAAGTCAATCAGGAACTGTCTTTAGTGATTGCACAAGCAGTAGCTTCATTAAAAATAGAAATGTTACAAGCCTTAGGAGAAATAAATGTATCTATCAAAGGAATTTCAGATTCAGTTAATAACTGGATAGAAAAAATTGGAAATTTAACAGCACGGACTCAAAGATTAGAAGATAGGGTGTCACAGATGAAGGATACTAAAGACCCTATTTTAAGAGTACAAACAAGACACGATAAACAACTTCAGGGCTTAATTCAGAAGGTTGCAGATCTAGAAGACAGATCAATAAGGGGAAATATAAGACTTTTAAATGTCCCAGAAGGTCTGGAAGGGGTGGGAGACCCATTACCATTCATGGAAAAAATGCTCACAGAAATAATGGGGAAAAAATATCCTGAGCAGAAAATAGTTATAGATAGAGCACATAGAACTGGATCCAGGTTTATAAACTTGAATCAATCATACCCAAGGCCGTTCCTGATAAAACCACACAGGTATCAGGATAGAAAAGTGATGTTGCAGAAAGCCAGACTAGAGAAGGGGCTGAACTATCAAAATGTGACTATCAATGCATTTCCAGATTTATCAATGGAGACAGTTAATAAATGAAAACTTTTTAACCCATTGAAGAGGAAACTGTATGATTTGGGAATTAAATTCAGCATGCAACGGCCAGACAAATTACGTTTTGTGGTTAATGGGAAATTGAACACATTTGAAGATCATAAGGTAGCAGAGGAGGCATTTGAAGAATGTTACAACCAAAAATCTAGTCAGTAACCTCCACAGAGCAAATTCCCAGACCAAGAAAGAGTATACAGAAATCAACAAATGCATTAACAAATGCAAAAAACTCCACAAGAAGCCCCCACAAGAAGCCACATAAGAGGCATCAGCTGCTGAATAAGGAAATTGAAGGGAAGAAGGGAGGGGGAAAAAAGAAAAAAAAATGACCCCACTTATGGCTGTGTTAGGTTTATAACAATCTATAACAATTAACCTTAGATAGGGATGGATACTGATAAGATATTACGGTATGAAGGAAGGAGGGATAGAAGGGGGTTATTAAAGGAGGTGGGTTAGAACTGTCCTGTGTTGTCACTAATCTACATTTGGAAAGGATGGACACTTTAAGAATAAAAACAAGGGAAGGTATATATCAAGGATAGCCTATGGGGATTTTCCCAAACAAAATGAGAAATGGAAATGTAAGTCATTGGGGTGATGCTGATGGGAAATAAATAAATAAAAAAAAACTTTGAAGTTCCTCTATATACGGGTATGGAAACATGAATAAACAGCTATCACAATAGTAGGACTGCCATAGTAGATAGATCAGGGTGTACTGTAGGTTATAACTGAAAGAATTAGAATGGAGAAGTCTTATAGGGTAATAAGGTCAAAAGGCAAAAGGCAAAATACTCTGCTGCATCTCTTAGGTACAGGAGAGGACAAATTGTCAATCTCTGCTAATGAAGGAGGGAGGGTGTAGAGAAAGATCTTTTTTCCCTGGAGGGGGGAGGCACTGTGGTGTAGTGAGATTGGTGAAGGGGAGCACATTTCAAAAAAAGAAAGACAGAAAACATAATTTATGATTTTTTTAGAGGGGAAACACAAGTATAAACATAAACATAAGATCCAGGAATTTAAATTTAATGTTACAGATTATAATATATAGAAGGTGGTTACATTAAGGTTAGCAACATGGAATGTCAAAGGGCTGAGACAAAGGAAAAAAAAAGAACATGGTAATAAATTATTAGAATAAAAAAAGTTAATTGCGTGTTGTTACAAGAGACACATTTTTCGGAGCCGGACTTTCAATGGTTTCAGGGGGAATGGGGACCAGGAATTCATGCCTCATATAACTCTAATGCCAGGGGAGTAGCAATATTTTTTCATAAAAAATTATCAAAACCATTAATACACAAAAAATATATAGATCAGAAGGGTAAATATATTATTATAGAAACAGAAGTGGGAACAGAGAGATTTAGTCTTGCTACAGTATATGGTCCAAATTACAATTGTCCTGGGTTCTTTACAGATTTTTTTTCTGCAATTATCAACATTTAATGGCCCATATATGTTAGGAGGGAATTTTAATGTAGGCCTGAATAAGACAGATAGAACCTCAAGCTCCATACACAATTATAAATCAACAATAAAAACTATAAAGGGATTCATGACTGATTTGAATTTGATAGATCCTTGGTACCAGAATAGTTCTAAAGATAAACAGTATTCATATTATTCCAATGTACATTATGGCCCAGATATTCAAAAGGGTTGTGCCATGCGCAACAGGGTTGCTCATGCGCAAGTCCAAAACTGCGCCATTTAGCGATATTCAGAAGGAGGCAGTTGCGCCCCTGAAAACATGCTGAGCAACAGCACAATGAAAATGAAGGCATGCGCAACTGAAGGGGGTGGATCCATGCATAAAGACCGCAATGCGATATTCAAAGACTTGCGCGATGCGCAAGAGAGGCACAGCCGGAAATTGCACACAAGCGGAAATGAGCCAAAATAAAAAGGCTCAAGGAAGCGGCGCGAGAATGCTACCAGGCTGCCAAGTGGGGGAGAGACAGCGACAGAGACAGACAGACAGACAGCAAAGGGCAGGCAAGGAAAGTGTGGCCCATAGTCTGTAGAGGCCAGCGGGGGGTGCCCGGTGCAGTGGAAGTAGCAGTCAGGACAGTGGGGGTAACACAGCAACACTAGCCAGGGGGGGTCAGAAGCCAGGGAGATGGACAGTGCCAGTTTCCACATGGAAGCTGTAATGAGGGTGAGAATGCATGCTGCAGGGGCGTGGCGTGGAAGGGGCCCGTCGGCTGTATGCCCCGACAGGCGGTACCGTGCCCACGTCAGCTTTGAGCTGTACACAGATGTAGAGATCGTGGGCTGGTACCGCCTGAACAGGGCAATACTGAGACAGCTCTGTGACCTGTGCAGTGATGTGATGCAGGCACCCTCATGACGGAGTCACGCTCTGTTGGTGGAGACCAAGGTGACAGCCTGCATGTGCCTGCTCACCACAGGCACCTTCCAGAGGCTGACAGGGGACACCACAGGCATCACACAGTCGGCCACGTCACGCATCCTCACCCAATTCCTCAGCGCACTGCTGCCACATGCTGCAGAGTACATCCATTTCCCCAGCACCTCGGCAGAGCGTACAGCAAACATGCAGGAGTTCCACAGGGTAGCACGTATGCCTGGCGTGCTAGGGGCCATAGACTGCACCCATGTGGCCATCTGAACGCCACCTGGCCCCGATGGCCACGCATATCGGAACAGAAAGGGATTCCCTAGTGTCAACTGCCAGGTGGTGTGTGATGCCACTAGGCGCATAATCAATGTCTGTGCCACACACCCTGGCAGAGCACATGATGCCTTCATATGGTATCAGTCTGCACTGTGCCATCGATTCGAGAGTGGGGACATCCCCACAGGACATCTAGTGGGTGAGTACACATGTATGGAATGCAAACTCTGAGCAAGGGTGGGAATGCCACAGGTGCCATGGTAGTGGCACACAGGGAGATGGCCAATATGGACCTGAACATGACACTGATCTCCACTATCTCCACACAGGTGACTGCAGATACCCACTCCATCCCTGGCTGCTCACACCGTACTGGTGCCCCATGACCCCAGTGCAGCTATGCTATAATGAGGCACATGCCGCAACACGCAACATCATAGAGCGGGTGTTTGGGATGCTCAAGGCACACTTCTGATGCCTAGACACCTCCGGCGGTGCCCTACAGTACAGCCCCCAAAAGGCCTGTGGGATATTCCTGGCCTGTTGCATCCTGCACAACATGGCCAAAGACCATGGGATAGCCAGACAGGTCAAGAGGGACAGCGATGGGGATGCCAGTGGCGCCGGTGATGATGGTGATGAGCAGCCTCCCCTAGGACGGAGGGACCCCCAACTGATCCGGCAGGCCCAGCTGCACCAGGATACCATCACAGAGGAGCACTACGCACAACACAGGTAAGTCAAGGGGACATGTGCAACCAACACTGTCCATGCGAAAACCACAGGTACACAGGGAAACACACCAGGGGTGCATGACGGTCAGGGGAGTGGAACGGTCCAGGCATACAGAAACACCATCAGGGAGGGGTGAGCACTCATATGGACACACACACACCAGGCACAGAGCGTACATGGGCAGATGCACAGCACTGCAGAACCGACATTGCTAACACACAGCACCACCGACCACCCCCACCACCCGTACTGTCCAAGTACATGTGTCAGATGCTGGGCACCCTTGCACCTTGGTGTACAGTGCAATGCAGGCATCATCATGCACACGCACCTGTGGACAGCAGTTGGGAAGGTGTGCAGGTGGTCCGTGTGTCGGCGTGGTGAGCAGAGCTCCCAGCAGTGCACTGCCCACCATGACACACATTGCACACATGGCATCACCAGACAGGGCCCGCACTGGGAGACAGCTCAGTCATGTAGCACTGTCCCACGGCCACCGCGGATGTGTGGGCGGCCCCACCATGACCCAACAGCACGGGCAGGCTGAGCAGGGGCCACATGGGGTGGCACTGTTGCACCACCAGGGATCCCACTGCACGAACGCGACCTTGCCTGCACAGGGGTCTGCAGCATCCCGAACAAACCTGCACCAGGGATGCTCGGGATGCCCACAGCAGAACCTGGCGTTGACAGGCCTGATGTCGCATGATGCCGGGAATGGAGAGTGGAGAGTGCACTGTGTGGAGTGTGCGGTACAGGGGCACCTGACTGTGTGCCCAATGCGTCCATGACAGAGACCACTGCCTGGGTCAGCCTGTCAATGGTGGTGGTCACATCCGTCCGCATACGGACCAGCTCGGCTCGGTCCCGAGCACACTCCCTGCTGTGCCGCTTCACGGACACAGACAGTGCCTCCACGGACCTTGCAACCCGCCTCTGCAGCTGTACTGATTCCTGCAGCAGACGGGTATGCTCGTCCAATGGGTACTGTGCCCCAAAGGCATCCTGACCCCAGGGTGTGGACGGTCCTGATGCACAACACCCCTTGAGGGTGGGCACTGTTTGCCAGGACCAGGAATGGGCGGATCAAAGGGTGGCGGACATGTGCCACTGCTTGACACTGTACCCCCAGACCTGGTGGGTGACTGCTGCTGCTGCCCCTCCAACCGCTCTGCCCCCGGGTCCACTCATTCCACTGTTGTGCTGGCAACAGTGCCAGACACTTGCACAGCCACCGGTGCTGTCCCACGGGTGCTGACAGGCACAGCCTGGGACCATGCCAGCATGCTGGTACACAAGTTGGAACCAGACAGGCCCAGGGGCATGTGTTGGCCTGCCGTGTGTCCGTCATGGGACACACAACCATCACTGCCCATTGCAGGCCTTCTATCATCAATGGTGCAGGTACGAGCTACTGCCATGGTCACAGCGTCCTGGCATGCTTGCATGCCAGACTGCTGAGACACAGGCTGTGCACCCCCTGCACCCGTATCACTGACACCAGAGTTTGCGGCCCAGCGTGCATGCTGCTGCAGTGCCTGCTGGCTGGTGGTGGAGGTGGATGGACCCTCCTCCATGTCCAACAGGTCAGCATCACTGTCTGGACCCACCACCACCGTCTCCTGAAGATGAACAGGATCTGTAACAGAAAGAGAGTACATGAGTGCATGTGAACAACCGCCCCCAAACACCACCACCATGTCATACCTGCAGTGATGGGCTTCCACCTGTCTGGAATCCTCCACCTGGTACGCCTCAATGGCGCCGGCTGCATGGCTGCGACCAGTGTCTCCTCAGTTGGGGTCAGCTCCAACACCACTGGCTGGCCCCCACCAGTGCCAGCACGTGCCGCCTGAAGGCTGCCACCTTCTCCTTCAACCTCCCGCGGTCTGTCCCCATCTTTTTTGTATTCCTGCACGGAGCGCTGGTGGCTTCCATGCAGGTTAACGGCCGAGCTACCTCCCATGCAGCTGCACGGGACTGAGGTGCCCTCCGTCCACTCAGCACTGGCTCTCATCCAGGTAGGCCTGGAAGAGAGCCTCCATCTCTGCTGCTGTAAAGTTGGGCCTCCTCCTACGCCCACCGTCCTCACCCTCACCTTGGCTCTGCTCGGTCATGGCAATCTGTATGGGGGGAAGTGGACACCTGTCACTGTGCAGTCTACAGCATTTTCCCATGACCATCGTCCTGAACATCACACAGCATGCAACTCACCTCTCACCTACAGTAACCGAATCTGGCCAGCGCAGCCCAATGTCGCACATTTATAGCGCAATACAAGCAAATTAGGAGTGGAGCAACTATAATGACATGCAAATCGCGCCACTGCGCCCTTGAATGGCTGATCAGATGATTTGCATGTGTCGGCTGAATATCGCGAATCTGCGCTTTGCGCAATACGGAAGAGTCGGCTGAGCCAATGGCGCAGATCTGTGCCTGTGTGGTACACTGCATTGCGCATGCCCAGATAGCTTACGCAGGTGTCTGTCGCACTGCTGACGTGCTGAGCGCAATCGGCAATTCAGGCCATGGCCACCATTGTGCCAGTGGCGCTACAGCAATGGGCACTATATGGCGCTGTGGCACTACTGCGCAATACTCCACTGTGGCACTGGTACGCAGCTGGTAAGTCACGCAGGATGCCTATACGTCAGATGGTGCTGTGCATAGCCTTGCGTCATTGCCCATGACCTTGTGTATGACCTTTGCCTCCTGGCACTGTTCGCCTGCCATGTGTACGTCCCTATTGCGCTGTCTGGTGACAGCGCTATGTGAAGTGATGGCGCTGTTCGAACAGCGCGATTGGAGCCTGTGGTGGTCTATTGCACAACATCTCCACGTGGGGTTATGGCGCAGCCGGGCACCATATTGCCTGCTGTAAAGTTGGTGCCATGGCTTGGAGGAGGGCGGTGTTCTGGAGCCAGCTTGAAGTGGCCAACCTGGTGGCCCTAGTTGAGCCACACTATGATGGCCTTTATGGTGAGGTGCCCCTCACCAGTGCAAGGACTGAGGTGTGGCAGCAAGTGGCCACTGACCTGGTGGGGGTCACTGGACAGTGCCGGTCTGCTGAGCAGTGCCGGCACCAGTACAGTGACCTCCGCTGGAGGGAGCCAGAGCTTAACGTGGCTGCGCTCATGTGCCAGGTGGGCGGGTGCCCAGGCCAGGTGGGTGTGCCATCTATTCACCTGTATTATCTGTAGGGTGTGTGTGTGTTTTGGTGGCTGTGCATAGGTGATGGCTCGCCACGGTTGGCTGTGTCAGTGTGTGCAGCTGTGAGATGAATGGGTATGGCTGTGTGGGCAGGCACTGTCACTGGGGCAGGGGGCAGTCTGCTTTTAAGTCACACTGATGTTTGTCTCAACATATGTCTCCCACAGGCCGGGATGTGAGGATGCGGGGCAACATTGATGAGGGCCGTGCCAGGGACCCGGTACCAGCAGGGGTTGCACCCCACCAGCAGCAGCAGCGCCAGTCAGAGCTGCTTGAGCAGTGTGAGTATCATGACTTCATGGATGCTATTGCATGCTGGGGGGGGCCAGTAGCCCTGCACAATACAAACATGCAGGAAAGGGGAGGTCATAATTCCACTATACAAGACACTAGTGAGGCCCCACCTGCAGTACAGTGTACATTTCTGAGACCATACCTACGTAAGGGACGTAGAGTGGGCAGAGAAGGTTCAGAGGAGGGCAACAAAGATGGTGCATGGCTTGCATCACAACTCCTATGGAGACAGGTTGAAGGAACTGAACCTGTACTCCCTGGAGGAGAGGAGGGAGAGAGGGGATATGATAGAGACATACAAGTATCTTACAGGGTGGAACAGGGTGCAGGGAAACACTATTTTGAAGTGCAAAAGATGTTCCAGGACTACAGGGCATGGGATGCAGTTGGAGGGAGGACGATTCAGAGGAAACATGAGCAAGACTTTCTTCAAAGAACGGGTGGTGTACAAGTGGAACACCCTGCCAGAGGGAGTGGTGGGGGCTGACACACTCACGGGATTTCAGACTGCACGGGATAGACATAACGGAATTCTTGAGGTCAGGGGTAAGGGGCAACAGACTTCTAGGTAAACAAAGCAACTTACAGGCTGAAATGGACAGACTGTGTAGGCCATAGGCCCTTATCTGCCAACACTGGCTATGTATCTATGTCAGTAGGCACGACACAGGTGACATGCATCACTGTCCAGTTTCACAGCACGTCTGTGTATGCATCACTGGTGGTCCATGCATGCACTGGGCACATAGCTGTGTAATTGCATCGCACCACGCTGCCACGCCACTTGCCAGCCTTGTTTGTGCTGTGATGGACATGGGCAGTGTGTGTGTGCAGTGGTGCGATAGCTGGTCCCTTTTGTGATGGCCATGTGCATGTTCACTGTGGGTGGGTGCATGCCATCACAGGTGCGGACATTGGCTATATGGCTTGCAGGTTGGGTGGTGTTCAGGGTTGTGGTCAGTCACAGCCATTGACTGTGTTCCCATTTTCCTAGGCCTCGAGGTTCTCCATCGGCTGATGAGGGATGTCAGGGCCATCCGACAGCTTGTGGCCCAGAACACCAACATCCTGCAGTCAATACACCACCATGGCTCATGGAGGAGGTGGCAGGGAACTGCAAGACACCAGCAGGAGGACAGCCGCCGGCTGGCCCATGACTTATCTTCCTTCCCACTTCTCCCATCCCTACCACCCTGCCTTCCTCTCCAAGTTTGTCATCCCTACCCTTGACCAACCCTACCTTGTACCCGCCCCCTTGTAAATAGTTGTAATTGTTCTTGTTAATGTTTGTTGTGTTAAAATACATTTATATTTTTATACGAATAATGTGTTGGTCTCTGATTTGCAGCTGCCTATGGGTGCTCAGTTGTAGGGGTGTACATGCCATCTGGGCTGGTATGGTCCTGGGTATGTGTGTGTGTGTGTGTGTGTGTGTGTATTATTTATTTATTTTATTTAGCTTTTGTTGACCGGGTAAGTGCACTAGACAAATCCTGCCTATTTTCAGGCACGACCTGGGGGAAGGGGATACAGATGAATGCCAACTGACCTTGAACCAGATTAAGCTGTTGGTGGTATTTTTAGTGAATGAGGGAAATTTGGCCAGGACACCGGGGAAATTCCCCTACTCTTTTCGATAAGTGCCATGGGATCTTTAACATCCACCTGAACTACCACCAATCCAGGCAGATGGGACCTCGGTTTAACGTCTCATCCGAAAGATGGCACCTCAGAAATGCAGCACCCCTCTCATGCTGCATTACAGTGTCAGTACTGGGATATTAACCCAAGTGCCAGATGTGGGAACTGAACCCACAGCCCTCTGATTTCCCGGCCTCAGAGGCGAGTGTGCTACCTACTGAGCCACTGACACTGCAAGTGTGTATGTGTGCATGGGGAGGTATCTCCAGCATGGCAGTGACTTTCGGTTGGTCTTGCCGTCTGCTGCCACCCACTGCTGAGTGCACAGGGTGTGTCTGGCTTGTAGGCTTCTGTGCTGCACGGGGTTGACGTGTGCTGGGGGGATGCATGGTTTCCTGCAGTGCCAGTCACTGCACATAGGTGGTGTCTTGGGGTCACAGTGCAGGGTGTGCTGTGCATACGGGGGGCTGATGTGCACTGTGGTTGTCAACCCCCTGTGTGTGGCACTCTCAGCCTGCCAGTGGTTGTGCTGGGGTGTCATGGCTCTGCTATGCTTTGTTGGCTTGTCCCCATGGGCAAGTAGATCATCCGTCCCACCCCCAGTGATGCTGTGCTTGGGGTGTGCAGGTGTGGTGTGGGTTCTGCAGTGTGTTCCTGTGCCCATGTGTGGCATGGCTTGCGGTGGGCCCCAGCCTGCCTCCCTGGATGTGCAGTTCCATTGCTCTGGGGGGGCTCTGATTGCGCTATGGCACCTCTGGAATGCTCAGCTGGGCTGCCCTGGTTGCACCATAGTGCAACATTTTGGCTCAGCTTCTCCCTCCTGGTTGCGCTATGGTGCAGTATGTGCGATATTCAGATGTTGGTTGCTTGTGCAATTTGTTCTGCTCCATGTTTGAATATCGCACCAGTTGCGCATTTGTGCAACTGGTTTGTGCTTGCTCCTGCTGTTGCACTCATTTTGAGCACAGTTTGAATATCTGGGCCAATGTATATTTAACAATAGATTATTTTTTAATGTCAGCTACAATACAACATAATATAGACAATACAGTATACCCAGGTATTATAATATCAGATCATTCACTGTGTATAACAGATGTAAAATTGAATAAATTGACATGCAGAGTTAATAGTTGGAAAATGGATATAACATTGATAAAAAGCATGGAAGTTAGTAGCAGTTTAACACAGGAAATAGTAGAATTCTTTAAAAGAAATTCAGAACAGGATACAGATATAATGATAATCTGGGATGCCTTTAAATCGTGGCTTAGAGGTAAATTTCAAGATATGCAGGGAAGAAGAAGGAGGAAATGTGAAAGACAACAAAAAGATCTAGAGGGAAAAAGTCAGACTTTAGAACAAATACGTAATAGTACATTGGATACAAATATTTTCAAGGAACTGATTAAAACAAAAGATAAATATAACACTTTAGTAACAGAAAAAGCAGAAAATCAGATGTTGAAAACCAGGTCTAATTATTACATAAACTCAAATAAACCACTGATGTTGTTAGCATGGCAACTGAAAAAAGATCAAGAACAAACTTATATAAAACAAATAAAAGATGACACTGGCGTATTGTATAATAATCCAAAAGATATAAGCAAATTAGTTCCAGAATATTATAAGCAGTTATATACCTCAAAATATACACTGGAAAACCAGGGACAGGGGAAATTTCTGAATAATTTAACAATAAAACAATCAACAGAAGAGGCAAAATTGCTAATAGACAAACCATTTATGAACTTAGAGATAGAAACAGCAATAGAAGAGTTAAAGATGGGAAAAGCTCCCAGACCCCATGGGTTTCAATCAGAATTTTATGAGAAATATAAGGATATATTAACACCTGTGCTTACTAATATGTTTAATAAAATCATTCAGTTAGGAAAGATACCAGCTTCATTTCAAGAAGCACATATTCACCTATTTCATAAACAAGATAAAGACACAGAATTATACAGATCCTGCAGACCAATATCTCTATTACAATTCTGATTATAAGATTTTGGCAAATATATTGGCCAATAGGATGGAGAAGGCCCTGCCAGAATTAATTAATCATTATCAGAATGGGTTTATTAAAGGAAGAAGGATTACTGAAAATTTAAGACATACATTAAATATTATTTCTAATAACAAACAAGATCACTCTATATTACTAATGATAGATGCAGAAAAAGCGTTCGATAGGGTAGAGTGGGAATTTATGGTGGCTACATCGGAAAAATTTTTTTTTTTCTACAACCTTAGGAAATGCATAGAAATAATCTATCAAACACCGAAAGCACAAATAAAAGTTAATAATATACTCTCACCGGTTTTCAGATTAATGAGGGTTACTAGGCAAGGCTGCCCCCTTTCCCCATTATTCTTCACTCTGGTTATTGAACCTTTGGCTGAAAAAATTAGACAAAGTACTTTAATAAAGGGAATAATATATAATTTATAAGAACAAAAAATTAGTTTATATGCAGATGCCACTCTCCTATATCTAACTAACACTCAAGAATCTATTAAAGAATTTATTAAACTAATGGATGTCTTCGGAAGAGAATCTGGCTGTAAAATTAATATTCAAAAAACATTAATATTTAAAAACAATAGGGTTAGTAATATATAGGGGATGCAAGACTGTACATGTCCTATTGTAGATGAATTCAAATACCTAGGGGTAAGGTTGAGCAATAATTGAAAATATCTATATAAACTTAATTTTGAAACCCAGTTGCAGACTATTAAACTGGAGATGGACAGATGGTGCTATCATCCCTTAAATTTAATAGGAAAAGTCAATCTAATTTAAACGCAGATATTACCTAGACTATTATATCTGTATATGGTACTTCCAATAGAAATTCCAGCGGAATTCTGTAAGTCATTAAAAAAATATATAACAAACTATATATGGCTGAATAAAAAACCAAGAATTTCAAAAGAAAAGATGGCATTACCAAAAGAACAAGGGGGAGCATCCCTACCTGATTTTCAAAAATACTACTTGACTACACAGGTAGCAACAATCTGGAATTGGTCAACTATCAAAAATTCCCATGTAAATCAGTACAAATGGAAACTACAAAATATGAATATCAAAATCTTATGAACATAGTATTCTCAGGAATTAATCTGTGTAAAACTACCAAAAATAAAGAAATAGAAAGTCCAACCACTCAAACAACAATAAAATGTTGGGAGGAAATACATAAAATACAAAAAATCAAGATAGACATTAGTAAGTTTTCTCCAATATATAATAATCATAACTTCCCTGCATTAGTAAAAGACTGAAGATTCAAAGAATAGCAAAGTAAGGGCCTATATGAATGCAGACAATTATTTAAAGATAATAATTTCAAAACATTTGAACAACTTAAAGCGCAGTATAATATACCTGAGACACACAATTTTCAATATTTACAAATCAAACAGTTAATTAATAAAAGTGATAAAGGGCAAAGGTTGGTATCTACACCAATATTGGATATTTTATTAGATCAAAAGGAGAATAAAAATTTAATTTCAAAAATAAATGAGGCACTATTCCTGGATACACATAAATATATAATCAAATTAAAACAAAGATGGAAAATAGATATGGTGCAGGAAATCTCAGAGGAAGAAATGGAAGGTATATGGTCAGATGTAATTACATCTCCATTCACAAATCTAAAGTCTAGTATCATGCAACAAATTCAGTTTAACATACTGTATAGGGTTTATTACACTCCATATAAACTTCATAAGATGAACCCAACTTTGATGGATAAATGTCCAAGATGTTTTAATACATTGGGAACCTTGATTCATTTAATAAACAGCTGTCCTTATCTTACACATTTTTGGACTGAGATATTAAAGTTAATTAAAAATGTCTTACAAATACAAATAACAGGCAGTGTATTGTTATCCATGTTTGCACTACAAACAGAGCAAATCAATAATTTCCAACAATCTTTTTTGTCATTATCAAAGACTACAGCAAATAAAATGCATACTGATTAAATGGAAGGACAAGGAAAACATGGATTAATTATATGTTGGATATTATGAAAATGGAAAGAATACAATATATTAAAATGAAAAAAGAAGCTGACTTTAAAAAAAAATAAGGCAGCCCTTTGGCACTCTCATGTCCTAAATAGAATAAAACCAAACACAAAAAGGAAAATAATTAAATTAATAGATATAGATATATAAATACACAAAAGTAAATACAAAAACATTTAAGTAATAAAGTTATTCCTGGATTTATAGGTTAGGATAGAGTAGGAGGTAATGATGAATAAGCAAGATGAGAACAATGGATCTGATGAAATGTGGAATGTCAGAAACTGGAAGATTGTTTCTCTCTACTACTGAACCTCATAAAAAAAGGAAAAAGTGTTTTTCCTATTTTATAAGCAAATTTAATGCACACCCTTGGAGTGTGATGTTTGCTTTAATGCATATCCTTGGAGTGTGATGTTGAATAAACCCCTTGAGTACCCTCTGGGGATTTATCTAGCATTATACACAATGAATGTTATTAAATGTTGGAAGGTACATCATCCTATGTAATATTCTATATATAAATAATGCTCTTAAGCAATGCTTTGTACTGAACTTCTTTTCTTTTAAGCTGCGTTATTGCTCTGGGCTCAGTGTAACTCCAGATACTGTCACTGTTGCCTGAACAACCTCCTGTGCTGGGCTGAGACAACAGCTATATCATACTGATGAGTCCTAAAAGGATGCAACATATGTCTGTGGCTTGATGTTCACAGCATTTCAGATTATTTTTGAGGCCTTGTGCATCTTACAGTCCTGTTTAAAGTAAAGCCAGTCCCACTAAGCAGTGGAGCCTGCCAGGATGCAATATCATACTGCAGCTTTTTCCAAAAGAGTTACTGCAGTTAACAAGCCAATTTCAATGGCATTTTACCCTTGCTGTGCTGCGTACTGATATAGCAGTCCAGAATTACTATGCATTTTAATTCTGTGAGAAGCCTAAAGGTTAATCCATTTTATCATGGAGGATCCTGAGACAGTGTGTTGCATCATGACAGCTACCACTGTGCTTGTCCACAAAGTACATCTGCTCAGGCAGGCCCAGAATGATCGGACCTGGCTAGCTTTCTATCTGGGCAACAGATCACACATGGTAAAAGCCAATGCATAACTCCCCTGGCCCTTGAGCCTCAGAATCTTGCAAGGTTCTTTTCTTGCTCCTCTGTTGTTCAGCATCTTTGTCAATGATCCATCAATCACCATTCATTCTCTTCTCAGATCCTGTTACAAGCTGCGTGAAAATCTGTATGCAAACTGCCTCCGGTAAGCTACATGTGACAATACTAAAAATTAGTTTTTCTTTGGGCTGACCAGAGGCTGTATTCTTGAAACCTTAGATCCAGTGTCCTGCATGGTCCAAATCCACTTAGGCACTGTGGTTACAATTTTTGAAACTGCATCCAGTTTATAACAGTCAACTGTGGTTTCCAACAGATTTGCATCCAACTGTAGCTGCAACTGCTGATGACTAAGTTTGCTTACACCCCCAAATAATGTTCACCTTTGATCCTGGTTAAATCATGTCAGCCTGACCTACATAGGGAATTGCATACTGCTGCTACTCAAGATTTTTTGCTAGGGTTTGGAGCTCTAATGTGTGCACGTTATAAGAAGAGAGACATATAAATTGAAATAAAGTGGGAATATGTTGCCTCTGTATCCTCCTACCAGACCCTGCGTGATATTGTTTTTACAAAATTCATCTTGTATGCTACATGTGACTACTTGTTTGGGTATACTTGGTACCTGGCTGGAAGAGGAACCATATCACATTAATGAGTCCTGAAAGGATGGTATGTGCATTTGGTTAGCTGCACTGGATGAAATATATTAAAAAAAAGAAACATGTTCTATGGCGGCCTTTGGTCCTGTTGAATCATTGCCTGCCTCTCCTACATTGGCATTTGATCCTGCTGAGCATGATGGTTTACACTGGGTTTCGGGCTTTGTTGTGTGCATGTGGTTTAGAGAGAAAAGCATCAAAAGCCAATCATGATCAGTTTGTGATGGAGTTTACGAAAAGGCATCGGTTCTCAATTCTTAATGGACAGAGGCCTTCACACCTTGTGGTACTTAAAGAGAGCCACTGAACAGAGCACTGGTTGATAGATAACAGCTTTCACTCAGGCAATACCATCCTGAACTAGATTCAAACTACAGTAGTGACATACAACACTTTGCTACGCTCCACAATATTTATAAACTTTGTACAGTTTTATTTCCATCTCATCCTGCTGATCTATAGATTCTAAAAAGCATACTTAATTTAGAAATCTACAGTGCTACTACACTGTAAGCTTTGCAGTGACTGCTGCCTAATGATGGCAGTAAGGTCAGAGAAAGCTGGGAAAGGAAAGGGTAGAGTGGGAAAAATGGAAATTCAGTTGATATCCAATGATATCAACTGTCAAACAGCAAAATAATGCTATCACTAATGTGGGATTTGGACACAGTATTTTGATAGAGGGGAGACACCTGGCTGTGTTCCAAGGAAAGCTGGGGTTCTGATCTAATTTATGTTGTAGACGTACTGGCAAGTGTGTTGTGGAAAATTAATTACAGGAGTTTATGCTCTAGCTCAATGCATTTGCTACAGTGGCAGCTTGAGGATTCCACTTCTAGCTGAAATACTTGTTTGGCTTTGTGCTTTTCTGGCAATCAATGAAGATGAAAAGGGGAGTCTTGTAATTACTTAAAAAAAAATACAACGTTGGATTGTTTGCCCGAAAAGGAATAGAGATATAATTGTATTTAGCATTTAAAATGTATGCCATTCCTTTTTTCTTTTGACAAAGCCAATGTTGAAAAAAAAAAACAGTAACCATAGTGAAAACTGGGCTCATGACCAACCTGATCAGAAAAAGACTTCTTTATAAAGAACACAAATTAAAGGACATAGAAACCTCAGAAGCTTTAGCTTTTTTATACCTGTACTCAGAGAATTACAATACATTTTAGAGAATAAGGTATCCTTTAGCATTTCATAATTTCTTTTTCAAATTGTACCCGGTTTTATAAATTTTATTGTAGGAAAGGGTTACCTTGTAAATATTTCTGCCATCAATGTATTTTCATGTATTATTCTGCTAACAAAAAGAATAGTCACACATCTTACATTGATCACTGGATATGGGAATAGGAGGAGAACGACTGCTTTATACATGAGTCAATAATCCGAATACTTTCTATTCACTATAACTGCAGATTTATGTGGATGTTTTATATTCTGAATTGTGAAAATTCCACAGAATTTTATTGAAAATGAGCATTAATTGTTTGCTTTTGTATGCATGTTAAGTTGCTTGAATGAAAAACAAATCCTTCATTATAAATTTCATTCCTTATTCTGTAATGTTTGTATACTACAGGCTGGATTTTTAAAAGTCCAGATACAACCCTTGTGTCATTTGTGATGGTGCAGCTATATAATGATGAATTTGTCAGATGTCTGTGCCTTATTTTCAAACATTCTGATACATGTACCATACTTCATTCCTTTTAAGGAACAAAAATGACACATGCATCAAAATTTTCGTGCATGTATCATTTTTGGATCAAAGTTTGTTGTAATTGAATCCAGATGGTAGACCACACTTTTTGGGTCCAACAGTCTTGATGCAAGTAACGCAATTCTGCAGCAGTCATGAAGCAAGTCTTTGTTTGAAAATCTAGGTCTGTGAATTGCTGAACACTTTTCATACAGTGCCTGCAGAACAATAGGTAGAGGTTACCAACCGCAAACCCTTTTTTTGAGGTATACAAGCCAGCTTCATACAGCCTCATTCGGAAGCACAATTTTTTTTTTCTATAAAGGTTTATATCTCTTCTTTGGCAGGCTGGGTGGTCAGCCTTGTCCCGTTGCATACAGCCATCCTGAGTCTCCATCAGTCCCCCCCCCCCGAGACCAGACATGCCACTAGTGCTAACAGGGAGGGCTTCATTAAGCCCATCCTCCATTTTTGCTCCTGATTTTGTTTTCTCCCTGGGCTCAGCTGGACATGCAATGATTGTGATGTGTGTGCTCCATCTCTGTTGAGATGCTCTCAGCAATCTGTACTCTGGCCCTTCCGTGAACTATGAGACTGCACATGTGCTGCCACCTGGATTCCTCTAGGTGGCAGTCGAGCAGTGAGTCACAGAACATCTCCTTCCCAAGGGAAGAAAGCAGTCCTATGAATGCTTAATCCTCCCTCTCTCGGCCGAGCCCCCCCCAAGTAACCCAAGTCCATTCCTGAACCCGGATCACTGGCTTTGCAGCAGGGAGGCTTGGATGCCTTAACTGACCATGCCAACTGGCTGGCTGAAAGCACTGTGTCTTTGCTACAACTGTAGGTTATGCTGGGGTGTTGCCTCCCCCCCCCCCCCACGTCTTTGTCTGCCACTTTCACTTTGAGCTTTTGGGCTTTCTGTTTCGCTTTCAAGATCAGTATTTTGTTTTTTTCTTCCTTTCCTTTTTTTTAACATATTTTTTCCCCAGGGCTCTGTTGGGATCCTCCCTGCTACCCCTGCTAATCACAGTCCCACTCACTGAGACCCAACCATTTAGTTGGTCAGGCCTCTGATGCCAGCCTGCAACACACTGCTATGCTTTTCCCCTGGCTTGCCCCCAAGGACCAGCTCCACCTTCAGCCACTTTGATGTTACTATGTTGCTGTCCATCTGACCACCCGCAGTGGAGGTGATGCCCTGGAGGATCCTGCTGGTCAGTGGTGGTGTGGGTTCACTGTTGAGTGTGGGGGGTTGGGGACAGGGACTTCATCTGCCTTAGTCAGTCCTAAGCTTTTGTCCCCTTTAGTCCTGCCCTCCCCCCAGGAGCATGTCTCATTATTCAGTGCTGGCATGCCAACTCACCAAGATGACATGACACTTGCTTCAAGCGCCCTCACTGACACCTTCCCCTACACTGCTACCTGGGGTCACCAAGGTGGCAGTAGACCAGCAGAAGAGTGAGCCCCCCTTGCCAGAGGAGGAAAGTGTCCACAGAGATGCTTGATCCCCCCCAGCAAGCCCTCTTATGGCTCTGGCTTGTTTCCTAATCATGATCATTGGCATTGCAAGTAGAAGTGCTACCACTGCACTGGTGGACTGACTTTTTCCTACCTTTCCTGACTGCATCTTGTGCTTCCTTCTTTCTCTTGATCAGCAACTCCTGATGCACTCCTGTCCTCATATAATTCCTGTGTTTCTTTCTGTTTTTGTTCTTGGTGTGCTTACTAGCCTCCATTGTATATCCTGCGTATGTCATTCTGCTGTTTTGGCAAGTGTTATTTCAGGCCTTTCTATTTGCTGTTTATACCAGCTCACTTACAGACCTTTCTGTTCAACTGCATTCCTCGTCAATTGCTCTCATCTGACTTCCTAGCAAGGAAGCCACTCCCATTAGTTTACCCAGTCAGTCTGCTTCAGTAGTTATCACTCTTGTATTAGTGTGTATACAGCTTCCAGCCTTTCACAGTGAGGCTGGGTTTTACCTCTCATTTTAACATCAATGTATGTTCAAATTTCAGTACCTTTTCAGTCATTGTATATTCTATTAGTATCAATCACTCCATTCAGCAGTCATTATTCAGTTAGAATATTGCCTTAGGGTTTTATCTGTGGGTTGATAGCTCTTGTTCCCTTGAAGTCTGCATATTGAGGGTGATCCCTGATTTCAGGTGGAGGTTCTTCTCTGCAGGCCACTTGTTTCCTGTCATGCCTCCCAGCAGTCCCACTGGGTGGTAAGGTTCAATGCTCTGGGGGAGGCTTTAGCCATGCAGATCTTCAGTTGGTGGTACCTCAAGGTGTAGCATTTAAGACCTTAGTTGCCAGAGTATGGGGCCCTAAGGCCACAGGGGTTCCATTAGCTGTTCAAGGAGAGGGGACTGCTGGCTCAATGTGGTGCTTTAAATCTTAAAACAATGCCGAAAAGGAAAGGGATTCAGCACTCAGGCTTGTTAAATACCAGAGAGCACCATCAACTGTGTGCAACACTTACTTTTTTTATTTTAAATGCCAAAACTTGTTGATGGTACCTCTAAAAGCTACTCCCTGTGTCTGCCTATGGTTTGCCTAGTCTCATTCTGTGTCCCCTTCCTTTAGTTTCCATTAAAGGACTGGCCTTCTCATGGTCTTGAGACTGGGTGATAGCCTTTCAGCATTTGTTACTCTCCTCATTCCATGCATTGACAGGTGGGCTTCCTTTGTGGGAACTCTTTCAGTTGCAGAGACTGACACACAGTGCTCCACAGCATTATCCTGTTAGAGGGACAGAGACAACTCCAAAACCATTGGATCAATTTCAAACTCAAAATTAGCTTCTGAGCTGTCATAATAATATGTTCGAATGCCAGGAGAGATGGTGACCAAGGCCTTGGCTCTCCAGAGATTTCCTCCACAGTGGGATCTTTCTCTTCTGAGTGGCAAAGGCCATAATGTAGTGTATGTATTTAAGTGCAGCATTTTCCTCTAGTAGGTTTCTGCTATGAGTTGGGGGTTAGATGGTGGCTCCCATATCCTTCAATCCAGCCATTTCCTCTCTCCTTATGAAAGTCATGCCTCTGTCTGCTTACCAGTTGCTGTTAAGGCTGGGTGAAATTAGCAATTTCTGATTTCATGGACTTTTCATGAAATTCTGCATAATTTCATGAAATTTTGTGAAATTTTTCAAAATGGTTCATTGGTCGTAATTTGGTCCATTTTAAAGCTAGTGGTCTAACATTTGGTATCATATTGCTTAGAGGGGGCTCTAGAAGGATGACAATTTGTATGACAGTTGGATGAGGTGCAGGGAAGCTAAAGGGGCTCAAAATCTGACAATTTATTATTCATGTGAAAATTTCTGAAAATATGTCTGCTTACAACTTCGCCACCTTTGGAGCTGGCTAATTGAAAATTTGTTTGCATACTCTCTTGAAAGAATCATAGAATCTGCTAAATAGAGAGGTATTTGTTTTTGTAAATTGTAAGTTACAGGAGTTCATAATTTCACAGTTTAATTATTTGTTAAATTGTGATAACATTTTCAAAATATTTGGATGTTTATAGCTCCACTGCTACTGCAGGTAAACTTTCATGATTTGTAATGCCTAGCAATGAAAAGATGTCCTAGAATCTAAGTAAGCTGGATAAATGTGGTTTAGTAGGTTAAAAATATTGTAGATACCTTAGAAGTTACTATTTGGAAAAGATTTGCTCCAGATCTGGAGTATGGAGGCTGGCAGTATAGCCTAGAGGTTAGAGGAACAAGGTGTGAATCAGCTTGGAAAATCCAGCAGCCCAGACCTGAGTTAGATTCTCACAACCTCCACTTGCATACTGTGTGACTCTGAGCAAGTAACTTGACCTCCTATTGCTCCCAGGTCACCTCTGAAAACAGGCACTTGTGCCTAGTGGGCCTTACCCAGTTACCGGTTACCCAGTTACCAACGATCTCATGGACACATAATAGGTAATGCCACTAAATTTCCACTTGTGGAATTTAATTTTCACAAAGTACTTATCACTACTAAATCACCTTACCTGCACTAGCATCATGGTGCTCCAATACCCCTCTAACACTCTTGTGACAACAATGCCCAGAATCATGCTCCATCATAACTAAAGATATTCAGATACTTCTGCAACAATGGCCTAAGTTGAAACTAGTTGTAAGGCTTGAGGCTTGGCATCGCTTGGTGCCACCATTTTCAAATAGTAAAAATATTATGGCTAGGCGGAACTGAAAAGGTCCTGACCCTTATTATCAGGATCAGGATCCAGGCCTAAGTCCTGATTAGTTCTGATTTGAATCAGAACTTCTTGCAAAATGTGAGGAAAATTAAAAATCTGCCACACAATTGCATAAAACAACACAAAGATCGATGGCATAGAGAGAATTGTAAACAGCATTCAGGAAATAAAAGTTGAGACCTTATTGGCACAAATGTGCTGGTCAGTCAATTCTGAATACATAGCAGCATGCAATTGCAATCTGGCAGTATTATGCTTAATCTGTGAAAACTGTCCACCAGCAATGAAATAGTTCAGCTTCCAGTCCAGGATGCAACCCTTACCTGTGCTAAAACCTTCACACTTTGATTTAATAAATACACCCCCCCCACACTTCAAATGGGAGATGGAGGACCGAGGATCCACATCCATACTTTTTTGCCCCTCTGTGGTCCTTTGGCACACACCACATCATGCTTATGATTATCCTTCTCCTCCTTCTCCTCTTCCTCCTCCTCCTCCTCCATC
This sequence comes from Neoceratodus forsteri, assembly GCA_016271365.2. Lineage (NCBI taxonomy): Eukaryota > Metazoa > Chordata > Ceratodontiformes > Ceratodontidae > Neoceratodus > Neoceratodus forsteri. The sequence continues at coordinate 384,483,141 of JADMNL010000024.1, read as the reverse complement.
TTTGACCATTCCATATGAGACCCCTGAGCCCTGACCCACTGCCAGACTGCCATCCCCACAACAACTCTGTCTCCTGCTGATGGCTTACAGCCCTTCTTCAAATCCTAATGCACTGCTTCAGCCAGGCAGGCTACCAGGGTCTGTGATGTCAAATAGGGACAGTTTTGCTTTGGCCAGGCAACCCCTGCCTGAAAACTGAAATTGTAGGGATGCAATGATTGCATTTCCTGTGTTATTGTTTAAAGCATATCTTCTAACAATCACAATTTCAGTTATAGCACATTACTCAACTTTACCTGAATTTTTGGTTACTCATCACCTTGACGACCTACTGCCTAGAAAGGGGTGGTATCACCTGCCTACCTTAACCCCCCACCAGCTACTGGCGTAGCCTTTGATGGTGTCACCAACCCACTCTGACCCCCTTCCCAGCAACTGGCATATCCTCCGGTGTTGTCACTCACCGCCTTGAACCACTTCCCACCTAGTCAGGGACACCACCAGTGTCTGCAGCACTTGCTGGGGACTCCCCAGCAAGTGCTGCAGACAGTGGTGATTTCCCTGACCTGGTGACTTTTTCTGCAGTTTAACCCCCCAAATCTTTTCTCAATAAAATGAATTTGCCAAAAATAAGGTCTGCTATTATACTAAAATATCACCCACTTCCCACAGGCCAGGAATATCTCTTCTTGCCCTATCCATTGTCTGTGGAAAGTGGGTGGCAATTTAATAAAACACATGTAATACGTATTATCAAAAGCCCTCTGGCACACAGTAGGGGAGGGCAGAGGTTGCTATGCAAAAATACCTAAGCGCATCTTGTCTGCTATCCACCTCCCAGGTTAACAATGTGCTGAGAACCACCTGGTAGTGGCACCACAGCTTGCACATCGGTCTTCACTGCTGACTGGTGTTGGAAGCATTGCTTCAATCTTGATAAGCCAAACACAAACCAGATTTAACTCCTTGAACACCTGTTAAAAGGCATGTGTCTCATTAGCTGCCAAAGTCCCCCCCCCCCACCCCCACACACACACACACCATCACAGGAGCATACGTGGCCATGGGTCCTGTAACCCACTGCCTAAATGATACCTTTGCTTGACTATTTTGTGCCACGGACTCAACCATACTCAATATTCAACTGAGTTGTTGATTTTCCAAGCACCACTGCTTCCTGTCATGTCACTTCAAAAAATGACAATTAACAATGAGTTACTGACTGTTTCTGGACAAAGACATCATCATCAGTAGCAGCATTTTATTGTACACATGACAGATTTGAAAATTAAATTGAATATGGGATGGCAGCAACTAGTTTGTAGCCATGCCAGCCAATGTTAACTATACTCAGTCAGCTCATCAGAGAACAACAGCCCCCCTGAAAATCTGATGGGCCCTATGCATAGGAGTAGTTGAAAATGAAATAGGGCAACATACATAGTCCTGGTGTACATATTTTTGTTGTTAGGCAACAGCCCTGCTGACACATTATTCCTCCTGTACTCACTGCACAGTTACTTATTTACTTGCCCAGTTGCCCTCCTGTCCAACCCCATTTTTCCCTCAACAGAACTTCAACAATTCAACTCTCTGAGCTTCACTTCAGTTATAATACACATTTTACGGTGCACATTTCCTTTCCTTTTCTGCTGCTACCCTTGTGTTCAGATTATTCTCATTTTTGAACCACTGCCCCTGACTCCAGTGGGACCAGACTGGTCATGGTGCACAGCCTGCTCTTCCCTTTGGCAGAACCTTAGCCCTCTCCCAACCACCATAACAGCAAGTTATATAAATAAATCCAGTCCCCCCTCCTCTCACCCATGCTCTGCTTCCCAAATGTCCCCGAGTCTGACTTCTAGTCCTAGAATACCTGTAGGAACTCAGAAGTCTGACTTCAACTCATCCTGACTCCTACCTTGTTGGCTTCTGGCTTTCTAACTGCATCCGATTCCTGGGCTTCTGGATCCAAGCCAAAGCCAATTGCTCCCTTATGTTTGTTGCTGCCCATATCTCCATTCCATGCTGGGTGTTTGTTCTCCACCCCCATCCACTGAGTGAGCCCTGGGAGTGCTTCCTGCTTAGGAGGCCCACGAGGATGTCCCAAGTCTCAACACCCGACCAAGGCAATGACAAGTGTCGGGGAGTGAGCAGAGACCCCCGACACCACTGACAATACAAAACACATGCAGCACTGATCTGTTAGGGTGTGAGTGAAAGCACAGGAGGGAAAGCGACTGCAGATGCCTGACACAGCAGCAGTGTCACGCCAATCTTGATTCCTGTCAAAAATTGCACAAACTGATTGGCTGGGCTGGTGACTGGCTGATGAGGCAGAATGGTGTTGGCATTCCGACCATTCTGCCTCAATAGAACCCTAACTGCAGCCTAGAACTGTGTGTAAATTCAGGAGGGGGGGATTCAGCCCCTCACACACCTCTGTAGTTGGCACCTATGAGTTGAAACAGGCTAGAAGGCTAAATCATCTGGCCTGAAAATAAAATATTTTTTTTTATTATTACTATAGAAACATAGAAACATAGACTTTGATGGCAGATAAGGACCGCTTGACTTACCTAGTCTGCCCATTTCCCTACCTAGAGGATAAACTGCAGATCCTATTTAACCAACAGCCTATTTCTTCCTACCCCCACAAAAATTGCCTTATGTCTGTCCCATGCATTCTTGAATTCTCCCACAGTTTTAGACCCCACAACCTCCTCAAGAAGGCTGTTCCATACGTCCACCATCCTCTCTGTGAAAAAATACTTCCTCACATTGCCCCTGAGCTGCCCCCCCATCTTCAAATTGTGTCCCCTTGTTCTTGCACATCTCTTTTTCTGAAAGATGATACCCTCTTGGACTTTGTTGATTCCACTGAGGTACTTAAATGTTTCTATAATGTCCCCCCTCTCCCTCCTTTCCTCAAGGGTATACATATTAAGCTCCTTTAGCCTCTCCTCAAATGGCTTCTCTTGCAGACCCTGCACCATTTTAGTTGCCCTCCTCTGAACTGCCTCCATCCTGTCTATGTCCTTGCAGAGATGGGGTCTCCAGAACTGGATGCAATACTCCAGATGGGGTCTCACCAACTATCTGTACAGGGGGATAACAACTTCCTGTTTTCTGCTGGTGATGCCTCTCCCTATACATCCCAGTATCCCCCCAGCTCTCCCTATCGCCTTCTCACATTGCTTGCCAACCTTAAGATCACCTGATCTGATTACCCCCAGGTCCCTTTCCATTTTTGTTGTTGTTACTACCCCCCCATTGTGTAATCTTCCCCTGGGTTTTTGTTTCCCAGGTGCATTACTTTGCACTTCTTTGCATTGAATCCAAGCTGCCATACTTCTGACCATTCCTCCAACCTTGCCAAGTCCCTTCTCATCCTTTCCACGCCTCCTTGTGTATCAACACTGTTGAAGATCTTTGTGTCATCTGCAAAGAGGCATGCTTTTCCTTCCAGTCCCTCTGCAATGTCACTTATAAAGACATTAAAAAGGACTGGACCCAGTACTGAACCCTGCGGTACCCCACTAGTAACCCCTCTTTCTTCAGAGTGGACTCCATTTACAATTACCTTCTGTGTCCTGTTGTTCAGCCAGTGTTTTACCCAGGCTACCACCCTGGGACCCACTCCAAGGCTGGTTAATTTGACTACTAATCTTTTGTGTGGGACTGTGTCAAATGCCTTGCTAAAGTCTAGGTATGCCATGTCTACAACCCCTCCCTGGTCTACTACTTTGGTCACCCAGTCAAAGAAATCAATTAGATTTGTCTGACGTTACCTTCCCTCTGTGAACCCATGCTGCCTTGGGTCCTGTGCCCCACTGGCCTCTAGGTACTCAACAATTCTTTCCTTCAGAAGTGATTCCATCACTTTCCCTACCACAGAGGTCAAACTGACAGGTCTGTAGTTTCCTGCCTCTGTCTTGCTCCCACTTTTGTGAAGGGGAATCACATCAGCCTTCTTCCAGTCATCAGGTACCACACCATCCTCCCATGATTTGTTATAAAGGGTAGTCAGTGGTGTCACTAGTTCTCTGCTTAATACTTTTAGAATTCTGGGGTGAATTCCATCTGGCCCCATTGCTTTGTCCACCTTCAGTTTTAAGAGTTCTTTCAGAACCCTTTCTTCTGTGAAAGGACTGGGATGGACCCCCCTCTTCAGAGTGCTTTTGTTAATTGCATTAGGCACCTCCCCCACATCCTCTTTTGTGAATACTGAACAGAAGTATTCATTCAGTATCCCTGCTTTTTCACTGTCACTCTCTGCCCACCCACTATCCATTCTATTCAGCCTCACTATCCCTCCCTTTGTCTTTCTACGCTCCCTGATATACCTACAGTATAAAAGGTTTTATCCCCCTTCTTAACCGAGTTGGCTATCTTTTCCTCAGTTTGTGCCTTTGGTATTCTGACTACCCTCCTGCTTCTTTCTGCCTTAACTGGTACAGTTCTCTGTCTGCTCCTTCTGTGTTTCCTTATACTTCCTAAATGCTATCTTTTCTCCTAACCTTCAACGCCACTTCTTTTGGAGAACCATAGTGGCTTTTTCTTTTATTTTATTTGTTTATTTGCTTCACACAAAGACTTGCTGCCTCTGTGATGGCAGTTTTGATATTTCCCCATTGTTGCTCCACCCCTCCTTTTAGCCTGTTTGCTAGTGCTTTTCTAAGGCACTCTCCCATCTTGCCAAAGTCAGCCCTCCTGAAGTCCAGAACCCTCACTTTTGTATGGCTTGATTCTGTAGCTGAGTTTATCGTGAACCTCACTGTTTGGTGGTCACTTATTCCCAAATGGCTACCCACTTCTAGATCTGAGATCCTCTCACTGTCCCCATTTGAGAGTATGAGGTCTAAGATTTCTCCCTCACGAGTAGATTCCAAAACTAGCTGTCTGAGGCATGCCACCTGAAGGGCATCAAGAATGGCCCTGCTTTTGGATGTGGCTGCAGCAAAGGTGCTCCAGTTAACATCTGGCATATTAAGGTCCCCCATCAACAGTATCTCCCCTTTCTCTGCCATCCTAAGTGTGCCTTCTATCATATCCTTGTCCATTCCCTCCCCCTGACATGGGGGTCTGTATACAACCTCTGTGCAGATTGTGGTGCCATTTCCAGCCTCTAAGGTGACCCACAGTGCTTCCTCTCCTCCCTGTTTACTCTTTTGTTCAGTTGCTTTTACCTCTTCCCTTACATAGAGAGCTACTCCCCCCTTCTACCCTCCCTGTCTCTCCTGTAGGTTGTGTACCCTGGTATGTTAACATCCCAGTCATGGTTCTCTGTGTACCATGTTTCTGTGACTGCTACAATATCCAGGCATCCCTCTTCCATCAAGGCCACCCAGGTGGACCCCCAGTCCCCAATGAAGCCAAATCCCTGAGCTCTGCACCAGTTTTTCAACCACTGATTGAATCCCATGGTGTGGCACAACCTAGCCTCATCCGTGCCTTAGACAAGCAGCACCTTCGAGAAGGTTACCATGTGTGCTATTTGTCTAAGGCCCCTCCCCATCTCCACAAATGCTTCTTGCACTGCTCTGACCCCTTTCTTAGCCAGGTCATTTTCCCTAGGTGGATAATGACATCCAGCGCCCTCCCCTGTGCAGCTGCTCCTGTGATCCTAAGGAATTACTCCCTGTCCCTCCAAGCCATGGCACCAGGCAGGCACCTTACCTCCCTCTCCCCTTCCTCCCACAGTTCTACCTTCCTAACAATGGAGTCCCACTCCAGGAGTTGTTTCCTTCCCCTGTGGGGTCCCATGCCACCCTCCTATGGGTATCCTTTGTGGAGGTTCCCAGCATCCTCCTTGGTCTCCACTGTGGGTACCCCCATAAAGGAACCACACTTTTCCAGAATGGCATAAAAATTGTGGAGAGGTACAACTGGAGGGATGCGCCTCTGTTCCACTACCCTCACCCTCCCTGAGCCTACTGTGGGCCAACCACTCCTCTTTCTTGGCAATCTCTGAGGCAACGGCAGTGACTCTGATGGTCCCTGGATGGGAGAGGAGGTCCCACAAATCCTGGCCAACTCAGCCTGGAGATGAGCAACCTCCTCCCTCAGCCCAGAGAGGTGCCTGCAGATGGGACAACACTGCATCCTCCAGATTGTCTCCCGGAAGACTGCTGCTCCATAGCCACTGCACTGCACCACTCCCACATGTCTTTTTTCTGGCCCCCTAACTGTTTTTGGAATACTTACTCTTTCCTCTGTTAGTTTATTTATTTTTTTAATTTTTCTTCCCCTACTTACTTACTGCCTATGTGCCCTTTTAGCTCCTGATCTTCCTGTTCTAAGATAAGAAGTTCCTATATTTCTCATTAGTCTCCTTATTTGCTCAGAGTCAGACCTCCAGCAGCTGGGGGTGGGGACGGAGAGCTAATCTTGCCCTTCTAGGATGGTGAGTCTTTGGTGGCTCTGTGATCACTCACTTCCTGCTCCCAAACAGGAAGTTCCTGTTGTCAGTTAAATCCTGTGCCTATAAAAGTAGAACTGGTTTAGGGTGGGGGGGTGGAGGGGAGGGAAGGAGAGCAATATAGTCCCACTAGAGAAGTTTTAGTTATACCAGTAGTTCCTTCCTCCCGGTGTTCTGTCTGTTCTCTGGCAGAAGCTATCTAGGGCAGTGCTTAAATTTTGTTTTAACCTGGCTCCTTCTAGCTAAGCCACTCCCACTACTTTGCAAATCTTTCTACACCTAGTTAATTTCACAGATAACAATTCCCTTCTGACACCTGTGACAAGCACCTAGATAAGTACACAGATAAGACAGATAACAGATAACAATTTACTTCAACTACCTCTGACAAACACACTAACTCTTTTTATTTTTTACCATAAATTGAAGGTCCCAGTACAAGATTTCTAGTTCTTAGTCCCAGTAGAGACGTTTTGGGGCATTTATAGAATTTAAAGGGGTAGGGGTCATTTTTGCAGATGAGATGGTTATTTTGATGGGCCCGGTACAGTTTGCGATAGTGTTCTGATTTGCCCAGGTCCACCGGACATCATGAGATTGAGGGGGGGGGTTCTGATTCTTAACGGACCAGTCCGCCCATCCCTAAAAATATACATTGCTCTCAACAGGGTACTTAAAGAGTCAGTTGTTCTTACATTGGAACTGTGTGCAAATACATGATAACTGGAATGTGCTTCAGATAACAATTTATTGTAGGTTGCATCTGTCCTATCTTAAATAATGTTTTCTGTCATCCTTAATTTGTTATCTTACTTTTTTATTTCTAGGTCCAACTACAGGTACCAGCTACAGTATAGTGACTTTCAAAGTGTCCAGTCATGTCACATGTTGACGAAGCCTTTTGAAATTCTGCAGATCACCAGTTAACAGAGTGGAGTTCAATACTTGGTTGATTGCAGGACCTTTACATCATCTGTGCCATTGACTTCACATTGATATTGGAAAACATAATAGCTGGTATTGGGCTTGGTATTTTGTGTTTTTGAATTTGTTAAACTTGCTTGCTGTATGATTGAAACCTGTTTGTAGTACTTTTATTTATAGCACTAGCATGAGGATTGTTTTCACTGAGTTTGTATGCACCTGTTAACAAATGTCTATGTGGTTACTTAATTAATTAGGTGGTTGTTAAAAGTGTGGGGTACAACAATAGTCTCCGTCCCCGATGAAGCCTAATGGCAAAGTGTTGGGGTATTGTGGTCCCAAATTAATGTTTGGTAACACTGGTCTATTTCATATATTACTGCAATAAAGCATTTAAAATTGAGTTTTATTAAATACTGCTTGGACAGTGTTTTTTTTGGCTGTGGTGTGCATCAGGTTTTGAACAGGCTTGAGTATTTGGGGCAGCCACCTTATCTCTGTTTGCATCCCTCTGGCTTTAACTGAAGCACGGCTGCCTTTTGCTCTAAGATAGTTCTTAAAGAATTTGCAGGTAGCATTGTACAGAAACAATGCTGCACGTGCATGTGCTTCCACAGGTCATTAAGTCAGTGAGCTCTATTGGTTATCTGGAATATTGCAGGAATTCATACTAGTGCACAGTGATGTCCATAACTATTCTTCATGGTTCATTACTCAAAATAGTGACCTGACACCTGGCACCGTTATACTTTTACTATGGAGCCTCCAATTAATGCTACTTTATTGCCCTGTTACCCACCCTTTGTCTTTCTCAACAATGGCAATTCAAGTGTATGACTGGGCAAAATATAGGGACATGGCTTTGACAAAAGTATCACAACATTCAACAATTTCACAAAAGCTCACAGAATTCAACTATAATTACTGATGATATTTTGGAATCTTTGGCTGCTTATAACTTGTTCAGTCTTTGAGCAAGATATTAGGGAGCAGACATACACAGCCTCTTTTTACCCATATTGTTTTTCCTCCTGGCCAGCAACTCATCTTCCAGGGATATACCTTGTTCACAGGGATATACCTTGATCAGGCTGAACCCAGCTATCATTCAGGTGGCTACTGGGTTTTTCTCCAACATTTTTTTCCTCCTATCTCCCTTGCTGGGTGTGGTGCTGTGAAGCTGTAGGATAAAACAGACACAACAAACCAGAAGTCAGGTGCATAAAAACGCAAATGTGCATTATTATTTTATTTAAATCAGAAAAAAAAAAAAAAAAATAATAAACATGCAGAAAGCAAAAGGTTATTCAATGTCCAGTATCCAGCAAACTTTCCAGTTTCACAAAATTCCTATCCGGCCTGATGGCAGAGGGCTGAGACTCTGGACATCACACCTCATGCCACACCAGTGACCTATGTTTGGGAATGAGCACAGGTCACTGGGGGTCGATAGGAGAGGAGAAGGATCGAGCATCTCAAGGACTGCTCGACTTCTCTGGGGAGCGAAGTGTTCAGTGATTGGCACATGCCTGGCCCCTAGCAGAGGATGGAGGTGGCTCACTGACCCTGTCAACATGGGGTCAGAGGTGGGGCAGATGCCTGACAGGATGTGCACGGGAGCTTGCATGCTACCGGTGCTGGTGTCATTGCATGCTTCACCTCTGAGGGGGGCTGTACATTGGAGGAGAAAAGATTACTCTGGCAGGATGATGTAGGGTGCCTCGCAGGTCCCACCCCTGAACAGCCATGGCACCAGCCACACTGGATCCAGTCTTTGGAGGGGTTTGGGGTGCCATGCCGGGAGGGAAGCTCTGGGAATATCGGTCAGCATTGGCTGGTGGACATCAGGGGATGGGAATGGGGGCTCCCTCCAGAGCTAGGGCCTCAAGCAAGGTGTACAAAGTGATAGGAAAAAAAAATTCCTGAGGCTTAGCTTCAGCCTTTGCAAATAGAAAAGAGTGGAAACAGGCACACACTTCTGAGGTCCTCCTCACTTGGTAGTCAATATTCAACTGATTCCCCTGTCTATCCTTGTTACTCCAAGTGGTATATTTTTATACCTTCCATGGATGACATCACCATCAGGTGAGCCACCCATTTTTGCTAAAACCAGTATAAACCTCTTATTCTCAGGAGTTCCCCATAAAGCAGTAAAGACATACACACTCATGCATGTTATGTTTTCTAGCCTAGATTCAACTCCTCTTATCTTGGTTAAGTGTTTTTATGTTAAGGGGGTTTTATGTTTTCATTTTGTTTCATCTCAAAACATAGTTTTAATATGATAGTAAGTCCATGAGGGTTCCACTGGGTTTTGCAAGGGAAATGGGAGATCGAGGGCACGCTCCTCTTCTCCCTTCTCCTGCCAACCCTTGTAACTCATCATATCTTTTTCATTTTATTTCCATTAAATCATTAAATGTGACACTGTAAAATAGACAAGCATACAACAAATGTACTTCATTTTCATTCCCAGCATGAGCGACTGTCTCACTATCACTGCAGAGAGAGGGTGAAAGTGAGTATTTTAACATTAACATTTTGGACAGCCACTCCCTGTCTAACAGAAATAAAGAGTGAAGGGAATGGGGATGGGGGTGTTCAGATACCTTACACTTCGATATCTACCTTAGATAGGGCTCACTGTGTCACAAGTGCTTCAGTAAGCCTTGCACAGTAAAATATTCCCATGTGGTAGGAGTAAGCTCCCTGGCCCAGCCACAAGGATCACTGTGTTGGTGGAATCTGCTGCAAAACTCTCCTCAGCTGAGATGAACTGCTGAGCAGCAGCTGTCTTGGCCATGGCCTGCCTGCCAACATGACATCCTGAGCTTCCTTCCGAACCTGGGTTGCCAGCATGACAACAGGATGCTTTGGTGCTGGGCCATGGGGAAGGCCTCAAAGGCTAACATTTTGGGTCAATGATCCTAGCAAAAGCTGGTGATATTCTGTTCTATAGCTTTAAAGTTATAGTGGCTTAAAATTCTGCAGTTTACATAATTGTGATTTCCAGAAGTTGGGACTCTTATAACTCAGTGACCTTTAAAGATAAAGACCTGAAACTTGGTGTACTTTTGTAGGGACCTTAGTAAAGCCACTATACTAAATGTGGCACAGTCTAGACAGACACTTTTAGTTAACATAATTGTGAAATGTAATTTTAAAATTTCCCAACATTTGGAGGATTATAACTCAGCCACCTTTACAGAGAGAGAGAGAGAGAGAGAGAGAGAGAAAGAGAGAGTGAGAAAGAGATGTGAAATGTAACACACTTCCCTATGGACTGTAACAAGCACATCATGACACATGTGTTGTAATTTGAACGAATACATTTTAAATTAGATGGCAAAAACTGAAATCACAATTTTGGAAAACTTTCTTGAAATTTTTGTGGAAATTTCATGACATTTCATGGAAGCGAAATTGGAATTTCACCAGAACTTTGTTGACAGAAGATAAATTTTGCCTAGCCTTAGTTGCTGTCAGTCATTGCTCCAGTCATTCTCTGTCTGTTTTCAGTCATCGCCAGCTGCTGACAGTCAGTACTTCACTCAGTCTCAGTGTTTACCACCTGCTGTGCAGTACTTTTTGGCACTTTCCTAAAGATCCTTTAACTTAAAGGAATTATTTTCCAATGGTAGCCCATGATGATAGCGCTTATAAATGAGTGACTGCAGAAACAGTGACTCATTCATAGCACTATCACCATCCATTACCCTGCAAGGGTAGCGATAGAATAGCATCTAGAGTGAGTGGAAGGGGAGCTGTACAGGAGGGATAGGAGGGAGGGTTCAGGAGGATATATGAGACTGCTGCAACTAAGCCAGCCCTGCGGTGTGGTAGTAAGGGTGGCTGGCTATGGTGCAGTAGGCAGTGGGTTTGGGACCTGCTGAGGAAAATAATTTTGCAGCTGCTTGTGTCTATGTACTTAATTTTTTTTTTTTAAAGAATTTCACCCACTCCTCGAGTTGCACCCCCCTTGAGTTAAGAATTCTTAGTAAAGGGTGCAGGGGGCAAAACCCCCTGTGAAGGAGGGTGTGGGGGTGCAACCCCCCACAAAAACACTTTATTTCACCGGATGTCAGTTTGCTGAGGAATGTATATCACCGAAATGCTTTTCAGCAATATACATTTGCAATGAATGCGATCGCTGTTTTTCAATCACTATCATCACATGGAACCTTTCCCATGGCACCCCTAGGGGTAGAACACTCCTCAAGAAGGTGCTTTTGCCTTCATGGTACCCTAACATGGTGGTGGCCTCTATGAGACAGAGAGTGTGAAATGCCAAAGTATCCATGACTATCAACAATGTTGCAGAAGCATAACTCCTCACTAAGTTGTGTACACCCATTGACCACAAAGACTATGCCTGCAGTTCCGTGGGCAGAAGCTACTAGTCACACCACCTTCCTGAGCTATTTAAACTGGCTTCCTCCAGCCTTATTTGTAAGCATTGGTTCTTTGTCTCACCATCGTCCCTTCCTCCTCCATCAGCGTGTCTCTCTCCTTTGAGATTCTTCCTAAGGTACATTTAGCCTAAAGGAATTACGTTCTTATGATACCACTTGGTGTGGAACCCTCCTCAAGAGGGTTCCTTTGCCTTCATTGTACCCCAACAGGGTTGTATTCCTCCATTCGACAGAGACTGTGAACAGCCAAAGTATCCAAGAATAACAGTCAAACAACACATCCATTCAATTACCTTTGCACTATCAACAATGCAGCACAAGAATAACTCCTCACTAAGTGGTGTACACTCACTGAACAAATATTTTCTATATTTTGTGAATGTTCTACATTTTGCCCACTTTTTGTTAATTTACTTCTTTTATGGTCCTACCTCCTCAGCTGGCAGTGTTGCCTATAGTTCCCCTTCAGCCCTGTTACCTCTGGCATCCCACTGGCCACAGCAACCATTCTCAATCTCCTTCCCCCTGCACACAGTCCAGGTCTTGACCCATTAGGTACTCACCCCACACACTGGGGAGTTCCTGGTGAGCCGGGCTGGGAGGGAGAATCCTGGTGCATCCAGTGTGGCATCAGTAGACTGAGGCCTCATGTGCACTGGAGGATTCCTTTTTTCCTCTTTTCCTTCTTTCGGCATGGGCATGCAATGACATCTAGGATACATGCTGCATATCCAACATCTGTCCTGCCATCCCCATGCTCTGAGCTACCATGTACCATTCCCTAGCCACCATCAGAAGCCGGTGCTGCAGCAGCTCATGTCCCCCACCCTCCCCAGGAGAGGAGTGCTGTCTTCTGGACACTCAGTCCTCTCCTCCCCAGCTGACCCCCAGCAACCCGAGCTTCATCCTGACCCTGAGTCACCGGCATGGTGTGAGGTGTGGCATCCAGTGCCTCAACCCTCTGCACCACTGGGCCAGCATCATTTTGCCCACTTTAATAAAAAATGTTGCACTGATAAAAAAAAATCCTAAAATGTGAGAACTCCATGAAGATCTGCTTGCATTTCATGAACTTAGGTAAAAGTGATGTTCAGAAATTTTGCAACAATCTTCTACTTACTAAGGGACTACTATGACATATTCCAGCCACTAAAATAACAAAAGCTGTCTAGGCAAACTATTTGAGTTGTGTGCTGTACAGTTGTTCATGTTGACTTTTCTGATTCTCATATGCTTAGTCAAGCTACTAGAACCAGGGTCAGAATTACACTTTAAAGAAATGAGAAATGGTCCAAGCAATATTTTTGTTAAAAATATTAAGTTACACAGATTATCTTAATCTATTGAACTTGAAAGGTCAGTGTGAACCAGTAGTTTCATATCATATCTGTTTTGTAGTAATTCTGGTCCCACAAAACCTGTTTGGAGCCCCCTTTCATGGAGCTATATGAACCTGGAGAACCAGGTTTAAATCCCATCAGAGACCCTTGTATATTGTGTGACCCAAAGCAAGTCACATACTGCTTCAGTTCACCAAGCTATAGCAAGCATTTGTCAATGCTGAATGTTTGCTTGTATGTATTTGCTGTGCAGGTATTTGATACTGTTAGTGTACAGGCGATAATTAACAATTTAATAATACAAGTTATAATAGTGATATACAGACTGGATGGTTCTCAGTATCATTTAAGTAATTTTGTTCACCAAATACTTACAAATGCAACTTTTGTTTAAAAGACTGCCCATAAATTTGCATAAGAAACAAGAGGAAAGCTCCTCTGCACCCTTGCTCTGTCATAAAAAAGTCAATGCTATTTGTCAGACATTAAGAATAATAGAAAGCATTATAGCTGAGTACCCCTTCAGAGTCTCTGTACCAGTCTGTACGTGGATGAATGACTTGACTCCCCACCATGCATGACTGCAATGAAGTGCTAGTCTGCCAGCAATGTGAATTAACTATTGGAGGAAGATGCTAAAATAACATACAGTAGCTCTCTAGATTGTGCAGGACATGGGGGGGGGGCAAACCAGTTAGAGAATTCAAAAATGCATGGGACAAATACAAGTGTGTCATCAGGAAATAAGCCCTCTGGGGGGGAAATGAGCAGACTAGATGGATCAAGTGGTCCCCATCTGCCATCACATTCTAGGATTCTTTGTTTCCCCCATTTGGGACAGCAGTTTGGAAGTCCCAGCCTGGATCTGCAGTCCCAGACACTCTGACAAGGCACCTGCTTAAAAGCTGAAGGATGGGGTTGCTTTTGTAGTTGTTTAAATCACCTTCCATCTCAGCCAGTATTTATTGCTTTGCACTACCAATTTACTGTCTTACAGGTTCAATGTTTTGTGAATACATAGTGATTATGTATACTTTATGAACTTTTTTTAGCCTTTCTCTATTCCCACCTACGGTAGGTTTCAGGCTGGGTAGCTGTAGGGAATGGAGGGCTCCCAGCATCAAAGGTGAGCAGAGTGCTGGAGGAGGAAGAGGCAGGGGAGGAAGGTGGGAGTTTTCAAACACACTAAGCATTGGGCTGCAGGAAGAGGTGGACATTTGAACTTGATGTGGGAGAAGCTCTTCCCCCACACTGAACTTCGGGCTTAAGCACCCCAGAATTCTAAAAGAATTAAGGGGGGAACTAGTGAAACCACTGACTACTCTTTTTAGTAAATCATGGGAGGATGGTGTGGTACCCGAGGACTGGAGGAAGGCAGATGTGATTCCCCTTCACAAAAGTGGGACCAAGACAGAGGCAGGAAACTACAGATCTGTCAGTTTGACCTCTGTGGTAGGGAAAGTGATACAGTCACTTCTGCAGGAAAGAATTGTTGAGTACCTAGAGGCCAGTGGGGCACAGGAGCCAGGGCAGCATGGGTTCACAGTGGGAAGGTCATATCAGACAAATCTAATAGATTTATTTGACTGGGTGACCAAAGTAGTAGGCCAGGGAGGGGCTGTGGACAAAGCCTACCTAGACTTTAGCAAGGCATTTGACACAGTCCCACACAAAAGATTAACAGTCAAATTAACCAGCCTGAGAGTGGGTCCCAGGGTGGCAGCCTGGGTAAAACATTGGCTGGATAACAGGACACAAAAGGTAATTGTAAATGGAGTCCACTCTGAAGAAAGAGGGGTTACTAGTGTGGTACTGTAGGGTTCAGTACTGGGTCCAGTCCTTTTTAATGTCTTTATAAGTGACACTGCAGAGGGACTGGAAGGAAAAGTATGCCTCTTTGCAGATGACACAAAGATCTACAACAGAGTTGATACACAAGGAGGCATGGAAAGGATGAGAAGGGACTTGGCAAGGTTGGAGGAATGGTCAGAAGTATAGCAGCTAGGATTCAATGCAAAGAAGTGCAAAATAATGCACCTGGGAAACAAGAACCCAGGGGAAGATTGCACAATGGGGAGGGAGGTAGTAACAGCAACAAAAAAGGAAACGGACCTGGGGGTAATCATATCAGATGACCTTAAGGTTAGCAAGTTATGTGAGAAGGCAGTAGGGAGGGCTGGGGGTATACTGGGATGCATAGGGAGAGGCATCACCAGCAGAAAACAGGAAGTTGTTATCTCTCTGTACAGACAGTTGGTGAGACCCCATCTGGAGTACTGCATCCAGTTCTGGAGACCCCATCTCCGCAAGGACATAGACAAGATAGAGGCAGTCCAGAGGAGGGCAACTAAAATGGTGCAGGGTCTGCAAGAGAAGCCGTACGAGGAGAGACTAAAGGAGCTTAATATGTATACCCTTGAGGAAAGACAGGATGGGAGAGGGGGGACATGATAGAAACTTTTAAGTACCTCAGTGGAATCAACAAAGTCCAAGAGGATAGCATCTTTCAGAAAAAGAGACGTGCAAGAACAGGGGGGCACAATTTAAAGATGGGGGGCAGTTCTGGGGCAATGTCCTAGTCGGGGGTAGGAGGAATTAAGCTGTTGGTTAACTAGGATCTGCAGCTTATCTGATAGGTAGGAAAATGGGCAGACTAGGTGGGCCAAGTGGTCCTTATCTGCCGTCAAATTCTATGTTTCTATGTTTCTATGTTTCTAATGTGAGGAAGTATTTTTTCACAGAGAGGGTAGTGGATGCATGGAACAGCCTTACTGAGGAGGTTGTGGGGTCTAAAACTGTGGGAGAATTCAAGAATGCATGGGACAGACATAAGGCAATTCTTGTGGGGGGTAGGAAGAAATAGGCTGTTGGTTAACTAGGATCTGCGGTCTATCCTGTAGGTAGGGAAATAGGAAGACTAGGTGGGCCAAGCGGTCCTTATCTGCCATCAAAGTCTATGTTTCTATGTTTCTAAGCACTGCCATTTCAAAATTTGCTGAATATGTAGTGATTATGTTTACTTTATGAACTTTTTTTGCCTTTCTCTATTCCCACTCTTGGTAGGTTTTAGGCTGAGTAGCCGTAGGGAACAGAGAGTTCAAAAATATTGCTTCCTCCAACTCATGGAGAGTATCACCAGGAGTACTCAGGAGATGAAAAAAAACACTTTAAGGAAAACCTCTGAGGACCCATGGCTACTGATCTGCCCATGCTCTGGGCAAATTATGAGATAATAGAAAATGCTTGTCTGAGTTCAGCACCTGGGTTCAGAATGTATGATTTGTAAGCTGATGATTTCCATCTTCTGAGTCTCTTGATGATATGGAATGGGATGTTCTTTCTCCATGCCGATGTCACTGCTTCAATTCTGAATGAGTGTTCTGAGTTTGAATATGGATTGAGTCCAAGCCTTTGTAGAAGAGTTCTTATGGGATGTATAAATAGAGATGCAGCAAAGTTTAAATCCACCCGTGTATTGGGGGTAAAGTAGCCCACTTAGCGTTCACCACCAGCTATGTAAAGTGCCCATAGAAAACCCCAAATTCGCCACTTCACCTTATGATAATGACTTCACATTGCTCACTCTGCCTTAGTTCACTTTAAAGTGACAACAGCCCATAGATCACATGGCTCACACAGTCTCAGAGTCTGCAGGTCACATGCTTCTGGCAGGAAGTGAATCATGCAAGAAAGTGAGTTTCACTTTCGTCTTGTAGGAGAAAGAGCTGGTTAAATAGAGAGAGAGAGGAGACTAAATCCAAAAACTAATATAAACCTTTTAATTTTTGTATTTTAAAAAACAATTTGTTGTCTGGATTTGTGTGTGTGCAACATTTCAGTGTAGTATTGTTAATTGTTCATTTTTTTGGTGTGTTTGTGTGTGCGTGTGTGAGAGTGTGTGTGTGTCTGTGTGTGTGAGAGAGCAGAATGGAGGGGGAGAGAGGTGGCTTTCACCAACGTAGAGAAGGAGATCACGTAGGTGTATGCACACATGGTGGCAGGCTGCGTTTGAACCAGAGCACCATCTTGACTAGTGTTCCCCCCTGAAGCAGGAGGTAGTGGACTTGGTGCCATGGAAGCACCACCTCTGGTGGAACTTACCAGTGCCCCCCCAGTGTCACCACCTGTTATGGCCCCTTGGCCAGCAGCTCAGCAGCAGGAAGTCAGGGAGGAGGAGAAGCCACAGCAGTCACAGCAGCAGTAGGTTTCTGCACCCTGGCCCCAACTGTGCAGCAGCAGCTGCTGACTCCAACAACACCTGGGGCCCCCCCCTCCTGCCTGTACCCGGTCCTCCCCACACCTCATTCATGTGGGAGCTCACTACACTGCCTGGGGACAGTAGTGTAGTGGAGTGTAATCTGTGTGATGTGGTGGTTTACCGTGGCCCCAAAGGAACTCACCTTGGCACAAGTGGTCAGTGCACCCTCCTGTACAACCACCACTGTGTAGATTGGCAAGCCAAGGCTGCGGAACAGGGCAGGCATGTGCCTGCTGGGCAAGAGATGGCAGCACGACATCTACTTGCATGTGGTGGTGTGAATTGGGGGAGGGCCATGGATCAAGTGGCTGCTCCACCACCATAACCTGCAGCAGGTGATGGTGGCAACCCTCTCCAACTACCTGCCTCACAGAACGATTTGGGCCTGATGTGGAGAGAGTTGGAGGCTGTTAACCACCATATTGACAATGTTGAGCAGCAGTTGGAGCAAACTGAGGGGCACCAGCTACAAATTATGGGGATGCTTCAACTCCTGTTGTCCCCGCATAACATTGATCATAATTTTAGTTTGTTCTTGCACCCACTACCCTATCTGTGAAAAAATAGTTCCTGATGTTGCCCCTGATCCTTTCCCCCTCTATCTTCAAATTTTGGCCCCTTCTTCATGCACATCTCTTTTTCTGGATGATGCTACCCTCTTGTATGTTGTTGATTCCCTTTTGGTACTTGAAAGTTTCTATCATGATCCCCCCCTTTCCTTGCAGTTATACTTAATATCCTTTAGTGTCTTTTTATCTGGCTTCTGGTGCATCCCCTGCAACATTTTAGTTGCCCTCCTTTGTACAGCCTTCATCCTGGCTATGTCCTTGCAGAGATATGCTCTCCATAACTGCACGCTATACTCCAGATGAGGTATCACCAAATATCTGTATAGATATCCCACTACCCCCAGCCCTCCTTACTGCCTTCTCTCATTTCTTGCCTACCTTTAGGTCATCTGATACAGGTCACTTTCCATCTTTGTTGTTGTTAGTACCCCCCCCCCACCAATGTGCACTGTTTGGTGTATAATTGTAAGTTTGTGTTACATCTTTCTTTCTCATAACCTTGTTTCCCCTCCAAAAAAATTGTAAGAACAGTGCCCAAAAACAGTTTAGAGAAAATAACCTAAAATGATGTCCTTTCCCCTTTCCTTCCTTATATTCCTAATTAATAAGCTCTGTTGCCAACAGGAAATATTTTTGGGGGCTCAGTAATGTTTTCTTCCTGTCATGGGGTGTTTGTGGAAAAGCAGCATTGAGCAGTGCAATAATCTGCTAAACAGCACATGTGCACTGCCAGGTGCCCAGTGTCCAGCCCCCTGAAAACATATATGTTAGATGACTTGGTCCACTGTTGATGATGGTACAAATAATATATATTGTATATATTATTTATACCACTAAAATCATCATCATATTCCTCATCTGCATCCACAATGTCAATTTGGATGCTGTCTTGCGGAGAACAAGTACCAATCACAGCATCATTATGATCATAAAATATTTTTTCTCCAACATTTGAAGGGTTGGATGGCACAGGCATGACCTCATCAACAGCACTGGAAACATGAGATTGTGACGACTGTTCGTTAGCATCAGAATCATGTTCAACCAATGTGAGGACAGGGATGGGGACATCGGGGAGTGTGATATCTACTACACTCTGACTCACGGTCACGGCTTTAGACTCCACAGTATTTTGGAAACCAGTTGACTTGTTATCACAGATTGAACTTGGGGCAATACTCATGCCATCAGTACTTTCACTACTGCCAGCAGGGAGAACCAGCATCTCCAACCATGACTGAAGTTACTGATTGCACTGTGAAAAACATAGTCGGAGAAATCCCTTTACTAGCATCAGCTAGGCACTTCTGTTGCATACTACTACCATGCCCATGGCCACTCTTGCCACTGGCAGCAGTGCCATGGCCAGAAACATGTCTGCATACATGCATGTCTCCTTACAGGCATTTTTTGGGATTACACAGAAAATTCACAACAAATTGAGATTTCTAAAATGTGAAGTGGATGGGAATCCAAACAACAACAACTGTGGCTTGCAGATACTGATTAGTCACTAAACAGATGCAAACTCACAGACACAGACTGCACATTATAAAGAGATGCAGCAGCACAGGCACAGGCACAAAAACTCCCAAACCAGTGGTCACACAAATCAAAAACTGTAAAAATGAATTATACCTTTTGGCAGTTGGGGGGGGGCACTGCAGTAGCAATTCACTATCTAGATAGAAGGAAGCAGTAAAAAATACCACAGACAGATAACCGATTAAGAATACTGCAATTACTGTGTGGCACAATAAAATGTATCTGACTTGATAGCATGCACATACACCCACACACTACAGGTAATGGTAAGACTATTCAACAGTGCAGTACACTATATAACCAAATATTTTCAACAGAATAAAAATATGCACTGCACCACAACAAACAGAAAATAATTATCAAAAATTACTTCAAGTATTACTGTGTGTACATAAACACACAAATACTGACGCACTAGTACAAAACAATTAGAAAGACTGCCTTTCTCATGTGAGTCTCACTCCACCACAGATATGCCCATCCCCCGAAGCACACTTTAACAGTGTCTGTCAGTACACAGGCTGAATATTCTAAATTAACTTTCAAAATGCACAGAAAAACACTCAACACTCAATGATCTAAACACAAGATGGTTTCCTACAGTAGATGTACTAAATTTGGACCAAAGTAATTGGATCAAAAGTGATTTTGTATAGCCTTTTCGATGGTTTGATTCTCAGAGCTCTGACAGCAAACTGTCTCCAGCTTTCCAGAACACACACTACACAGAACTGAGGCTGTGCAAGATAATATAGAGCCCATGTGACCTACCGTCCGATGAATCAATGCAAAATTCACCTCACATAGTAGTAAACAGGCAAAGCAAAGTGAAGTCAATTCAAATCAATGGCACTTCTCTTTAAAATTGAGGGGACGCAGTAAAACAAGGCATAATAGTATGAAGTTCAATGAAACAATGCACTGTGCATTCCTAATTACTAGGCAGAGTAATTCACTTTGTGTTGCGAAGCACTACGTGGATTGAGGGACAATACGTGGAGTGCTCCATGTATCGAAGCAGAAGCACTTCGTCCACCTCTGTCTATAACCATTTTGTAGTGATGGGTGATTGATTCTCCAGAGATAGCAAGGGAGATAATGTGTTTGAGTTTGCATGGAAGAGCTTGAACTTTTCTAGTTGAGCTACTGGGCACCAGGGATTCAATGAGGGGTAATAAGTGATGAGGACTCCTGTATATAATCTATCATTTTTTGATGAAGGTAGCTCCAGAATATAGTGGTAAGAACTTTTCTGCAAGTTGTTAACCTTAAGGAAGTTGTTGGAGCAGGATGATGGTATGGTGAAGTCTCCTGGATAGAGAAATCTGTAGAAAGCTAGACTTATGGCAGATGCGACCAAGAGATTAGAAGTAGGTTCAAATGACCCCCGAGTCCAATAGGCCCAGAATACATCTAATTATGGGGCCATCTATGGGAAGACATTGAGGTATATGTGTGATGGATGATCTTTGAAAACCCAACAGAAGGAATTTGTCAGATGGGTTGGAAAATAGAGATGGTGAGGATAGAGAGGATTGTGAGTGAAATAACTCAATCTCAGATAGATATTGTTTGACAGATCTGTGAAATTATTGCAGTGCTTGGTGACAATAGGTCAGGAATGCTAGACAAAGGTCCACTGAAATGAAAATAGTTGGGATGATTGGAAGCCACAAAAGGAAGAGTACTTTTTCCAAGCTATGGTATTAAGTAGCTCTAGTGGAATGAGCTAGAGCAGCCCACATGATGGAGGTAGCTTGCTGATGATAGTAAAATATTTCATTATTAGGTCACTGAATGAAGGTGGAGTCATTGTTGTATCCACTGAGGGCTGAAGATGATGGAAAGCCTGAAACTGGAAATGGGATAAGGCATCAGCTGCTTTGTTGACAAAGTCTGAAATGTGATAACATGTGAAAGTGAAATTATGAATGATCGATAGCCAGATTAGCCTCTGCATGAAATATATGATTGAATGGGATGAGGATATTCCTTTGTCGATGATTGCCACAGTTGTTTGGTTGTTGGAAAAGATGGATACTGATTGAAGGGACCAAGTAGAGCTTTTGATAAAGTCTCATATGAAAAACTCATTACTAAAATGCACAATCTAGGTTTGTCACCTGATATTATCAACTGGACTTTAAACTGGTTGAGAAATCATTCTCAGAGAGTCAGAATTAATGATATCTGGTCTAATTCGGGTAGTGTGACAAGTGGTGTACCACAGGGGTCGGTCTTGGGACCAACATTGTTTAATCTCTTTATCATTGATTTACAAACAGGGCCAAATAACTTCATGGTTAAATTTGCAGACAATACTAAATTGGGGGGCAAGGTTAATAATCAAGAAAATATTTCTGCATTAAAAAAGGATTTGGAAAAATTAACACTTTGGGCAAATGAAAATCATATGCAGTTTAATCAAGACAAATGTTTAGTAGTGCATTTCAGTGTAAATAATCCAAAAACGATATATTATATAAAAAGACTACAACTTCATTCATCAAATTGTGAAAAAGATTTAGGGATATATGTTAATAATAAACTTATATCAAATGATCACTGTGTTAGAACTGCTTGAATGACCAACAGACTTTTGAGGCAAATAAAATGCACTTTTGTTAATCGCACTGAACAATGCCTTATTCCATTGTATAGGGCATACATTAGACAGTATCTAGACTATGACTCCCCTTTCTGGAATCCAAACCAAAAAAAAGACATAGCAGTTCTTGAACAGGTTCAACGGAGAGTAACTAGAATGATTCCAAGATGAAAAAACTTGAATTATCAGAACAGATTAAAAGCTACTGGTCTCTTCTCTATTCAAACTAGAAGATTAAGAGGTGATATGCTTATGGTTTTTAATTTAATAAATTCACCAGATCTAATGGAAAAATGTGGTCTAACACTCTCCAAAAGGAGACATGTTCTGAGACCGCAAAATAAACAGCTTGAAGTAAAAACTTATAAAACCAGCAAAAGGGGAAACTTTTTTCCAATAAGAGCATCCATTGTATTGAACACCTTGCCACAAGAATTGGTAGATGAAACTAGTGCCACTGTCTTTAAAAACAAATTAGATGTTTGGTTGAGGGATAATAGATAAATAATGTCCCACATAGTGTGGAGAACAGTCTCGATGGGCTCTGGCCTTCTGTTCTTTCATACCAAGTAATGATGACCCCAGAGGAATGTTGCTGCTACTATCGGGTATATCTCGATTACAGAAGATGTGGAAGAAAAGTCACAGAATGATGAGATATCTGGAGGCCATGGAGCAGCAACCCAGAATTGCTAAAATATGGAAGCATAGCCATGAGTGGGGGAAGCATCAGTGTATATTCTGGGATACAAGTCTGGAGAAGGGTCCCTATGGAACACTGAACAGCTATTCCATTAGGCTAAAAATAAGGATCACATGCCTAGGTCAGATTTAGCTGCAGTATTGATTTGGACATGGTGATGAAGTTTAGAAATTGATGACACTAATAAACATATATCCAGGTTTATTTGCATCTCTAAACAACCAAGGGTGCATTTCTCAGTTTTGCAAATGCCTAAGATACAAGGAGGCTTGGTAGGTTCTAATTTATCTTAATATTTTTGGGCAGCCCAATTATGAATAGTGTTCCTGTGGCTCCATAAATATTATGTGGCCAAATGGAAGGAGCTGGAGATGTGGGAGGAAGACCTGACAAATCTCCATCATATACTTCCTCCTTAACCTGTTCTCTCTTTACAGGAGATCACTAATAACCCTTATACTGGAAATACTTTAAAATGTTGGTGGAGACTCCTGAATTTTAAGCAATTTCAGAGAGTCATATGATTGTTTTTCTCGCGCCCGCATCACCAGTCTTTTATTCCAGCCAGATTAGATTATGTTTTTTAAAGATGCGAGCTTTTAGGGATACTACCTTGTCCCATCTCTCTTAAAGGAAGGTCTCCCTAGATCATTTGAAGATTTCAAAAACACCTGCCACTTACAATCACAAGATAGATTTCAGTATTTGCAGGCCCTCAATTTTCTTACATTTTCTCCCCAAAATATGTTGGTGGAGGTGCAAGAATCTCTGATAGCAGGCTTTTTATGGAAAATACTGGAGGGTAATGCTCCTTTAAAACATGTGCTTTCTTATACTTATAAAGTATTACTTGATCTTCGGGAGGACTCGTTGCAAAAAACAAAATGCACTTGTGAGGCTGATTTTAGTATTGACATTACTAATTCTATTTGGAAATATCATTTGGAAACTTTGCATTGGACCACAAGCTCATATTCTTGGAAGGAGTACTCCTGGAAAATAGCTGTCAGCTTTTTTAGAACACCAGCAATACATGTGAAATTCTTCCCAGGAAGAGGAGCACTGTGTTGGAGGGGATGTGTTTTTTTCCCTGCCACACATGGTCATATTCTATGGCACTGTCACATACTTTGGCCCTTTTTTGGAACCCTGCAGGTGGCTTTGACTGATATCTTTGCTGCCTCAATACAGCTTAATGTGGAATTCTTTCTTTTTTTTTATTTATTCTGATGACCTGCGAGATCATGTTTCTCATACGTTTTTTAGGATCTGCTCACTCATGGCTATAAAAGCAATTACCAAAAAATGGCTTTCTGTTACACCCCCCACCATTGAGGAATGGGAGAACCTTATGA
Organism: Neoceratodus forsteri; assembly: GCA_016271365.2. Lineage (NCBI taxonomy): Eukaryota > Metazoa > Chordata > Ceratodontiformes > Ceratodontidae > Neoceratodus > Neoceratodus forsteri. The sequence continues at coordinate 384,459,006 of JADMNL010000024.1, read as the reverse complement.
TACGAGTTTATAATATGGAGAGGCTTACAGCTCTTATTAGGCACAATGCAGAGCCTTTTGAGTTGATTTGGAGGAGATGGATTTTATATATGGGGAAACATAGACTGAATGTTGTCCCTTAAAGAGGAAAGGAATACATACCCGGGACAGGTAGGGGCTAGCAAGCTGCAGTTGAAATGTGTATGTGGACCCTCCTTGATTGTTTTTTAATCTTTATTATGTGTGAATCCTTTTCATTATGATATGTTATGGATTCATGACAGTCTTTTGATTATTTGTTAGCCAAGCCTGGTTCAGGGCCTTGTTACTGTATGTTTTTTTTTTCTTTTCCTGTTTGGTGTCTGACTTACTAGAGATACTATTGCTTTATATGTTTTTGTTTATGGCTGCTTTGAGTAAGCTCTATATACATATTTAATCTTTTCCATATCTGTATTGTATTACTTGGTCAATTGTGTCTTCTGGATTAGAATAAAACATAAAATAGATAAATAAAAAGTTTAAAAAAAAAAGAAACAGATGACACTTGGCTTAAGAAGTATGAAATGAAGGATCAACCTTGCAAAATTATTCTCATGGCAAAATTAAGGTATTCCAGTAGAGAAAGAAGTTCTCATTTTGTACAGAAGGGTCTAGTCAAAAAGGAGTTCACTAGTGCTAGAAGCCTAGATAGTTTGTTGACTGGTAGATAGGCTTCCATATGTTCAGTGTCCAAGATTATGCCCAGGAATTCTAAGGATGTTACAGGTCCTGCTGTTTTCTCAGATACCAAAAGAACTGATAATTCATGGAAGACCTGAATAAGAACAAAGGGAATTGAATGGATCAATCAGGAGGAAATCGTTGAGTAAATGGATGACCACTGGTTGGTGGCATATGTTAAGTAAGGCCCAACATAGAGCTTCTGTGAACATATCAAAGAGTTCAGGACTGCTGTGGCATCCAAAGGTAAGATGGATGGTGATAATAATGATTGTTCCAGAACATGACGTGCAAATGCAAGAGGGGGAGGATGGATGAGCATCGGCTTGAAGGCTTCACTTAATAATAGCTTCAGTATGCTGCAATGAATACTTCAGGATATTGCAGACTTCAACAAGCATTTGCCAATGCCAAAATTTTGCTGTTGGTATTGCCGTTGCACATGCCTCCCATATTTTTCTGTGTATATTCCTCTGCCTTGCATTTCAAGACATCACTCTCAACACAAATGGCTTATGTTCTTCCAGAACTGGTTCACTTCACTAGAAACACAAGCATTTGTTAATGCCAAATGTTTGCTTGCTGGTATTGGCATTGGTAGTGCAGGAGTTAGAGAGATGCATAATGGGAATGGCAGTGAAATACTGAAGTAACACAAGTCCCCCACCCTGCAAAGACGATAGGTGTTGCATGGTGCCTTAAGTACCTGAAGGCGGCCATTCCACTAACTCACTCCCTGCAGACACTAACCAGTTTTGCAGTGTGCCTTGAGGTCTTCGGCCCTTACGCTCACCCCATTCCATAAAGCAATAAACTGAGATGGATGCAGTATAGGAGAATGGGGTGAATGTTAGGGCTGAAGACCCCATGGCACACCTCAATGCCTGTCAGTGGCAGCAGGGTATGGGAGGGGGTGGAATGGGGTGAACATTATGGCCAATGACCCCAAGTCACCCCCAATGCCTGTCAGTCTGTACAGGGTGGGCAATATGGTTGGAAACCCTAATGCCCCAGGAATTTGTTGGTATTTTTGTTCCAAATTTTCAGCATGGGCTTTTTGGGACCCCCATCTCATGAACAGTGGCAGTATGAGTTTGTTACTCGATCCCAAAAGGTGATTTCACACAGCAAGTATGCCATTTGGTGCCACATGTGCAAAAACGTATTTTGGGCAGGATGTGAAAAATAACAGCTGTACCATTCATAAGGAAGTGTGAAGAAATGGCAATGTTGAAAATCTGGGGTGAAAATATGAAAAAGTGGCAAAGTTATGAGTGTGTAGAAGCTGTGCAATGCACGCTCGTAACGCAGTCATTTTTTGTAATGTTTTCACCAAATTATCAACATGGCCTTTTTTGGACCTCCCTTCATGAAGAGTGGCACTGAGATTTTGTTAATCTGTCTCTAAAGTTGATTTTGCACAGCAACCGCGCCAATCTGTGCCACAGGTGCAAAAACACATTTCAGGAAGGATGCAAAAAATGTCAGCTGTACTGTTCATGAGGGGGTGTGAAAAAATGGCAATATTTGAAATCAGGAGTGGAAATTTTAAAAATTGATGAAGTTACGAGCATGCATAGAAACTGTGCAACAGACACTCATAACACAGTCAGTTTTGGGAGTTTTTCACCAAATTTGCAACCAGGGCTCTTTGGGAGCCCACCTCAAGAACAGTGGTACTGTCATTTTGTTAATTGGTTCCGAAAGGTGATTCCGTGCAGTGACCGTGAAATCACCTATTGGGACTGAGAAACAAAATTACGGTGACAGTGTTCATGAGGTGGGGTCCCAAGAACCCCATGTTGAAAATTTGGGACCAAAACTCCAAATAGTGGCTGTGATATCAACCTTAGTTGAACCTCACCACTGATTAGCATTATAGGGCTTATTGTGATTTTCTTCAGTTTGTGGTTGGCTTTTGAAGAGTGCAGACGTGTTCCTGGTCCACAGAAGATTGCTGCTCCTGACCACCGGAGGTAAGTATGGATGGGGGTGAGGGAGGTGGGGTGCACAGACGGAGGGTACAGGTTGGGGGAGGGGCGGTGGGAATGACAAGGGACCATTTTCTTTTTTTTTTTCAGTTAAAAAAAAACAACTCCTGAGACTGTTTTCTTTTTTACAGGTAAAATATTTAGTAACACAGATTTCTGCACACTTGGATGGACTGCCAATGTGTCTGAATACTGGTGGGGGGGGGATCAATACTGACCTGGGGATTGGGCACCCTGAGATCAGCTGAGAATATAGGGGCATAGAGTGGTGGTGCATCTGACACCGGAAGTGGGCATCCCAGTGTCAGAAATATCAGAGGTAGTTTTTTGGCACACTGGGGTGGGATCCCAGTGTGCCACATTAAAGGGGGAGGAGGGATAGATGTTGACATGGGGTTTGAGAACCCCAATGTCAGCAGGCAGGGGGGTGTTCCGCTAGTGTAATTGCACTTAAAGTGAAAGTGCCTTCAGGCACTGTAGACTCCCAGCCCATACGGAGCTTAGGCTGTACCTACTCTGCACAGGTGAGAGAAGAGCAAAAGGAGTCAGTGGGAAGTGGAGGAGGCAGGGGAGGAAAACACCTCCTCCCACCTTCCAGGAAGGGACCAGTGGGGTGACAAGGGGGGGCAGAGATGTCAGCCAGGCTGATCGGGACACAGACAGCTGTTTGCTGGGTGGTGACCTGCAGATGAAAGGAAAAAAAACACCACTTGACTGGTGTGGCATTTTCTTTTCTAGTGCAGACCACTTCAGGCAAAAGAGCATTATGATCAGCCTGGCTGGTGATTGGTAGCATACTGTCAAGACCCTTGCAGAGCACTCTGCATTGGACAGACAGTGTTACACCCCTCAAAAGTCACTATCCAAGAAGTTCACTGCACATGCTCAAACTCAAAAATGTGGCTGTAAAAATGAATAAAGAGCTCTGTGCTTGGGGTGGTGAGTGGAAGACACCAAAGGTTGCATTAAACATTTGGAGGAAGAGAGGAATTTATGTGTGCCAGACTTAGAGAACAGGACTGTGCCATCAAGTATTTGCTCTCTAAAGTTAATGATATGGAAAATCGGGCCCTGAGGAGCAACTTCACACTTGTGGGACTGCCAGAAGGAGCTGAATGTACCAAACTGATCCTTTTTCTGCAGTGTATGATCCTTGCTGTCCTTAATGCTCCCAGTTGTCCCCCTCTGGAAATAGAACTGGCCCACCACTTGCTTGCCCCTTGCCCTAAGCTAGGAGACTGGTTAAGACCCATCTTACTTAAACTACTCTGATACCCAGTAAAGGGGAATATATTATGACTGGCGAGAACACGGGGCATCCAGCACTGGGAGGGCGATTAGCTGCCTTTTTTCCAGGATATTTCTATGGAACTGTCACACTGTTGCAGGCCTTTGTGGTAGTGAAGTGGAAACTCTCTCATCTTGGTGCCAAGTCTGCCCTTCGGTACCCTGTCCAGCTTTATATACACATCAGTAGAGTCATATACCAGTTTTTAATGTTAAAATGTTTATTGAAAGTTTTTCAGTTTTACAGCACAACACAAATACATTTGTTGCAACATCAGCTACAGTTATAAACAACAGTGAGAGTACCAAGAGTGATACATCCATGTAGTTGTGTATTGCCATTCTGGTTTCTTTACATAAACTGGTATTGTGAGTGCAAGAAGATAGGTCAGAGGCACCATTGGGATGATGGGATCCTGGATCCTTTTTGATCCCCCTCAGTCTGGGCCCACTCCTTTGGCATCTGTATCCCCTCTTGCTGTCCTGTGGAGCGATCATCCCCATAATCCTATCAGCTTCATTTTGGTAGAGTACCCTATCCATTATCTCCTAGGGCAAGCTGATATGCTGACCATGTGTCTGTAGTCGCATACCAGTCTGAAGCACATGAGTTGACCAAGGACTTCATTCAGAGACAGTGCCCAACTACTACTTCCCCTCATTAACACATGGAGCAAATCTGCATTTTCCCATGGACACAGCTATGGACACTGCAGCCCCAGTAGCATGGCTGGGGGAAGATTTCTCCCAAGCCTCTTGGGATGAGGGACAATAGATCCAACAGAGGAAAGGCAGAAGACTTAAACACTATATGGATGATGTTAGGCTTGGCACAGCAAGGCATGTCAACTGCCTCAGAAACAGGAGCATAGTATCCCCTTCCTCAACCTCTTCCCATACTCTGAGGTTTCAACTCTTCTCTTAACTGCAAATAGATTTGATCTGCTAGGGCCAGCAGGACCTTCAGATTCACATGAGGCAGCCTATTCACCTCCTGTGGCACCATCAGCCCTGAGACCTGACTACCCATCTGCCACTGATACCAGCAACCTTGGACAACCTTGAACAACAGATCCTGAGCCAAGTTGGCATCTACTCAGATAGCTGCTCCACCAACTTATCCACCTCAGACATGTGCCCTAGCAGTACCCAAGGCTCATCCTGCTTTTCCTGACCTGTCCAGTACATCTAACCCCCACCCTCATGTATTACATACTCTATCTGATTGTTCAAGTGTTCACTGTGGGCTAGTTGAGGATTGGGGGTATAGAATGGTAGAGACCTGTAGGGGCAACTTTGCCTTTGTGCTTCCCAGGCAGACTGTTGCCATCACCACCCATGTGGCACTAGAATGCATCTGGGCATCTACATTTGCCTGCCTCAACTTTGCTGACCACAGCCCATAGGCTTCTTTTGATCTGTGAATTTGTCTCAGGACTGATAGTCTGATAGGCTTGTATGTTTCATAACAATTTTTCCTAAACTGTGAAGTCATCTCAGGACTTGAAGCCTGAAGAACTCATACGCACTATATACACTAAAGTTAGAGTATCTTTTTGTTTTTTGCTCTTGATTTGAGAAGCAGCTGTATGGCGTATCATAGTTCTAACAGTGCAGTTTTCTTCTGCAGATCTAACTTTTAATTACAAAGTGACTTTCAGTAATGTTTCAGGTTTATCCATGGCCTTTCGCACCTTCTCACTCTAGCATTGTGCTGAGGTGTGCTTTGTAAAATTTCAGCAGGCTGATCTGCCCCCCCTCAGCTGCGCCTCTCATGCTTTTCTGCTAGGGCAAATTTTTGGAGTGGTGGGACAGACCTACCTCTATGTCGAGGGGTATAGTTGTGCCTTCTCTATGTTTGACAGCCATGATGGTATCAGATGTCCTCCCCTGTATCCACCTACACTTGCATTCATTTTACTAGAGCTCCAGTTGCTTGTTATGCACTTAGATGCAGTACTGCTTCAGCGTATGACTAGGTCACAGTATTAAGTGCTCCCTAGCCCACATTTACCTACCTGATATTTCATTAGTAGTCTCCTGCTCCCTACCTGATGAACTGCTTGTTAGTCCTGCACCATTATTAACAACCTGATATGTTGCCTGCTGTAGCAGTGACTGGCTACAGCTAGCAGTTCTAATTTGCTGTTGAGGCCGAGGTTGGAATGCTACATGTCAGGAGTGGCAACACAACTTAGATGAAGGCTAGACCACCTTTTCCTTCAGGCCAAAGACTTCCCCACCTTGGATAGAGTAGGAAGTGTCAGCCTTCTTTGAAAGTAATGATAAAGCAGCCACAAAAGCAACACTATGGGAAGCCTTTAAACCGTCATTGTGAAGGTGCATAATATTGTTTTGCTGCTTCCTATCAGGACAAGCAAAAGCAGGAGCAGAAGTCACTGGAAGCTGTGCCGGCTACAAAAGAGGCTGAACTTTAAAACTGCCTCCCCATCTGCACCCTTCTGTATCTAGGGATGTGCGATCCCTCCGCATGCAACCCTTGCAGCTCAGAAAGCTGAGCTTGTAATCGTTCATCAAAAGCATAGGTACTGGGATGGGGTGGAGAAGGTGGGCAAGCTTTTATCATATAGGCTGCACAAACAGTAGTCAGACAGATATAGCCATAGACTCTGTAATAAAGGTGGCATCTTTCATACTCAACCTAAGGCAGTTAATACAATCATATGCTCCTGTTATGAGGAGCTATACTTTTTCCAGGGTCCACTGCAGATGGACAAGCTGGATAAGTTCTTAGAGAACCTACTTCTTTCCACCTTGTTGGAATCCTTAGGGGAAGCACTAGAAGTCCCCTGGTACCAGTGCAGAAATCTCGGCTTCCATTATTGCTCTTCCCCCCACAATGTCCCTGGTGGAGATGGCATTGCTGTTGGCTTGTATCACTTGATCCCCACCTTAGTCTTCACATTATTACTGCCCATCTTCCAGGAGTCACACAACAGACCCACCCTCCCACTATCAATGCAGGAAGCAGTCATTAGGGTCCTCCCTATGGAAGGCAAGGATACCATAGCTACTGGTAGTAACAGATCCATCTTGCTCATTAATGCAAATACTAAAACACTAGCCAAAACATTAGCTTCCAGACTAGAATGCATTCTCTCCACCCTTACCCTCCCCTCTCAGGTGGGCTTTGTTAAAGGGTAACTCAACTTACCATCATAGGCTCTCTCCTCCCTGATGACCTGGCATTCTTTGCCCCATGCCATTTCAGCTGTGGCTCTAGACTTTGAAAAAAAAATAACTTTGATTCAGTAGAGTGGGAGTTCCTCCATGCCATTCTCACAAGAATGGGCTTTGGTTCACAATTTGGAGGATGGATCAGACATTGTATGTACAACCCTTTGCCAGCCTTTTACACTGCATAGGGGAATGTGCCAAGGTTGTTCTTCTCCCCCCATCCTGTTTGTACTAGCCATAAGTCACTGACCATCACCATTCAACAATGTTCAGATCTACAGAGCATTCAAGCTGTATGGATAGGTACACATTGCTATATGCTGACAACTGTCTTGTTCTCCTCCAATATGTCACAAAAGGACTCCCTGCTCTCCTTGATATCTTGAATGAATTCCAGGGGATATCAGGACTCAAGATCAATACCAGTAAGGGGAAGGGAAGGGAAAATTGTTTAACCAGGAAAGGCACACTAAGCCGGAGCTTGTTTCCAGGTGCGACCTGGGAGCACATGGAAGTTAAGTGACTTGCTCAGGGTCACACAGTATGCAAGTGGAAGCTGTGGGATTCAAACCCAGGTCTGGTCTGCTGGATGTCACCAGATTTGCATCCCAGAGACTTAGACCACTGCGCTATACTGCCTCCCACTGCACTGTACTGAAAGACAGAGGTATTGTCCTTAAACTCCCATTGTATTTCTGAACTGATCGCTCCCTGGGGCTGCAGTGGTCAATCAAGGGTAATAAATACTTAGAGATATGGGTCTGCCTGGACCTAGGAGGGTTAGTGACTGACAACTTCATCCCCTACTGCAGAAATTAATGGAGAAATGTGACTGATGAAAGTTGCTGCACCTTTCCCTGGCAGGGAAAATTGCAGCAGTTAAAATGATAATGCCAGTCAAGCTTGTACACTGTTTGTCACACCTAACAATCCATATACTCCCCAGTGGTTCTATAAGATGGAGGCCATTGTACACAATTTCCTCTGGGATGGAACCCCCTCCTGGCAAAAGTAGGGCAAGGTTCAGAGCTACCTGGAGAAGAGGAGGCAGGGGCTTTTGGTGTGCCCAAACCCTTCATTGCCTTTCCTACAATAGCCTTCCTAATCATCCACTGTGGGTAGGTAATAAATGCCATCACAAACAATCAAGTACACCAGCTACCCAACTGTTCTCCTTCCTCCCTGCCATAGGCAAAACACACAGTGTCAGCATCTGTTAAGACATGAAAGAAATTGGAAGTCTGGGTGCAAACCCCTTTACTATCATTATCCATGACACCCCTTTAGAGGAATCACTTGCTTAAGATTGGGGGTCAGCCAGTACTCTAACAGATGTGGGAAAGCTGTGGAATAACACACATCTCTTACTTATGGTTTCCAGCCTCTACATACTTGGACTCCTTTGAGAATCTTAAGTGGCGCTATGACTTTCCCAAGAGTAACTTCTGGAGGAATCTGCAAAACTGCATTGCCATCATTGACTACTCTACTACTCTCAGCTTAGAAATAATACCCGATGGGGGGGTGGCAGTATTGCACAGTTCCAGGCTGTCCAGGGGTGTAATGAGGCCCAATGCCAGAGGTGGATGGTCTTATAGCTCCAGGAAGGTCCAGTATTGCCCATACCACTCACCCTGGAGGGTATTATTATTATACTTGGAAAATGGGCATGTGTGCAAATTTTAATTAAGTAATAAAATAAAAAAAGGAAATAACTTTAAAAACTAATACAAAAACCTGAAGAAAACTTTTTTGGGGGTAAAGTAGTCCCTCCGTTTGTGTCCTGTTCCATCTTCTGTTGACCACCCCCAAATGAGGGCACAGAGCCATTCTGTTCTACTAACCCCACCTCACCACAACCACCCAGCAACCATCAGTGGAAAATGTTCAGGTCTTAGATAAGATCCTGCCTGTTTTATTTTTCCCTTCTGGCAGCACAATCTGACACTCATGACTATATGAACAGCGATGCACGACTATAAATAACGCATCACACTTTGACATCCACCATCTCTGCAGTACAAAAATGAAAGTTAAACTGAAGACCAGTTACAGTGCATGCTAAGAAGATGCTAGGCACTAGTGAAGTAACACTTAATCAGGTTATTTCAGTGATTTTATTTCTTTTTCTTTTATATGTTCAACCATCCCACTCGCCTGCCAGTCAGAAGTTTAATGCTGAATTCAATTCATCCTTCCTGCCCTCAGCCCCACCACAGTGTGTGAGATTGCATCCCTGACAGCCCCCCTTCCCAGCACAGTCACAGGTAATGCAACACTGCAAAAAGAATAACTATGTTGGTTTTGCATCACTTTTGGGAGGGATGGCAGAGTCTGCATTGGGAGGTATGGCTGTCAGTGGCTGAAAACTTCAATCGTCGGTGGCCAGTGGTGTATCTGCATGTACTTAACAGTGAGTGGGACATCAGAAGTGTCCACCAGTGACCATTGCAGCATGACGTTTTTTAGTCTTCTGCCATTTAGAAATATAAAAACTTGGACTCTGTCTTCTTTTTGTTTTTGGTAAATTGAAAGGGATTAAAAGTGACTGTTGGAGATGGACACCAGTTACCAGTTTGACAGCAGGCAGGTGGGCAGCTGGAATAAGGGGGTGCAAGACCACAGTCAGGAGAGTGGAGCTGTTGCAATTGTGCGTGGTTCTGGGGAGATGCTCAGTTGCTCTCTCTCTCTGTCTCTCTCTCTGTCTCACTTTCTTTTTCTGACCGCACAAAAATGTGTGATTGTTTCTGTCTTTTCTTTTTTAATTAAGATTCCTCAGCTTTTCAGAGAGTAAGGACCTCCCCAAAAATGGGGTCTGGCAGAGTGCAGTGTCTGTAGAGGCAGATTTAAGAGGTATGGCAGGGGAAACTAAACAGCATGATACTTCAGACTCATGTTTTTTTCTGTTTTTTTTTTAACTGTGTGTGTGTGGGATGTCACAGGGTGTGGGGTAAGGACAAAACCTGACAAACAGAAGTAAAATCCAACCACATCACAGTGTGGTTTTATTTTTTACAAAAGTAGAAAAAATAAAAATAAACTCAAAGCAAAAAAATAAACAATAGCACAATTCTATTTCAAAATAAGATAATCACAGCCTTAGACCAAGCACAATGCTTTAATCTTTTCCTTCTCTGGTATCTCAGGCATCTACTTAGCTTGTAGGTACTCCTCTTGCCTCGTCCTCAGGCAAGTGAGACTAACTCAGGCTAATCTGAATGTGTCTACTTTCTGAGGGGTTTTATATCTCTCCCACTTTGCAGAAATCCCACCCCTTTTTACAATTAGTATGTTTAAGGCTCATAACCAAACATATACAAAAAGTAAAAGGTTGTTTCTAACCCTTTGTTACTTCAATAATAATTTCCTCTATAACAAGAAACATACAACACAGTCCTAGTCAGTAAATTAGTTCTGCATACTTAATTAATATTAATGACTGCTAGTTCCTCCCACTGAACAGTATGACTTGCATTACTTTTGGTATAAATGCAAGCCACTAGGGGCTGCTGTCTTCCTATAGGGAACAGCAATGAGGATCCCTCCTGCAGGTCAATTCAACATTTATTTTCAGTCTGCCGGCATTTTTATATACATTGTTTTATTTATTACTCATAGCCCGCTAAAATACTAATCAGGGCTCAGTACTAAGAGGAGCACATTGGAGACATGTAGTGTCTCTATATTTATTTAATTTTGTTTTCCCATATTCTTTGTGTGTGTGTGTGTGTGTGTGTGTGTGCTTGTATGTGTTTTACTAAGTCCCCTGGTTTTAATTACTTTATTTCATGGACATAGGCTTATCACACCAGGGATGTATCTTTCGTGTTCCAGTAGCTGAGCAGTAGGGATTAACAGTGGCGTGACTTTAGGGACATTTAAAAAGTAAAAGTGAAGCCGCTCTGTTTGAACTGTGCCACACAGAAAAGAAAGAGGGAAAAAGCGAGAAGCGAGCATGCTCTCTTCCAATTATTTTACACTCTTTTTGTACCTTTCTTTCTTCCTTCCTGTACAGAAGAAGACACACTTTGGGTAATGAGTGGAGTAGCTGGGTGAAAGAAAATGGAAAATTTCGAGCTACTCTGCTCCCTGCTGCATCAGAGAATGCTGGATCTATGAGGGAAGAAAGAGCAATGAACTAACGTGCTCCTCAAGCAAGGGAAACTTTCTCTTCCTAATTTATTTGGCTTATCATTATTAACATCATTGTATTTATATTTTATGAGATCAGCTATCCTATCTTTGCACAGGGTTCTTTTACTCATGGAGCGGCTTTCTGTCTAAAATGTGAAAGTATCTTTGCCCCCTCTGTGTTCTTTCTTTTTCTTTGACAAACTTGGGTCTGTCTGTTTTTTAAACTGCAAGCCAGCACCAAAACAATACCAGAGACAAAATGGGGACATTTTCTTAACTCAGTAGCACACTAACATAAAAGCAAAAGGAAAGAAAAGCCGCTCTGTGGTAATTCTTTGTCTCAAATTCAAAGAGTAGCAGAATATAAATGCCTTCCCCTGTGTACATGTTTACAACAATACCAGCAAGGCTCTAAGCATTGTTTTTTATAATAAACAAGGTTTTTTTACTTTCCTCGGTGAACCTACATAATTTATTCCTCCTTTATTTATGCGCATGTGCACTTCTAATATATCTCTAATCAATAGAAGCACTTTATTCAAAGCATAATTATTCTTGCCATAAAACAGTATGCAGTTTTATTTATTAAAGCACCTTATGCACTTTATTTAACAGCCAGCAAGCAAGCTTTGCAATGCTTTATTCATATAGCATTATCTGTTTTTCTTTCACAGCAAGGCTCTGGGAGTTCATGGTGAGGGACAGAAATGGTAAAAGGGAAATACAGTAGACAGATAGAAAAAGATTTAGAGAGGACAAGACAAGGCTGTCGTAGGTGGCCAATATATGTCAGTTTTGGAAAAGGAACAGAAATGTTTTCAGGGAGTACTGTTGTACAACAGAATTAAAGATCAGACACAAAAAGAATATAGGAAAGTCATCCTTCTGCCCAAACATAATTTCAGATAGACCACAGTTCTACCACAGGGAGGGATGGTGTCCTTTGTTTTTTTATGCCTTTTTTAAAGCAGGGAAAGTGAGGGTGAGCAGTGGGTGTCATTTCCCTCTGTTGTAGATTGAAGGAGCTATACAGTGCTAGCCTGTCACGCTCTGTCAGCGGAAACAGTTAGCCATTAGGGGCAGAACTTATAGAGCAGATATCCATTAATAGTTAGTGGATCTCTGCACTTTAAGATACAAGGGGATCTGGTTACGGCAGTCAGATGGAGCTTTGGTGCATTGGTGGGGAGCTCACTCTGCCACTCTGTCAGGGGAAAGTTAGCTCCCTAAGCATCAGAAAAAAATGTGGCATTTTAAAACAACTTTCTGTGGGAACACTGATCTTTAAATGTTATCAGGCTCAGACACTAGTACTCATTATTTCCTGGCATTTGTTGCCTGATACTGGACCAGCTGGTTGGTGGTCTTAGCCAATCAAAATGGAGATTTCTCTGGTCCATTTTCTAAGTGCTGATTTCATTTCCTTAGCAAGGCTCATCCACTTTCCCCACAGATGTTTATTCTGGGTATACCTCCTTCTGATCCATTCTTTAAGAAGCACCAGTTATGCCTGCTTATGAAAGTAAGCATTGAGGCTAAGAGGTTAGTGCTTAGGTGCTGGAAAACAGAAGAATTGCTCACTGTCTCTCAGTGGTTAGCAGCAGTACAGTCCCTATCTACCCTAGACAAGATGTCCCACTTTGCTAGGAAGTTGTTACCCTCATACCAAGCCCTGTGGGCTCACTTTCTGACCTCCAAATACTCCTCAGTAGACCCCACATTTTAGGTGCCTGTGCTGCACTCATGTCCCAGACTAGCCACAATAGACTGACCTGGTTCACTTTTTTCATTCCCTTGTTTCTTTTTACTAATGCCATGTAATCCCCTATGTATTAATGCTGCTGCAGCTAGTACCCAGTTATATCCTCTGATAGCACTGTAGTAACAACACTGGCTTAGCATGAAATGTTAACATTCTATTGATGGTATGTATCTGTTTCTCTGTTGTTTAAAGCTTGCCATAATCTGTCTGTAATAATCTGTCTCATTGGCTGAACTACTATACACCTGCATACCTGCTGCATGTTGGAAAATCTTTAATAGAAGAAGTAACTGCAAAAATTGATAAGTATGGTGTCAAACATCAATAAACAAAAGCAGGAGAAGAGAATTAAAGTAGATTGCAGGGTCCACTGGCTAAGGTAAGAACAGCACATGGAGAGGGGGATAGCTCTGACTGGGAGACTATTAAGACACTTACCGGACAGCTGGATGACATAGATTCTACCCATATGGATTTGGGGCATTATGCCTACTTAAACAAAAGTACTTTGAGGGAGGGGGCAGAGCCACTAAACTGCTGGCTTATAGGCTGCAGCTGCAGCAGCAGCAGAAGGGAATACCAGTGCCACAGATCAGGCACCCAAAACAGGTCAATGCGAGTCCTGCACTAGCGCCATTGCTGAAGCATTCACTAACTATTATCAGACCTTATAGATGACTTCCTTAGAGGATAAAGTTTAATCTATGGACAACTTCTTGGCCAGACTAACTCTCCCAACCTTAACAGAGGAACAGCACTAGGCCCTGCAGCAACCTTTAACTGCTGCTGAATTGGACACCATAATATCTTCTCTTTAGTCAAATACAAGACTGGACACAAATGGCTTCTGTAATGAGTGGTATAAGGTGTTTAGAAAGACCTAGAACCCTCTCTTACAAAAATCTCTCAACAAAGTGTATCAGACTGCTGGCCAACTCCAGCCCAGTTGGTCAGAAGGCAAGGACAGAAAAGATCATGAGTCTTACAGTCCCATTTCTGTCTTAAACCTAGATTGCAAGATTTATACCAACCTGATACCTAGAAGACTAGAGAGATTCTTTCCATGTTTAATAGTGGATCAGACTTGTTTCCCTTCAGGCTGACAGACCCAGGACAATAACTAGAGGGCCTTGCGTTTACTCAAAATCTGTCTATCGCTAAGACACCAGCCATTGTGTTGTGAGTCAATGCTAAGAAAGCATTTGACAGGGTGGAATGGCCCTGCTTATGTAAAGTCCTCCAACAAATGGCTTCCCTGACCCATAAATTGCAGCAATACAGATTATGTTTCCTCCCCAAGGGCTCAAGAAAATATCAATGGGTATGGGGCAAACAGATTCAGTTTGAGTAGAGGGATGCTTCAGGGGTTTATTCTGTTGCAATTTGAGAGATATTGGTGGCACAGGCATTACAGTTAGATTTGAGCTCAGTGTATCAGATTTATAAACTGTAAACAGTCTACACACAATTAAGGCAGAGGTTTAAAGTAGATAGATATATATATATATATATATATGTATATTATGGTAGCACGGTAGTGCTACCATAGTTAGGGTTGAGGAGCCATTTCTATGTTAAACCCCAAAACTTTGCACCTTAATAACTTTGCAACTGTTTGATGGATTTGCCTTAAATTTGGAATACATGATCAAGAACTATAGGCCTTGGGATCTGCAAGTTTCGTACTGGTTGGATATACAACTACGGAGTTATTAAGCGTGATCTGTCGCCGCGTTACGCTTTTCTGGAATTCTATGGTCGCTACTTACAGGTCGTGCGTTTGTGCGATTACCTGAAATCTTCTAGAACGTGTGGCCGGGTCCTGATGCCTTTTGAAGATTTGGTGAAAAATATTAAACGGTTCAAAAGTTATTCAAAAAACAGTTTCCCATTATAAGTCAATGGGAAAAGTTAACAAAAAGTTCGACAGTGTCGCAAATGCATTTTCACTTTCGCAAATGGGCCTGTTACTTTCGTAAATCCGCCATTTTGTTTTCATTTGGTGATCAGAAAAATGGTTGGCATTTAAATTTGAGACCGTCTAGCAACGTAATTCTTTTTGTATTCACCTAGTCGGGCCCTGAGGATGCTTGCCATGTCTTTATTTTGTAGTAAAACACCCCAGAAATATGTTTTTCAAATTTCTGGAAAAAGAACTTTCCCAAATTACTTTCGTGCTCATGAAAGTGTCAAATTTTTTTGCGAAAGCTTTCGCAAATTGCGACAGTAATTTTCTAGTCTGTGGGAAAATGACAGCAATTCTTTGGCACTGAACTGCAAAATAACCGTTGGGAGTTTTGGGCTGAAATTTGGAGGGAACAGAGCCGACATCTCACAGATGTGTCTTTCAGTGTTGTATTAAAAAAATATTACATGGTGGCAAAGTTACAGCACTCCAAAGTTGATGGTTTTTCCAGTAGGATAACTTTACGGCGCCCTACGCATTACAGAAATCCTTTGGCACCCTGCTGCAAAATAACGGTTTGGTCTTTTTTCCTGAAATTTGGAGAGAAGACAGCCAACAGCCCACAGATGTGCCTTTCAGTACTTTGGTGAAAAAATATCACACGGCGGCAAAGTTACGGCACTCCAAAGCTGACATTTTTTCCCATAGGATAACATTACGGCGCCCAACGCATTACAGAAATCCTTTGGCACCCTGCTGCAAAATAACGGTTTGGTCTTTTTTCCTGAAATTTGGAGAGAAGACAGCCAACAGCCCACAGATGTGCCTTTCAGTACTTTGGTGAAAAAATATCACACGGCGGCAAAGTTACGGCACTCCAAAGCTGACATTTTTTCCCATAGGATAACATTACGGCGCCTAACGCATTACAGAAATCCTTTGGATCCCTGCTGCAAAATAACAGTTTGGTCTTTTTTCCTGAAATTTGGAGGGAAGACAGCCAACAGCCCACAGATGTGCCTTTAGTGGTTTGGTGAAAAACATTACAGGAGGCAAAGTTATGGCGCCTCAAACTTTCTTTTTTCCCATAGGATAAATATTACGTGCATTCGCCAAGATTTTTTTCAGGCCCGTATCTCGGAAACGGTGCGAGATACGGACTTTTCGTCAGAAAACTTCTTAGCCCCATACTAGGGCTAAGATGCAAATTAGCCAGGACAGTTGTAAATAATATGACTTTTAAATTTTTTTTCTACGTCGTACGGTTCCTGAGATATAATGTGTTTAGTATTCCAAGATCTCATTTTCTGCGCCGATACTCATTATTTTGCATACATTATTTGTACTCACTGTCTTTCTCATTGCAGGTTTTGGGGAAAACCAGCCTGTGCACTTACATTACTGTTACTGTTGCCCTTTCCACTTGCGGTTCCTTACCCGTTTCACTTACCGTTGACGTCTGCGCCAGTATGTGCGTTATCCTTTGCGTTTTCATTTGCGCTTGCGTTTCTGTTATTTTTTGCCATTTCTGTCTACAGTAGTGTTTATCTTTCTGTTTCACTTTGCATCACCATGCCCATTGACATTTCTGTTTGCAGGCACCATGTTACTATGTGACAACAGATCACGTGGCAGACCATTCCCATCTACGCCACCATGTGCGTTACCCTTTCTGTTCTCATTCATGCTTGTGTTACCATGTGCGCCACTGTTAGAATTTCTGTTTGCGTTGCTGTCCCTGTTAGTATGACACATGACATCATGTGGCAGGAGCGCGGGGCCCAGAGGGCACCACGTTCCCGCTGCTGCATTACATTCACTATTTCTTGTTATCATTCTCAAAAAGAAGGGAAATTAGAGGCAAAAAACTCAGTTTAATGCAGTAGTTAGAGTTGTTCCACAGCGACAAAAGTGAGGAAATTCGCTGTTAGGGTTGAAAAACCCCCTTGCACCCCCACCCACCCCCCAACCGGCATTGGGGTGTGCATTGGGATCATGAGTCCTAACTCTCACCCCATTCTCCTATACTTCTGCTGCTTTACACAGGTCATGGGGTGAGAGTTAGGGCTGATGATCCCAATGCACACCCCAATGCCACCACGTGCGTCATCCTTTGCGTTTTCATTTGCGCTTGCATTTCTGTTACTTTTTTGCCATTTGTGTGTACCGCACTGTTTCTCTTTCTGTTTCACTTTGCGTCACCATGCCCATTGACATTTCCATTTACAGGCACCATGTTACTATGTGACCAGACATCATGTGGCACACCGTTCCCGTCTACGCCACCGTGTGCATTACCCTTTCTGTTCTCATTCGCGCTTGTGTTACCATGTGTGCCACTGTTAGCATTTCTGTTTGCATTGCTGCTCCTGTTACTATGCCACAAGACATCATGTGGCGGGAGCGCGGGGCCCTCACTATTTCTCAAAATCATTCTCAAAAAGAAGGGAGATTAGAGGCAAAAATCTCAGTTTAATGCATTAGTTAGGGTTGTTCCACAGTGACAAAAGTGAGGAAATTTGCTGTTAGGGTTGAAAACCCTAACTCCGAATTCACCCCCCCCAGCACCACACACACACACATTTAAGTATGGGGGAGGACCAAGTCAACACAACCAATGACAGACATCCAGCAGCAGGTGACAGAAATAGCAATCAATTGTCTAAATGTACTACGAGACATCCCCACCCACCTGACCAGGTACTGCATGCTCAGTGGAGATCAACAGCAAAACTGAGGCCATGTACACCAAACATACACATCCTTGATTGCAGCTGCACACAACGTACCACACTTAGTAGTTGCATGGCCTTACCTACCGATGCCCCACACCACACCACAACTGGTACTGTGCCGTTATTCAATATAAATGCTGAAGGTGCATGATGACAGTTGTAGAAAGGTTTTAATACTACTGAGTATACATTAATTAAAGAAGCATAAATTAACTACAAGACACTAGCATGCTCAAGATAAAGTAGTGATACATTTAGTGGGTGATTTACATAGTAGTACATTTACTGCAACAGTTTACTCAACATAGAAGGCTGATGTAAATGTATGGAAAAGCATTGCCTGTTCAACGCTATGAAATTCGTACTGCCAGTATCAGAAGCATTCTTACTGATGAAGGTGTACTGCTGATGTACATACATAGACCTTCAGTGTGTTTCAATACTAAAGATGCAGTAAGTATTCTTTGTAAGAAACATTGTAATTGCATGGATCAGGCCAAGCAACTTCTAAATATCATAGCACTACTCAGCCAACAATGATATACCTGTATCAGAGATGTATATAGGATAGATTTTCCTGTAGGCACTTACTGAGTATGTTGTACCTGATAAAGACAATCTCATTGCATCTGTGATGACTAACTTATTCAAATAGTAATACATTTACTATTGTTGCAATGAGTGATCTATGCCACTTATGGACACAGTGTGATTTTTTTAACAGTTGTTTCATACTCAGGCTGTATGCCTACTGTTTGGGTTTGCCACACTTCTGTCACTGATGCTATCAAAGTGATAACTATGTTAATTGTGGTACAACAGGAATCAAGTAGGTATGGTGTAGATATAAACAGAATGCCTTTTAGTATTGATTTAACTCACAATGGGGTAAGTGTACTAGGACAGCAGGGGTTATCCCTCTATCACTGACTCTGTCACTTATAATCACACTAGGGTTTTGATGATTGTAATGATCAAGTTACACTGTTCATCTTCATGAGTTCATATTCACAGCCATTCTCCAGTAACTAGACAGTGTATGGTGTAACTGGGTGGGACACTGTGTTGCAAAGCGGCTGCAGTGCCTAGCAGAGGGGAGAGTATCTATTCATAAAGACAATTAAGCAATAAGGCATGACCAACAGTTATGTTAAATAGTCTGTTAATCACCATGTAGGGGTTTAATGTTGAATGAGGCATAGCCGAGTGCCACATGTCGCTAGACAGTGATAAACTGACCATTAACATAATACCTGAGAGTAGTTTATTGCTATCATAATAAAACTGTTTTTTAAACAACATTAAACCATGTTCATCATATGGTTAGGCTCTACATGTATGTTAATAAAAACTAAACATAAGGCTGTTACAATGTTTACAGTCAATTAGAAGCTGCATTTCTCAACCCCTTGTTATAATCAGAGATATTATACCTGTACAACTCCTTGGTTTCTGTGAACTCTGTTGCTCAGGTGGCCCACCACAAATGGTGTGGTCTGGTGTGGGGCATCATGTAGGTGAGCGCATGCAACTACCAAATGTGGTACATTGTGCAGCTGCAATCAGGGATGTGCTACGCTTGGTGTACATGGCCTCAGTTTTGCTGTTGATCTCCACTGAGCATGCAGTACCTGGTCAGGTGGGTGGGGATGTCTCGTAGTACATTTAGACAATTGTTTGTTATTTCTGTCACCTGCTGCTGGATGTCTGTCATTGGTTGTGTTGACTTGGTCCTCCCCATACTTGAATATGTGTGTGTGTGTCTGTGTGTGTGTGGTGCTGGGGGGATGAATTGGAGTTAGGGTTTTCAACCCTAACAGCAATTTCTCACTTTTGTCGCTGTGGAACAACCCTAACTAATGCATTAAACGGAGTTTCTTGCCTCTAATTATATATATATATATATATAAAAAATCTGGTTTCAGTATAAAGTTCCCTACCTGTTTTTTTTTTCTTGCATGCAAGCTAGTGTAGCAATAGTTAGGGAAGAAGATGGCTTCCATCTACAGTGAATACACTGCAGACTACCCAAAGCAGCTGTGTCAGGAAAGAGGAGTCCAGTGTGAGGAGCAAACCTATAAGCACTTCATGGAGGATTTTGTGGCAGCCTATGAGCAAGCAACTGCACAGGACCTCGAGTCACAGCTGATGACTGAAAGGAACCAGACCTTGGGCATGGGGGTGCTAAGGAACATTGCAGGGTCCAGTCCCAGTGAGAAGGACAGTGAGACCAGAGGGAACCTAGAGCCACAGCACCAGGGGAGAGTCACCACAATGCTGGAGCTAGAAGGCATCAGGCTGCAGCTAGAGCTGAGGAGATTAGAGCTAGAATTCGAGCAGAGGAAATTCCAGATGGAGCTGGAGATGCAGGAAAAAGAAAACCAGCATCAGAAAGAGGCTGAGAGAGAGGGAAAAACAGCATCAGAGGGAGTTTGAACTGGAGAAGCTAAAATGCCAATGACCAGCACCAGGGAAAGTAAGTGGCAGGGGTGAACTTGGAACTCCAGGGCTGGGGTACAAATTAAATTCTAGATTAATAGCTGAATTTCAAGAGGGGGAGGATATGGATGCATTTTTGAATTCACTTGAAAAGGTTTGTGTCCAGGCTAAAATACCCAGGGAGTCCTGGAGCTTCCAGTTATTCCCATTGCTTACTGGGAAAAGGCGTGAGGCACTTGGCCAAATGGACAATCAGGACAGTGATAGTTAAGAATAACTTAAAGTTGCATTGCTTAAAAAGTATGAATTAACACTTGAAGCATACAGGGTTAAATTCCGTAAGCTCCAGAGAAACCCTGACATGAGCTATGAGGAACTCACCACAATGCAACATCAGATTTTGAAATGTTGGTGGGACGGAGTTGAAGCAAACACTGTAGAGAAAATTGAAGAAGTTGTACTTCTGGAGCAATTCATTTGGGCTTGCCCAGCAGATCTAAAAACCTTGTTGGAGGACTGAGACCCAAAAACAGTGCAGGAGGCTGCTGAGCTCTTGGATTGCTATGCCAGGAACAGGCCATCTCTGAAAGGGAGTGAGGCAGGCATGGCAGCACAGAAGGGGAAAAGCTCACCTTCAGGGCAGCTAAAACCCTCACTGCATCCACAGAAATGGGGAAGCCCCAGGTTACAAAAAAAGGATTTATTGGATAAAAGAAATGAAGACTGTTGGTTTTGCAAACAGCCAGGGCATCTTGCTAGACAGTGTCCAAAAAAGGTACAGAGTGGTCAAAGTGGTGCTTGAACAGAGTTGGGTGCACTGTGTATCCCTGAAAGCATACCTATAAACATGAGGGAGCATCTACACCTAGTTACGGTAAATGAGGTGCTCACCAATGGGTTAAGTGACACAGGGCTGTCTCTTACCTTAGTAAATGGGGAATTGGTTGAGCCTGAATAGCTTATACCAAATCTGTTCATAACAATGAGGGGATTCACTGAAAAGGAAAAAACTCTGCCACTAGCTAGTGTTGTCCTAGACTGGGGTGAGACAGGAGAGAGGGTGCAAAATGTAACTGTGGCAGACAACCTCGCCCTGGATGTGATTCTGTAGAATAATCTCCAGAATGGATGGTGTGTGCAGTTACCCACAGACAGATGGCAAAGGCTGCTTGTAGTTCCCTGGACCCCATAGAAGCCCCTCCATAGAAAACAATGGGAGGCTGGTTCCCCAGCCTGTGTATCCTGAAATGGAGAGTAGTGAAATGGAGCTGGACTTCCCCAAGTAGCAGTTCACAAAACAGCTACAGAATGTTGCTCTGAGGAGGAAGGAGTAACCAATGGTCAGAAGGTTAGTAATGGCAATGACCCTTAATGCCCTGATGCTAGAGTTATTGACCCCAGTTTAGAAACTGAAAGGGACATGTCCCAAGCCTTGGGAAAATGTGAAGAATTTGCCACTGCTCAGAGGATTGATCCTAGTTTGGAGAGGCTGATGGCTTGTGTAGAATCTGATGGGACACAGGGAAGTGATGGGAGGCATAGAGTATTTTGAGACAATGGACTGTTGTATACACAGGATGTAAGGACAGAGAGAGGGGTGATGGGCAGGCAACTTGTCATTCCCCAGGGGTACTGTGATTGGTTGCTCATCATCGCTCATGATATCCCCATGTCTGGACATCTGGGCATCATGTGCACCACACAGTGATTGTTCCAGAATTTCTATTGGCTCAACTTCACCCAGCAGGTGAAGGAATATTACAGGGCTTGTCACTGGTGCCAACAAATAGGGAAGGCAGGTAGTAAAACCATAGCCATCCTAATTCCCTTGTCCATTGTAGAGGAGCTGTTTCAGAGGGTTGGAATGAATATTGTGGGACCTTTTGAATACCCCAAGTTCCTCCAGGAAGAAGTTTATCCTGACAGTGGTAGACTATGCCTCCCGATACCCAGAGTCAGTAGCTCTTTCCTCTCTTAGTACAGGCAAAGTGGCAGATGCCTTGCTAGGGATTTGCTCCCATGTCAGGTTTACACAGGAGGTTATCACTGATCAAGGGGCTACCTTCATGTTGAACTTGATGAAGTGTTTGTGGGAGAAGTGTTGGGCGGTGCAGAGACACAGAACACCTTATCAGCCACAAGCCAATGGGCTTGTGGAAAGGTTTGCTGTTACCCTAAAATCAATTCTTGAAGCATTTGCTGAACAGCATGGGATGGATAGGGAAAAATACCTTCCCAACCTGTTGTTCGCATACAGGGAGGTGCCCCAAGAGTCGGCAGGGTTTTCCCCCTTCAAACTTTTATATGGCCCTTAGACTTGATCTGGGAAGACTGGGAAGGCAAGCACACCACCCAGGGAACTCCTATAGTAGAGTATGTCATAAAGTTTAGGAAAAAGCTGAAGGAGCTTATGGGAGCAGCCCAGAGCATCCTGTCAGCCACCCAGCAGAGACAAAAGGCCTGGTACGATTGCAGAGCCAGAGCTCACTCATACAGTGTAGGTCAGGAAGTCATGGTCCTAATCCCAGTCCAGAAGGACAAGCTGCAGGCCAAGTGGGCAGGACCATACAAGACAGTTTGACAGGTTAATGATGTGAACTATTTTGTAGAACTGCCTAACAGGAGACATACTCATAAACTGTACCATGTCAACATGATGAAGCCATAAGCAAATAGGACAGACATAATAGTTGTAGTGTGTAGTACTAGGGAGGTGACTGACAAAGAAGAATCCCTACTGGACTCGCTGGAGGAAAGCAAATGGGAGTCCTCTGTGGAGGCCATCAAACTGTCACCCCAGTTGACCCCAGAACAGACCCAGAAACTAAGGGAGGTTTTACTGGACTTTGCCCCTTTGTTTATGGCCAAGTTGGGACCTACCCCTTAGCGATTCATGATGTAGAAACAGGGATGCAAGCACCTACACAGTGGACAGTCTAGCAGGTGTCTGAGACCAACCTAAAGGATATTAGGAGGAAGGTGGAGGAAATGCTGGATTTAGGGGTAATCCAGAAATCCCACAGTTCCTGGGCCTCACCCATAGTCCTCATTCCCAAGCCTGATGGCTCTACTCACGTTTGTGTGGACTATCATGAACTCAACACAGTCACTATATCTGACACCCACCCAATGCCATGGATGGACAAACTACAGGATAAGCTGGGACGGGCAACATACCTTACCAAATTGACTTGACAAAAGGGTTTTGGCATGTGGAGTTAACTGCCAGAGCTAGGGAGAGATCAGCCTTCATCATTCCAATAAGATTATTCAAGTTCAAGGTAATGTCTTTTGGAATGAAGAATGCCCCTCTCACCTTCCAAAGGTTGGTCAACCAGGTGTTACATGGTACTGAGAGTATGCAGTGGATGATACTGCCATCTTCAGTACCAGTTTGAAGGAACACTTGTCCCACCTGAGGAAAGTGTTGGGCAGGTACAGAGAGCTGGGCTCACATTCAAGGCTGAAAAGTGCCAGCTGGACATAGTGGAGATGGCATACCTAGGACATGTAGTAGGGTGGGGGCAGCTTCATCCTATCAAGCAAAGACTAAGGCAACAGAGGCATGGCCCAAGTCTGAAACCCAGAAGCAGGTTCAGAGTTCCCTGGGGACCGCAGGGTACTATCTTACGTTTGTACCAAATTACAGTACCCAGGCAGCTCCCCTCTCTGGCCTGCTAAAGAAAAGAATGTCCAAACAAGTAAAATGGGAGCCAGCCTGGGAATGAGCCTTCACACAGCTAAAGGAGGCACTGTGCAGTGCCTCTGTTTTGGGAAGTTCAGATTACAGTAAGCCATTTGTAATCCAGACAGATGCCTCAGATGTGGGGATTAAAACAGTCCTCAGTCAGACCTCTGACCAAGGGAAAAATCACCCAACACTGTACCTTAGCAAAAAGTTGCTTCCCCGGGAGCAGGCATATTCCACATTTGAAAAGGAATGCCTTGTGCTGGTATGGGCTCTGAAGAAATTAGAGCCATACCTCTAGGGGAGGCACTTCGAGGTACAGACCAATCATATCCCCCTTGTGTGGCTAACACAGATGGGGAAAATGAATGGTCATTTCTTAAGGTAGAGTATTGCCTTACAGGGCTATGATATGATCATTATTCACAGGGCCGGATCAGCCAATGCCAATGCAGATGGTCTATCTTGCCAGTTAGAGCAGTGAACAGAATTTCTGAAAATCATATCATGCCTAGGGATGGATGCCCACAAATTCAGGCAAGGAGGGAGGGATGTTGCCAGCTACCCCACTGCTAAGCCCTTATTTGTAGATATTATTCTGCTGTAAATATTTTTTATGTAATTATATCTACATGCCAGTGTCATCACAAAGCCACATAGAGAAAAGACTATTTTTTTTTTAAAAAAAGGGGGTTGACCTTCCTCTGACCTACAAGGCCAGCCTTGCAGGAATCTGACAAATTATTTTCAAAAAACTTATGGATACATGATCAAAGAGTATTCCTCTAATGTTAACTGGCCAAGGGAAACAGAAGTAATAAAATCAGCTTGTATAATCATACAGCTTACAGGATCTTTCTTACAACTCATTAAATTTAGCCACTTCAAAATCCCAGGATGAGAGAAGCTATTTCACTGCTGTAATCCCTTAAGATCAAGAGGGAAATGGTCTTAGACAAGAGGTGACAGAAAAGGTTCCCACAGTACACTAGCATATATAAATGCCAGGAAACATCCTTCTAACAGGCCTGTGTAAGATTGTAATGTCAGATGATGGAAAATGTTCCCACAGTACACTGACATTTTTTTTAAGTGCCAAGACTTTGGGAAAGTGCAAGAGTGACACCTGGTAGCCTAGAGTGGAAGGGCTAGCCTTTATTCACAGACTGGGGGTGGTCTTCTATATAAACTCTCCAGCACAGACACTCAGAGCTATTTTACCATTCTATTTGGACTCTCTTCTCCTGCCCACAAGCAAGCAGCTGCCAGCACAGAGACTGTCTAAGAGCACAAGGCTGCTATAGAAAGACTGCAATATTTTGCAAAACAGTGATTCTCTGGACTTTGAAATCTTCTTATCCAAGGTAGACTTAGTTAAATGTTTTAATGTGTTTTTCTGTATATTTTTCTTATTCTGTTTCTTATACTGTTAACTGACTTAGTGTAGTCTCTTTTTAGTTGTAACTGTATTTATCTAAGTATTTTAGTAAAACATTTGTTTTCCTAAAGAATATCTGCCTTCACAAGAATTTCTTATATCGTATGTGTGACTGTAGAAGGTTTATTAATAATCTGTGACAACTGTTAATTGCTTAGAGTGGCCACCATAAGCAACCAAATTGAGAAAAGGATCTGTAAGGGATCTGGAAGGATAGGGAAAATACCAAAGTTTTAGGGATGAGTCTGCAGGAGTTAGAACAAGGCTGTTGCATGTTCTGTAGGAAGAAGGCCAAATCAGGCTTACAGTGCTACCCCAAAGAGAGTGTGAACCTGGGTCTTCCTCCTTTGTGTAACAGCCAAGGAAAGGGTTTATATGTGGCCACAAGACTCGAGACTGGTATTGTGCCTTTATCCAGAGTTAGAGGGATGCTCTGGATCTTTGTGGCACAGGTGCAGTCATGACCTCAGCGAGCATTCAAAAAGGATGAGGAGGGTATCCCTGTCTCTCCCATCATGGACTGCACTTAATGGTGAGCACTGTGAGCCCAGTGTGCCTGACTCCCACAAGTGGGTTCATGACAGATCTCTTGGTTTCCAATGCTGCACACCAGATCTGTCACAAATCCACTCCTGGGGGTCAGATTAGTTATGTTCTTAATAGATTGAGGGTGAATGTTATCAGCTCCTGGTGCTTTATTTGAATTGATTTAAGTCAGTTCTTTAAAAACTGTATCAGGTGCAAACACATTTTTTCCCAAATCATCACAAATATCTAAATTTTTGGTTTTGCTGATCATTTCAGTACAATGTTTGTTAAAATTTGTTGCAAAATAATTATTCAGATTTTCTGCCGTGAGTGCAAGGTCATCATCAATTAACCCACCATTAATGACTAGCAGTCAAATTACTGACTCCCTTCCTCTTAAAGAGTTAATAACCAAAAAAGGCATTTGGGTTTATCCCATTTTGGGCTAAACCTATTTTAAAGTTATGTTTACGCCTCCTTATAGCAGTTCTACATCATTTTGGGTTCTTTTCATAAACTTCCTAGCTGGCACTGGTAGTATCTCCTTTGAACCTTTTATATGACCTTTTCTGTTTGTTAATTAGTGTTTTTATTCCCATATGTAGCCATTTGGGCCTAATCTTGTTTTTTGAGTACTTTTTCCATTTTGGAACCCACTTGGACTGTAGTTCAAGTAACTTGCTCTTCAGTGTGTTCCATTTCCCTATTGCTGTTTTACTTGCAAACATTAATTCTTAATCTTACTCAATGAGTTCATGGGCCAAAATTCATTATAATATTAGAAATAATCATCATACTGTATATGGTAAAAAATCTGGCAGCCCTTTCAGAATCAATATGTTAAAAAGTAGCATATTTGCTTAATCTTATCTATTGCATTAACATGTATTTACTTAATTAAGAACTCCAAAAGGAAATTTATGTTATAGAGCACTGTTGTGATGGAATCTATTTGTAAAACATTTTTTTGAGCGTTTCTTATAATATGTCCTATTGTATATCTGTGATTTTACCTAAAAAAAAAAAAAATAACAACAGGGCTTATTTTGATACCATGGCCCATCGGGGCCAGGAGCTTTGCCTGAGAATAGTTTATAAACAGCTAATTGGATATTTTCCAAGGGTAATAGGTTTATTCAAATCCTGACAAGATTGCAAGTGAATATATGAGAAGGAATAAGAATGAAAAATTCCTGTAAGGCATCTGGATATTTATAATGTCCTGATGTATATAATTCTGAGAAATAATTGAAGAACAAATTATTAATTAAAACAGGTTGAGTAAGCAGGGAGCCATCTATATCACAAATAGAGTCTGTGCATTTGGAAGCTACCTGCTCTTTTAATTATAGAATTAGCAATTGTTCAGGTTTATCAGAATATGCATAATATGAAGATTTAATTTTAATGAGTGCATTTTCAATTTTAGTGGTTAACAAGTGTTACTCAAACTTAATATTGTTAAACAATAACCTATCCATTTGTGCAGGGTTAAGCTGTTGCTGAGATTCAAGACTTTGAATCTTTTTTCTAGTTGGTTACGTTTAATATACTTTTTACCAAATTCGGTGGCAGAGAAAGCAATACATACACCCCTAATATAAGCTTTAACACAGTCCCATACTGTTGAATATTTAATGGTCTGTGACTGGTTTGAGGAGAAATAGAAGGGAATCTCTAACTTTAATGTGTTAATAAAATAAGGGTCTTCAGGAGAAGGTGCCATGGCCTACTAGAGGTTGTATTAACAAAATGAAGATTGAGCAAAAATTGGGCATTATCCGATGTTACAATAGGATAATATTTCACTTGATTAACAAAATAAGTAAGTACATGCGATATCAGAAAAAAAAATTGTTCAAGAAAACCTATTATGAACATGGGAAAGAAAAAAATATTTATGTGTTATAGGATTAAGATATCATCGTATATCGTATATCGTATATCATCTAATATTAAAGTCAGATATCAAATCTTTTAAGGTTTGAGAAGCTTTAGATTCTCCTAAAGAGATATAAAGTTTTTGATCTAAAATTTAGTTTAATACAATATTGAAGTCTCTCCTCAATGTATATGGTGAATAGAAAGTTGTGAGGTCAGGAAATATGTTGCAGTCCCAGCCAAAGACATGGCCAGATATTTCCTGAAATGTCTGTCGTGTTTCTAGAGAAATCTCCTGCTTTATCCATTTACACAGTAGGGGCAGCAGAGAGAAACTCTTTAGAAATTTCACAAAATATCTGGAAATATCTGGCCATATCTGTGGCTACTACTGTAACAAAGAATTGTGGATCATCCTCTTTAGGGGCATATACATTCATTAATGAAACTTTCAGTCCAGTGGTTAAAATCTCAGAAATAACATGTCAACCAGATTTATATGATAGTGAATTATCCATTTTAATGTGGGCATTCCTTCCTATAATATGAGCAAACACCTTGTCCCCATTTTCTTATAATGAAATTTAAGTCAGAAGGTTCACAGTGAGTTTCCTGAAGATGTAAAATGTATGTCTGTTTCCTGTCAGCATAATCTAACACTTTACCTAATTTAATCTGGTTGCCCCTGCCATTAACATTCCAACTGAGAATCTTTAGCTCACCAATATTCTTTAAAATGGGCTAACATAAAAAAGAAAAAGAACTTCTTATTTTACATTACAAAAAAAAGTCCCAGATCTCTGTGAAACAATAGAGAATACATATATCTATACAGTGATACTACTCTAACCCAGCCACAAAGGGAAAGACCCATATTCACAATCAATTCTAATACTAGAAGCACCTGAGTAACAAATTAAATGTAGTATACAATAGGGTGCCAGAAGAGACAAATAACCAAAGACATACATGAAAGCAAGATGAGAGATGAGGTTAATTCAAAGCCCCAAAAATTACTTCAGTCATTAAACTGGACATAATCATGCAAAAAAGGAATTAACATAATTCAGCCCAGGATTATTCCTAATTTAATTGGAAAGAGTTTGCATTATCCTGTTGAATAGGCTGATCAGATTGTGATAGAGATCATCTGATCAAAGATGCTGGTGCATTAAATTCAGAATCCTGAATTGATAGTAAGATATCATATCTATTAGGCGAAGAAATTGTGTTATGCATTAGAGATTGATACATGCCCTTCTGATAGGCAACTTCCCAGTGCAATTGAGGGTGCACCTCCAAGTGTCCAACTGCTTTCAATGTCTCTTGGGGAGAAGTAACATAACTGAGTCTACTGTTAAGGTAGACCAGTAATTTGGCTGGAGGCAAAAGTATATATCAGATACCCTTATCGCATAAAACTGCCAAAACCTGATTAAAGGACCTCCTTTGATGAGTCATAGCT
This sequence comes from Neoceratodus forsteri, assembly GCA_016271365.2. NCBI lineage: Eukaryota > Metazoa > Chordata > Ceratodontiformes > Ceratodontidae > Neoceratodus > Neoceratodus forsteri. Next base: position 384,429,852 of record JADMNL010000024.1, on the reverse strand, counting down.
TGACTGAAATTGGGATATACCAAGAATTTACGACCCTCATAGTTCAGGCCCTTTTCAGTCCTGGCCTTGCATAAAATTGATTCACAGTCCTGATACTGATCGAGGTTGATATACACAATTCTGAGGAAGGTCATAGTGTTTTGATTGTGGGTCAAGTTGTTCTGAAGAGGCTGCGCAGTGGGCACGTTCTAAAGATATAACATCGTGAAGGTATTTTCTCCCCACTGCAATAGTGATTAACTTCTAAAGAAAGTTGTGGGATCACCTGATCCTTCCAAACCTTCAGGAATCCTGATTAGCTTTAAATTATCTTGCCACGCACGATCTTCCTGATCCTGAACTTTAGTCATAAGAGTTTTGAGTTGAGCATTATGTAAAGTTAATGACTCTAGCAGGAGCCACTGTTGCTTCTATAGTTTTCTTTCTTGTTTCCAGAGCAGTCATCCTCTCAGAAATTGCATCCAATCTAATATTTAGGTGAGAAAGTGCTTGGGTAATAGAATTCAATGACTGGGAAATATTGTCCAGACTGTTCTGCATTTCAGTTTTAAAATTCAATATGTCCATTTTTAGTTCTTGTACGTACTGAGCAGCATTGCCACATTGCTGATTTACAAGCTGATTTATGTATTTATTTAATTTTTTTATTTGGTGTCTCGGATTACAAATATCTATGAGTCAGACGACTCTTTTGTGTAGGCTCCACGTCATACAACAACAATAACAATACAAACAACTAAGTAAAATAATACAGTAAAATCTAGATACATAAAGTTTCAGGAAGCAGTTAATGGGACCATTAAATTACACTCAGGGGTTACATGAGTAGACAATTGATTATGCCCAAATCAAGGACTTTAGGTAGGATGATTTAGCATGTTGAATCAGAAGCTGAGGATGGGAAAATAATGGCTGCTGTGGTGCTGCAAGTTGTGGTAGTTGATTTGCACTGTAATTTGAAGAGGATCCCTTGGCTTGGTCTGTAATTATAGGTATAGATGAGTTACAGTCTGATATAACAGGTAGTGAGATGTGCAGTGCCTCAGAAGTTAAGCGTGCTTTATTCATTTGATTGTTATTACTTGAACTTGTATTTATTTCAGCAGAGGTTGCAGGATTGAGATGGCATCTGTTGTTGTAAAGTGGTTTGAGAAATACCAAGATGCTAACAGAAATCATTGTCTGCTCAATAGGCATAATGGAGGGATTCAAACAGTTTATCCCAGTAGTTGGTGGGTCCATTGGAGCCTCAGTGTCAGGGAAAGGAGCATCTAGAGGATCCAGCTCTGAGCAGGCATCTTCTCAATTTAGAGTTGTTATGGAACCCGTTTCCAACTGAGAACTGCTGTCAGTTGGCTAAGGCACTGTTTTGGTCCATAGTTTGAAATGAGGAGCTGCTCACAGAGCAACAGGCAGAATCCATTGCAGCCACCCCAATAGTAACCCCAGCTGAAGCAGTCACCACAGGGAATCCAGGCTTAGAAGCCGAAGTGGAAAGTATAGAAGATGATGATTTATTTTCCTTTGATTCTGCTACATTTGATCGGCCATGTTTAGTGTCCATAAAATAAGGACCATTCTGGACCAGTGTCATTTGCCAGGTAGCTCTTTTTAAATCTGGTATTGCTTTAGCCATATGTGCCATATGTACAGATTCTGAGGTGTCTCTTGCCTTCCATATACGTTTGGACATTGCCAGGAGAATGAAATAGGATATTCAATTATTGCTAAATTAACAGAGGCTAAGCACAGAGAAGAGATTTACTGGTGCTAAGTAAAGGTTTTTTGAGGTAAATATCTCTGGTGCTGCTGAGAGAGGTACACCGTGGCATCAGCCATCTTGGCTTCAACACAAAGAGATTATCCGAGAGGAGCCTTATTGATATTTTCAGTTCACTAATCTCTAGGTAAATGTAGTGAACTGTGGTAAATAACAACATGACTCATGCAGTAGTCACTGCTACCCAGAGGACTTAATAAATTGCATGTTATTACTCAATTTTTAGTATTAGTCAGAACCAAATCTAATAGGTTACACTCCCTTGTGGGTACTGAAACCAGCTGCTCTAGGTCACACTCATTTATGATTTCATTTAGTTCCATTCCCAGATGACTTGTTGATGTACCATTTGTCCAGTTTATGGTGTTAATGTTAAAATCCCCTAGTACTACAATACACTTATTGGTCATACATCTATTATACATAGATTCAATTAGCCTTTGAATATAATCCCAATTTTTACTGGGTGGCCTGTAACATGGCCCTATAATAGTAGGTTTGGGGTTACCATCAATTATAATCCATACACTTTCCATGATAGCATCTCCCTCTTCCTGTATGATGGGTAAAGATCTACTACTAATCTTATTTGTTATGTAGACTGCCACACTACCACCTCTACACTCTATACAATATAGCTTGCTGAGCTTATAGCCAGCCAAATAATGCCCCTGGTTCACTAAATCCTTCCACCATGTTTCAGTGATGGCCACTATATCATATTGATGTTCATTTAATTCCACAACTAACTGAGCCTATGTAATGTTAAGACTCATGGCATTTAATGACAAGATACTCAGTCTGGCTAGGGAAAACTTCTGAAACCAACTGAACTGAATCAGATTAAACTGTTGGTGGTGTTTTACTTAATGGAAGATATTTTGCCAGTACACGAGAGAAATTTCCCTACTCTTGTACACAGTTTTGAGGTGCGTACAGTTGTTGTACAGTAATGCCGTGATAGCATCTTCCTTGACATGGATAGAGAATAGGAAGTTTTGAACAGGGAAGGGAGCGAGGCAAAGAAGCTCGTTAAGCCCCCTGTTGTATATTTTTTCTTTAGATCCTTTAGTTAGAACAGTAATGGCACATACAGACTTTTGGGGGATAGCAGATGTAAATAGAAGACATGAGGTATGGGTTTTAGTGAATGCTGATGATATATGAGTGTGGGCAATGGATGAAAGGCGTGTAGACGTCCTGGTAAGGGAAATGGAGAAGTATGGGATAGTCTCAGGGTCCTGTCTTAAGGTACAGAAAAGTAAGGGGATGACACTAAGACGAGGATACAGATAGAAGGAGGAAGTGGGAGGGATTTTGTTAGTGATAAAGCCTCTAAAGATTTTAGGGGTACAATTTGGTAAAGGGAAGATGGCAAGTCTCAACTGGGAAAAGGCCATTCAAGTGGGAGAACTGAAAGTGGCATGGTGGAAAGAGTGGAAGTTATCTAAACTAAAAAGGGTACATATTATTAAGCAATTTTTGCTGCCTATATTGTTATATGTAAGTGTGGTGTTTCCCTTTCCATTGGCTTTAGAGATTAGTGTGTATTGAGTGCTTTTTTCAAATGCTTTGGGGCAGTTGCCTGAACCCAGTGAAGAGAGAGCCTACATACCTGCCTAGAGATAGAGGTGGGTTAGGGATGATAAATCCTGTTGTGTTTTTTCATTGTGTGTTCTAGAAAGTGAATATAATGCCTATCTTTGCTGCAAAAGCAGTACTAGTTAGAGAATGGTTGAGAAATACCTTTCAAGAAATATTGGGGAGATGGAATAATGCCCCAGTGCAGGTTACAGGAGTGATAAAGTTGGAGAAAGCTTTGAAAGTCACATTTCAGAAAATGTATAAATGGAGTACTATGAAATAAATGATGTTGCAAAAAACAAGACAACAACTATACTATCAGGTGCTAGCAAATATAGGGCTAGTAGAGCCACTGTTTAAACACTGTGAGACAGGACAAAATAATTTGGTATATCAAGTCTTAATGAACCCCAGAATTCCTAAATGAATGTGGGATGTGCAATGGCTATGTGTACATGGAAGGATAGGGGTGAGAGTGAATCACAAGAATAAATCAGTGGAGGACAGGGATTGTTTATATCCTGATTGTGAAGAGGAGTTGGAAACCAAGAACATTTTTTATTAGAATGTACATATACAGTGGGCTTATGGAATTACCTGGCAAAAACATTTTAAGATGCCTTGGATGACAGAGTGGACCTATGGAATTATAGTCTTGGAGAATTTTGCTCAGATAGGAAGACAATATGACATCAGAATGTTAAATGTGTAGTGTGTATGTTTAAAATATTATTTATGGCAGGGGAAGATGCCAGTTTTTATTTCAACAAAATGTTATGCCATACCCTGTATTGTGCACTATGGTTGAGAATGCATTGTAAGAGATATACAGAATGGATTTAAGATTTCACCCAAGAGCAAGTTTGATGGTGTGGTGGAGGGGATTTTCATTTATTAAAAAATATACATAAAGATTAAATAATAGAGGAGGGAAATAAGTAAGTAAGGGGAATTAGATACTTGAGGGATGGATCTGGAAGAAGGGAAAAAGGGAGCCTGCATGTATTAATGTGAAGTTTTACTAAGATATTTTGTGTGATTATTTTGTGGATATTTTCAATAAAAGCACCCCTTCTCCTGGGAGGGAGTGCTATTGGCCCCAATCCAAGATGAAGGCTGGAGGCTGCAGAGGAGGATGTGGTGCAGCAGGCTGAGGAGCTGTTCTCGCTACTAACTAGTGGACATGAGGAGAACACAAAGGTTATGGAGGAAATTACAGAAATGGATATGGAGCATGACCAGATGGTTACTGAAAGTCAGGCTGTGATGTCTGGGACTGAGGAAACAGAGATGGACACCGCAACACCAGAGGTACCTGTGTCACAAGATGGTACAGAAAAAAACTGTGTTAACCAAAACAACTGTGGAAGAAGAGAATCTACAGAAGCAGAAAATGGAGGCTAGAATGAAAGACCCCAAACAATGGAGAATGGAGAGACAAACAGGGAATAAAAGAAGAGTGCAGGATGGCATCGGTAATACTATGAGTGCTACAGTGTGTCAGCAATCAGCACAGGACAGGTTGAAAGAAACATTTGGAGCAGCATCACAGCCTGGGACAGAAGGAAACTGGATGCCAGAAATGACACAGTGAAGTGTTGGGTGGATGCAGGATGGAACCAGTAAGTGGATTCCGTATCCCGAGTTTGATTTTACAAATGATTTGTGGCAATTTGCATTGAGACAGCAAGCTGGGGATAGCACACAAAACAATTTAAAGATGCTGAATTACTGGAGGAGGGGATGGGAAGAAAGAAACAAGGGGTACAAAGTGAAAATAGTACAGAACTAAGATAGGAACTGGGAAAAAAGGAGGCACATGCTTTTTTTAAAACAAAAATAATAGAAAAACTGTGGATAAACACAACTCAGAGAGACAGCACCAGCAGGACCTCAACTTCTGCTAGTACGGAGCAGACTGTACCAAATGCAGAACAGCAGGACAAGACTGAAGAAGTACAAGAACAGCCAAGAAATAGTGGACAATCCTCAGAAGAAAGAGAGCCCAAGGCTCATGATCAAACAGAAAGCACGATAGTTGGCGAACAAAGCACAGGAGGACCACTGACAACCTCAGAGACAAAGTAGAAGGAATAAAAGAAGATGCCCCATCCCCCTTCCCCAGAAGAATGGACAACACCAGTAACAAGAAGTGCAAGGCTGAAACTGACTGTGGCTACAGAAATACCACTAGATAATCACTTTGAAGCCTTGGAAAAAAAGAAAAACTGGGGGAATACTGATACAGAGGACACAGATTCAGAAGTTTCTACTCAATCTTCACCAGTAGTAGAGAAAAAAGCTGTTAGGAAGAAGAAAATGAAGAAAAAAACATTTAGAAGGGAAATCTAAGAGACAAAGAAGGTGATAGATGAATTTTCCTTTCTCAATTATCAATGGAGCAGTTACAGTTTGCTACTCTGAATGTGTGCAGTTATCAAGAATGGCATAAAAAGAAACACAGTCTTTTCCTTTTTGGAACAAATGAACCTAGATATTATTTTTTTACAGGAAACATGGATGCCGGATACTTTTTCATTAACACAAACAAAAAAATATTTGAGTGTGGGGACCATCGCATTGGTCTTTTGCAATAGATAAAGCAGATGGGGTAGGGATCTTGTTTAAGGGAACTAAATTTATTTTACAGAAATTAATGGATGTGATACCAGCAAGATTATTAATACTGAATTGGAAATAGGCAGGGCATCATTGCAAACTGATTAAAGTATATGCTTCTCTGTTAAAATCAGAGACAGTGGAGTTATTTAGACAAGTACAACCATTGCTGGCTGCAGGAAGACAGGTATGTCTGGGGGGGCGGATTGTAACTGCTCTTTAAACCTTGAGACTAGGACAATGACAGGGAGGAAAGTGTATTGTGATTCCAGTTCTTTAAATAATTGGATCACTATGGCAGGATTACAAGATGCTTATAAAGTGATTGGAAAGAAACCAGAGAATACTTATTTTAGAGGGCCCATTATCTAGGATTGATTATTTGTTTTTATCATCCAATATAAAAATGTGTGATATAGGTACAGTCCCAATAGAATTTTTGGATCACCTTGTGGTTACAATAGTTGTACAAGAACATAGTAAGATTCCTTACAAATCAGTTTGTAGGAGGTTAAATACAACAATATTCACAGAACAAGTGGTAGAAGAAGGAATTTGGCAGTTGTTACAGGCTAGATAATCAATTATCTGCTTATATGATACAACTGGAGAATGGTGGGAGGACACACAAATAGTCATAAAGAAATGTCTACAGCAATATACAGCTAGAACTCATTACTGGAAATATCTAAAATACTCAACACTCAGGACACAACTTCAGCATATCTATTCATTAGTGAACACAACTACAGGAGATTTTTCAGCACACATAAAAAATTTAAAGAAACAGTTACAGATATACCAATATGATAGAGCTGCTACAATAATGGTGAAGTTGAATTATGGGACAGTAAAAACACCTACTGGGGATCCTTGTGAGGCATGTAAAGCAGGAGTAGATACTACTACTACTGTAACACATCTTAAGGATAAGGATGGGAACCTTCTGTCATTGAATAAAGAATTAGGGAAAATAATCCAGGAGTAAATAGGAAATTTTAATGAGCAACATAATGGGAATAAGATGGATATAGCAGATTATTTACTACCCATTACTAAATCTTTGGGAGATGAAGAAATAAAGGAATTAGAGAAACCATTGACCATTGACAGCAGAGGAAATTTAAATGGCTATTACAAAGCTGTGGAAGAATGTATCCCCATTGTGGGATGGTTTACACTCAGAATTTTTCCAGACATTCAAACAAGAATTGGCAGAGATGCTTTTAATAGTGTTTCAAGAAATGACAGAAAGAAGTGAAATAAAGGAGACCTTCTCTAAAGGCCTTTTGAGATTTTTGTACAAAACAGGAGATAAAACACTAATACAAAACTGGAGGCCATTCTGGTTGTCCCGGATTCCCCCCTCTTCCCTCATAAAAGACAGACACCAATATTTGTTGTTGTGCTCAGATTGGCAATTAATTTATTTCAATTCGTAATTCCATATTCCATTCCAATTCCTTTATTATCATATTTCCAACATTTTGTTTATTCCATCCAATATATCAATCTCTGATTATTCTTCCCCCAGGTGAAGAGCTGGGTGCCTTCTTCTTCTCCTTTTCCGTTAGGTAACGGTGAAAACTGAGACCGCTTTTCCTTCATCTTCCTTCTCTTCTTGTGTTATGCCTTTTTCCTTCCCCCCTTCCCCACGTCCCACCCTTTTTCCCCACAGTTCTTAACCATGTTAACACCTGCCATCCACCTTTGGCAGTCCTTAACCATATACTTACTTGCCATCCACCTTTGGCAGTCCTTAACCATGTTATCCCCTGCCATCCACCTTTGGCAGTCCTTGGCCATATCCTTAGCTGCCATCCACCTTTGGCAGCCCCATCTCTTGTCCGGTCTGGACATGCTTTCCTCCGCACCATCACAGACCCCCATATAGTCCCATCTCGACTGTCCTCCATACTCGTTCACCTTTGACAGGGTGGGTGGGAGGTATCCAAAAACTCCAGCAAAAGTGGCTGAGGCCCCCTTGTGCAGTCCCTTAAGTACCTCCCTATCTCCCTCCCTTCCTGTTCGTCTGCCCATTGTTCTGCCTCCCTTAGCCCCTCCCCTTCATCCCCCCTTCCCTTCTGAGCACAACCATCTTAAGCATGGGAGCAGGGGTGCACCAAGACAACCTGGTCTGCCCTCTAAAAGGGACAAACTTCATTGTCCAGGAATCCCCCCTCTTCCCCCATAAAAGACAGACACCAATATTTGTTGTTGTGCTCAGATTGGCAATTAATTTATTTCAATTCATAATTCCATATTCCATTCCAATACCTTTATTATCATATTTCCAACATTTTGTTTATTCCATCCAATATATCAATCTCTGATTATTCTTCCCCCCAGGTGAAGACCTGGGTGCCTTCTTCTTCTCCTTTTCCATTAGGTAACGGTGAAAACCGAGATCGCTTTTCCTTCATCTTCCTTTTCTTCTTGTGTTATTCCTTTTTCCTTCCCCCTCCCTCCTCCCCCCTTTTTCCACTAGCAGTCTCCAGCTTGCGTTGGATGGCTGGCTTCCCCCATTAACTAGGGTAGCCTTCACCCTTACTTCAGGGGAGCTCCTTTCCATTTATATTTGTTATAATCTGCCCCTTTTTTTATTTCCCATTGTTTGTCTGTCTCCTCCATTCTTCTATAAATCCCATAATTTCCGTATTGAACATGTCTATAGCTACGTCCGACAGGTGTACCCCATCTGACCTGTAAAATTCATCTACCCATTCTTCTACCCCATCAGTATTACCTGACCTCCCATCTGCCTTACCAATGTCCCAACCCTCCTATTCATCTTCCTCCTGGCCCTTTCTACTGCTCTGTGGCTGTGCTCTTGCCTCCACAATCTCCTCGGTATCATATCTGACCAAGCGATGCACACTTGCTGCCACTGCTGCCGTATAGTTCTTAAGTTCTTTTTTATTTATAAATATGTGTCCACCCAAGGCCTGTTTGCCAGGTCATTGCCTCCCAAATGTATAATAATTAGGTCTGGCCTGGGCCACTGATCTCTGATTTCTGTTAACGTGGGAAGCAGCTGAGCCCACCTCATCCCCCATATGCCATGCCAAAACAACCTACACCTTCTCACATGTTGGTATAACTGCTTTCCCCCACCCTTCTTCTCTGCTCTCTTTCTGGCCCAATAGATGTAGGAATGACCGCATATCCATATTTCCGTAATCCTCCCTCTGCCTATAGGGTGCAAGCAAAATCATTACTATACAAGCGCAATATGTCGCTCCCCTATTTGTCTCCTCTTTTTCCCATGCCCTCATCCCTGTCTGTTCCCATTTTTTGACCCCCCCATCGTTACAGTCCCAACCTGGGGCCAGACCATCATCTTATGTCTAAAATATGTATCCCTCTATACCTACATAGCGTCATGTTTTGTTTTTTTTTGTTGTGTTTTTTTTTATTTCAGTGCTCTAATGTATCTTTTTTAACTGGCCGATTGCCAGCGTCCCTTTACCAATATCATGTTCACTGTCTCGCCTGCTACCACCCACTGTGAGGTGGCCCCAACCCGCAGGGAATGGGAAGAATAATTAGCTGGGTCTTCTCCTAAGAATTGCATGCCCTTCTTCAGTATTGCCGTGACTTGGTAGCCAGTCACCCTTCTCCCATCCCTGTGTACAAATAATTTTTCTGTCCTGTTCCCCTGCATTGTGGTGAAAACCTACAGTGCCTGTACTGGGCATACTGCGCCCTCTGACTCTTTAGTGTCACCATGCAACCTTTTCCCCCTTGATCTGTCTTAGTCCTCCTAATCCTGATCTGTATCTCAGTCACTCCCCAGGTTATGTCATCCCAGTCTAGCCCCCTTCCCCGTCATCCTTCCCATGGCCTACTACCTCGCTCACTCTCATGGCACCTGCAAACATTATCACATAGATTGTGTGAAACAGCTGGGCCTCGTTCCATGATCTGCATATTACTGGGAGCACCCCCTTTAGCTTTATAAGCCATTGTTCCCCTATCGGCCTCCTGCTATCTGCTGGTCCTTGTTTTAACCTGCTCCATCCTTGCATCATTCTTCTGATGAGCAATGTCTTTGTTGGGTTCTTCCACCCTTTTAGACTGCAGATAAGCCCAATCCCTGCCAGGTAAACTCCCATCGTGGTGTAGGCTGTGCCTTTTTGCCACTGTTCCACTGTGAACATTCCCAACTGTTCCTCTGTAAGTGACCTACTTACCTCCATCTGGTGCTCTGCCCTGAATGTTTGAAACACTCGCCAGGCCCTGTCGCAGGCCCTCAGAGTCTGAGACACCCTTGAGCTGTGAAACAACACTTCTGCCCCTTCCTGCCAACATCACAGATGTTCATTGGTATGGGTGTTTTTAATTCCTCCACTGCTGATGCCAGCCTCTGAAACTGGTCCAGCTGCAGACGGGAAAGGCTGTCAGCCAGAGTGTTGTGTACCCCTTCTATGTGTTGCACGCTAAATGACATGTTCAGTTGTGATGCCCTTAAGACTAAATGCCGTAATACCTGCACGACTGTGTCTGATCTGGCTCCCTTGTTGTTCAACACATCTACCACTGCTGTATTGTCACACCAAAAAGTTACTTTCTGATCCCGCAATTCCTCTTCCCAGATTAAGGTACACGCCCATATGGGCATGATCTCAAGCAATGTAATGTCTCTCACTTTTCCCTCCTGCAGCCAAATGGCTGGCCAGGGTTCTGCAAACCATTTTCCCCCCATGTACCCCCCCATGCCTATACCCCCAGCTGCATCTGTGTATAGATTGAGATCTGTTTTGTATAGCCATTCCTCCTGCCAGAACGAGCAACCATTGTGCTCCCTCAGGAATTCCTCCCAAATCTTAAAATCCTCCTTAACCCCTCGAGTCAAGTCTGCCCAGTGATGAGGTCTGGTAACCCCTGTTGTGGCCCTGGCTAACCTCTTTGTGAATGTCCTCCCTGGCCCAATGGCCCTGCAGGCAAAGTTCAAATGCCCCAGTACTTGTTGTACCAGCTTTAGCTGTACCCGTCTCCTGCTGGTGTGCAATTGTATTAATTCTTTCAGCTTATTGATTTTCTTATCCGGTAGTCTAAATACCCGTTAGTGGCGTCTATCTCAATTCCCAAAAATTCTATAACCCTGCTGGGCCCCTCTGTCTTTTCTGGGGTTAGTGGCACCCCCAACTCCTGACACAACTCCTGAAACTTACCTAGCATCATTTGTGTCTCCCTTTTCCCTCTTCCAATGAATAGGAAATCATCCAGCTAATGTATGACCTTCCTATAACCTGTTTTTTCTTGAAATATTCACTGCAGACAGGTGCTGAAGGCCTCAAATGTCGCACATGCTGTGGAACAACCCATCGGCATTGCTTTGTCAAAATAGTATCTTCCCCCACTTTTGAAACCCAATAAATCCCAATCCTCCCTCCTGACCGGAAGCAGTCTGAAAGCAGACTCAATGTCTGTTTTAGCCATCCATGCCTCCTCTGTGGCCCAGATCATCCTGACCGCATCTTCTAGTGTTGCATAAGTCACGCTACTGTGCTCCTCACTAATAAAATCGTTTACTGACTCTCCTTCTGGATAGGACAGGTGGTGGAACACTCTGTATTCCCCTTCCTGTTTCTTGGGTACCAGACCCAATGGTGAGACCCGCATGCCCTGCAATGGGGGTTTCTCAAATGGGCCCTCGACTCTGCCCACTGCTACTTCCTTCTCTATCTTCTGTCTTAGCACCTCCTCCTTCCCTTTTACTGACCCTAGGTTGTTGGCCTCCATGACTCACCTCGGTCCCATAAACTGTAATGAAAAACCAAAGCTAAAGCCCTGCCAAATCATATTCTGCACTCTTATGTCTGGATATTTGTCCATGTAACTAGCCCATACCTTGTCTTTGATTGGAGTTCTGGCCATCCCAAAATGTGCCTTACCTCATCCCCCACCCTCCCCCTTTTTTCCCCATATTTCTTCCTGAATGCCCTCTCACCCTTCATCTGTTCTGCTCACCCCTATTCATGTTCCCCCTACCCCGTCCTCCTCTGCTCCAGGTCTGGCCTCTAAAACCTTGACCCTCTCGAAAAAGCTGTTGGCCTGCTCCTTGCCCTCATGAGCCTGCATCCCTTGTCCACCTGCCGCTCTACATCTGCTTGCTGGGTGGCCTCCCCCGCACCTTGAGCATGCATGCTGGAACCGACATTGAGGCCAGGAACAAAAAGCTCTGTTATAAGTCCAACAGCATCTCTGGGTCCCAAAACCCTTCTTGCCCCATTCCCCTTCAGAAGTGGACTGATCTGTGACATAATCTGTCCATAAATCTATCTGTTTGGTGTCCCACCTCATGTCCCCAAATGTTGCCATTCTCTGCCTAAAGGATTCATCATAGTATACCACCCCATCCCGCCCTTTGCCTTTGCCTTCCGAATTATAAGGGAATAGGTAATGAGTGGGATGCCTAACTCCGGCCTCTTTTCCATGGCAATGGCTGAGAAAGTAGCGAAATCTGGGAACCATCTATCCCAAGTCTTCCCTTTTGTGACCTTATCCTCCTCTTTCCTCCCTTAAAGCACTATAGCAGCTGCCATCTCACTCTTTCCTATGCCTTCAGCTTCTTCATACTTGATGGCGGCCTCACGGCTCACCAAGGTGAATATGTCCACATATTCTCCTTTCCAAATTTTTTCTTCCGTGGTCAGCGGCACGTGCTCACCTATCCTCATTCCAGGGGTGCCTATCTATCTTGTCCCTTCCCCCTCTCTCTCTCCTCCCTGCTCCTTCCTTTCTGTCCCTTCTTTCTCCCTCCTGATCTCTGCCAGTGCTGATTCCATCTGCCCTATACTGCCTGCTCCTAAGGCCGTTACTATTTACCCTATATATTCTCTTATACTGTCCCCCACTGCGCTGGGTGTATTACCTGTGACCTTGTCCGGGCCTTCTTGCCTGGAGTCTTCCAAGGTCCCTCTTGCTTGTCCCAGTGGTTGTGGAGGGGGTGGGCTGGTGGGTTTTGTGGAGGGAGCACGTCATTCTGGGCATCACGGGGTTCCACCCGGGAGACATCATCCTGATCTGGGTGGGACACCAGTGACACAGTGACTGTAGGTTGCAGGGGCAATGGATCCATCAACCTGGCCAGCGCCGTTACCACCGGCGGTGCCTTCCCAGTACCATGTGACCCTCTGGCTGGTCGTTTTTCCTTGCCAACCTTTCCTGTGGCTGCCTTTTTCTTTCCCCCAGGTCTCCCTGGCTCCTCTCCCTCCACCAACTCCCACATCCTGTTAGCTTTCTCCGCCAATTCCATTATTGCCTTGTAAGCCTCCTCTTTCAATGGCCTGTTCTTCTTTGGTGCCATTGTCCTCTTCCTCTTTTCCCCGTAAAAACAGCTATGAGAGGAAACAAGGATAAAACGTGTAACTGCACCATCCAGAACGTCAGTCAAGACCCCATCCACTCTCATCCAGCTTCTTGCCCCTCTCTGTCACCCGCTTGTGACCCCTCTGGACCTCCCGCCTCTGTTTGTAGCTATGCCTCGCCTGCCTGGCTTAACCAAGATGCCCCACGGTTAGTGGCCCCACCCTAGTATTTGGATGCAAACCGCCCTCCCAAAAGTGAGGGTATTACTTCCAATGTGACCGCCTTGCTGCAAGTGCTGTCACCCATGAGGTCACATGTCGCACTCTTTCACCTTTCGCCCCAGGCCTCACCCAAACCCCTTCTTTCCCCTTAGCATGCCTCTGAAAGACTACCTGGGCTGTGCCACAACCTGAGCCATTATCCACTGGCTAGCCACAGACCTAGATAATGCCATACCATAACCACCACATGGCGTGTGGTGTCATGCCACGTGCACCCTGCTTCTGGGCCTCTTACAGGCCTTCCCATTCCTATCCAGGCCCCCACCATGGCCATGACACAGGCACAAGAGCCTTAATTCAGGGAAAAAAGGGGATTTACAATCCCCCCACACAGCGTGTGACGTCACGCCACGTGGTCCGCACTGCGCTCCTTCTGCCCAGCTTCAGGGGCCTCCTCCAGCCCTCTTATTCACAGTGGGAAAGCAAACCCCCCAACACCCCCATAGCCTGAAAACCAGGGCCAGCACTTTCTGACACCCCTACCTGGCCTGTGACCTATCCACCACGTGGTCCATGCCTTCTGGCCTCTCCCAGGCCTACCATTTGGCCTCCAGGTTCAAGCTGGCCCCAAAACGGCCACCAAATTACTAGAAAGTGAGAAAATTAGGGGTTTTACGCTCCCCCCCACAGCGTGTGACATCACACCATGAGGTCACGGTCACGCTCGCTCCCCCCAGCTTCCAGTCCTCATCCAGGCCTCACAATCCTATTTTGTATGAAAAAGCCACACCAAATGTCATAGCCTGAAACACAATGCCTGTGCTTCACCACAAACCTTTTACATGGCGTGCGACATTCACGCCACACGGCCCCCCCATTCAGCTTCCAGGAACCATGGCCACACTAAACAGCCCCAACCAGGGTACCAGAAAAAAGCAAATGGGGATTTTACAATCCCCCATGCCACTCGTTGCATCGTGCCATGTGGCCCTCAGATCACGCTCGCTCCCCCAGCTCCTCGGCCTCTTCCAGGCCTGTTATCCCTGTCAGACAGCCACCAAGAGGGGAAACAATGCTACCACCATCCTGAAGCCAAGGAAAACTCATTAACCCCTCCCATGTGGCATGTGGCGTCCCCCACATGGCCCTGCTCATGCCCTCTCCCAGTCTTTCAACATTTCTTACAGGCCAGCAAACCAGGCCACCATGGGAAACAAGAAAACCCCAGATCATAGCAGACCAAGACACGGGCTTTTCCATAAGCCCCCCCCATGCGGCATGTGCCTTGCCCCCACGTGGTCCTGGGTCGCTCTCTCCACCATACTCTGACCCCCACTGTTACTCAATACCTTCATGTCTTCAGCTGTATATTGCGCTTATTTCAATCCTGCTACTGTATACCTTTCCTTTTTTTTTTTTTTTTACATCTCAAAACAATTACTTGTTTCCTTACCTCTTTCTCCTGGTGAAACAAACCTAAGAATTGCCAATCTGACGTGCTGCAGTTAATGCTTATCCAAAAACTACAGCAAAAGTGGCTGAGGCCCCCCTTGTGCAGTCCCTTAAGTACCTCCCTATCTCCCTTCCCATCCTGTTTGTCTGCCCATTGTTCTGCCTCCCTTAGCCCCTCCCCTTCCTCCCCCCTTCCCTTCTGAGCACAACTATCTTAAGCATGGGAGCAGGGGTGCACCAGGACAACCTGGTCTGCCCTCTAAAAGGGGCAAACTCCATTATTGAATACATCTGGAAAATCTTGACAAAATGTATTTATTTTTGTATTTATTTATTTAAAATATTGGTGGCTGGGAAAAGCACACTGAGCCAAGGCTCATTTCCAGGTGCAACATGGGCAACAGGGTAAACATAACACAATACATTACAATATGTACAAAAATGAAGAATAAAATAACAATGCAAGAATTAAATCATTTCAGTTTGGTTACAAAGCATATATACAATGGCAAAATGAGAAAACAGGAGCACCTGCTGAGACAATAACGGGGTAGTAATAGAAAAAGTGAAATAGCAGATGTGAGTACAGGAGTTTAAGACAAGGGCAGCAATAGCGGTCGCTGAGCAATGGTCAGGTGAGATACCTAAGTGTGGTGGAGGAAGGGGTGAAGGGGGTTGTGGGGGAGGAGAAGTACCGGGGGAGGGAATGCGAACAGGAGGAGAACTAGTATGAGTCAGAGGACCAAGCTCAGAGGAGAGTGAAAAAGCAGGAGTAGTTTGTCAAAGAAGGGGAAAGGTAGCTTTGCTAAGAGGAAGCATGGTAGAGCCAAAAAGAGCTGCAAGAAGTGCAGAAGGATTAATGAGTCCTAAGGAAAGAAATTGTGTGGCACAGTCTGTAAGGTAACACACAGAAAGCAGTAACATTATGGATGAACAGAGTGGGGATATTGGGAGCAAGGCTGGAAGGGGAGAAGTCTGAGAAGCATTTTGAAAGAGAGGATGGAGGGGGATAGATGTAGGCGTTTGAGCTGAACCCCTCCCCAGCACCACGGGACATCCCTCTCTCCCTATCACCTTATATTTCACAACCTACTGGAGTAGTACTTTCTTCCCCTTGTTTTCTCAAATTTATGCCATGAAGGGGTGGCCTCCCAGCATGGTTATCTTATGCTGTCTTCCCCACTTTACTTTCTCTATTGTCCCTGTGGTGCACTTTCTGCGATCGCAAATAGCCTCGGAGAGAAGTCATTCCTCACTGTGTACTTACTGGGAGACACTTGGAGTGTCTCTCTCTAATGCTTTCATGATCGTTGGTAAAATAAAAATGACAGGAATAAACAATCACAAAGATATCAGGACAGTAATGAATAATGCACATAATCCTGCAGTACAAAGGCAGTCACGCTCAAAAAAAACACCCCTTAAAAACAATGGACTGTTAAAAGATATACCCTCAGGTGTTTGACTGCTGTTGTTCTGGTTGGAAATGTACCTGCGTGTGGGTTCCAGGTCCAGTATTAACCCATAGTGGGTCTATGCAGCTTCAGCAACTGAAGTTTAAGTCCTTTGTGCCATACTGCCTCCCGAGTTGTATGCTATTTCCAGCACACCCAAACCCTGTCTGAGTGTCTCCTGCATTACTTTGCGCTATTAAAAATAAACGGAATAGTTTTGAACTAAAAGCGGGCTGTCAGTATATGGGCTGTGTTCGTTGCAGACAGGAATCCCATAATAGTCCTGTACAGCCCATAATACATGGGAAGCCTGGATGAGCAGATATCACTGTTTGCTTTTCTTTTTTTGGTTTGCTTGCTCTTTAAAGATAGTGTTTACCAGCAGAAAACCTGCCTTCTTCCCAAAATACTATCCATTGGTAAGAAAGCTTTTATGGGGACTTTTTAATGAATAAAAGCAATATCACTTTTTTTTAAGTTATTTCTCGTCCCTTATTGTAACCCAAACTCTATTTGGACGTGCAATGCTGTTTCTACAAGTGCTGCTCACAATAAACTGATGCCCTCGTTCCCGACTTAGGAACCTGCTTGGATATAAAGCTTATGTTAATACACTTCTATTGCACCTTTTGTTGTTGTCAGGTTTTACTTGGAGTAGTACTGGCAGTTTAGGGACCCCATAATATCAGTTTACATAACTTAATAATTGAAACACTTGAATGGGCAGCTGTTTGTTCACAGTTTCAAGCACCATACAAAAAGAGGGGTATTGTTTTTGTTATAAATACAAAGAAACCTTTCAAGAATTCATTATGAGAACAAAGTATTTAATTTTCTTTTAATTTTTTTAAAAGAGGTTATTACCTAGTTTTTGGTTGTCTCACAAGTGCTGTTCTCCTAAGGGCCAGTGGCCATTTACCTGTGCACTTTCATAATAAATGAAGGTATGAGGTCAGCACTTTGTGGGAGTGGCTAAGATTTTGAAGTCCCATTTATGTGTTTGTGGTTCACAGAATTAAATTTTATATATATATATATATATATATATATATATATATATATATATATATATATATATATATATATATATATATATATATATATATATATATATATATATATATATATATATATAGAGGAAAAAAACTCCATGTAATGCATCAGTTAGGGTTGTTCCACAGTGACAAAGTAGGAAATTTGGTGTTAGGGTAAAACCCCCTTGGCCTCCTCCAGCCCACCCCTCAAATGGCATTGGGGTGTTCATTGGGGTCGTCGGCACTAACTCTCACCCCATCCATGTGTAAAGAAGGTGAGGAATAGTAGAATGGGGTGAGAGTTAGGACCGATGACCCCCAACGTGCACCCCGATGCTGTTTGGGGGAGTGGGCTGGAAGGGGCCAAGGGGGGTTTCAACCCTAACATCGCATTTCCTCACTTTTGTCACTGTGGAACAACCCTAACTGATGCATTAAGCTGAGTTTTTTGCCTCTAATTTCCCTTCTTTTTGAGAATGATGATGAGAAATAGTGAATGTAATGCAGTGGCGGGAGCTGTCCCCGCACTCCCACCACGTGATGTCTAGTGACATAGTAACAGGAACAGCAACGCAAACACAAGGTGGAAATGCAAATGGTAACAGTAATGAAAATGCAAGTGCAAATGACAACGCAAAGAGTAACACACACGGTGGCATACACGGGAAAGGGTAATGCAAGCGGGGACAGAAACGCAAGTGGAAACAGTAAGTTTAACAGTAATGGAAGCACATACCCTGTTTGTGGTGAACAGCTGCATAGAGAAACACAAAGAATGCATGCATTGTAATGGGCATCGAAGCTTAAAACGAGCATTGGAAGTACTTAATTGCAAATATCTTAGCAACCGCACGACGTAGAAAAAAAAATTTAAATTTCACAAAAATCATGATTTTCCTGGCTAGGATTTTGCTTGCAACAAAAAATCTGTATCTGCATCGTTTTCAAGATACAAGCCCCGAAAGGCGCAGCATACGCCACCATGTTAGTCTATGGGAAAAATGCCAAATTCAGAGTACCGCAACTTTGCAGCCATGCAATATTTTTTTACCAAACCACCAAAAGGCACATCTAGGAGAGGTTGGCTGCTTTCCCTTCAAATTTCAGTTCAAAAGACCAAAGCGTTCTTTTGCAGCAGGGTGGCAGAGAACTGCTGTCATTTTGTCCATAGTCTGAAAAAGTAGTGTTGTGATTTGCGAATGCTTTCGCAAGCATTTGCGAAAGTGTCGTGAGTGCGACATTACTTTGTGACACTACTTTTTCCAGAAATTTGAAAAACATATTTCTAGGGTGTTTCACCCCAAAATAAAGACATGGCTAGCATCCTCAGGGTCCGGCTAGGTGAACACAAAAAGAATTGTGTTGCTAGAGGGTCCCAAATTTAAATGGCAAGCATTTTTCTGATTGGTAACTGAAAACAAAATGGTGGATTTGTGACACTACTAGGGCCATTTGCGACACTAAAAAGTACATTTGCAAGAGTGTCAAACTTTTTGTTAACTTTCCCATTGACTTATAATGGGAATTTGTTTTTTGAATAACTTTTGAACCGTTTAATATTTTTTCATGAAATCTTTGAAAGGCACATCAGGGTTCCAGGCCACATGTTCCCTGAAGATTTTAGACCAGTCGTCCAAACCGTGCGACCTGTAGGTGCGAGCAAAGAATTCACCAGAAAGCGTAAACGTGCACGCAGATCATGCTTAATAACTCTGCAGCTGTATATCTGACTGGTACGAAAGTTGGCAGATTCCAAGAAATATGATTCTTGATTGTGCATTCCAAATTTCAGGCATATGCGTTGAACAGTGGCAAAGTTATTAAGGTGCAAATTTTGACCCTTTAACTTTAAAAGGGATCCTCAACCCTAACTATGGTAGTACTACCATGCTACCATTACATATATATTATGGTAGAGGAGCCATTTCTATGTTAAACCCCAAATTTTGCACCTTAATAACTTTGCAACCATTTGACGGATGTGCCTGAAATTTGGAATACACTATCAAGACCCATATGCCTAGGATCTGCCAAGTTCAATACCGGTTGGATACGGCTGCGGAGTTATTAAGCATGGTCTCTTGGCGTGCGTTTAGGCTTTTCTGGGAATTCACAGTCGTGCCTACAGGTTGCACGGTTTGTCACGACTGGCCCAGATACTTCAGGGAACATGTGGCTGGGTCGATGTGCCTTTCAAGGCCTTGTGAAAAAATATTAAGCGATTCAAAATTATTCAAAAACAATTTCCCATATAAGTCAATGGGAAAAGTTAACAAAAAGGATTCGACAGTAAAATGCATTTCTACTAGCAAATAGCCCTCTTACTTACATAAAATCCATCCATCTTCTCCTCTGCGTTTTCATTTGCAGCTTGCGTTTCTTTATTTTTGCCATTTGTGTCTACAGTACTGTTTCTCTTTCTGTTTCGCTGCGTCACCATGCCCATTGACATTTCCGTTTGCAAGCACCATGTTACTATGTGACAACACATCACATGGCAGACCGTTCCCGTCTACGCCACCGTGTGCATTACCCTTTCTGTTCTCATTCGCGCTTGCGTTACCATGTGCACCACTGTTAGCACTTCTGTTTGCATTGCTGTTCCTCTTACTATGCCACAAGACATCACGTGGTGGCACCGCTGCATTACATTCACTATTTCTCGTTATCATTCTCAAAAAGAAGGGAAATTAGAGGCAAAAACTCCATTTAATGCATTAGTTAGGGTTGTTCCACAGCGACAAAGTGAGGATATTTGGTGATAGGGTTGAAAACCCCCATGAAGCCCAGCCCACCCCCAACCGGCATTAGGGTGCGCATTGGGGTCGTCGGTCCTAACTCTCACCCCATTCTCCTATACTTCTGCTGCTTTACACATGTGATGGGATAGGAGTTAGGGCTGGCGGCCCAATGTGCACCCCAATGCCGGTTGAGGGGTGGGCTAGGGCCAAGGCAGTTTTCAACCCAACAATCAATTTCTCACTTTTGTCACTGTGGGACAACCCTAACTAATGCATTAAATGGAGTTTTTGTCTCAATTATATATATATATATATATATATATATATATTATGGTAGCATGGTAGTGCTACCATAGTTAGGGTTGAGGAGCCATTTACATGTTAAACCCAAAATTTTGTACCTTAATAACTTTGCAACCGTTTGACAGATTTGCCTGAAATTTGGAATACACAATCAAAACCCATGCGCCTTGGGATCTGCCAAGCTTTGTACCAGTTGGATACATGGCTGTGGAGTTATTATGCATGATCTGCGCATGTGTTAAGCTTTTTCTGGAATTCTACGGTCGCACCTACAGGTCGCACGGTTTGTGTGACCATCCCAAAATCTTCAGGGAACATGTGGCCAGGGTCCCCGATGTGCCTTTCAAAGATTTCATGAAAAAATATTAAACGGTTCAAAAGTTATTCAAAAAACAATTTCCCATTATAAGTCAATGGGAAAAGTTAACAAAAAGTTTGAGTGTTGCAAATGCATTTTTACTTTCGCAAA
This sequence comes from Neoceratodus forsteri, assembly GCA_016271365.2. Taxonomy (NCBI): domain Eukaryota; kingdom Metazoa; phylum Chordata; order Ceratodontiformes; family Ceratodontidae; genus Neoceratodus; species Neoceratodus forsteri. The sequence goes on along the minus strand of JADMNL010000024.1, from coordinate 384,408,881 downwards.
TGGCCCTCTTACTTTCACAAATCCACCATCTTGTTTTCAGTTAGCGATCAAAAAAATGCTTGGCATTTAAATTTGGGACCCTCTAGCAACCTAATTCTTTTTGTATTCACCTAGTCGGACCCTGAGGATGCTAGCCATGTCTTTACTTTGGGGTAAAACACCCCAGAAATATGTTTTTCAAATTTCTGGAAAAAGTACTTTCACAAAGTACTTTCGTGCTCACGAAAGTGTCGCAAATTTTTGCGAAAGCTTTCCAAATTGCGACAGTACTTTTCTAGTCTGTGGGAAAATGACAGCAATTCTTTGGCACTCCGCTGCAAAAGAATGATTTGGAGTTTTGGGATGAAATTTGGAGGGAAAGCAGCTGACATCTCACAGATGTGCCTTTCAGTGTTTTGTTGAAAAAATATTACACTGCGGCAATGTTACGGTACTCCAAATTTGACACTTTTTCCCATTGGATAACATTACGGCATACTATGCATTGCAGCAATTGTTTGGTGCCCTGCTGCAAAATAACAGTTTGGTCTTTTGGGCTGAAATTTGCAGGGAACACAGCCAACATCCCAGAGATGTGACTTTCAGTGGTTTGGTGAAAAAATATTACAGGGAGGCAAAGTTATGGCAGTCCGAACTTCTGTTTTTTTCCCATAGGATAACATTACGGCGTTCGGCGTGCCTTTCAGGGCCCGTATCTCGAAAACGGTGCGAGATATGGACTTTTTGTTCAAAAATTTCCAAAACTAGCCAGGAAAGTGATAATTCATATGACTTTTAAATTTTTTTTCTGTGTCATACGGTTACTGAGATATAAGCAATTTACTATTCCAAGTCCTCATTTTTGTGTTCCGAGAGTCATTATTTTCCATACATTCTTTGTACTCACTGTCTTTCTCTATACAGCTTTTGGGTACAAGCCAGCCTGTGCGCTTACATTACTGTTACCATTACCGTTTCTGCTTGCGGTTCCATACCCGTTTCACTTACCATTCATGTTTACGCCACCATGTGCGTTACCCTTTGCGTTTTCATTTGCGGTTGTGTTTGTGTTGTTTTTCACATTTCTGTCTACAGTACTGTTTCTCTTTCTGTTTCACTTTGCGTCACCATGCGCATTACGATTTGCGTTTGCGGGCACAATGTTACTATGTGACAAGACATCCGTGGTGGTAGGCAGCTGCGCATTACATTCACTATTTCTCATTATCATTCTCAAAAGAAGGGAAATTAGAGGCAAAAAACTCCATTTAATGCATCAGTTAGGGTTGTTCCACAGTGACAAAAGCGAGGAAATTCAATGTTAGGGTTGAAACCCCCTTTGCACCCCTTCAGCCCACCCCCCAAATGGAATCAGGGTGTACATTGGGGTCATCGGTCCTAACTGTCACCCCATTCTCCTATTCCTCAGCTTCTTTCCACATGTGATGGGGTGACACTTAGGGCCGATGACCCCAATGCACACCCTGATTCCATTTGGGGGTGGGCTGGAGGGGTGCAAAGGGGGTTTCAATCCTAACATTGAATTTCCTCACTTTTGTCACTGTGGAACAACACTAACTGATGCATTAAATGGATTTTTTTTGCCTCTAATATATATACATGAGTTGCTATTAAATAAAATATATTCTGGTCATGCTGATCCCCCTACTTAATGTACTAGCTTAGAATTTGAATGAATTAGAATAGATGGTGGATCAGCTGACTTGTGATGTCAGTATAACCACCTATATAAGGTGGATGCTTGCTACAGAAGATTTGATAGCCTTTACCACAGAGGATGGTAGATGTGCTGGAGTACAAGTGCATCTACTCTGTGTCAGAACTTAGCTGTTTATAAGTACTGAAGTTGTTCAGGTTAAGAACAAAAAGCCAGACAGTGCTTTATTTTCTTTATTTTTTTTTAAGTAATTTATTTTGGAACTTTATAAATAAACTCCACAAAAGCTTTGTGTGTTCCTCAAGAAATTGTGTGTCTGACTTATCACTTCCCACGCACGTTCACAGTAGGTCGGGGGAAGATTATTCCAGAGAGAGAGAGAGAGAGAGAGAGAGAGGGGAAATGAAAGGAGAAAGCAGATAGACCAGAGGTGGAGTTGGGGTGTAGAAGAGAGAAGGTTCACGAGTCTCTATGACAAAGAGAGTAGTTGGAGGTGGCTACCTGGGAGAAGCCAGAGGGAGAGATAGGACTGGAGAGTATTGAACTAGAATTTAGTAGTGAAGAATGTGCAGTGAATGAGTCTCCTGTGGGACAGGGGAGAAAGCAATAGGGCAGACTAAAGGAGACAGTGGTGGGTAAGAGGAGAGGAGAGGATGCTGAGGCAAAGCAGCAGAAGGAGTGTAATAGAATATCGAGTTTGCCTAATGAGGCCTGAGAAGCAATGCCATAGGCCATATCAGCATAGTCAAAAGTGGGTAGTATCATTTTAGTGATAAGCTCATGATGCGTGGAAAGGAGAAGGCAGTTTTTGTGCCAGTAGAGGGCACCAAGTTCAGGGCAAAGCTTGGCACAGTTGGCATCAATGTGGGTGGAAAGGTCCAGCTGGGAGTCCAGCCAGACCCCTAAGTATTTGAAAGCAGAGACAGTTTCAAGGCAAGAACCATCCAAGGTGGAGAAGGTTGGAGGGTGCTGAAGGGTGGACAGTTTCTGTCTGGCGCTGAAAATCATAGCCACTGTTTTTTTATATTAAGCTTTAGCTTGTTTTCTATGAACTAGGACTGGGTGGCCTGCATGCTGTTCACTGAGGGACCAGAGAGGAAATGAATGGTATCGTCGGCATACGTGTGTATTTTGGCAGAACTGCAGACTTAGGGGAGGTTATTGATAAATAGGGAGAAATGGATAGGGTCAAGTATGGAACTTTTGGTGATGCTGGAGAGGATTGGAACATCACCTATTTGAACTGACTGTACCCTTTCATGAAGATAAGAATGGAACCAGCTTACCACCAGAACAGTGAGACCAACAGAGCTGAGAGTTTGTAGCAAGAGGTGATGGGAGACTGAATCAAAAGCTTGCGCCAGGTTGATGGAGATGGCGGCAATAATCTGGCTCTTGTCCATCATGGAGAGTATCGAGTCAATGACATGCAGAAGAGAAGATATGGTTGAGTGATGCTTCCAGAAGCCAGACTGCACTGGAAAGAGAGAGAGAGCATTAGAACTAGCAAGGTATTCAGACAGCCTTGAGTAGATGAGAGATTCTGGTAGTTTGGTTAGGGAGGGAAGGAAGGAGATAGGCCTATAATTACTTGGGGTGGAGGGGTCCCCTCACTTACAGAGGGGAAGGACTTTAGCTGATTTTCAGACCTTGGAAACAGAGGAAAAGGAGAAGGAGAGTTTTAGGATGTATATGAGTGGGGCTGCAATGGTGAAAACACAAATGTGAAGAAGCTTGGGGTAGAGAAAGTCAGGGATGGACTTAGAGGAGTTCAATGCAACAAGGAGGGAGGAGTAGACCTCAAGAGTAGTGAATGGGGAAAAATGGTAAGGGGGTTAGCCAGGTGAGGCCACTTGGGCAGGAGGGGGAGAGGAAGGAGAGGGGGGTCCAGGATCAGGGAGCATGCAGGTGGCAAAAAACATCTTGAAAATGTTGGCAACTGAAGCAGGATCAGAAACAGGTAACCCATTGACAAGTAGAACTGGAGAGGAAGGTTGGGCAGGAGGGTCTAGGAGGGAGTAGAGAATCTTCCAGAATGATGCAGGAGGGTGATGATCTTGTTGCAGGTGACTCCTGAAGTAGTTATTCATAATAGTTTGCAAAAAGAGGTTACATAAGCTGCTAAATCCTTCCCAAATGCGTGGGATGGTGTGGAAAAAAATTTAGGAAAACCTCTATATAATGAGATACTGTTATGTATATTTTAAATACAAGGAACTTGAAGGATACATTATTTCACTAGATCAAAGCAATGCCTCGGACAGGATTTCACATGATTATCTGTTCCAGGTCTTACAACACTATGGTATAGCAACACAGATGGTAAAATGGATAAAAACCTTGTACAGGAAAGCAACAGTTGTTCTTCAAGTGGGAACACTACATAGTGGACCAATTCAGATTACAGTTGAGGTAAGGCAAGGTTGCCCCTTAAGCCCCCCTTTTTATGTGATTTCATTGGACCCGGGGATTAGGCATATTATGGATAACATTCAGATCAAGAGGATTCCCAACCAATTGAGTTCAGGGACCCTGAAAACAGTAGTTTATGCATATGATGTTTGCTAATTTTTACAAATGGAAAAGTGCATAAAGGAGACACTGAAGAAATTGACTTTATTTTCAAACATCTCAGGAGCTAAGTTGAATACACAAAAAAGTATAGGAATAACTCTGGGCAAAGCTTCACACAATACATGTATAGAAAGGATACAGATTACAACAAACCCTATAAAAATCTTGGGGATTTATGTTGGAGAGGGAGATGTGGCAGAGAAAAATTGGAACTTGGCAATCCAGAAATGTGAATGGAAAGTAGTAAAGTGGAAGAACAGGAAATTGTCAAAACAAAGAAGGTCTTTTTAATAAAACAATTTCTTATTCCTTTTTTTTTATTAAAGGGTGGATGGATTTACCCATTACCCATTACCTATGAATTTTGAAACAAAGATGTTCAGCATTTTCTTCCAGCTACTTTGGGGGAGTAGATTAAATCTGATCAAGAGGGATTTTACATATCTATCAAAACATAATGAAGGTATAGGGATGGTAAACCCTATTGTCTTCTTTCATACATTGTTTTTGGATGGGTTCAATATGAATGGTCTTACAACAAGCAGACTCCAAGGGGAGGGAACACACAACAGAGCTATTACAAGGGTTTCTGGATCATTGACAGGAGGATCCTATAAAAATAACACAGAGATTACAGGTACCTGACTATCTGAAACCATCTTTGAAAAAATTATTTATTTGGAAAGTGACAAAATCTCAATTACTGTGAAAAACTAAAAAACAATTGTACAATATGATATTAACAAAAATTGGACTGACAGAACCAGAGTTTTGTACACCAAATAAAAGAGGGAAAGCAATTAAGCAATTAACTAATCAAAGAATACCAGTCCGAACGTGGGATACCGTGTGGCTGAATACATATGGGACAATAAATGTAAGAGGTAACTTAAAACACAAAGTGATTGAAAAAAGGATCTGCCCTTATTAAGAATGCTAAGCCATGGAAGAATCAATGCAGCAATTTATATTAGATTGTCTTTATACAAAACAGTTATGGCAGTTTTTAGCCACTAGATGGCAGTTACCATGGCTACAGAGATTAACCTATGAACAAATGATCTTGGGAAATTATACTAGTAGATTGCAACAGTATGGGCAAAGTACAGTTGGGGTTTTGTTTGCCTGTTTAAAGTGTTATTTATAGCAAGCTAGGTGCAGCTATGTATTGCAACAGCAATGCATGACTTATTTAGCAGTAGGAAAACTTTGTCAGCAGCCTTGAAAGAAGTATATGAAGAAGATGTACAAATGAATACCAGACAACAGGTGCAAAAAATGTAGCATGGTTTGTTTGTTTGTTTAAAATTTATTTTTATACAGGTTAATCTGATTAGGGAAAAATCCCCATTTACAACAAATACCTGTGGAATTTACAATAAAGACAAACAATACAAAGTGAGACAAAATACAAAATCACAATTACCTAAAAACAACTACAACAAACATATAAATGATTATACAATTCCAATTTAAAAGTATGCAGATCAGAAATTTCAATCATGTGGTGAGGTAACTTATTCCATATCCCTGCTAAACTATTTTGTAACACCATATCCCCATCGATTCATAATTTGTATCATGGGCAACTTTTTAGTAGTCGTCCTAAAAGTATGTGAGTATTTAGAATCTGAATCTTGACATATCAAATTTCGTAGAGGATGCACTTTGAATGTATCAAACCATGACATATAGTAAGCCATATATATTCTCTTGAGCTGTTGGATGCAACCAGCTAAGTTCCTGATAAACTACACAATGATGAACTCGAAATCCATAATTTAAAATATATTTCCAATCTATAATAAGTCTGGTCCAGTTTGTGTAAACATTTTTTATAAGAATGCATATATAATGGTAAGCCATAATCTAACACCGGCAATAACAGTTGTTTTACTAATTTAATCTTAACGTCACTAGTCAAACATCCTGACACTCTTCTTAATGCCCCCAACCTTTGATTAACTTTTTTTATTTGTGACAAAATATGGTCTGAAAAAGAAAAGCGGTAATCAACCAAGACTCCCAAATAATTATAGGTTTTAACCCCTTGTACCGTTTTCCCATCCAAAATCTAATTTTGAAGTCAGTTAATTATTTATTTGGTTTAGGTCCTACAGAAAAAATCATACTCTGAGTCTTCCAGCACTTATCAAAAGACCAGAATTTCTAATCCAAGTTTCAATATTAGAGAAGTCTGTCTGAGTCGCTGCCTCAGATCCCAGGACTTTTAGCAGATGCAACCAATACTATGTCATCTGCATAAAGTCTGACTTCAGTGCCAACTACATAATCAGGAAGATCATTAATATAAATATTAAATAACATAGGGCCCAAAATTGACCCCTGAGGCACACCATGACTCAAATCCAGGAGATCCGAGACAGCGGCCCCACAGACCACCCTTTGTTTTCGATTAGTCAAGTAGGACCTAAACCACTGTAATGAATTATGATATACCCCTAAGTTTTGCAATCTAGACAGTAATGTTTCATGATGGACCAGATCAAAAGCTTTACTTAGGTCCACAAACACTGCCCCAGTTTGGTTTCCTGGTTCAATGATGTTGCCACCAGGTTGCAAAATCAAGAAGGGCAGTATTTGTGGACCTACCCTGAATCCATGCTGGAAATTTGTTAACAACCCTTAATGGTCAACATATACTGGACAAGCTGATTATTTATCAGCTTCTCCAGCACCTTAGACAAGATTGGAAGCAAAGTAATTGGTCTATAGTTAGATGGGGCTGTGGTGTCACCACCCTTATGAATAGGAATAATTTCACCCATTTTCCAACAGTCAGGAACAACTGAGGACTGTATACTCCAATTATAAAAGTAAGTGATTATAGGAGCTATAACATCAGACCCCAATTTCAGGAATTTGGGATCAATATTATCAATCCCAGCACGTTTTGATACTTTTAGATTCCTCAATTCCCTAGCTACATCCTGTATCCTTATATTCTTCAAATTAAAGCCCTCATTATTCAAGGCGAAAATATCAGTGTATACTCACCTGAGCAACACTCCCTAGATTAGGTATCTTTAAATCTGGTAAATCTCTAAAATAATGATTCAACAAATTAGCCACTTCTAAAGGATTATCAACCAAACTATCTCCCACTATTAAATTAATTAAAGTCTGAGATTTCACTGGAGTTCTTAAATTGGAAATAACCTTCCAGAATTTATTTGGGTCATGTAAATTAACAAAAGAACTCTGGAAGTATTCTTTTTTTGCCAGTTTTACTTTATATTTACATTTATTTCTCCATTTTTTAAAAAGTTCCCAATCCCCCTCCAATTTAGATTTTTTGGCTTTTTTCCATATTCTATTTTTAATGCGAAAAAGAGTTTTCAATTTATCATTAAGCCATAATGGATTTTTAATATTATTACTCTTTTTTATTTTAGGAGCATGAATTTGAATTATGTAAAGGAAAGAATCCGTAAATTCTTGGATGGCTAAGTCCAAATCAGGAATCAAAAATATCCTCGACCAATCAAAATTTCTTAGACTGTCCCTAAACGATGACTCGTTAAAGTGCCTAAAATCACGTACCCAAAGCTCATAGTCATTGTTACACATAACATTTTGAATTAATAAATGACATTGGATTGGATTATGATCCCCCATATTCAAAGGTAACACCTTACAGCTCTCAACCTTCAAATCATCTGAAACAAAAAACAAGTCTAATATGGTTCCAGTTGTTCTATTATTTAGACTTCTAGTTGGATATTGTACCAATTGTTGTAAGCCTAATATTTCAAAACTAGATCTAAGTTTATTACCTCTTGTTTGTCCCCAGGCTGCATTAAAATCTCAGTTAATACTACACTTTGATCTTTCAAAATTTCAAAAAGAAAGTCAGCTAGTATGTCAAAATTGCTTAATTTAGTTTTAGGGGGTGCATAAAATACTCCAATTGTTAATTTCAGTTTTAACAACCTAACTACTAAACAATCAATCCCTTCCACATTTTTCCCAAATAATATTTGATATGGACCTAAAGAATTCCTTAAATAAAACAATACACCCCCACCCCTTTTGCCCCTGTCCTGCCTTACCAGATTATACCCTACCAATTCCACTTCCTCATTAAGGATGCCGGAATGCAACCACGTCTCTGAAATAGCTAAAATGTCACAAGTTAAATCAGATACCCAAACCCTATATTCATCCATTTTACAAACAAGACTTCTTACATTTTCATGAATAATTGTTACCCCTAATTGCTTTTTAGGTCCAGGGTTAACCTCAACATCACCACACTGTATCAGGAGGACAGAAAAAAATAAACCCAAAATCTTATTCTCCACCACATTAAAAGATCTTTTCCTTATTTTTAATAATCCCATACAAAACCTCTGAGAATTTGTAAATGAGTTTCCTCTAACTAAAGTATGGTGATCCTGGACATAGCCCCTGTAATCATAAATACTGATCCTTTACATATAATATTATCTTTTGCATCTAATAAATATGGACTAGTTAACCATAGTCCCACTAAAACCAACCACCCAAAATGCTAAACAAATGCATTATTCAAGCTTACAATCCCTAAACAATAATTTACTCAAACATAAAATGTAAGCTTATTGTCATTTTCCTCCTAAAATTAGTAGCTCGCGTGGTAATACGAACTTTTAGTTGAAACTAGCCCAGCTAGGTTTTAATGCAAGTGGTTTCTAATATGTTCTACAAGGGTTAAAATGATAACTGTAATAATGGATGGTTCTTCAAATACAGTAATTTGAGGGCTGAGATAAGTAATGTGGTTCTTGAATAAAGAGAGGGAATAAGAGGAAAGAGGAGAGGAGCAGTTATGGAATAGTTTAGTTAGTTAAGAGCAGGATGGGGAAGGGAGATGGGGTTTCTTGTTGATTGGGATTGACCATTTTTTCCCTTTTAAAGTTTGCTTGTATGCATGCACACAGTGCATGTGCAAGACATATCTTGCAACAGTACCACTTTTCAGAGGTGAGTCAGTGTTGTGGCCAATGCAGCAGACGCTTTACTTGGCACGTCCCTTAGCCACCAATCAAGGGTGAAGCTGCCGCTGACAGCAGCTTCAAAGAGAGCCAAGGAGTTGAAACAAATCTACTGCTGAAATCACGAACAGTTTAGTCACTACAGTGGCTCCTCCCCCCTCCCTCGCAAGCTTGGTGGCTCCAGCCACCCAGCAATCTGTCTCTGGCCCTTGCTGTGCCAACAACTTGTTTTTTCTGTATGCCTTTCCTGGTGAAACAAGTAATGAGCCATGGCTCCTGCCACCTGCCACACACTACAAAGAAAGCCAACATCAGGGTGCCTAATCCCCATGTCGGCATGTATCCTCCCCTCCACTAATATGGCACACTGGGAGCCCTCCCCAGTGTGCCAAAATGTTTATGACACCAGGATGCCCACTAACAGTGTTGGATGCGCCCCCCCAAAACCTGCCTGTAATCTACCGACATCATGGTGCCCAATCCCTATGTCAGTATGCTCCCCCCCCCACCACTGTTGTGGCACACTGGGAGCCCACCTTAGTGTGCCAAAATTTTTTTTTTTTTAAACCTGTAAAAGAAAGAAAACTGTCTCCCCGGCATCGTGTTTTTTTTACCTATAAAAAAAAGTCCACTGTTGTCTCCCCTGTCCCCCTCCCCCTGCCACTGAGCACCCACCTCCCCACACAACCCTGACCCATACTTACCCTCCGGAGGTCGGGTGCAGCAATCTTCTTTGGACAGGGACATGTCTGCACTCTTCAAAGCCGAATTGGAAACTGAGGAATTGAGTAAGTGCTGTTTAATGGGAGTCAGTTGGGGGTCTCAACTTAGGTTGCTATCTCAGTCATTTTTGAGGAATTGTGGCCACAAATTTTCAACATGGGGTTCTTGGGATCCCACCTTGTGAACAAGTCAATGTCATTTTGTTACTCAGTCCTGAAGGGTGGTTTCGCGGTCACTGCACAGCATCACCCTTCGAGACCAGTTAATGAAATGGCAGTGCCACTGTTCATGAGGAGAGAGCCCAAAAAACCCATGTTGCAAATTTGGTGAAAAAATTCCAAGAAATGACTGCAGTGTCAGTGTGCGTCGCACAGTTCCTATGCACACTTGTAACTTCACCAATTTTTAATATTTTCACTCCAGATTTTCAACATTGCCATTTTTTCACACCTCCTTATGAACAGTTCAGATGTCATTTTTCACATCCTGCTCAAAATATGTTGTCACATCTGTGGCTCAGAATGGCACGGTCGCTGTGGGAAACCAATTTTTGGACAGATTAACAAAATCATACTGCCACTGTTCATGAAGAGAGGTCCCAAAATGGTCATGTTGAAAATTTGGTGAAAGAATTCCAAAAAACGATTGCGTTACTAGCAATGCATTGTGCAGTTTCTATGCACTCTCGTACCTTCACCAATTTTTCATATTTTCACTCCAGATTTTCAACATTGCCATTTTTTCACACCTCCTCATGAACAGTACAGCTGTCATTTTTCACATCCAACCTGAAATGTGTTTTCCCAACTGTGGCATAGAATAGTGTAGTCGCATTGCAAAATTACCTTTTGGGATTGAGTAATGAAATGATAGAGCCACTGTTCATGAGGTGGGGTTCAAAAAGCCCATGTTGAAATTTGGAGCAAAAATACCAACACATGCCCAGGGCGTTAGGGTTTACAACCATAATGCCCACCCTTTAAAGGCTGACAGACATTGAGGGTGTGATTTAGGGTCATCAGCCGTAATGCTTATGCCTTTCCACCCCCACCACCACCCTGCAGCCAGTGACAGGCATCATGGAGTGCTTTAAGTGTTTATTATAGTAGAGAAAGGGGTTGAGATGTACCCAAAGATTCTTAAAGCTATCCACAAGACTCTTGGCTTGTAGCCAAAGAGCTAAGCCTTTGTTCTGCTTTTATTAAACAGAGCCTATTGGCTTTAAACCAGATCTGGAGGAGATGAAGTTCAGAACACATTCGTAAATTTATTATGTATTAAATGGCAATACAGCCTAGAGGTTAGAGTAATGAGCAGTGAACGAGCTTGGTATATCCAGCAGACCAGACCTGGGTTTGATTCTCACAACCTCCACTTGCATATTGTGTGACTCTGAGCAAGTCACTTAACCTCCCAGTGCTCCCAGGTCTCTCCTGAAAACAGGCACTTGTGCCTAGTGGGCCTTAACCAGTTACCCAAAACTAAAATGAAAAAAAAATGTGTTGATTGCACTTGAAACAAGGGGTGAAGGCTATCATGGTTGAAATGGTACCACATGGTATTCATAGGAGCACAGACTGCAATGGTTCACCAACATCATCAACTACTCCCCACAATGGTTGAACATGTAGAGAAGTGCAATAGAGTGGCTCTCACCCTGTCGTTATCTTTTTCATCCCCTTCTGCTACGGGTCTGTACACACCCTACGATTTTCAACTCTTGCAAATTCTTGAAGGAGCAAAGCAAGCTCAGTGTGTGAACTGTATGTCTGATCTCTCTCTGACCACAATCTAGTAGAATGAGTAAATAATCATAGAGGGTAAGCTGTCATGGAGGCCAGGCTGGAGAGCTAAGGGAATTCACATGGCACAAGACCTACTGATGCCTGTTACTGTTACTTAAAATCTTTTTCAGGACTTCAGGCACAATATAAACTTCTAGTGAATGATTTCTGGATGCATATGTGATATGCAGCTCTCTCCATTCCCACATGGAGACCAGTGCTGGGAGACTCTGAGCACACAGCAGATAATCAGATGCCTACATTAGCTAATTCCCCAAAAGGATGGGCAGGTCTCACCTGTTATATCATAAAGGAATTCCCTCCTGCCAAAGGCTGGCAAAGCAAAGTCAGCATGGGAAAGATACTTAGGTACCCCATCTCTCCAGATATATAACTAGTACTGGCAAATGATTCATAAGGCCTGCTAAAACACTAAAAGCAGGTTAATACAAAACAAAGTTCTGCACCAATAGTACAGAACCTCTCAGGTTCTCTGAACTTTTGGCATTCTTCATACCGGTATCTGTTGAAGGTTACAGGCCCATTGCAGCTCCCTTCTGCACATTCTCTGGGCTTTCCCCCTCCATTAATTTGTTCTGTACAGAGATGCAGGTGGCATTCCAGGAGGTAGTTGATGCCTCACTACCAAGGATAGCCCAATAACATTTACTAGACAACTCCACTTCATGTCAATGACAGGTGAGAGGATGGTGGATTATTGCAGTGAGAACGGAAGCAAAGAGACTCCCACTGATGGTGTGAGAGCTCCTAAGGTACACCCATATCACAATAGAAGCAGGTGGTAGGGATACTTGTGGCCCATAAAAGACTCAGTTATTGGGCAACAGGTCAGCCCCTTCTCCATACCTATTTGTGGGGCCTACATTTAAATCACACACTATATACCACCAAGCTCATAGGTCCACAGGCAGCCAATCATAACAGCCCCAGAACCCCAACAAACTGATTCAGCCCCTGGAACTTTCTCTTCTTCTCATATAACTGCATAAGTACAATTTTAGAAAAGTCATCACCCACATGTCAGGATTAGTGAATACCATTCCTTCGGGTCAAATCAAAGAAATATGTATGTCATACACATAGCTTCTGCCAGTGTTGCACTGCTGTAACATGAAGTTGTATATGGTTAATGGTTCACTGATTTCACAATCTGTATGAAATGTTATGTACTGAAAACTAAATAAAATGTTTAACTACAAAAAGTTAGCAGGATAAAAGCCCTCCCCACCAAGCTGGCAACAGTTAAACCTCTTTCATCTTCCACATTCATAATCTAGGGTTGCTTAGCACTGCAACTGCCAACAATTTTTCAGTCTGAGTTGACTTTCTGAAAGGCACGCTTGTAAATGAGAAATATGGCTGACTCACTAAAATGAGGTCAGAGGAGTTTTCTCTGCCAACATACTATTGTACAGCAGTACACATCATCAAATCCCCTAAAACAGGAAGCTGAGCTCTGGGAGGCTCCTGTATAGACAGAAAGGAGAATGAAAAATAGGGTGTCTATTAAATTCAAATCATCTCTGCCCATTTGTAGTCAGTCTGCTAGGCTAAATTCATTGGTCTTGGCACCATAGGCATGCTCAATGAAATAGAATGATCCCAAATCATTCGACCTATAAAACTCCCCCACCCATGCAACAAGGATTTTTTTTAGGTATTTATTTTTTCTTTCCTTGGCCCTGATGATGACAGGCTACTTCTCATTATATTAAAAGTATTTCAACAGAATCTAGAGCTTCTCATGAGGGAACTGTGCTGTCTAAAATAGCCACATGTTGGTTTGTGAGAGACTGTTCCCAATTTTCCTCAAATGTTTAAAATCTTTTAGTGCTTCTGTGTCACTGTTTTTTATTTATTATTGTTTATCATATGTAAAATGAACAAAAGGAAAGCCACTGATCTGTAATCATTCATAATGCAGAATACCCTGTATTACATGTGGCCAATAATGAAGGGTGTTACCAAGCTAAATCCCAATTTTGCTCATCTTTGATTCATTGTTGATCCAAAGATCATCTTCAAGACGTGATACAAAGCCTCAAAGTTTTAATACAAACTAATCTGCTCTGACAGTAAGCATACCTTATGATTTTAATTTCACTGTAGTTTAAAGTATCGACCTGTGGAGGCAATGTTGCCCATTATAGTTTTTTAGAGTACAGATCTGTGAACTCGGAGACTCAGGATTAAATGCCATCACTGCCACATACTGTGTGTCCTGTGCAAGGGTTCCTTTTCATCATGTTAGTGGTGGTTCTCCATTACTGTCCAGGGCATCTTCTGGGATTGTTGTTTGTTCTGGGTGTAAACTTTAGGGTGCAACTGATTAGGGGCATGAGGAAAAAGAGACTCCCTGGGAGGATTTAGAATCAGGACTGGAGGCATCCCTGTCTGGTTCCAACCTCAAGGCCTCTCCCTAATCTTGGCAGTCAGGTAGGGAATGGCCCAGCTGACCCTGCTCTGCCCTTTGGGCAGTTCTATGTAACACCAGATCACTGAGGAATATAATAAAAATACAGTAACTGAAGGTTTCATCATTGGTTCCTTGGCTGACATGGTATGCATCACCAAGATCTTGCTAGGGGATGATGCTGGGCCTGTTTTGGAGGCATTGGTCCAGGCCAAGTATTCATCTGTGCATTGTACAGCCATCTGTTTCTTCTTTGTTTAATATTCTTTGGTAACCAGATACAGCCCACTAATCACAAGCCCCTGTTTTCAGGGGTGACCCAGGAGCACTGGGGTGGTTAGATGTCTTGCTCAGAGTCATACATTATGCAGGTGGAGGTTGCAGGAATCAAACCCAGGTCTGCTAGATATACCAAAGTCATTCACAGCTACTTTTTCTAACTACTAGGCTACACTGCCAGCCAGTTTTAGTTATGCAGAGGGGCTCACAGCATGCCCCATGAGACTGACTAGATCATTTGAATAAATGGCAGTTAATGCTGGGCCAGGTGTAGGTTACAGGACCATTCTTGTGTACCGCCTGCCTAGTCATGGACTTTTCCAGACTTCTTGTGCTGGGGCACTTCAGTGCCTAGGTCAGTGATGAAGCCTCACATTTTGGGCAACAGTTCCTCTATTTGATGATGTCAATGGGCCTTGTCCAGCCAGTTGCCTAAAGGATTCACCAGCAGGGCCATACATTGGATCTTGTCTTCAAACAGGGTCTTGACATTTGCAGTATCAAGGCTGATCCAGTCATTTGTTTGGATTATCATATTGTATAACTCCATTGTGGGGTCCACCACTTAATTTCACCTCCTGTGGAGATAATTCAATACCATCCTAAGCAAAATTATGAGTCTAGCAAAATCTGGCTGTATTATACCTCTCAAGCATGGTGACAGGTTGTTCTGAGGGAGCCAAGAAAGAAATGGAGAGCTACAATGTCAATCTTGCAACTGCCTTAAACTCCCTTGCACCTCACTGTGTCTGTCTCTTGACCTCACATTGCAACTTGAAATGGTACTATGATGAGCTGAGGTAGCTGAATCCTAAGGAATGGAGATTGAAACATTCTTGGTGGAGGTCTTTCTCAGCTGAGAATGGAATATTGCTGAGGATTCACTATACTGAGTCCCAGGGGCAATAACACAGTGAAGTGCAGTGTTCCTGCCATAGGATATTGCTGCAGGGAAGAATAGACTGGCTCAGTTCTTCCACACAGAGGCAGGCTGTTAAATCTGCCCTCTCTCCAGTCTTGAAGAGTATGTTCTGCAGAGATATGCAAGGTGTTTATTATTTTTTCCCTTGACAAGGCATCCACCATTTGGGCTGGGATCTCCACAAGTAGCCTGTCATGGGCTGACGGTGTCCAGTTGAGGATGAATATGGGGATCTACCACACTGGAGGAGTTTGAGCCAGTTTTGGTAGATGAGGTGCTCTAGGTGATATTGAGGCCATGCCATACTTACTATATACTGGACCCAGGGCCTACTTGGTTAGTTGTGAGTTGCTGAGATACCCAGGATATGATAATTGTGGAGATTGTCAGGTGTTCCTTGAAGGATGGAGTCTATTTGCATTGAAGAGTATGGTGGTAAGACCTCTTCTGTAGAGGCCATCTCTGGACCCTGAGGTTCTTGCAAATTACAGGCCTGTCTTGAACCTTCCATTTTTATGTTGCTTGCATGCATGTGCAAGAAATATAGTGCCATCATCGGAGATTTCGGAGGTGTGTCACCTCCTCCTCCAATTCAGTCAGTGAGCTGGCAGGCGCGGCCCCTGTAAGCCAATGCATTTTGGAGCTGTCTATGACACGCTCCAAAATGCAGTGGCATACAGTTGAAAGGGGAAGCTACGCTTCAGTAAGCACCGATAAGTGTAGCCTTCTCACACGCAGGCGTGTTTCGCCCTGCACGCCCTGTGTAGTCGATGGGGTGCCTCAATCCCCGGCCGGCTGAGCTGCTGTCGTCCCCCCAGCTGGTGCCACGCTGGGAGCCCACTCCAGCGTGGCAATCACTTCTTTGGCCAACGGGGGTGCCCAATCCCCTGTCGGCTGAACACCCCCCCATCCTTGTGCCACACTGGGAGCCCACCCCAGCGTGGCAAATGTCCCTCATAGTCTTTTTTTTGTTTTAAACCTGTAAAACAAAAACTGTCCAGTGGCGCGTCTCCCGACCCCCCTCCCACAACCCGCACCCACCCACTGCGCACCCAGCCTCCCCACACCCCCCTCACCTCATACTTACCTCCGGACTCTGGCACGACGATCTTCAGTGGACCGGAACACGACTGCACTCTTCAAAGCTGACCGCGAACTGAGGAAATGCCGGTAAGCTGTATAATGGGCTAGATAGGAGGGGTTCAACTTTGTGCATATCTCAGGACTTTTTGGAATTTTTGCACCAATTTTCAACATGGGTTTTAGGACCTCTTCATGAAAGATGTCATTACATTCTCCAAGGGTGATTTCACAGGCAAGTGACTGTGAAATCACCCTTTGGGGCCTGAATACCACCATGACAGTGACATCATTCATGAGAAGGGGTCCCAAAAACCCCATGTTGAAAATTTGGTCCAAAAATTCCAAAAAATGACTGTTTTACGAGAGTGCGTTGCGCAGTTCCTATGCAGGCTGTAAGTTCGCGAAATTTCAATATTTTCACTCCAGATTTTCAACATTGCCATTTTACCACACCTTCTTATGAGTAGTACAGCTGTCATTTTTCACATCTCACCCAAAATGTGTTTCCGCCCTTAGTAGCGCAGAATGGCGAAGTCGATTGTGCGAAATCAATGTACGGACAAATTAAGAAAATCACAGTGACACTGTTCATGAGCAGAGGTCTTAAAATGGCTATGTTGAAAATTGGTGAAAGAATTCCTAAAATGACTGTTTTAGTGTGCATTGCGCAGTTCTATCGCACGCTCGTAGGTTTGCGACTTTTCAATATTTCCACTCCAGATTTTCAACATTGCCATTTTACCACACCTCCTTATGAGCAGTACAGCTGTCATTTTTCACATCCTGCCCAAAATGTGTTTCCGCCCATGTAGCGCACAATGGCGCAGTCGGTGTGCAAACTCAATGTATGGGACACATTAACAAAATCACACTGACACTGTTCATGACCAGAGGTCTTAAAATGGCTATGTTGAACATTTCATGAAAAATTTCCTAACAATGACTGTTTTACGAGCGTGCGTTGCGCAGTTCCTACGCACGCTCATAAGTTCGCAAATTTTCAATATTTGCATTCCAATGCACTTCCAAATACCTAAACAGCACATAGAAGCAAGCAACATTTGGCATTGACAAATGCTTGTTTGATAATGTACAGTAGTCAAGTGGGTGGTAATGGTGCAGCTGGAGACTCATCTGGAAAAACTATGACATCTGTGAGCCTCTACAGCAAGGTTCCAGGCCTCATGATAGTATTGAGACTGCTGTCATTGAGGTGTTCCACAATCTCTTCCTCATGATGGACAGAGGGCACAAGTCCATCTTGGTCTTTATTGATCACTCATCTGCATTTATGACAGGATGGACCATAATGTAATGTAATGTAGGATCACTGACGTTTCTGCATAGGATGTGCTGGTATGGTGTAGCAGTGAATTGAGTCCTTCCCCATAGGCAGGGCATAGCAGGTATCTGGGTAATGCAATCTCTGGAATAGCTGTGGTCTAATAAGGAGTGCTACAGGGTTTGATCCTCACCCCCATGCTTCTGTGTACATGCTGGCTCTTGCTGCAATCATATGATCTTATGATCTCACCAAGGGATTATATTGTCTTATGATCTTTTGATGAGATCATGAGACAATATGGCATGGAGTTTCACTGCTATATTGTGCTTGAAATGAGGAGGGTGTGATCTCTGTGCTGAACTGATGCCTTTGAGAAATTAATGACACAAGGGTCTTCAGCTGTCTTACTCTCAACTAAGGGAAGATGTGTTGCTTGCCACATTGAGTTCCCATTGATCAGCTATGATTGGTGATGGTACCACCTTGCCATCATTGAATGGTCCCCCAATCAGAGCTGTGGGTAGTGTTAAAAATCTGAGGACCATTATGAACTGTAAGTTGACACTTATACATCACATGTCAGCTGTAGTCCATAGTGTCTTTTTTCACTTACTATCCTCTTACAGAGAAAACCATATCATGTGCAAAGGGACCTTATTATGATAGTATATGCTTTAGGTACATCTAGACTGGATGACTGCAGTGCTTCCCTAAGTATAGTCTATGGGTTGAAATTTATTATGACACTAGAATCCCTTGATGGAATTAATGGGTTCAAGTTTGATTTTTAAAGCCTCAAGTTCAGAATGATAGATTTTTGCATACTAAAATGCCATGTAAAATTTTGTTAAGCAATAACAATGTTTTATTTTAAGTGACTTGCTGGACTACAGTAACATAAAAACATAGAAATTGTCAGCAGATAAGGATCACCTGGTCCGTCTAGTCTGCCTGAAAGCCCTTTTACTGGATTACTGCTTTCATCCCAACCGCTGCTGTACCTCTATTGTTCCTCTATAGTTGTCCCAAGCATGCTTGAATCCATCCACAGTGCTCGCTCCCACCACCTCTTGAGGCAGATCATTCCATGTGTCCAATGCCCTGCCCTCTCTGCGATAAAGAACATCCTCACATTCCCTCTTAACCTTCCATCTTTCAATTTCATGTCATGCCCTCTCATTCTTGTGCTCCTTCTGTATTAGAAAATGTCTCCTCCCTTCACCTTGTTTATACCCTTGAGGTACTTGAATGTTTCTATCATGTCCCCTCTTTTCCTCCTCTCTTCCACTGAGTACATTTTGAAGTCCCTTAATATCTCCTCATAAGTCTTGTGTTGCAAGCCCTGTACCATCTTAGTCACCCTTCTCTGGACTGTCTCCAGCCTGTTATTATTCTTATGAAAGTGTGGCTTCCAGAACTGCACACAATGCTCCAGGTGAGGCCTGATCATGGTTTTATATAATGGCATCACTACCTCCCTCCTTCTGCTGCTGATACCCCTGCCTAGGTACCCCAGCATACCACTGGCCCTCCCAGCTGCCTTAGCACTCTGCATTGACATTTTCAGGTCATCTGAAATAATAACCTCCTGGTCCCTTTCCTCCTTTCTGACTGTCAGCAACTCCCTCACCCCCCCCATCTTGTAGTTTTCCCCAGGGTTTCTGTGTCTCAGGTGCATAATTTTGCATTTTTTTGAATTAAACATAAGTTGCCATTGCACAGACCATTTTTCAAGCTTTTCGAGGTCCCTCCTCATTTTCTTCATCCCCTCTGGGGTATCAACTCTGTTACAGATATTGGTGTCATCTGCAAAGAGGCAGATCTTTCCCTCCAGCCCTTCTGCAATGTCACTAATGAAGACATTGAACAGGACTGGCCCCAGGACTGATCCCTAAGGCACCCCACTGGTCACCTCCTCTCCCCAGACTGCACTCCATTTACCACCACCCTCTGCCTCCTGTCTGTTAGCCAGGTTCTTACCATGTTTACCACACTGTCCCCCATGCCGAGCCATCCCAGCTTATCAGCCTCCTATATGAAACAGTGTCAAAGACTTTGCTGAAATCAAGGTAAGCTACGTCCACTGCCCAACCCTGATTTGCTTCCTTTGTCACTCAGTCAAAGAAGTCAGTCAGATTTGTCTGACATGACCTCCCCGCTGTGAATCTGTGTTGCCTATGGTCCTGGGATCCCATGGCTTCTAGATGCCCCACTATCCTTTCTTTAAGCAATGTCTCCATGACCTTCCCCACTACTGAGGTGAGGCTGACCAGCCTATAGTTCCCTACCTCCTCCCTGCTGCCAGGTTTGTGTAGAGGGACCACATGTGCCCTCCTCCAATCCTCTGGTACCACTCCTATGTTGAATGACTCAGTGAACATGGCTGCCAGAGGTTCTGCTATCTCCCTTTGCAGTTTTGCTAATATCCTTGGGTGTATGCCATCTGGTCCCAATGCTTTGTCCAGCTTCAATTTAGAGAGCTCCTGCAGGACTCTTTCTCCTGTGAATGGACTATTGTCCACCTCTTCACCCCCTTGAAAACTGCTGTACTGATGTGGCCCCTGCCCCTTCCCTTCTTCTGTGAATACTGAAGAGAAATAGTTATTCAGTATGTCTGCTTTTTCTATGTCACCCTCCTTGCATTCCCCTCCCTCTCCCTTGAGCCTTGCAATCCCCCCTTGTTTTTCCTCCTTTCACTGATGTACCTGAAGAATGTCTTGTCCCCTTTCTTAACCGACTGTGCTAAACCTTCCTCAGTCTGTGCCTTTCCTCTCCTTACTGCCTTTCCCAATTTCCTTAGACACTCTAAGTACTCATCCTGGTCCTCCTCCCTTTGAGTCTCCTTATATTTACTGAATCCTTTCCTTTTTGCCCAGACCATTACCGCCACCTCTCTCAAGAACCAAAGTGGCTTCCTGCTTCTCTTGCCTTTGGATACCAATCTGATGCAATATGGTTTGCCATGTTTTTTATTAGAACAAATTGGCTTAGAGAGTGTTAACAAAAAGTCCAAACTGGCAGGTACTGTAGGGAGGAAAACTTGTAGTTAGGAGTGTTGAAAAGTTTTACATTTCCAGTGAATTTTTAGCAAAGTACCAAACTTTCACTATGTTTGCAGTTCACCAGCAATTTGCAACATGATGTTCATTTTTGGAAAAAGGTTGAGAAGGCTTTAAACTTTAAGCTTCCATTCACACACTCTCATAGCACCTTATCCTATATTCCATTCCCCATAGCCCTGACCTGTATCACAACACACATTCCACCTTCCTCAGTCCCAGGCAGAATAATCAGTAAAACATTCCTTTCCCAGTTTACCCACTGGTGCAGCGGTAGTGCTACTGCTTGTAGTGCTGATGACCTGGGTTCTGGAGCAAACTCAGAATGGTGGCAGGTCAAACTTCTTAAGGGGGAAGGGGTAAAATGTGTGATTTGCTTATTCAGGCACAGTGTATTTCTTTCTCAAAACAAAAATTAGGGTATAAGACAACAATTAATAACACAGTAGTCTATTTAAGACAGTGGTTGCTCAATAAAGTTATGATAAAACAAAAAGAAGTAGCTGAAAATTTAAAATGTCTAAATTGGAACCTAAATGGGGCTAGAGATAGGTTAAAAATGTGTAAAATAATACAATATATGGACCAAATTCAAGCCAATTGCTTACTATCACAGGAGACCCATTTTGCTGCCAATGATTTTCACTATATCTGTAACTCATTTAGAGGTCATGGGATTCAATCTTGCTTCTCAAATAACTCTAGAGGTGTTGCTCTTGCAATTAAAAACAGTTTGAATATTGTTATTGAACAGAAAGAAATTGATAGATATGGTAGATATGTTATAGCCACAATTCAAAGATTTAATAAATCAGTGACCATCAGTTCTTTATATGGTACAAATGAGGATGACCAAATTTTCTATGTACACTTTATTATTGCACTATCTAGCTTTACAGGGACATTTATTATAGGTGGTGGTGTTAATCAGTCACTAACAGCATTAGACAGATCAGAGGGGTTGGAAGATACAAAAAAATGGGCCTTGAAAATAATAAAGGACTTTATATTAGATCTTAAACTCATAGACATTTTGAGGGAAATATATCCTGCATGGAATAAATTCTCTTTCTTCTCTAACGTGCACAAAACTGCTTCTAGGATTGACTGTTTTCTCCTCTCTGATGAAATATCAAACAATACTCTAAAAGTCAATTATGGAGCTATAAAAATTTCTGACCACTCCCCTGTAACTTTGGTGGTCAGTTACTTAAACAACATCCATAACTGTAGAGATTATTGTTGGACATTTGATAACTCTTTATTAAACTATGTTATCATTAAACAGAACTTGAGGGCAGAGTTTGATATCTTTTTAGCAAACAACAAAATTGAGGAACTATCAGCAGTGACAATCTGGGAATCCTTGAAAGCCTATATCAGAGGATGGATTGTATCTTATTCATCTTTCAGGAGAAAAATCCCAAAAGAAAAATTAGACTCACTAGAACATCAATTTTTAGTAGCCAAAGCCACTTTTAATCTATCAGGACTAGAAGAGGACTTAATCTCAGTATTAAAGCTCAGAGAGGAATTAAATACCTTGATATCTATTATATGTGAAGGAAGGACTGAAGTGTGTAAGGGAGGAAGGGGAGGAGGGCAGTACAGAGTCACTTTGGGTGCAAATCCAGGATTCCAAGAATAGGAGTCTTAGAATGGGAGTGGTGTACAGGCCACCATCTCAGATGGAGGAGTTAGACAGGGAACTAGCGGGACAGATCAGGAGGACCTGCGAGAAGGGTAGTGTGGTGATTGTGGGGGACTTCAACATGCCAGAAGTGGACTGAAGCACCCCAACAACCAGGAACAGAAGGGAGCAGGTACTGCTGGATGCCTTCCAGGACAGCTTCCTGCTGCAAATGGTCAGTGAACCAACCAGGTTAGGGAATACCCTTGACCTTGTGCTGGCAAATGGGGACTTTGTGAGAGAACTTACAGTGGAGGAACCGCTGTCAGGGAGTGACCACCACTCAGTATGGCTCACATTGGATATGGGCAAGGAAGGAGGGGAATCTGGCACAAGAGTGCTGGACTTCAGGAGGGCTGACTTTGGGAGGATGGGGGAAGTGGTAAAAGGGTACCTGGCCAGAATTCAGTCTAGTATGGATACTAACCAGAGATGGGAGCTCATAAGTTGGGGATAGTGGAGGCAACCAAAACCTGCTGCAAAGCCCAGAGCAAGAAGGCTAGAGCTAAGAAACTGAGCTGGTTGAGCAAGGAGGTCATGGAAAAGGTAAGGAAGAAAAGAGCTGCCTTTAGGAAATACAAGAAAACAGGGAGGGGAGGACAGAGAGGAGTACTTGACAGAATCAAGGAGGTGACAAGGGCAGTAAGGGAGCCAAAGCATCTACGGAACTCAGGCTGGCACAAGGCATTAAGAAGGGGAGAAGGACTTCTTTAGTACATCAGGGAGAAAAGGAGCAAGGACCACATAGTAAGGATTAGGAAGGAGGGGGGTTGGGTGGAAGCAGGGTATGATAAGGCGGAAGCACTAAATGAGTACTTCTGCTGTATTTACTAAAGAGAAGAGGGGGTGACACCCAAGATGGGTGAAATGGCAGACGCAGGGGGGAAGTGGTGACAGATGGGAAATCATGGAGGACAGAGTTCGAGAGGGTTTGAAGGCACTGAGGGTGGACAAGGCACCAGGCCCAGATGGCATCCACCCCAGGGTACTGAAGGAGCTGGCAGAGGTCCTTGCAGGACCTTTGCAGACCTATTTAATGCCTCACTACATTCGGGGTGTGTACCTCAGGACTGGAGGATGGCTCATGTGGTGCCCCTCCACAAGAGTGGCCCCAAGGATGAACCAGGAAACTACAGACCAGTGAGCCTCACATCCATCGTGGGTAAGCTAATGTAGACTATCCTGAAGGAGAGGCTGGTGGCCCTCTTAGAGGCCAAAGGACTACAGGACAGCAGACAGCATGGCTTCATACATGGCCGATCCTGCCAAACCAACCTGGTCGGGTTCTATGACTGGTAACTAGGCAACTGGACGGGGACATGCAGTGGATGTCCTGTATCTGGACTTCAGTAAGGCATTCGACTCAGTGCCACATGGAAGGCTGGAAGGAAGTTAGTAGGCACAGGGGCAGGTGCAATGCTGGTGAGATGGGTAGGAAACTGGCTGCAGGGAAGGCAACAGAGGGTGGTGGCGGGTGGAGAGCTCTCACATCCAAGGGCAGTGACGAGTGGTGTCCCACAGGACTCGGTGTTGGGACCAGTGTTGTTTGGGATATTCATTGCAGACATATCATGGGACATCAAGAGCAAGATCAGTCTGTTTGCTGATGATACCAAGGTTGGCGCAGTGGTGGATGACCTAGGGGGATGGCAGGGGTTGCAGGATGATCTGGCAAAGCTTGAAACCTGGTCAGACACCTGGCAACTGGGCTTTAATGCCAAAAGTGCAAGGTGATGCATTTTGGGATGAAGAACCCAAGGAGGACTTACCAGCTAGGGGGAGTGCAGCTAGCCCAGACAGAGGAGGAGAAGGATCTGGGTGTGCTCATCACAGGGTCAATGAACAACTCGGCACAGTGTAGGAAGGCAGCTGCAAAGGCCAACAAAATGCTGGGTTGTATTGCAAGGGGTATATCCTCAAGGAGGGAGGAGGTGATTCTGCCACTGTATAGGTCATTAGTTAGACCACACCTGGAGTACTGCGTGCAGTTCTGAGCGTCCGTATCTGAAAGGGACATTAAGTTACTGGAGGAGTGCAGGCGCAGGGCGACAAAAGATGATCAAGGGTCTGGGGACTTATCATATGAGAGGAGGTTGAAGGAGTTGAACATGTACTCACTGGAGGAGAGGAGAGACAGGGGACATGATTGAAACCTTTAAATACATGAAAGGAATAAACAAGACAGGTACAGAGGGGCTGTTCAAAGTAAGGGAGGGGAGGGCCACCAGGGGCCATGATATGAGACTGGAGCGAGGAAGGTTCAGGAGGGAGATGAGGAGACACTTTTTTACAGAGAGGGTGGTGGCTGGGTGGAATGCGTTACCTGCAGAAGTGGTATGCAGTAGAACAGTGGACTGCTTCAAATGAGGATGGGACAGGACAAGGGGGAGGGTTAATGAAGGGGAAGGGTGGAAGGGAGGGGCAGCTGCAGAATAAGGGGTGCTAGCTGCACATTCGAGCAGACTTGATAGACCTCTAGGCCTTTATCTGCTGGCAAATTTCGTATGTTCGTATGTTCGTATATCGTATAAAGCAGAAAGAGCCTTTCAAAATGTTAGATCAAATTATTAGTTCTTTTCTGAGGCACCAGATAGATTATTGGCTTACCAGCTACAATGCGAATGCAATCAAAATGCAATATTTAAAATTCCAGCTAGAGTCTGGTTAAATATCATCCTCTCTTTTAGAAATGAATAAAGGTTTTCATAAGTTTTATAGCAATTTATATACTCCTGATATTAACCCCTCCCAACATGACATTGATAATTTCCTTGAAGGTCTCCCTATTAATTCTTTCTCAGAAGTATCAAGAACTATAATTGACAGAACTCTTACCATAGAGGAAATTAAGACAGTAATCCACTCTTTTCATAACAGAAAAGCACCTGGCCCTGATGGGTTTATGGCAGAGTTCTATAAAGAATACTCTGATATACTCTCTCCACTCTTATTTCAAGCTTATAGGGATATGGAAAGGGGTGAGATACTTTCAGAATCCCTAAATGATTCTATAATTACACTTATATTAAAAAGGATAAGAATCCTTTAAAATTCAGGTTGTATAGATCCATAGCCAAGATGCATATGGAAAGTAAAATTATAATGAAAATATGGGTTAACAGAGTCACTGAAGATGTTAAGATCATTATCCACCCAGATGAAATGGGGTTTATCCCCGGGAGGCATTTAATGGCAAATTTAAGAAAGGCTATTAATATACTAGAACTAACTGCTCAAATTGAAATGGCTATTATCTCTCTTGATGCTGAAAAAGCTTTCAATCAAGTTCATTGGCCCTTTCTGTTGACTTGTTTAGCAAAAATGACTTTTGGAGAAAGATTCATATATTGGTTGAATATGATATATAAAAATCCTAGAGCTAGGATTAAAACTAACTCAAACCTCTCTGACTTCATATACAGTGGCACCCCCCCGGATGAAACACATTTTAAATGCACTCTGCAGTATGCTGCAGCAGAATTATTGAATAAAGCAATGTAATTTCAATGGAAAATAGTCCCCTTTGTCATGCAGGAAACTGGCATTCACTTCATCCTGGCAGTGTCACATTTTCCTGAATGACAAAGGGGACTAAGTACCATTAAAATTAAATTGCTTTATTCAGCGGGTCTTCTGCAGTATTCTGCAGTGTTGCAAAATGCTGCAGAAATGCATCTCATCCTGGGGAACTCCATTGTACTTACAAAGAGGAGTCCAACAGGGTGCTCCCATCCCCTCTATTGTTTGCAATTTTCATTAAGACTCTCACTGTATCAGCCAGAAACAATTAACAAATTAATGGTCTGAACATCAACAACGTGTCTTGTAAAATCTCTCTATTCGCAGATGACATTTTGATTTACTTAGATAATCCAAAAGAAAATGTGAATGAGCTTGAGAGGGAAATAAAAAGTTTTGGTAAAGCATTTGGTTATAAATTAAATTGGGAGAAATCTGAAACTATTTATAATGGGTTGGCAATCAATAACTCTGATACCTTCCTGAACTCCTCAATTAAAACAGAAATAAAATATTTGGGTGTTATCTTAACAAAGGAAGTAAAGAACCTGTTTGAATGTAACTATGAAACTTTTCTAGACAAAATTAAGGTAGAGTTGGAAAAATGGGTTAACCTACCATTAACTATCACTGGGTGGATTAACATTAAGATGAACATCCTACCAAGATTCCTGTTTCTATTCCAAGCTGTTCCTGTATACTTAACCAATACCTTCTTCACCAAAATAGATAAATGATTTTGACAGTTTATTTGGAAGAATAAATGACCAAGGGTCATCTTGGTAAAATTGTATCCTTCTTTAAATCAAGGGGGTTTAGGTCTTCCAAATTTGAAATTATATTATCTGGCAGCTCAGATTGAACCCACTCTGTCCTGGTTTCATGCCAACAACAACTTAAATAGGTATGCAAAAGTTAGTGAAGTTTTAGAGAGCTCCCACTTATCTTTTCAGAAACTATATCAGGCTCTTTACGTTAACTGTGAAAATCAAATAGATACAGATTGGATACTGAATTTTACTAAGACTACTTATCTGGCTTGGAGAGATGTGCATTAATTTCTGGGTTTGAACTGTTCACTGTTGTTATTCTCACCTTTATATATGAATCCCTATCTTAAATTCATGCAGGTAAACAAAAATTTCTTGAACTGGAAGATCTGTGTCTTGGCTCGTCTGGAACAATGTTTAGAAAATGGTAGGAGGACATTATTCAAAACATTAAGGTGGGAATGTAATCGACCAAATGGAAGCTATTTAGCTTTCCTTCAATTAAGCAACTATTTTTGGAAAAGCACAATTAGGATATTGGGTCTGACTCCTCTGGAGTCTCTATTAAGCAACCCCCAAAATGTAATGAAACTGACCTCCAAAATGTATAACCTTTTACTGGAGGCTATTAAATGGGTTATTGATCATTGGAAGCAAAATTGATCTAAGGAACTGGGGCTGTGGAGTCAGAATATAGAATGGTTGGAAGTTCTTTCTACACCTGAAAAAGTTTCAAAAAACTCTAAGCTCAGGCAAATTCAATTTAATATAATTCACAATCTGTACTATACTCCATACAAGTTTAGTAAATTTGATCCTACACTATCTAATCTCTGTACCCCTTGTAAAGGTGATAAAGGGACCTTAAGCCATATGTTACTTTTTTGTCTAGCACTAACACTGATTTGGAATAAAATAAGAGCTATAATCACAAAAGTACTGGATAAAAATATTCCATTCAATCCAGATATTTTGTTATTTAGTTTGCCCTCAGGTTTGGAAATTACTGAAGAAGCCAGCTCATTTCTATCTTTGTCAATGGTCCTAGCATAAAAGGTTATTTTTCTACTCTGGAGAGATCAGTCACCTCAAAATTTTAAAGAATGGCTTAACTTATTAACAGACAGTGGGACTCTAGAAATAATTTTTTACATTAAGGAAAATAAGTCAGATACATTTGACAAAATATGGCTCCGTTATTTCAACTTTCTAAATCAACAGAATAAATAATGGAAAATAGCTCACCAGTCTAACTACATATAAATATATTTTATAAATAGGCTTAGTTAGAAGAACTGCTTTCCCCTGTACTAGGATGTCAAACCGATACCCTAACCAGCTATAAAATCTATGCCTGAAAGTGGGTATCAGACTGAGTACAAAAAAAAAGACAAAAAAAAAAAAAGAGAGGATGGTGGCAGGTCAGCTTGAGGGAGGAAGATCAAGTATCCAAAGGGCTTCTCCCCTCCTCCACGGAGGATATGGCATGGTGCCGAGGCAGCACTGTCCCCTAGTGTATGCTGGGGACCAGTGCACCACAGCAGTGGAGGAGTTGCAAACATCTGGCGTACCATGCATGGGGAGTGCGGGGCACCACCGCTGATGTCATTGCACACCACCCCTCTTTGCCACAGGGGCTGGAGTAAGGCACAGAAAGGGGAAAATAGTCCTGGCTGGCATGGATGACTGCTGCCCTTCACAGGCCTTACACCCAGAGACTTGGGCACTGCCACTGAATCCTTGTCCACTGGGTCAAGCATGCTCCCTGCCAGCCCATTGTGAGAGGTAAGCCACAGAAGGAAGGCCTGGTAAGTCTTGGGGAAGCTGGAGAGATAGGGATGGGGGGGGGAGCTAACGTGAAAGAGAGCCATGCCAGAATGGGGAAGAAAAAGAACCAACAAAACAAAATCTCTTCCATCACCTGCTCAGCAAAACCAAAGAAATCTCCCCAAGCCCCAAACAAAAATAAGATTGCACCTCACTTCTCCTCAGTTCACCCCCCACATCCACACCAACTCAGTACCCAACCCCCACCCCTCTATGTCACCCAGAAAAACAATACATGAAGTATGATAGAGAGATGGGGACTGGCTCAGACCCTTCTCTAGTCAAGTTGCCCAGTGGCCTTGATGACATACACATCCTTACAGACTCATGGGGGCTGGTAGGTAGCTCCAAATCACATTATGGAGACATGCCATCAAGCAGAAATTAGCACATGCATGCTCCCTAAGACTTTTGATTGGGAGGGAGAGGAGATGCCGCTAAATCAGTTGCCATCAGGATGGTAATGTGCTTGAGATTTGCCACAGCTGACACTACAGTCCATTGGACTTGCAGGAAAAAAAAACATGCTCATAAAGAAGGAGGCGAGTAGGGAAAAAGACTATCAGAGGCAAAATGACAGAAGGGTCTGTCTCCACCCATGTTCTATGGGTAAATAAAAGCATGCCCACCCCCCCATTGTTCATGAATTTGAACACCTGTTCTTAGCCTTAAGGTATGCCGAAAATGAGGCAGCTGAAAACAAGTAAACCAGTAGGCAAGGAGATTTTGCTGAATGAGGTACAGAACTGATTAGAAGGAGACTCTGATAGGCAAGACAGAGAATTTTAATCTTATACCATAAATTCGAATTTTGCCACATCACATATCACATGTCCCCTGTCTCCGTTGACTTCCCTTCCCCAGTCCCATGGCACAATCATGAGATAAGCATATTAGAAATGAACACAGTTTATTATGAAATCTCTGATCAGCTGTTACTCACTCAAGATGTCTTCCTCAGTCTATGTACAGGTCACACAATTCCTATTCCAAGTAATCACTGGCATCTAGTGGCTCCCACTCCCTCTCCCTAATCTGCAGTACAGAACAGTGCCAGGTTCTGCAGCAGAGGCAGCTTAAGTCAAGGAGGAGCCTGCAGTGAGAGGCTGAGGCTGAACTAGGGCACAAGATCAAATAATATGGGTTTACCAAATTTGGTAGTGGTGGTGCCAGGGGAGCTGGTGATGGAGAGATGGGGGATTAGGTAAGCTAGTGTGGAAATGTGGGTTGGTAGACACATTAAGGCAGGTAGGAGGGACAGGGGAGCTGTCGGGAATTAGTAGACAGAGAAACTGGTACTGGGGAAGGGACAGATAATGATGGGGAGGAAGCTATGGTGTGGAGGAGATGGGGAGCTGAATGGCAAAGGCTATACCAGTGGACCTGGTATTGGGGAGAAGAAGTTAATGGAAAGAAAGGACATGTGATGTGTGATATAAGGGAAAAATTCTCATTTAAGGTGAAATAGTAAAGGGCTGTGTCTTGTCTGCATTTTGGGAGTTGGGTGACAATTGTCAGGCCTGGGACATAAACTGTATGATAATTATCAGGCCTGGTGCCTAAGCTGAGTGATAATTAAAGTAAAGATGTTACTTACCTGTGGCTGATATCCTGGGTCCAAATAGAGTGGAATGTAAAGAGGCATTTTATAGTCCCACAGAGACAGTAAAATGGGGAAGCATTTCTAGGTTGCAAGGCACAAGGAAATATAAAAAGGAATTTCCTACAAGCAGTAGTGAGTCACACAGTATTGAGTGAGCCACTTAAAACCTTCCATTTGAATAAGTACCCCAGGATTAAGTGCTGAGAGGGACTTAAGAGAGGCTTAGGAAGAAAGGGACAGGGAGCAGGGGGCAGGGAACACTACATAAAGATTTCCATATCTGGTCAGTAAATTCAGCGATCACTGTTACCGTGGTCAGGCAGGTAGGAGACTGGTGGAAGGTAATCAATTACAAAGGGTCTGAAATCACCAAGTTCCAGATGGTGACCTGGAGAATGGTGCTTAGGAGGTTTGACTTCCTTATATAAGAAGTTGTTCACCTCAAATGTGGTTCAGTGCTTGAGGCGAAATCATGCATACAGGACTCAGGGATTTACTGTTCCATTACACCACAGAAACCCATGGGTTCACTCCAGCAGATGGACTGTAGTGAGGAGGTAGGGGAATTGAGCTGGATCTGGCAGAATTACATTCCCAGGACTACATTCACAGAACTGCTTCTCTTCTCTGGCAGTGTAGACAAGAGGTGACAGACCCAACCTTGTGGGTACAGTCGGTACTGCTCCATTTAATAGTGATGAGTTACATGGAGGGGGCAAAAATCAAGGGAATTCTAAAATCAGAGGAGTAGGGAGGCTGGTCAATGACAACACTAGAGGAAGTATCTGTCACATGCCCCTCTGAGAAGACATTTGTGAAGGTAATTACACAGCTGGACAGTTTGATGGAAGCCAGATGTTGTGCTGCACCCGGAAACCAATGATCTGGCACACAGCAGTGCAGATCAGGTTAAGGAAAGTTTGTGAGAACTAGCTTGCAGTCTTAGAGAAGTTACAGATATGGTTACTTTTTGGAGGCACTGCTGGTGCTACTTGCAGGAAAGAATTGAAAGGTCAGGATTCTTAAGTTTAGTGCATGGCTAACGAGTTGGTGTTAAGAGGAGGAGTTCAGGTTTGTGGGGGACTGGGGGTTCTTCTAGGATGATGACATGCTTTTCAGAAGGGACTGTCCATATCTGAGTGGAGGGGGCACCAGGGCAGAAGTTCAATGTTTTCATTTAAATGAGTTTAAACTAGATGAGGTGAGTACAGTATTAGGGAACAGGGACTAGAATGAGATCACTGTGAGAACTTAGTTCCCCCTACAAAGAAACAGGATAGTAATGAATACTAGTGGGGCTGAAGGAAAAAAGGGAAAGGCAAGGAATAAAACTGAGGGTACAAAATCATGGAATCCAGAAGGAGAGGACAAATGAAGGTGTTGTACAAAAATATCAAAAGAATGGGTAGGTAGTGATGGCTGCAAAGGAAATAGCCATAGCTGCTGTTACTAAAACTTGGTCTAACCTTAACAACTTCAGGTATCTTGGTCTAACCTTAACAACTTCAGGTATCTAGATATTTATTTATTTATTTATTTACTAGATTTTCCAGGAAGGCATACTGAGCAACATGCTCGATTCCAGATGCGACCTGGGGGCCTAGGCCCAGTACATGACATATATTAGAACAATTACAAGCACAGTGATTGAAATAAAGAACATAGCATAAGATTTTGTACAATTATAATACAGTTTTTTGAGTATGAAGTACAATAGGGTATAGGTATAACGTAAACTCCAGGCAAGCAATACAGGAGTTTACAGACAGATATACACATAACACATAACAGGAGTACTGCTGTACAATATTTAATTTATAGAGGGCTAGAGCTTATAGCAACTAGCAGGAGCAGCTGGAGGAGAAATGTGCTTGGAGTAGTCTGGTATGGTGACTGGGATTTAGTGTATGTCTGATGGGGGCGGGGAGGGCATTCCAGATCTGAGGGATTCTGAACTTAAAAACTGACTGGCCTTTGGTAGTGCGCATAAGTGGGACATGTAGAAGTCTGGGGTCTGTGCCCCTTAGGGAGTACATGGGTGGGTTGTTGGATAAAGTAGATTCAAGATAGGGAGGGAGGGAGGGAGGGAGAGGGTCCAGAATTTAGCAGCAAACCTTGCGCAATTTATTAATCTGTGGTCTTGTAGAGATGGTAGGGCTAGGGAGCTGCATAAAGTACAGTGGTGAGTTGATTGTGGGGAGTAGAAGATGAAACGACAGAAGGAGTGGAATAGGGTGTCTAGGCTTGCCAGGGTTGATGCAGGGGCGATAGAGTAAACTATGTCACCATAATCCAGTACAGGGAGTATCATTTTTTGTTCTATGGCGTGCCTCGTTTGCCTGGGGAGACAGGTTTTGTTTTGATAGAGTGCCCCCAGTTTTGGGAGCAGCCTCTTATGCAGGGATTCTATGTGAGAGGCGAAATCAAGGTGTTGGTCAAGCCAGATGCCTAGATAGCTAAAGCTAGTGCATTGCTCAAGGGGTGTCTCATCCAGGGTTGAGAATGGGGGACACGGGGTTTGGCAGGAGAGTCTTTGTTGGAAGCCAAACGTAAGCGACACCTTTTTTGTAGGGTTTAGAGATAGCTGGTTTGTCATGAACCAGTGCTGGATGGCTGAGAAGTCCTTCTGAAGGAGAGATGCTACACTGCTTGATGAGGGGCCTGATGTGTACAGAACTGTATCATCCGCATGCATTTGGATGGAAGAGTGGGAGCATGCAGAGGGGAGGCCATTAAGAAAAATGGAGAAGAGTATTGGTCCTAGGACTGATCCTTGGGGGAATCCCGATATGACTGGAAGGGGGTTTGATGTGTGAGAGGCCAGTCTGACCACTTGCATCCTACCCGCTAGATAGTCTTGGAACCAGTCTATAGCTGGGTGAGCTAGACCTGCATCCATAAGTTTTGAGATAAGTAGGGGATGTGAGATGCTATCGAAAGCCTTTGCTAGATCTATAAAAATGGCCATGGTGATATGTCCTTTGTCGATACCTGTGAGGATGTCCCCAGTGACACGTAGTAGGGAGGTGATGGTAGAATGGGATTTGTGGAAGCCAGATTGGAAAGGAGTAAAAAAGGAGGAGGCGTCCAAGAACTGGGAGAGTTGGGACAGGACCAGTCACTCCTGAAGTTTGGCCAGAATAAGGAGTAGGGAGATAGGTCTGTAGTTGCCTGGGGAGGAGGGATCACCACCTTTAGGGAGGGGTATGACAGTGGCCATTTTCCAGGTCGTTGGTATCTTACCCAGAGAGAAGGGGAGGTTGAAGAGTGCGACCAGTGGGGTGGCTATGGCAGGGGCTGACAGGAATAGCATCTTGGCGTCCAGAGATGACGGGAATTTGCCTTTGTTAGGGTTCAGTGCCTGTAGGGCATGGAGGACTTCTGCGGGGGATACTGGTTGGAATACGAAAGGTGGGACTGGGGGGTGAGTGCTAGGGGTGGGGGTGCTGTGTGGGAGGGCCGGGGTGTGCATATTCTGGTGGGAGGATAGAAGGTTGTCGGCGCAGTTGGAGAAATGGGTATAAGCTCTTCAGGAAGGATGTGGAAGACAGGTTGGCTAGTAGTGGCAGAGTACATGACAGAAAATATTAGGGTGTCTAAACAGCAGTAAAGGAAGGGTAGGGGATGAGTTACTGTGGGTACTGGAAAGGGAAGGGGGAAGTAGTGCAGATAAGACTAGTGTTCAGGCTTCCAGATGAAATGGTTGAGATAGATATGTATTTTTAGAGGGAGATAATGAAAATGGCAGGATTGGGTGAAATAATGTTAATGGAAAGCTACAATCTACCAGACATAGATGGCAGTGGGTAGAAATTTGGAAGGGCAAAGATTTATAGATGTCTTTCAGGACTGCTTCTTTGTGCAGTGGATGAGTGGGCCTACAGCAGGGAGGCAGTACTAGACCTGGTGACATCTAATTAGGACATTATTAAGGACACTGAAATGGAGACCTCAATTAGCCAGAGTAACCGTTGCACTGTGAAAGTGGTCATGAAGCTGAAGTCGCAACAAGTGGCCACTAATCCATAAATGCTGAATTCTAGGGGGTGCACAGACATTTATAAATGTTGTGAAGTAATACAATACTGGTGAAGAAGTGGTAAAATGGAAAATGCTACCCTTTCTGAAGGTCTGATGACACACCAGCAAATTGAACACTTTACCAAAGCCTCTGTCAAACTAAGTCATACTGTAAGAAAAACAAAGTGATTTCTTCCCCCACCCTTAAATCACTCCATCAATCACATGTCTCCTGTTCCCATAGTCCTAGTACCAATAAAAAAACATGATCCTATCCTCAACCCACTTAACATCCCCATTCCTACTCCCTCCCCTTCTGTTCACTACAGCCAGTGAAGATCTGAATATATGAGGGCAAAATTGCATTCAGTATTATGAGTGTGTTTTCACTTCATTTATTCATTTACAATGCAGACAATTAAGGTGATGGAAAGAGGGCTGCACCAGTCCCATCTCTTTAAAAGTAACATCTTTTTTGGGCATGTCAGCACACTCATAAGGGAAGGAAGGTGGCAGCTAGTGGGTACGTGGATTGGGGAAAGGGGAAATTGTTATACTGCTGTGATGGTGGGCTAAATAGGGTGGTTGACTGTGTTTGGGAGCTATGAGTGTGGGGGCAGGGATATTCAAAAACAATTCTGGGAACTCTGGGTCATAGGGGGGTGGGAATGGTGTGGCTAAATGGGTGTGTGTGTGGGGAGGGGAGGTATGCTTTATTATGACTAGGACCAAAAGAGGGAGGGACAGATGGATGATGAAGTGTTACCAGTGTGGGGGAAGAGTTAACTTATTTTTCAAACAGGTACAGTATGACTGTTTGACAGTGGGCCCTGTGCATGAATTAAAGTAATACTTTGCCAGTAAAAGGCACATTGCCAGACTTTAGTTTTTTTTTTGTACGGCAAGGCTGCCTGCTATACTTTGGGTGTAGCTGGCAAAGTGATATACTCCTGAAGGGTAAACTTCAGTGTTTTTCTCCCTGGGTTTCATGAAGGGTAAAATTTGTGAAGTTTTGAAACATTGCTGCAAATGCCAAGTGAAGACCAATTAATGGACATAAGCCAGCCATGCAGACTTCAATTTTGTAATGTTTCTGTACAGCTTAAATCATCCTAAAACCAGATATTGTACACCATTTACATAAGGGATCTACATTCAGAGCACGATTCAGTCAATTAGTGGAAAATATTGTTCTCATCCTTTTCCTTGTTCAAGAAGCAATAGTAACTGAAGTCTGATTTCCACAAACATGTGTATGGTGGTAGAGCTGGTTATGATCTTGGGATTGCATGTTTAACTCTGTAGCCCTGAATGTAAAATTTCAGTAACTATTTTTAGCCAGTTTTGAAGCACTTCAATGATGTTTTACAGATTGTAATGCATTATAGTTTTTGCACCCAGCAATATGCAGGGCTGTCAGCAACCTCTGTAGTGAGGTGGTTATGTATTTAGGGATAGAAAGTTCAGTGTTTAATTTCCACAATGGGGAACATATGTCTAACTTTGTGATACACACATGTAAATTCTAGCAATATATTTTATGGACCAGAACAAAAGTTTTATAGTTACCATAAGTGCATGTGTTGATTTATTTTCCAGGCTCTCCTATGGATACACTGTAGTTGTGTTACCACCTGCCACAATGAAGTGAACAAAAAATTCTCCCTGGCTTTGCCACCCTGTAGATTTTTTTTTGGGGGGGGGGGCATCCCACCACAATCTGATGCTTCCAGCCTTCTGATATAACACAGACAGCTGTGCAGCAATTGTTTGCTAAATATATAATTTTTAGTTTTTTTTTCAATGCATATTACACCAGCTCAGGACTACTGTCATGACCCACAATCCCCTGCACCATTAATACTAAGGGATTTGTCACACTTCAGCTTACCTAGACACTTAATTGAATGATTGTCGTCTGGTGCAGCTCTGCTCCTGGAAATCCCACCTGCACCCATGCAGACCTCTGTGCTAACACCTCAGATTGGAAATGTATTGTGGACACAGCTCCATGGGCCAGCAACATGAAATGTACACGCATACAGTATACTGGTCTTGCTGCCAATCCAGACCTTGGTATTTTAATTGTGCCAAATCTAAACTTTGTAGCACAGATGCCAGCTAATAGAGTTACCATGTGATATATTATGGTAATACCTGATGGTATTTGGAATCTTGTACTCTATGCACTGAAGGAAATATATTTTTAGAATGTCTTAGTACTAGTACTTAATACTGAAGCACCATTCAGGATACACCACTGTGAATTATATAGAAAAGTCAGCTGGCAACCCCTCGCAACCCAGCGGCTACTCCATTTAGGTACCTGGACCCTCAAAAATCTACTAAACATATTACCGACCTATATCTCCTCACTTGTTAATATTTCCCACTGCTCCTACTCCCTTAGGAAATCTGCTTACATCCTCTTCGACATACCCCGGATGGGTACCTCCCTTGACAAGGGTGCCATTAGCTACGCCATCCCATCGGCATGGAATCTCATCCAGACCTCACTCAGGCTGACCAGAATTGTTTCATTAAATTTCTTCTGAGCCCTGATCTACATATTCTTTCCAGTAGTCTGTCACTGCCATAAGTCCCGGTATATCATGTCAGTCTCCTGCCACTGCTATCAAGTGAGTACCCTCTGACTTCTTGTATCCTACTTCCTAGTCTCCCTATCCACCCTGGCCCCTGTCCTCCTTATTCCATCCCCACCCTTAGCTGATAGCAATCATTTAAGTTCTTACTGAAACTATTTTTTGTTCTCCCGCTTAATATGAATTGGTTCCTGTATGCTTCACTATTGTTTTTCTTTTCATTGACCCTGTATGTGTTTCCTACCAATTATTGTTACCTTATGGTATGCCACCGCTGCTTACCCGGAAACCAGATTCTGATCTGTTTTATTATTGTTTTTACTGACCATATATGTACTTTTTTTCTACCAATTGTACCTGTATGCTATGTCATCACTTTTATTGCACACTGTTGTTTAACATTGTCTTTACAGGACCTCCTTGAAAATGATGCATGCTCAATGGAGTCTTCCTGCTAATAAACTTAACTTAACTTAGTTGCTGGAAAGGATCTTAAATGAGAACTGCACTAAATCTGTAAGTCACTGTTCTTGATACAAGCTGTCTTAAGGATTGGTTCAAATTTTGTTATTGTTCTATTTATATTGTCCTTTTTGTAACCTCTAGGACAACTAAAAAGCCTGTATAGCTAGAATCATAACAGAATTTGAACCAGTGTTTGAAAAAACAACTTATACTGGGAAAAATTGGGATCCGTCCTAATTTCCGCAATAGAAAATACCGAGTGATGAAATCCCGAGAAAAATATCTCGATTAATCAAAATACAGAAACAAAAAAATACAGAATATCCAAATCCCGCCTCATTACATGCAAACCAGTAATAATTATCACATTTTGCACCTCACTGAGAGTTCCATTGAAGAAGAATCACACATCTTTTAATTGAAAAAGTTGTGTTTTCAATTTGGTGTTTTCCTGCCGCCGCATTAGGCTCTCCTGGTTTGTTTACGTGCACTGCTGTAGTCAGGCATTTCCATTTTTGTCTCCCCTTCTAAATAGATTTAGTGTAAAAATGATCATTTATGCAAGTAACAGCAATGGTGGTGTTTGTGAGGCATGATAGTAACCCCACCCCCAAAAAAAAACTTTGTTCTGCTCTGTCAACGGGAGCCAATGCAAGTACACACAGCACATTGCACATTATCTGTTTTCGGCTCCCATTCGCACTAATTCACAATTTCTTTTGTGTTACTGATCCATGACTGTCAAAAAACTGTTTCTTCCTCTCTGTAAAATTGAAGGAATGTAAGTAAATGAAGCCGAGTGCACAGTACTCGTTGTTGGCTCCATTGCTATGTGACTTTTTGACATGTCTGTAAATGGGAGCCAATGCAAGTTCATTGAGCTGAGTGCACAGTATCCATTTTTGGATCACCATTTTCAGTCTTTCAAAACAGTGTTTGCTCGTCTCGATCACTGCCAGTCACTGGAAGTAAATGGAGCACAGTGTGCTGTACTTGTTTTTCTCAGTTTTGACAGTGACAGCCAATCGTCTTTTATCACAGCATTGTCCGTCAAATCCCCCCCAACCTACAAACAAAAAAAAATGTGTTTGATGCATCTATGATTTCATTTCTGGAGTGATTTCATACTTGTTTAGACAGAAGCAGAGTTATAGCTTAGCATAGGTTTTCAGTGGGAGTTTCTTTTCTGTGAATGACAGTGAAATAACTGTTTTGCAACATGTATTTTCTGTTATACAGTGATTACTTATAGTGCTGTACTAAATCCATTCAGTATTTTATATATATACATATATATATATATATATAT
Organism: Neoceratodus forsteri; assembly: GCA_016271365.2. Lineage (NCBI taxonomy): Eukaryota > Metazoa > Chordata > Ceratodontiformes > Ceratodontidae > Neoceratodus > Neoceratodus forsteri. The sequence continues at coordinate 384,370,278 of JADMNL010000024.1, read as the reverse complement.
ATATATATATATATATATATATATTAATTACTTATAGTGCTGTACTAAATCCATTCAGTATCTTTTATATATATATATATATATATATATATGGTTGATATAGTGTTCCTGAAAGAATGGTATAATGTGTTGCTCCAAATTTCAAGAATGGGGACAGCAGTGGCAAGTCAGTCTTCACATTTGCAAAGTGCAAGAAACTACTAAGTACTTGGATTATAGCATGTTGCAGAGAACTGAGCATATTTCTGAATTTCAGTATTTTTTACGGAGGGATTTCGACTGTATCGGGAAATCGGCCATTCGGGATATTTTTGGCGGTAATTTACTATTCGGTATTTTTTCAGACGGGATTTCGTACCTAACCTGGAAAAATTACCTCTAGATTCAGCACAGTTCTGTGTTGTAGAGAAGAACTAAAATGGAAACCATAGAGTAAAACACAGTATTCCACTAGATTTCTTCAATTTTTTATTTATTTAAAAAGTTGGTAACTGGGAAAGGCACACTGAGCCAGGGCTCATTTCCAGATGCAACTCAGGGAAGGGGTAAAGAGAGAAACATGTTACAAGTTCAGTATAGTATACAAAAATACAAATCAAAAGTCAGTATTCCAGGAAGCAAGATGGCTGAGCATGTGGTGGAGCTGTTAGAGTGCTCTATGTTCCACACCTGTATAACGCGTGTTAGTGAGCATTGAGAAGCGGTTTGTACAGTACTGGGAAGCTGAATTTAACATGCCACTTAAACAAAGATAGACAAAGCGGCTCCTCCGAGGAGTATAGTTTACCCCACATTCAGCCAATGGAAAAAATCTTCAGGCCTGAAACCAGCCCCAGAGGTTGGAAGATGCCTGGCGTTTTTGGGCCAGGGTCTCCGGCACCGCAGGACCAAGGCTCCCATACAGAGGTTCAACTGCAATGTGCAAAATGAGTGTGAGTCACACAAATACCTGATGCAGCAGACAATTCAGTGGACAACTCAGCTGTTTTTCAGCGACCGGACCAGGACCAGACAAAGTTTATGTTGAACCAGACCGAATCGAGATTGCGGAGTTCCCAACTCAACGGTTGCCAGTTACATCAAAACACATCATGGAGTTGATGGGGGAATGCTATTGATCAAATTCTGCAAGGAGTGGAGTGGCTAGACTGTAGATTCAAGGCTCTGAGTCAGATGGTTGAATTTATTCAGACAGAGGTAAAACATAATCAAGAGAATATTGTTAAATTAAGTAAGTAAGCCCAGGACAATTCTCAAAACATCCAGAAATCAACTGATGGGGTTAAAGTAAATGAACTGTATGGGGTAGCCCTTGCTAAAGATAATTACAACTTGAACAGGAAGATTGAAAGCCTGGAAAACCAGTCATGATATCATAACTTGCGTATAGTGAGGTTACATTTAAAGTTAGATGATGAATTTGAATGTACTCAGGACTTGGTTAAAGATATCTTTGTTACAGTTTATGAGTTACCCCCAAGATAATCTTCCTTTTGTTTCCAGTGCTTTTAGAGTACTTAAAAGTCAAGAATTGAAAGAAGCAAGGTACACAGAGAAAAAAGCGACAATCTTTTTTTTTTTTGGCGTTTGAATCAGATCGGGATCACATTATCAAACTGTTCAGAATAAAGGCAACACTTCTATATAAGGGTTTCAAATTCAACACATTTCCAGATTTTTCTTATCCCATTCAGCAGAGATGATGAAAATTCTTGGCGTCTAGACAAGAAGTGTTGGAATTAGGTGTTCAATTGCAGCTTCTTGCACCTGTGAAGGTGCAAATTCAGTACAAAGAAAATACATATGTTTTCTTTGAGATTGACCAGTTGACAGAGTTTTTCAGGGGTCAATATAAGGAGTCTGGAGAGTCTGGAGAGGGTCCTGAGTCCCCTACAACTTCTGAGTTAGAGATGTCAGCTGTTTTGGACGCTGTAGAGGGGTTTGGGGATTTAACATAAATATAACATAATATAGGTTATGTCTCCTTTTGGAGTACTAAGTAGTTTTGCTAAGTTATATTTAGTTATATTTTGTTATACTCTGTAAAGAGGGTTATATTATAAAAGAAATAATGGGGAATTAATGCATTATGATCATTTGAGGTGTTTACCTCAGATTTGCTCATCACACTAGTTATTTGAATAGTTTGTTTTGTATGATTTAGGTACATTCCCTCCCCCTTTTGAGTTGGACTTGATGTATCCCTCTTAAGATGGTTTTCTGTTATGTATTTGTCTGTTTTTGTGAAATGTAATATGTACCGTCACAAGCAAGAAAAATCAAAAATGTCTAATAAAATATTATATGATTAAAAAAAGGCAGTATTGTACTAAGTCAGAGAAAACAGCTCCTTAAGCCTGCCTGGTTGAGCAGTGATTTTATTCCTGAAGTTCCCGAGCTCAAGGTGTACCATTGGACTTTCATACTAGTATTGTGGCTAAAACTGGGGTTTCAAGTGTGTCTAGAGGATAGATAGAAGTATAGAGGTTTAGCTGAGAAAAGAAGTGCTCATATAAAAGATTTTGGCACACCCACCAGTGCAGCAGAAATATTTACAGCTGCAATGTTCATGGCCTGGGTTTGGGAACAGACTCAAGATGCTCAAGGGCTGGCTGGGGTGGAGGTGGATTGAGCAGCCATTGTACGCTCTCCACCTCCAAGGGGGGTAGTGTACCTCTGGTCCTATGGCTCAGGGGTGACCACGGGATGCTTGGCACCGGAGCACCAGTTAACTCTGGGGAAGGGATGTCAGATGCAGTGTGGTTATGTTGTGGTGTCTGCCTGACATCCCCCAACAAAAGCACACATAAGAAAATTCTCCCCAGCAAGCCCAATGATGCTGACCCTGACCCATGGCAGACCTGGGGTGCCCATCACATCCCAGAAACAGATCCACCTGGGTTAGTGGGGAAGGGCTCCAGTGGCTCCACCCTGGGGGGGGTAATCCAAGGACCACTGATGGGGAGGTCCTGAGGCTGTCCGCAAAAGTGGAGGGAGGCTGAGGGAATCAGCTGCCAGTGCATAAAGAAAGCATAGTTAAAAAAAAAAGACTTCATAGGGCTCAATCCACAAAGGTAGCTGGAATATGCTGCTCAATGATGATCCATGAAAGATGACATCCACAATATCATCCTCCTGTGCTCTATGTGCATGGAGCCCACTTTCGGGGGGTAGCATGAGGGGGTCAGTGCTGTACAGGATTCCAGGCATCCAATCAGAGTAGGGGACCATGGGGCCTAGCAGTTCATGGCAGTCCTCCACACACTGACATATCCTCATTAGGACAAAATGCTGGTAGACCACATAGCCCTTCCAGTCTAAACAGAGGGTAGGTGGCTACTAGACTGAGGCTAATTAGAGACCATAGAAAGTTCTGTGAACAGGTGGAGGGGGTACATACCCACTACGGTAGCCACTCAGGCTGCATAACTTCAATTCCCTCTGCCAGTCCTCCACAGTGTGATTATTGCCCCAAGATCAGGGAGTCCAATTTGGTCCCAGAGGGAGTCCTACAGACAGAAGGAGAGGGAGCATATAGGCACTACAGCAGTACCACAGATTGCATAGCCTCCATCACTTCTTCCAGCCCTCTGCAGTGCTGATTATTGCACCGGGATCAGGTCCAGGCATGGCTCCAATGCCCTGCTTACCTCCAACCTGGCCTGGCACCAAGTAATGCTATTTGCCATGACTCAGGTGTTGGGGAGGTCCACAGCCAGGACTGAGAATGTGCAGAGGTCTCTGCATGTGTGGAGCTAGATCTCTGCAGACACCTGACCCATGTAGGCCCCATCTATTGATGCAAATCCTGTTGTAAACTGAGTTCTTAGTCTATTAAACCATCATAAACAAATTACGTAAGGATCATAACTAGGTGATATTGTGTGTTCCTCCAAAATAAAGATAAAAATAATTTCTTGTGTTTAGGTAAACCCAGTTTCATATCTAGTTTCCCTGGATAATCTTGATGTGAACCTGTAATTTACCTGGCAAAACTGGCAGTTTGTGTAAGTCCATGTCATTTTTAGTACAAACTGATTTTGACTTCATGAATCCACTAAAGCTGTATTATAAACTTTCTTAAGTTTACTAGATAATGTAAACTCTCCTGAGTTTTCACAGTTGCAGCAATTAATAACACCTAGCCTGAGGCCTTGACATATTAAGTTTTCTAAGTGTCAGGATTTTTACCTTACCCATATATTGGTTTTGGTATCCAGCCTAGACTGGATCGTAGAAAAGTGAAATTGTATCTTTAAAAAATGATCCTTTCAATAGAAAATTTTAGAACAGCAAATTTAGCCCTCTTAATAAAAACATGATGAAGAAAAGATAGCCTCACACGTGGACAACTCTTTGTAACTGTGGTGTTTTTAAAACCAAATAATGTCAAGTAAATAGTTTTCAAAAAATTGTTTTCAGTTTTATTACATCTTTTTTACAGCTTTTTGGAAATGTGAAAAAGCCCACAGTGACGCAGCACTGCGTTGCTCATGGGTGGCACATACATGCCAGAGCAGACACCAGTTTTTCTATTTCAGTGGGTAATGTCATTGCTTGTTTATGTACAGGGCGTTTTTTATTTCCTTCTTTTTTTAATCCTGAGCTTTGCCAAGATATTTGGCTGCCTGTAAATTTATTCTGGTAAACCTGTAGTGATTTGTCATTTTAACATTAGTTGCAACACATGTTGCAGTGGGAAGCCAAGAATAGCTTTGAAAAGAAACAGTTATTTCCTTTCCTGTCTTATATTTGGGGTTGAAAATGAAATAGATAAAATGCCTTTCAATGCATCTATTTTTTAAACTAAAATTGAATACAATAAACTAGAGAGAGAGATTGATTGATAGATAGATAGATGCATACATACATACATACATAGATGGAGTAGAGACTGGTTAAGATAATACAATGTGGTCATAGTATACTGCAGTATTTTCATCTGTACTAGGTTTATAAACCTTGCCTATAGAACAAATAATGTTACTGAGATTGTGAGGCTAAAATAAATTTTTTTATGATCATAAAGTGTTTACTTTAGATATATTCAGAGATTTAAAGAGTGTTGTTGTCATTTGTATCTACAATTATTCCGGGGTAAGTTTGCATGCCCAGTCATATTCACTTGTAATCAAGCTTAATAAAGTATTAATTTGTGGAGGGCTGTTGGTTATCCACCTTGAAGCAAGTCCCATTATGTTTTCAAATTAATACTTTTTTAGTTTCATGCCCTTTCTGTTTTGTATGTTGCACTACTGTATCCTTTATTTACAACAGGTGGATTGCTATTTTGTGGGTGTTTCTAAACTACAATATTGTGTTTTCATGGAAAAGTAATATCTCATGTTACATAATTTCAAATTCCACTCCATTGCAGTAATAATAAAGGCAAATGTCTGAAATCATTTTAGGCTCATAGATTCCTAACATGAGCGATATGTTAGTTTTATAAGAGTGGAATTCTGTGAAAACTATATTAAAGAACAAAGGCATTTTAGGTGCTTAGATAAATGGAATTAAGATAATATTATAAACTTAAATGGGTGTGGTCTCACAAAGTTACCAAATTAGAAAATTACATTTGTCATTGATTTGTTACCATATACTCCACATAAGTATGTCCACAAAAAGGCACGTAACAAAGTAACATGAAAATATAGTAATTTAATATCAGGCATGTAGGGTGGGATTTTCAAAGGGATGGACACAGTATTTGCATCCATATTTCAGTTGTGTGCTGCATCCAGAAAAATGTGTCAGGATGCTTGTGGCATATCTTCATATATCCAGATGCATTTGTGACACTTCACTCATTTTACGGCATATAAAAAAATTGCACATCCATCAAAATCCTGATGCATGTGTCATTTTCTGAGCACAAGATGTGTCAATTGCATCCAGAAGTTCTAACCATCTGGATAGATGTTGCATAACCACATCAAAATACTGGATGCTGCTCTTTAAAAATCTCACCAAATGAATTTAATATGACAAAATGATGACCTTAAAGGGAGACACAGCAGAGAATCTGAAGGTAAGCAATTCTCTTTCATCTAGATGCAACACATTTACTGGTTAGACTCCTTCAGTGTTTGTATTATGCTCGTATGACCCTCAAACCCCAAAGTGTGACTTTTCTGTCTCTTAAAGTGTCAGTTAACAATAATGCAGAATGTATGGACTTAATACCCTTCCCAAGGTCCAAGTCATGTTGGACATAGTCAGCATGTCTGTTACAGATATCATATCTGGTTTACCAAGCAAAATACAGGAGCAGCACATTCTACCCTTGTTTTATTTACAAAGTCCAAATCACATTTCTAAGGAGGGGTGCTACTGAACTTGTAGCCCTTTCACAACAAACAAACAAACCAACAGAGTTCAGTGCATACCCCCACCTTGATAAATCTGAAAAGTTAAACATTTTTTTCTGCCTAAAATGATTAATTTCTTATCTTATTCTCTATGGAAAAGGAGGTTCTGTTAGTTATCATTTTACAGCTGTAATATGAACAAGCCAAACTGCTAAATGCTACGGAGGAAGCCAATGGTTTGGTTCTAACTATGAAATGCCCGCAGTGACAACTCCTACATAGAGCATGTTGCCTAAATTGACTCCTTTAAGGGATTTACATACAGGATCAAAAACACAAGATGGCCAACTAGGTAGGCAGCAGCTCGTGTGTGCTTTGAGCTTTGTAAGAATTTAATGGCACTACAAAGTAAAATGCAGGATTAGATGTAGCCTTTTTTAGCCTTGATTCAATAGCAAAATAAGTGGGCTGGTAAATGCAGTGAGGCAAGCACAGACTTAACAGAAACACACATTTCTGTATAACTTCTATAGATGCCAGGCATGTTTAGAATGAAGAACAGGAAAAAGAAAACAGGACTGAATAATCCCACAGCTTAAACACATACAGTAGCTGGGCCTGTAGTGCTAATAGTTGTTGTTAGCATAACATAGCCTAGTACAGCAACTAACAATTCAAACTATAGCTCATACTTCAACAAAGACTCACCTATGAGCAGCAAATGACTGGAAGATGCAGCTGACAGAGAACGACACCACAGTGGGCTGCTGCTACTGGGCTTTACTGTGGGACAAGATTCAGAATTCATTGACTGACAGTGGGATGTCAAAGTCAGTCCAGTATATTAGAAAAATTACAGAGCACTTTTGTTCCTAAGTGCTGCAGCAGATGGGGGACACAGTTGACACCTACATCTCATTTGTAAAATTTGTCTTTCTTAAAGCAGGCCCCCGTCTCGGCAATACTGACAACCCCTACTCTTGCCAGCAGTAAATCCAGCTTTACTGATAGTGTGTGGTCGAACAGTAGCATGGATCAGAAGCAGAATAAATATTAACATTGAGACTAGTCACAATATTGAGGAGGCAAACAATATAGACCTCAATGAAGGAATAAAAACAGATATAAAAATAGTAACAATAGCAGTTTGGGAACTTTTATTTTGAAAGACAGCATGCCTCCAAAAAATCATGTGACAAACTTAATAAGCAGTAGGTGGTGGGAGGCAAAAAGCAAGCAAAACTATGCCAATATAAATTGGACCCTGAGTCATGTACCCCCTGGCCCACAAACCTCGGGCAGCCCGGCAGGACCTCCTGTTTGCAGAGAGGATCCCCCTTTTTGAGAACTTATGAGCAGGAGTAAGGGTTTCCAGAAGACTTACCAGATTTCCTTTTCCCAGTGGAAGGGTGGATTCTGCAGTTTGAATTCCGTTGACTCTGCACTACTTTCAGTATTTGAATTCCACCATGGCCACTGGCTACATCTTGCCTAGGTAATTTTATACACTAGCCGAGCGGTTCTATCTTGTCAAAGAACACAGTCTTTTCAAACCCTTCTGTTAAAATATTAAATCACACAACCAGACCACAGAAAAAACTGATAAGAAAATCATAAAAGTTTACTTAAAATAAAAAGCAATACATAAAATTCTACAGTTTGGAAGAATTTTGAAATGCAGGCAATAACAAAAGTAAAACCAGATGGTTTACAGAAAACACTAGATACTATATTCTAAACCATACCTTGCTTTGATGTTAGAGTTCAGACAAGATTTCAAATGTCCTTGTAGAGATGATCCCTTAAGCAACAGTTGTGTAGCAAGTGTGTATTCCAAGTCAAGTCTCTGAAATGTCCTTTTTTGGAAAAAATAATTTTTCCAGGTGCTTCCTTGGTGCAAAGTCTTGGTTTACAAAATTCTGACTTAAAAATCTGAATTTACTGTTTAGTATGGGACAATTCAAACTTTCCACACACTCAGGTCTGGTTTTAGAGATTTTTTCTTTGCCTAGACATATACTTTTGGTCTTCAAGTACATGCCAGTTGGCAGACTATCTGCCTTCCAACTAAGCTGGGTTTTAACTGCTCTGCATTCGAAGTGTGTGTCCGCTAATGTACTTGAGGGTAATTTTAGGACACAACCACCATATTTTTTTCTCTTGGGTGGAGTTAATGATTCCAGGACAATACAGATATTAGGGTGCAACAGTTTACCTTTGCCTGTAGGTGTCACTGTGGTTCCATGTCAGGTTTTATGTCAACCCCAGTGACATCTGGTCCGTGCATTTGGCTTGACTCCTGACCCCTAGATCACTACATTACATTCTCCTGTCATGGAAAGCCACAGTGGGATATTTTATGCCTTCCTGGGCTATACACCTGTCTCCCTTATCTTCAAATATAACAGGTTCACACTAGCCTTTACAGAAATAACAGTTATGTTGTAGTTACCTATTAAAGGGACAGTGTCTTAATTCTAAAGTACCTTATGACATGTACAATATGAACCCACATAAATGGATCTAGGCCTATCATGCTACATTCCTCCTTCCTAAAACAGAACCTGGGGGAACATGTCCCTCTTGGAGGCAGTTCTTCCCAGTTCTGTTATAGATCCAGTATGTGGGTTAGGCCATCCACATTCCCATTTTTGGATCTAGGCCTACGTGAACTCCCCATGTCATAAGCCTGCAAGGCAATACTCCATCTCAGAAGTTTTCCATTTGTTTTTTCCATTTGGCCTAACCATATTAATGGGTTGTGATCTGTCTGGACCTTAAAATACCTCCCATAAGGGTAAGGTTTCAGTTTTTTAATGCCAAACTAAGGTGAGACATTCCTTCTCTACTGTTGAATAAGCTTGTTTCCATGGAAGCAGCTTCTTGCTTAAGTATACAATGGTGCTCTCTCCCCTGATTGGATACTAGGCTGAGGACTGCCCCTATTCCCACATCTGAGGCATTCATCTGCACCACAAATGGCCTGTTGTTCTCTAGGCTAGCTAGCACTGGGGCACTACACAGCAAGGTTTTCAACTGCGTGAAGGGCTGCTCACAGGCTGTGTCCATTTTACCTTCCTAGGCTTATTCTTTGTCAGCAACCCAGATAGAGGAGTGGCCAGGGAGCTGTAGTTGGGAATGAATTTCCCATAATATCTTGCTGTTCCAAGAAAGCTCCTGACTTGTCTCTGGGTTTCAGGTGTAGGCCATGCTGCAATAGCCTCTATCTTTGCTTGGTTTGGGCGAAGTTGGCCTCACCCCACCATATGTCCCAAATAAGCGACCTTTGCCATGGCCACCTGACACTTTTTTGCCTTAATAGTCAGATCTGTGGCCTGTATTTGGCCCAACAACTCCCTCAGGTGTATCAGGTGTTTCTCCCAGCTATTGTTGAAGATAGCAATATCATACAGGTAGGCGACTGCAAAGTCCTCTGTATCCTGCAACACCTGATTTACTAACTACTGGAATGTAGCAGGGGCATTCTTCATCCCAAAGGGCATGGCCTTGAACTTGAACAGGCCAATTGGGGTGATGAATGCTGACCTTTTTATAGCCATGTCAGTCAGTTCCACCTGCCAGTATCCCTTTGTCAGGTCTACTGTAGTCAAGTATGTTGCCCCTCCCAGTTTGTCATGCAGTTCGTCTGTGCATGGCATTGGGTGGACATCAGTTTTTGTGATGGCCTTAAGCCCACGGTAATCTACACAGAACTGTGTAGTCCCATCCGGTTTTGGTACAAGGACTACAGGTGAGGCCCATGGGATGTAGGATTTCTGGATCACACAGAGATCCAGCATTTTCCCCACCTCACTCCTAATGTCCTTGAGGACTATCTCTGACACATTGTAAGCTGTCCTACATATGGGTGCTTGGGTCCCCGTGTCTATGTCATGCACCTCTAGCAGTGTCCATCTAGGCTATGCCATAAGTAAAGGGGAAAAGTCTCGTAAAATGATCCTCAATTCTTGGGCCTGTCCAGGTGTCAACTGGGGTGACAGTGCAATGGTCTCCACAGATGATGCCTGCTTGCTCTTGGCTAACAAGTAGAGAAGGGTGTCTTCCCCACTTGGCTCATCTCCAGGAATACAAACCACAAATGTACCATGTCAGCCCTATTAAAATATGGCTTTGTCATGTTGATATAATACATCCTGTGAGTGTGTTTTCGGTCAGGTAACGCTGCAATGTAGTTAACACTGTTTACCTACCAGACTACTTTATATGGCCTGGCCCACTCAGCTTTCAGCTTGTCCTTCCAGACCAGGATCAGAACCTTTACCTCCTGTCCTGCCCCATACAACTGAGCTCTGGCTCCACAATCATGCCAATTGTTTTGTTGTTGCTCAGCAGCTGCCATATTGCTCTGGGCCATGCCAGTAAGCTCCTTCAGTGTCTCCCTGAATTTTAACACATACTCCACCATGGGGGTCCCCTGCTTACCTTCCCGGTCCTCTTGTATTAAATCTAGGGACCCCCTAACCCTATGTCCATACAAGAGCTTGAAGGGTGAAAATGAGGTCGACTCTTGTGGCACTTCCCTTTAGGCAAACAGCAGGTGGGACAGGTATTTTTTCCAGTCTGGCCCATGCTGTTCTGCAAATGCCATAAGCATAGCTTTTAGGGTCCCATTAAATCTCTGTATGAGACCATTGGCTTGTGGGTGGTAAGGCACTGTGTGCCTCTGTACGACATCACACTTCTCCCACAAACACTTTATTAGGTCTGACATAAAGTTAATCCCTTGATCAGACATAACCTCCTGTGGAAACCCAACACCGGAAAAAATCCTCAGCAAAGCATCTGCCACCTTGTCTGCCTTAGTGGAGGACAGCACAATAGCTTTAGGATAGCGGGTAGCATAATCAACAACTGTCAATATATACCTCTTTCCCAAGGAACTTGGGGTATTCCAAGGACCCACAATATCAATTCCAACCTTCTGGAATGGCTCTTCCACAAGTGGTAAGGGAATCAGGGCAGCCTTAGCTTTGCTTTTGGCCTTCCCTATCTTCTGACACCGGTGACAGAATTTGCAGTATTCCTTCACCTGCTTGGTAATATTGGGCCAATAGAAATGGTTGGCTAAGCGCTGTGTAGTGCAAGCAATGCTCAAATGTCCAGACATGGGAATATCATGAGATACCTTGAGCAGTAACCCATGATACTCCTGGGGAAGAACAAGCTGCCTGCCCATCGCCCCTCCCTCTGTCCTGATGTCATGTGCGTATAACAGTCCATTTTCCCAATATACCCTATGCTTTCCATCACCTCATTGTACCCAGCAGACTCTGCACAGGCCCCTAGCTTCTGTAAGCTAGGGTCTGTCCATTGTGCTGCTGCTAAATCTTCCAACTTACCAAGAGCATGGGGCATGTCCTCATCATTTCCCAGGCTGAGGTCCATAGCTGTGGCAGTAGGAGACTCAGTATCACAACCTTCCCCTTCCCTTGAGCTATGTGTCACCCAACCCTCCTGAGAGCAACCTTTAGTAGCAGTTGGGTTAACTGCCACTATGTGAAGTTTCATCCTCCTGTTATTACCCTTTTTTACAAGAGCTACAGGTTGGCTGGCCTGTCTCCCAACCTCTCCTGTCCGAATTTCTGTTGGGTCCTGAAGATCACAGGAGCCTCTATTCTTTTGGCTCCTGGTCACAGCATAAACCACTCCCTGTGGAACATCATTCCCCACAATAACATATATAATGAGTTTTTCAGCTACAGCCACTTTCCTTACCCCTTCACCTGCATCTCCCCAATCCATGGTAACACTGGCTAATGGGTAAGTTTTCCTTTCCCCTGTGTAATCCCTCACAGAGACAAGCTGATTTGGCAGTATTTGTTCAGCCCCCACCAAATCCCCTTTTATCAGGGTAAGAGATGCCCCTGTATCCCTTAGCCCCCTAGTTGTACCCCATTCACCGTGATGGGGTGAATGTGCCACTCATATTGTCAGAGAGTGCATCAGCAATGCAGTGGGCTATTGTCTGTAATTGCACAGACCCTTTTAACGTCAGGGCTTTCTTAGGACATTGCCTAGACAGATGGCCTATCTGGTGAGAATACCAGCATTTGTTATGTTTCTCAACCCAAACCTCCCTTTTGGACACCTGGGGAGTCCCTTCTTTTTGCAGGGGCCCTGTGGTTTTTGGTTTTCCAAAATGCCCACTTTTCCCTTTCACCCCTGAGTTCCCCTTGCAAGCAGCCCTGCTTCGAGCATAGTGATCCACAAGCTCTGCAGCCTCTTTGCCAGACTTAGGATCTCTGTCCCTAGCCAAAGCTTTAAGTCAGGTGAGCAAATCCAACAAAACTGTTAAAGCAATATCACCCCTTCAATAGCTTCAAAACAATCTGCTTTCACCCTCTCCCACCAATGTTTTAACTATTGATGCTGTTTTGTGTCTACCTCCTTAAAGATTATTTTTAGCCACTTTCAGAGTTTCCAGAACTTTGCTCTGTATGCATCATTGTTCAGATCATATTTTTTTAATAAAACAGTTTTTAACTTGTCAAAATCTTTACTTTGAACATTGTCCATCTGCCCCAATGCTTTCCTCCCTTTATCAATAAGTAGTGGAGACAGATGAAAGCTCCTGGTCTTTTTGGGCAGATTGGCCTGGATACAGACCTTTTCAAATGAATTCAAAAACATGTCCATATCCTCCTCCTCTTTAAACTTAGCAATTAATTTTGAATTGAACTTGTACCCCAGTTCTGGAGTTTCAGACCCAATGCCACCACTTACCTGCTCAGGGGTTATTGTTGGTTGGAGTGTCAGCTTTTTCAGCTTATATTCCCTCTGGTGCTTCCATTCTTTGGCCTCTCTTTGTTGCCATCATTCCTTTCTCTGTTGCTGTCATTCCTCCATTTTCATCTCAAACCTCTTTTTCTCCATCTCAACTGTTTTTTACTTATTCTTAATCTGTTTATCCTGCATCTGCAGCCTTCTCAGCTTCAGCTCTTTGTCTGTAGATGGGTCCTTCTCCTCTGTACCTCTGAAATCACCACCTTTGGCACTAAGTGGGGTGGCATTTCCTCCATCTCAGCTACCAGAGGGGCCTCCATGAGTTGCCTTTTATTTTTGTTTTCACTAGGAATGCCCTTCTCCCCACAGATCTTCCTCAGTTGTTTTAAGTTCATATTGCTATACTGAACAGATATTTTTCTATCTACACTACTCTGTTCAAAAAAAATAAATCAAACAGGACAGGGTCTATTGTCTGCAAACAAATTTCTTATTTCCCTTTCCAAATACTGCCCTTGGTTGTGTGATGGTTTTGCAAGACTGTTCAAAATCCCACCACTAACACCAAATCTGTCATGCACCCCTGGCACACAAACCTCAGGCAGCCTGGCAGGACCTCCTGTTTGCAGAGAGGATCCCCCTTTTTAGGAACTCATGAGCAGGAGTAAGGGTTTCTGGAAGACTTAAAACAGCCTTCCTTTTCCCAGTGGGAGGGTGGATTCTGTAGTTTGAGTTCCCTTGACTCTGCACTACTTTCAGTATTTGAATCCCACCACAGTCACTGGCTACATCTTGCCTAGGTAGTTTTATACAATAGCTGAATGGTTCTATCTTGTCAAGGCACAGTCTTTTAAAACCCTTCTGTTAAAATGTTAAATCACACAAACAGACCCCAGGCAGAGTTGATAAGAAAATCATCAAAGTGCACTTAAAATAAAAAAGCAATACATAAAATTCTACAGTTTGGAAGAACTTTGAAATGCAGGCAATAACAAAAGTAAAACTGGATGGTTTATAGAAAACACCAGATACGGTATTATAAACTATAACTTGTTTTGATGTTAGAGTTCAGACAAGATTTCAAATGTCATTGTAGTGCTGAGTCCTTAAGCAACAGTCATGTAGCAAGTGTGTATTCCAAGTCAAGTCTCTGAAATGTCCTTTTTAATAAAAAAAATTCTTCCAAGCACTTCCTTGGTGCAAAGTCTTGGTTTCCAAAATTCTGACTTAAAAATCAAAATTTTCTGTTTAGTATGGGACAAGTCAAACTTTCCACACACTCAGGTCTGGTTTTAAAGATTTTTCCCAGGCCTACACATATACTTCTGGTCTTCAAGTACATGCCAGTTGGCAGACTATCTACCTTCCAACTAAACTGGTTTTCAACTGCTCTGCATTCAACGTGTGTGTCTAATAATATACTTGAGGATCATTTTAGGACACAACCACCTTATTTTTTTTCTCTGGGGTGGGGTTAATGATTCCAGAACAATACAAATATTAGGGTGCTATAGTTTACATTTCCGTGTAGGTGTCATTATGGTTCCATGTCAGGTTTAATGTCAACCTCAGTGATATCTGGTCCATGCATTTGGCTTGACCCTTGACCCCTAGGTCACTACACTACCTTTCCCTGTCATGGAAAGCCACAGTGAGGTATTGTATACCTTCCTGGGCTATATACCTGTCTCCTTTACCTTACACTATAACAGTCCACACTAGCCTTTATAGAAATACCAGTTATTTTGTAGTTACCTGTTATAGGGATAGTGTCTTAATTCTAAAGTACATTACAGCATATACAATATAAACCTACATAAATGGATCTAGGCCTATCATGTAATACCCTGCAATTAACCAAGCTAATGAATCAACACAGAATACTCACCTAGGGAAGTTAATATCTACTGAAGCAGAGGGGACACAACTGAACATGTACAGCTAGAGTAATGACATTAGTGCAGATCCAAGCAAACCAAATAAAACTTTAGCTACTAATGAGATACCCTAATACTTCCCTAAAGCTGCAAGCAACTATGTAGGAGACACCTCACCCTTCTTTCACACCCCTGATCACCCCCCCCACAAAATAAATATCTAATTAAAGCTATGTTCACTTTAAGAATTTATGTGATTAACATACTAGGGGAGATAGAAACCATGATTAATTTAGTTAATGACTCAGTGACCTTACAGCCTTTGAGAACAGGTGAACTCAAAAATAGAATCTCATCCATTGAAGATAATCTCCCCCAGTTTTAAAGACACAGAGCCCAATTCTTAAAGCTTCTCCACATGGCACAAAGTGCTTACATCAAATGGAATGCCACAAAGTGCTGTTTGCACCATAATGTGCACCAGGACAGATTTTCAAAAGCAGTATGAGGGAAGCACAGTCTGCTAGCGGCAAAGAGGTCTTGCAATATCCATGTGGTAGAAAATGGGATGCGGCATGACACAAAGAGCCTTGTGTCAGGGAAATGCTGCACCTATCCCCGTGTTTTGGAATTCACATACGTGTGCATTGCTGATAAAATCAAACACCCACTAGACCAGCCAGGACTGGTCTAACTGTCCTTTCACCACCCACAGAGGCTTCCCCAAGTGAAAGGAAACACGTGCCATGGTCACCTTTCCTTATCCCTGATCTCCTCCCTTGACATAAACTTATATTATTCCCTTCTGTTTCAGCAAACCTCCCACTTTATCCTGATCTGCCCTTATAATGTAACATATATCTTTCCCTGGTGGTCTAGTTCACCACCCTCCCTGTTTCTGAGCTGCCCATATAATATAACATATAACTTTCCCCTGGTGGTGTAGTGGACCCCCCAGCCCCACCCCTATCCTGGCAGGCAGTGCCCCACCACCCTGCTCCCCCATCTCATCCTCAATCTGGTGACTGGCACAGACCTCCACTTTTCACCACAGCTGACCACCAAAAAAGCTGTAAATGAGCATGTACTATAACAGATGTTTGTTCAGTACATGCTCACTGTCACCTCAGTTGGTGGCTGGCTGAGTTACAGAGTGGAGGGCCATGCCAGTCACCAACTCAGTGATGGGATGGAGGAGTGGGATGGTGGGGCACTGCCTGCTGGGGTGGGGGGACCACTAGACCACCAGAGAAAGTTTTTTTTCATATAGATGTTTATCCCTCCAGACACCTGGCAGGTGGTTATGGCCCTCCTGAAGGAGGGACTGTCTCTATCTGGTCCTGCCACTCCGCCACTCACCAATCTCCAGCAATTGCCCCATGAATTGCCTCCTGCAGTGGGGCCAGGAAGGAGATTATCAGCTTCTCCTCCCTCCTGGAGACCCAATCCAGAACCTGAGGATGGCTCTTGGGAGCGGTGGATTATCACAGAGCCTGCCAGGCTTTTTTCTCCATTTTCTCCCATCCTCCCCCCACCAACATGAGGACATCAGACCATTCCTCCCAACCCATATTGTCCTCCAGCCACTGACAGAGGGCAGTCAATGAGTGGGACAACAAGTCTCCCTCCACCCAAGAGAGGAGAGCAATCATCCAGATGCTCAACCTCTCTCCCCCTGCTGACCCCTGGCATTCTGGGCATGTTACTGAACCTGAGTCACTGGCATGATGCAAGATGTAGCGACCAGTGCCTCAGCCTCCAGCACCACTGGGCTGGCTCCCACAAGGGAAAGCTATGTGTTATTTTAAATGGGCAGATTAGGGATAGGGAGGGTGGTCCACCAGACTACCACGGAAAGATATACAGTATGTTACATTATACAGATAGATCAGGGATAGGGAGGAGGGTCTGCTAGACCACCAGGGACATGATTCCTTTTACTTAACAGGGGATCAAGGCTGAGGGTGGGTCGCTAGCCACCAGAGAATACGTAATATGTTATATGCGTGTGTGTGTGTGTGTATGTGTGTATATATATATATATATATATATATAAAACTTGTTACACGTACTGTCCAGGGGTGTTTGCATTAACCCACCACTTGGTTCTCACCTGCCATCAGTGCCACACACCTCCTAGCAGCTTGCAGCAAAAAGCAAGCAGCACACCTTACATATGCTTTGTCTGTTTGGCACACAGCCACAGTTGCTGCAAGCTGAAGGACTTTGCCACCAGGACCTTATCCAGTAGAATCATGTGCAGAGTCCCTGGCACACCAGCAATTGGTGCAAGCTACCATTGTAAAAGGTTACACACCCTTTGAGAATCGAGCTCATAGTCTCTGCATTTAAAACAACTGCAGATTCCAATACAGAAGATTGCTGAATAACAGGGTTATTCAAAAAGAGGAAAGCTAATCTTAGGAAAAGTGATGGAAGGCTTGGGGGTAAGGGATCCCCTGGAATATTTTAGAAAAGTACTCACTATTGCAATCGGATGTAAATACGCACAGGAAAAATTAATATTGAACAGAGCTCACAGAGGAGGACCTAGGATCGTGCAACTTAATAGCCTTCTTCCCAGAACAGACTACACTAAACCACATATACACCAGGACCAGGACAGAGAGGCAATCTTATGTGCAGCACATCAATCAGGTTGCCAAAACAGTGAACACCAAACTTGGAGTTCTCTACAGGCACAGACAGTACCTAACTCCTGAGGCACTCAGGCTGGCAGTCTCCCTTTCCATCTTATCTGTTATTGACTACAGACTTGTGGTCTATGGGTAGGCATCTCACACTGCATTAAAACAAGTAAGCACAACCCTCAAAAAGACCTGCAGGCTGGCTCTAGGGGCTGATAATCTCCCACACACCTCCTTCCTCTACAAGCACATTAACTGGCTCAGTCTTGCCAGCAGAATCAAATACCAAACTTGCCTGCTTGGTATGGAATCTCTCCTAGGTAAAGCTCTTTTGGCCTTCAAAGAACTGCTCCAGTGAGGTAGATCTGTCTACCGCACTAGAGGGCAGACTCGTTGCCCATTTGCCATCCCCTTTAGAAAAATGGCACTTGTCCAATGGTCCTTTGCATATAGGGCTCCTTCTTGGCTAAATGAGATCCCAGCACACCTTTTACTCATTAACAGCCTCCCCATCATCAAAGAGTAACTAAGACATCACCTGGCCAAGGCTGAGATCTGTAGCTGCAGGTAACCTGCAGCCCTATCACCCAGTAGCTTGGGGTCAGCCTGCTCCTGGGCTGCATTCTTTGATTTGTTACCCTGCTGCCAGTAACCCTGAGTTTAAACTCTTACTTCCTCATACTACTTGCCTGCCCTCAAACTTGAGCCTTCCATAACCACAGCCTGTCAACAAGCCTTCTGTCTACTGTCCTTAACTCAGCACTCTGTTTTAAGTCCCTCCCCTGCCATTGATCCTGCAGAAACTTGATTGTGTCAAAGCACCTGTCTTCCCCCCAGCTTATTCTGTGTATGATCCTCCCTCACATTGCTCTTCAGTATGTTCCGACTAGGTCAGTCCTGCACAGAAAATTACCCCCCACCTTTGACTAGAATTAATGACAAATCCTCCTCTTGGCTGCATTAACATACATGGTGTGAAAGCCTATTTTGAGTCTCTCCCCCCTACTTTATATGAAATAATGACAATGCCTGCCCTGGCTGCTTTCTCTCCTGCTAAATTAGTTTCTTAAACCCACAGCACTAACCATGTACCTTGGGCTGTACTAACTGCAATATGCTGTACCTCGATATGATATATTTTACAATTGTAAATAGTGAGACTAGTTGCTGTTATTTCTTGTATTTTTTGTCTCTGTACCTGTGCACCCATACTCTGTAACTACCTTTCTGTGTTGTTCTCCTGTCAAGACATGGAACATTTGAAAAATAGTATTTTGCTCAAAGGTTATGTCTGAATGATGAAAGAAAGAAAGAAAGAAAGAAAGAAAGAAAGAAAGAAAGAAAGAAAGAAAGAAAGAAAGAAAGAAAGAAAGAAAGAAAGAAAGAAAGAAAGAAAGGAAAAAGGTCTCACATTTAAAAATTGCCATTTTGATATACATCTGGACTTATCAGTGGAAACTGGCAAGACACAAACAATTTAATCAATTAAAAAAGTTAGTCTATGAAACGTATTCAAGTAACTTTGATTCCTCCAGCAAAAATAAAATGCATTTTACATGGCTGACTACAACCCTCTGAGGATCCAGGTGAAGCACTCAAAGTGTTCAAAGAATGCTATGAACAATTAGTGACAAACAGTATAAAGTCCATAGATTAGAAGCATTCTCTCAAAATTATTGATATAATAAAAATGATCACTCAATGCACCCTCCTCACTCTCAACTGCAAAACACCTCAGATAAGCCAACAACTATTGCAAAATAATTTCCTCACTCTGGTTCTGTGGGCATTACAAAAGATTTCACATTTAAAGTTCATGCACCTACAACTTAAAACTACAGTGGATATTAGCTGAACATTATCGATTTCACCAACACAAGACGTATTGGTTTTGCCAACAACTAAGGAGACAGTTCCTGTATGAGAACCAGCTGAAGAAGCGTGTCAGGAAGAAGTGTGTGAGGACACAAATACCAATACATAAAACCAGGACAAACTCTGCAGTTAGAGATGGGGCAAAGTTTTAATTCGCTGGTGAAGTTCTGGAGAAGTTGCCAAATTCACCTCTGCAGAGCAACCGCTATTTTCCAATAGGCTTGGAAATTTGCCTAGGAAACTTTGCTGGTAACTTTGCAAATTGAGAAACTTTGCCAGCAACTTATCCTTACTTCCTCCTGCCCATAAACATCTCCTTACTCTCACATGATCAGAAATTCTCCTTACACCCTCTTGCCCATAGCGTCTCCTTACACCCACCTGACAATAACTTCTACTTATTCCCTCCTGTGCTTAAACTTCTCCTTACTCCCTCCTGCCCTTAGCTTCTCCTCACATATCTCTCCAGCCATAACTTCTCCTTACACCCTCTTATGCATAACTTCTCCTTATACCCTCCTGCCCATAACATCTTCTTACTCCCTCCTGCCCATAACTTCTCCCTACATATGTCTCCTGCCCATAACTCCACTTTTCTCCCTCTAGCCCATAACTTATCCATACTCTGTCCTGCACACAACTTCTCCTTACATATGTCTCCTGCCATAACTTTTTCTTACACAATCTTGCATGTAACTTCTCTTTATGCCCTTCAGCCCATAACCTCTCCTTACTCTCTCCTGCCCATAACTTCTACTTACATATCTCTCCTGCCACAACTTTTCCTTATGACCTCTTGCCCATTACTTCTCCTTACAGCCTCTTCCCCATAACTTCTCCTTACGCCCTCCTACCCATAACTTTTTCTTACTCTCTCCTGCCCATAAACTTCTCATTATGCCCTCCTGTCCATGACTTCTCCTTATGCTCTCCTGCCCATAATGACTCCTTTTGCCCTCTTGACCATAACTTCTCCTTGCACCCGACTGCCTATAACTTCTTGTTACTCCCTACTGCGTATAACTTATCCTTTTGCCCTCCTGCTCATAACTTCTCCTTACTCCATCCTGCCCAAACTTTTTCTTACATACTGTATCTCTCCTGCCCATAACTTCTCCTTTCTCCTTCCTGCCCATAACTTCTCCTTACTCCCTACTCCCTCCTGTCCTTATTTTCTCATTACTCCTTCCTGTCCATAAATATCTTATTCCATCTTGCCCATAACTTCTCCTTATTTCCTCTTGCTCCATCTTCTCCTTACTCCCTCCTATGCAAAAACCTCTTACTCCCTCCATTGCAAAAACCTCTTACTCCCTCCTGTCTATAACTTCTCCATACTCTCTCAGAGAAATAAGGAGACATTATGGATAGGAGAGGGTAAGAAGTGTATGGGCAGGATGGAGTAAGGAGAAGATAAAGGAAGGAGGAAGTAAGGAGAAGTTATGAGCAAGAGGGAGTAAAGAGAAATTTATGGGCAGGAGGACATAAGGAGAAGTTTTTGGCAGGAGAGTGTGAGAAGAAGTTAAGATCAGGAGAGAGTAAGGAGATATTATAGCAGGAAGGAGTACGGAAAAGTTTATGGGCAGTAAAGAGTAAGGAGAAGTTATGGGCAGGAGGGAGTAAGGAGAAGTTTATGAGCAAGAGAGAATAAGGAGATGTTATGGGCAGGATGGACTAACACGTTTATGGGCAGGAGGTAGTAAGGAGACATTATTAGCAGGAGGGAGTAAGGAGAAGTTGAGGGCAGGAGGGTTATGTAAGAAGAGGTTATGGGCAGGATGGAGTAGGGAGAATTTTATGGGCAGGAGGGAGTAAGGAGAAGATTTGAGCAGGAGGGCATAAGGAGAAGTTATTGGCAGTAGGGAGTAAGGAGAAGTTATGGGCAGGAGAGCATCAGGAGAAGTTGTTGGCAAGACAGCATAAGGAGAAGTTATGGGCAGGGAGAAGTAAGGAAAGGTTTATGGGGAGGAAGGAGAAAAGAGACATTATGGACAGGAGGGCATAAGGAGAACTTATGGGCAAGAGTGCATAAGGAGAAGTTATGGGCAGGAGGGTATAAGGAGAATTTATGGGCAAAAGGGTGTAAGAAGAAGCTATGGGCAAGATGGTGTAAGGAGAAGTTCTGGGCAGAATGGAGTAAGAAGAAGTTTATAGGCAGGAGAGTCATATAAGAAGAAGCTATAGGCAGGAGGTAGTAATGAAAAGTTATGGGCAGGAGGAAGTAAGGAGTAGTTATGGGTAGGAGGGAGTAAGGAGCAGTTTATGTTAGGTGAGAGTAAGGAGAAGGTATAGGCAGGAGGGCACAAGGAGAAGTTATGGCAAGAAGGAGTAAGGAGAAATTATGGGCAGGAGGGAGTAGTTATGGGCAGGAGGGAGTAAGAAACAGTTTATGGTTAGGTGAGAGTAAGGAGAAGGTATGAGCAGGAGGGCACAAGGAGAAGTTATGGCAAGAAAGCGTAAGGAGAAGTTGTGGGCAGGAGGGAGTAGTTATGGGGCAGGAGGGAGTAAAAAGAAGTTTATGGTTAGGTGAGAGTAAGGAAAAGGTATGGGCAGGAGGGGTCATGGGGAAGTTATGGCAGGAGAGAGATATGTAAAGAAAGATTATTGGCAGGAGAGAGTAAGGACAAGTTATAGGAAGGAAAGATACATAAGGAGAAGTTATGGGCAAGAGGGAGTAGGGAGCAATTTATGGCAAGAGATATGTTAGAAGAAGTTATGGGCAGATGGGAGTAATGAGAAGTTATAGGATGGAGGACATAAGGAGTAATTATGGGCAGGAGAGATATGTAAGGAGAAGTTATGGATAGGAGGGACTAAGGAGAAGTTGATGGTAAGGAGAGATATGTACCAAGTTATGGGCAGAAGGAAGTAAGGAGGAGTTATGGGCAAGAGAGAGTAAGGAGAAGGTATGGGCAGCTTGGCGTAAGGAGAAGTTATGTCAGGAGAGATATGTAAAGAGAAGTTATGGGCTGGAGAGAGTAAGGACATGTTATGGGCAGGAGAGATATGTAAGTAGAAGTTATGGGCAGGAGGGAGTAAGGAGAAGTTTATGGCAGGAAAGATATGTAAGAAGAAGTTATGGGCAGGAGGGCTAAGGAGATGTTTATGATCAGGAGAGATATGGAAGAAGTTATGGGCAGGAGGCTGTAAGGAGAAGTTTATAGGTAGGAGAGAGTAATGAGAAGTTTACGGGCAGGAGAGTAGTGAGTAGAAGTTATGTGCAGGAGGGTGTAAGGAGAAGTTATGGGCAAGAGGGTGCAAGAAGAAGTTGAGAGTTGAGGCGACATTTTAATTCACCTTCAAAGTTGGTGAAGTTTTAATTCACCAGTGAAGTTGCCAACTTCACACTCTGCAAAGTTTCCAGATTAAGGCGAAGCTGGACTTGACCCAGCAGATTAACTTCATGGATCACGGCGAATTTGCAAATTAAGTCATGGAGTGAAGTTTTCCAGCTTTACCCATCTCTATCTGCAATGCATCTTTAAAGTCTGAATTGAAGATTATCCACAAAAGAAGGAAACTCAATATGTAATGCCCCAATGTTAGGGGTCTCCCAGTCTTCCCATGTCCCAATTAGACAGGTGCACCTGTAAAAATTTAAACTGCAGCCTGAAGTTTTTAATTGTTTTTTTCCTGCAGCCTGTCCAGCCCTAGCTTGAGGTCATGCCATTCTCGTCTGGGCAGCTGCTTGCTTCCCTGATCGCTAGGGTCTCGGCATCCTGAATGCCAGGGAGGGCTTCCATTTGGCCAGTAATGGCCATTTTTAAACAGTTTATGTGTGGCCAGCAACTGCGACAGTTGGGTGAATGCTCTCAGGTGTCCCGACAAGGAGAAAGTAAAGTTTAGTGGCAAGGGAGAGAGGAGATGGAGGAAGGTAAAAGTAGTAGGCAAATTGTACCTGCAGTCCCCCTCTCATCCCTGTAACTCTCTGGCAGTTCCTGTGTGGCAGCAGTCCACTGGTGTTCTGGCGGGTTCCCTAGTCTCGACGGCAGTCAGTCACATCGTGGGCTTGTATTGCCCCATTTTGTTAAATTTTTTTATTGAAAAAAGTAAATTCTGTCCTTTGTCGGCGGTGCCCACAAGTGGAGTTGCATCTGCAAAGAGGAGCATCAGGCCGAGTAGCAAGGCCTCATAGGCATCTCTACTACCACCTGTCCACTTCAGCACCGCAGAAGCACCTCCCTCCAGCCTCCTCCTTCTCTCCAGTAGTTCTTCTCCCCAGGTTGGTGTGGTGAGTCGGTGGCAGCACCATCTGGCAGGTGCTGACCGCCAGAACTTTTAAATTAATAAAATAAAAGTTTATTTTGCACTGTAGGGTGCTCACTGGGACAGCCACAAGTGGGGCAGGAATGGCCCATTAGTGAAGGTCCACCTGAGGGCAGGATTATTAAAATGTATTTAAATTAGCTTCAGCAAGAGAAGCAATATAGAGTGGCAGGGATTTATTTAAATTAAGCTCCCGTGAGGCAGAGCTGGGGCAAGATGGCCCTGAATACTTTAAACAAATAAAGCATACGAGGAAGCTGCAGCCAGGGGCAGGGCAAAGCCCCAGCACTATAGGCCAGTTAGCCAAGTGGGTTACCAGAAAGGACAAGTTAGCCCAAAAGCTACAGTTTATTTTATTTATTAAATAAAAAGGGCCAGTCCAGGCAAGAAGAACCCATTTAACTTGGAAACCACATTAGCCAGGCAGGTCTGTGGGTTAAGGGCCAGGTAGCCCAATGTGGTTTCCTCAGTGTTTTCTCCATTCTATGCAGTTTACCCAGCTCTGGAAGGGCCAGTTAGGGGGTTCCAGCCCCAGATAAGGAATACTACCCCAGAGAGGAGTAAAATGGCCAGTAGCCAAGTGGCCATTAGTGGAAAAGCCAAGTAAATATTTAAAGAGTGCTATCCTGTTGCTTAGAAGTGCACTCTGTTCTTAGCTATAGCCAATGGCAAGGGAAGGGGAGTGGCCCAGACAGTTAGCCACCCCAGCAGCTTAGTAGCTACAGTCCATGCCAAAGGGCTAGTAACCCCTGTAACTTCCCCATAGACCCTAGTTCATGGAGGGACAGTCAGGAAGGGACCCTCATGTTTTAGCTAGTCAGAGTACCCACAGTCTTAGGGCAATTCTCCCATTAGGTGCATGCGGAGCTAATTACCTGTGGGATGGAGGGGTTTATACCCCAGGGTCCCTGCATAGCTAGCCCCTAGCATTTGGCAAGCTTCCTCAGTGCATCTCCCTTATAAAGTTCCTGCCTGAGAAATATTTCTGTGGAAGAAGGTGAAACATGTTATAGACATTGAGACTGTATTTACAGAGACAGTGCCTGAATTTTACATTGTAGCTGCCTTCTCCTGCGCAAGATGTCTTTATCTCAAGAAACTGTTGAATTAACTCTGCATTGGCTTTGTTTATTTCAAAGAGCCCTGTCTGCTCATATTTGTGGGATTGTTCCTGGAGACTATTGAATTAACCCAGCACTTGCTTTCCCTTTCAAGAACTGCCTTGCATGCCACTGGACTACCAGCTCATCTAAGAATTCTTTAGCATACTGCTAATTTTCTTCACCTGATTATTGTTTGATTTATAGACTGTTGATAGCTGTGACCAACTAGAGACTGATACCATCATCCTTCTCCAATGTGTTGGGGCCAGTCACCAGCATTTGGTATAGCTTAGATAGCTCCTTATCACCCGTTTCACTTTCAGAGCTACAGGCCATTCCCCTTTCTAACAGTTTTTAGGTAGTGCAGGGAACCACCTCGGTTCACAGGTAGGGATCTGTCATAAAAAGAGGGTGGAGCTTTAGATGCAAGAACCCAGAAGTCTTCAATCAGTTGACTGTATCCTGAGTTTCTCTGGAGTCCAGCTTCAGCTTAGGAGTCTCAATCAGTTGTTTGCATACTGTCTTGTTTCCCTGGGGTCTTCCACTGGCCAGGAGATCCTACATCTGCCTTGCATTGTATGCTTCAGTTTCTCTGCAGCTGTTCCCCTGGAGCCCCATTCAGCCAGGAGGCTTACCATTGCCTGGGTTCTTGTTTGTTGTAGTTCTTCTCCCTTCAGTTCTTCCAATTCAACCAAAGCCAGCAAACAAAGTGTACTGGTGGCCAGCACTCTTGACCTGTGAAGGACTCTGTGCTCTTTTGGCCTCTGCTTGACCTGCTATACTAATGATATGAATAGAGTTTAGAGTAATGAGACCATCATAAAGTTTATGAATAAAGTATAAGTGGTATTATAGAGTTTAGAGTAATAAAACCATCATAGAGTTTATGAATAAAGTCTAAGGGGTATTATAGAGTTTAGAGTAATAAGACAATCTTAGAGTATAGGAATAGAGTATAAGAATTGCTATAGAGATATAGAGTACAAAGTTACAGTATATCCGGTTGTACACTGCTTATCCTTTTCGATGCTTTGAACCCAGTAAACCTGCTTTCATTCACTGAGTTTGTCTCCTGCCTCTCCTTACTCAAGCACCGCTACACCATCAGCGAGAACAGACCCTTAGTGCTTTAGGTATATACTGAACTAAGCTCTCATGCTAAGTCCACAATTTCTGCCCTGCTATCCTCCTCTTTTTTTGTCTGTGCCTGTCTTGCCTTCTTAATTTTATCTTCCTCCATTTTTTCGATCTATTTTTAAAGGCTTATTTTTCAGCTCGTATGACATAACATTATTATGCATATTATCATTATATGTATAAAATAATAAAAAGCATTGTGGATAAACACTCATATTTATACAAACTGTAACAGAAGTAAATAAGTTTATCTCACTTTGATATCTCCCCCACCAGAATTCTACATACCTGAATGGCTGTAGGAGCACAGTGTGACTTTTGGATAAGGAAGAAGGCAAAAAACAAAATTAAAGATGGACATACAACTTATAGATGTTAGATGTTCTACAAGGGACAAATTACCTTCTCATAGAGATTTAAGAGAGCTGTATTGACTGTGGAAAATGACAAATTTCCAACTCACTTAGCAGCAATTCCCTGGAAGCTCAAGTGGATACTTTGCAAAATACTTAAATGAAGATCAAATAAAATATATGCTATTGTTAACTGAATATAACCCAGATTTCAACTAATACTATTTAATAATGCATGGGGAGCCCTTATTATTAACTGAAATCAAGCAGATTACAACCTTTTTATGCCACTGATATGACATCACTCTGTTGTTAATCCTTCTTGAGTATGTCATATCAATGGTACAACAAAATGGAATACTCATAACAATCAATGTTCAATAAAGTAATTCAGTAAAGTAATTTAATCTACAATTACACAATCTTGGTAGCCCATACACTACAAAATATAATATATGCTCTTTGGGTGACAACCATGCTGAAAACACTTCTCCAGGTTGCCATGACATCTGAAAATCGTTTGAGCTGTGCTCTCGAGGTTTACAATTATGTCATGGCAACCTCTTGAAGTGCTTACAGTGAGGTTATTAACCAAAGACTGTACATTATTCTCTATATTATCAGCTAGCCCAATGGGTTCTTTAGATTGTAGCTCTTTTGCTCTCTCTCTCTTATCATTAATAAAAATCCCTTTTTTTTCTTTCAACTTTCTTCCTTCTTTTACTCTTTATATTTTCCCTTTCTTCCCCCCTTTTGCTCAGTCTCTTAAGTGCTCTATTTTTTTTTCTGTCTGCTTATTTTATTTTTGGTGGGATAAATGTAAATGTTGAAGTGAGCACTAATTATCAAGATTAAAATAATTATATAAAAGCACTACTTGCTAACTTTACAATTATAAATTTGCATTGATTATTTCTTCTAATGTATTTACTTATAAATTCTATCCTTTTATTTTCTAGCATTTCTCTGTAAAGGACAGACCAGGTTACAGAAATACAAGAAGAATCACATAGGCTGTAGATTCACTGTATGCACTGGGTGAAAAGTTCATGAAATGTGAATATGAAATACAGGAGAGGGGAAGGGAAGGGATGAAGAGGAGAGGAGATCAAACAGAAAGAACCTAAGCTTGGGGAAGTTAAAGGTAATGAAAATAATGAATGGTTGCCTATAAACATAAACATAAAATAATATACAGGTATATATTTTGAATCTTCATTTGGTATAGGGATAGATGCACTTACTGCACCTCTATAATCACAGACACACAGAAATACATATGTATTTATTTATTGGAAATAAAAACTCTGTTAATGCATCAGTTAGGGTTTCTATTACAGTGACAAAAGTCTGGAAATTCGGTGTTAGGGTTACCAACCCTACCACCCCCCCACTCCCCCACCCTCCACACACCATCAGGCATTGGGTTGTGCTTTGGGTTCATCAGGCCTAACTCTTACCCAATTCCATGTGTAAACAAGCTGAGATTGTACAGTATAGGAGAATGCGGTGTGGTTATTTTACTGATGCCAATTTTTTTTCCCATTGAAGAACTGCTGCAATTTCTGGTGCAATTCTAGTGAAAAAGTGCTGCAATTTGTGGCAGTTTTAATGCAACTGTGCTGTTAGTTGCATGAAAATTGCTGCAATTTGTGGCACTTTTGAAAAAGAAGTGCCACAAATTGTGACACTGCCAAGGCCTGAAACACTGAAAACATATTTCCAGCCAGTATTTAAAAAAATAATGCCAAGATCATGTTTCTCAGGCCTTGATTAGGTAAACACAACTGTTGGTGTTTACAAAGGGGCAGTATTTTTTGAATTACAGCTTTTTTTAGGTGTTGCTAACTGAAAACAAGATGGCAGCACCACAAAAATGCACAACCCATTTGCTGCAGTCAAAAGTACGAGGGTTTCTATTACAGCTACAAAAGTCTGGAAATTCAATGTTAGGTTTATCAACCCTACCACTTCACCCCATCCTGCACATACCAACATGCATCAGAGTGTGCCTTGGGGCTATCAGGCCTAACTCTCACCCATTCCATATATAAGGAAGCTGACATGGTACAGTATAGAAGAATGGGGTTAGAGTTAGGCCCAAGTTAGAGGGGTGCAGTGAGGTGGTAGGGTTGGTAACCCTTACTTCAAATTTCCAGACTTTTGTAGCTGTAATAGAATCCCTAACTGATGCATTAATGGAGTTTTTTGCAAAGAATTTCCCTTCTTTTTGAGAAAGTGTTATCTTACCGTTATGTAGTTGTGGGGTGCATCCATCAAGCTGCCATCTCTCCATAATGGTAACCATTTGTGGTAGCACAGGGCCCTCCCATTTATCCATAAGTGTAGAGACATTGTAATGCACCCTCATCTCCCTGTGGGAACACAGGGCACTCTGGGCCCTGCACTCCCAGTACTGCATAATGGAGGGCCCTGTGCTCCCTACCCATAAGTATGGAGACATAGTGCAGGCTTAGAGACATTCCAAATAACCCTTGTGCTGCAAATGTAGCAATATCTCAGTAACCATAGCAACTTTGGAAAAAATTCCATGGCAGCTGTAATCATGACATGGAACCTGCATGCATGCTTAAGCTGTGCATAGCAAAATATCCATATCTCAAACCATTTTCGAGATATAGCCGCTGAAATGTGGTGTGGCCACCACAGTGTTATCCTATGGGAAATGTTGAAACTTTGTAGTGCTGTAACTATGAAACTGATATAAACTTTTCCACCAAACCAGCAAAAGGCATATCTGTGGGGCAAGCCCTTTCCACCCTGCAAACTTCAGCCCAAAATTCAAACCGTTTAGTTGCAGTGAAGTGGCAAAATTGATTTTTTGTGCAATTACTGTTACAAGTGCCAGCAGTTTTACCCAGAGTTGTAGCCAGTGAGTGAAAGCCTGTCACAATTTGTAAATGTGAGGTGTGATCAGTTCAAAAATTTGTCAGTGTGTTACATCATACTTTTGCAAACTATCACAGTGCCAACAGGAAAAAGTTGGAAAACATATTTCCAACCATAATTTTACTGATCTGAAGCCAGGATCATGTTCCTAGGGCTCCAATTAGGTAAACATAACTGTTGGTGTTTACCAAGGGGCATTCTTTTTTTAATTACAAAGTTTTTTCTCCATTGCTAACTGAAAACATGATGGCTGCTGCATAACAGTATTGGGCCCATTTGTGACAGAAAAAGGTGCTTTCATGAAAGTAAAATGTGCTTTCACACAGCACATATATTTTTTGCCCATAGGCTGTAATGGGAAACTTAAATCTTTAATAAATATTGAACAGATAAATATTTTTCATCAGACCTTCAAAAGGCACATTAGTGACCCAGACCCCATATTCTCAAAAAACTTCAGAACCAATGGCCAAACCATTTGGGCTGTAGCCCTGAGCAAAAAAATTGTCCAAAAAGTGGTATTTTTCACATTTTTTCATACTGTGCAGCTCTGCAACTGCATATCCGACTGGAATAAAACTTGCCAAATCCAAAGATATATGGTACCAAACCATGCATGCAAACTTTCAGACAAATTGGTCTAATGGCTGCCAAGTGTTTAATGTGCAAAATCTGGGATTTAACATAGAAGTGGCCAGGCAACCCTAACTATAGCTCCACTACTGAGGCACTATATGATAGATAGATAGATAGATAGATAGATAGATAGATAGATAGATAGGTAGATAGATAGATAGATAGAAAATATCATGGCCTGTCTTGCAAGAAGCAGGTCACAAGCTGACACATTGGTTATCTTTGTTACTACAGGGAGTGGGAACAGCAAAAATTGACTTTGCTCCACCGAGAGGGAAACAGATAGTAGGGGGATAGTGTAGACCCCTTAGTCATCTTGAGAACAGAAGTCAAAACTATTGTAAATAACCTTGAAAGGGCCCAACAAAGTAGGAAAGGTTAAAAAAAGAGAGCATGAAGTTTATTTTTGTGCATCTAGTAAAATATAGCAACACAAAAATAGACTTCACAAGTGCTGCTTTATTAGAAATTTAAAAACTAATAGGTAATAAAATTTAATTTGCAATGTGGAATGTAAAAGGTCTCAAAACAGAACTAAAACTAATAAAATATTACATTGGATAGAAAAGAAAAAGGTAATGTTTATGTATGTTAGTTAGTTCATTAGTTAGTTTAAAACTGATAACTGGGAAAAGCACATTGAGCCAATGCTCGTTTCCAAGTGCTATTTGGAGAAGAGGGGAAGAGGAGTACAGAAAGGTAAATTATAAAAACATCAACCAGCAGTTAAATAGACATCTTTACAGGTGCAGATGAGCAAGCAGATAAACATCACTCTTAGCAGATGACATCAATACAGTGTGTATCTAATAATAACTAATACAGAAGACACATTTTACTCATATAGACTTTGGTTCCAAAATTGATAGGGATTCAGACTACATTTCCCCTATACACCTAATTTAAGAGAGGTAGCACTATTTTTTAAGATAGGTTCAATAGGCCCAAACATAAAAGAAAGTACCATAGATGATCACTGTAGATTTATAATTGCAGAATGCCAATTTACTGGATATAAATATGTTTTTTCAACAATATATGGACCAAATGAAATGAGCCTGACATTCTTCACAGAATACTTCCTTCAAATATCTATCTTCATTACCCCATACATAATTGGAGAGACTTCAGTGTAACCCAAACTAATCTAGACAAAACCACAAATATGGGTAATCCATAAAAAATATCACTCAAAATTATATCTAACTTCAAAATTGACTTATGACTAGCAGACCCATGGCATAGATTACCTGTATATTAAGAGGGAATAAAACACACTTATATCTTTGCAGCTCATCAAACCATGAATTGTTTTTCTTCTTAGTGTCAAAAACTATAGCTAATCACATATCAGACTGTGGATACCATGCTATACTGATCTTGGGTCATTCCCCATGTATTTTACAGTTAAAGTTCAAGCCATATAATGTATATGACAGAACTTGACATATGGGTCGGTCAATACTTGGAGACCCTCCTATTATGACGTAACTAAAATTATAAATTATAAATTTCTTTAAGGACAATTCAACAGGTGATATCTCACCACTAATAGCATGGGACTCATTGAAAGCATGGAATAGAGGCCATAGCATCATATGATAAAAAATTATTAAACAAAAGGTTATCCCAATCTGAAATGAAAATGCATCAGTTAGAAGAGATCTATAGCTCAACATTAGACACTCATATCTAAAAGGAATGAATACAAAAAAAAGAGGAAGCAATAATTTATTGATAATGCGACAAACTGAAAATCATATGTTACACACTCTGTCAAATTACCAATACCTTGCTGACAAACCACAACAATTACTATCTCAGCAAATTAAAAAAGATAAAGAACAGAACTCAAAAATTCTCCATGAAAGGTAGAGAGGGTTACACATATCAAAAACATAAAGAAATAATAGCACACTATACTCTTCAGAACACTATCCTTCAGCTGCAGAAATGTTCTTAAAAAATATGCATAACATACCAGCAGAAATAATTAACCACCTGACAAAATCCTGCTGGCTGTAGTTTCACCAGGAGAAGGGGGTGGGAGACAGAGTCAAAGGACTTTGCCAGATCTACAAACACAGCAATTGTTAGAATGCCTTGGTCAGATGCAGTGCAGATGTAATTGGTGATATGCAGCAGTGAGGAGATTGTAGAATGTTGTTTTCTGAATCCTGATTGGAAGAGGGAAAGGAGTTTGGTAGTTTTGAGGTACTCTGTTAGCTTGTATTGGACAAGAGATACTTGTACTTTGGCAAGAGCAGGGGAGGTAGATTGACCTGTAATTACCAGGATTTGAGGGATCGCCACCTTTGTGAAGGGGAATTATGCAAGTCGATTTCCAGGCTTGCAGTACTGTTCCTAAAATGTATGAAAAGTTTAGAAGGTGGGCTAGTGGCTTGGCAATTTCTGGTGAAGACATAAGCAGGAGCTTTGGGTGGATCCCATCAAGACTGGACTTGGAGGTATGTAGTGAATGGAGGGCATCGAGGACCTCTTGTTCAGAGATGGGTGTGAATTGGAAGGTGTTGCAGGTGTAAGGGGATTCCTGAGGTGGGTGGAGGGTGGACAGTTTTAGTTTTACATAAGATTTGAAAGTTATAAAAGAAAACTGAGCATAATGTACTGCCATTACTAACACCCTACACATGAAATATAACTAGGTAAAAAATAAGTTTGGACTCACTTTGTTTTTAAACAAACTTCATGATCATGGTCTAGGATTTTTGTAAAACTAAAAATGTCAGTCACCTGTTTCAAGAGAATATATTTTCAGAACATTACTTCTCCATTCTTGCAACATGGGTGTAATATATATATATATATATATATATATATATATATGTGTGATCTTAGGGTTTCCACCCCAACACTAACCCCACCACCAGACAGCAACGGAAAAAAACATTACTGTTTCATCCTTCCTGGGTCTTCACTAATCAGACATGAGGTGTGCCTTGGGGTTTATCCACCTAACATTCACCCCATTCGACCATGAAAGAAGCTGAGATGTGTACAGAATATGAAAAGGGGGTGAGTGTTATGGCTGACAACCCCAAGGCACACCCCATGCCTGATTAGCAAAGGCACAGGAGAGGTGAAACAGTAATGGTTTTGACTGTTGCTGTCTGGTTGGTGTGTCATGGTTGGAAAATCTAACCCTACATTTCCTTACTTTTGTCACTTGAACCCCAACTAGTGCCTTAATGAAGATTTTGCAAAGAATTTTCTTACTTTTTGAGATAGTATAATTGTATCCTTGTTTGTCTGTGGGAACGCATGTGCCTCTGGGCCCTGTGCTGCCATCCCTTTTTAAATGCATACAAATATGTTGCTGTGGAATTACAATGGGCTCAGAGGGTCCTGCATTTGCATTTGTAGTAAAACAGGAATGAAGTTGACAGCATAGCCATCCTATTATCCCACCTCATGAATCCAGTAATGAAAATTTTGAACTCCAAGCCAAAATATGAATCCGCACCATGGCAGCACCATTGGGCACCACATGTGCAAAAAACAGCTTGGCAAGGGTTGGAAGAATGACAGCTGTCATGTTCATGATGCGGTATAAAAAGATGTGTATGTTGAAAAGTTTTATTCAAAATATTTAAAATTGTCAAAGCTGCAAGGTATTGTAGGAAAATGTCAACATATTCACATAACTTTGGCATTTTTACATATTTTGACCCCAACAAATCTCAACATACCCTTCCTATGACCCCACCTGATGAACAAGGGCAATGAAAATGTTCAAATCCTACCCAAAAGGTGATTTCGGCAAGCGACTGAGAAATTGCCTTTCCAGGTGGATTTGCATATTTCCACTGCCATTGTTCATTAGGTGGGGTCTCATAAAGGCCATGTTGAAAATTTGGTGTAAAAACATGAACAATGGCAAAGTTATGCACAAAAGTTGAAAACCCCATTGAAATACAATAATTCCCCATACAAAAAAAACTTTTTGTATATAATCATACAAAACAGGAATCTTGTTTTGTATCACATAATATGAAACAACATTTATAATGTTGAAAAACCTTTTTTAAGAGGATCTCTGTAACAGAAAAGTGAAGAATCCAGCTAAGTGGGTCCTGATAATCAAGCCACATATGTTGCATGCACAAATGTTGAAATCTCCATTCAAATACTGTACTTTGATTTCCCATATGAAAAAATAATTTGTATCATACAAAACAAGAATCTTGTTTCATATCACGTGATATGAAACCAGATTTATAATATTAAAGAAAAACAAATTTAAAGGGATTTCTGTAACAGATAAGTGCAGAATATAGCTAAGAAGTCATGATAAGCAAGCTATGTGTCTGTTCTTCTCCAAAATATCATTTTTGGGGGTTTCTAAATTTGAATTTTGAGGCAAAACTGAAAAAAAGTCAGTGGCCAGATGAAAAAGGATGTTCCTCAAATGACAAAGGATGATGCCAATATGACAAAATAATTCTTTTTTCATTTCATATGGCTATTTTGAGGTGTTTATTGAGCATGCTCAGAACCAATTTATGAAAATTTAATTGGAATAACTTTGGAATGGATTAATATTTTTTTCACCAAACCAGCAAAAGGCAAATCTGTGAGTCGTCCCCTTTTTACCCTGAATATTTCAGACCAAAATTCCAAACCGTTTGGGCTGTAGCCAAATTCAAAGAAACCCCCATTCAAACCAAAGGGGAAAAAACTATGACAAAATTCTCTTTTTTTGTTATCTAGATCATGGAAACCACACATCCAACCAGAATGAAACTTGGTACATTCAGAGATCTACCACACAAGACTGTGCATGCAAACTTTTGTGCAAATCTGTTGAATGGTTATGAAGATATTAAAATGCAAAATTTTGAGTTTAACATAGAAATCCCAGTTCCACCTAACTGTAGTATATACAAATATATATATATATATATATATATATATATATATAAAGAGAGAGAGAGAGAGAGAGAGAGAGAGAGAGAGAGTAATGTGTAAGGGTGGTATACAAGGATGTATACCCATCAAGGGAGCTAATTACAGCTATTAGGCCAAAAGCCCAAAGGTGACTGGCTTTATTGCCCTAATTATCTCCTAAGATGGGTAAACTTCTGAGTGTGCCACACTTACCCATTGTTTGTTGAATATAATACATTAGCATGGTTATTATACTGTGATCGCATTTGAAATAATTTCTAGGTTTGAGTTTTTTTTTCTTTGGCCCAAGTTGCTTTCTGTAGTGCAGGGTACTCCTATATGAGGAAGTGTGTCTGGCCTGACCTATCCCTTACCTGCAATCGGGAGTGATGTGCAGTTACAGATGGGAGTAGCATGCTGTTGCTATCGGGAAGAGTGGACTGCATTTTCAGATGGTAAAGGCTTTATTTGTGATATTTGGAAGCAGCATCTGTCATAGAGCACAGAATTTGAGTTAGTTGGGTGGCAACAACATGGAGGGCATGATGCCTTAGAAGAGAGGCAGCAGCATCTTTGAGGAACATGGCTATTTGGTGAGTAATGAGGGAGGATAAAATGGTTCATTGCTGTGTTAATTAATTGTAATTAGTGTGATCCCATAGGGTTGTATGTAGTGTTTAATTAGTGTAGGTATATATGTTTAGTTACTAGGATTACTAGGAAAAAGATGGACATAAGTAGGCACTAGGCCCATCGATAATGTCTCCCCACACAAGAGGGCTAATTAAACCAGCAATTGTTTACAGTAAGAGCCTGTCTAAAGTGTTCTTGAAGTTGTAAAAATAGTTATTATCCACAACATGTTGTGAAAGTTTATTCAATGCCTTAATGGCTCTAATGGTGTAAAAACTATTTGTCTTAGCAGTAAGGGCTCCATGGATTTCTAACTTTTATTTTATGGGATTTTAGATTACTTCTGTCCGTACTATATTTTAACTCACATTCAGCCACAAGATCTTGGGACTGCAGTAGCTTAAAAAGGAACAGTAGATCGCCTCTTTGTCTCTCAGCTTTAAGAGAATGGAGGCCAGTTTCTACTAATCTGTCATTATAGCTTTTGTTTTTGAGCCTAGGTACAATCTTGGTTAGTGACCTCTGTATTCCATCAACTGTTTAGTGCCCTTAACCAGCAAAGGTGACCACATCTGGGACCCATAGTCTAAAATAGGACATGCATAACTTTTATAGATCGGTATGATGAGCTGCTCTGATTTACACATAAATGAATGCTTGATTCTGATAATCATGTTCTTGGCAGATCTAGCTATCATTAGGCAATGGTCAGAAAAGGATAATCCAATATTTATTAGTATTCCCAAGTCTTTCTCTTTACAAGAGCTCTTGAGTTTAATATTGTTACACGAGGTCCCTGCACCCAAATTGGTACCCTCAGAGGTACACCATAGGCAACTAGTGCTTAAGCATATGTTATACTAACATATAGGGCTAAGGGCATCTACCGTACAAGAGTAGATGTCAGGATATGTACGCATATTGTTGTAATACACTTTGCTTGCTAATACATACAGTATGCATTTTCTGTGTATTTCTTGTAAGATGACAAGGCACCTGTATCCTTGGAATAATTATGATATGTAAGTCGGCATTGCCACCTTTTGGTGATTTGTACCACTGCATTGAGTTATGTAAGACTGTATAAGAACTCTTTTGTTTCACAAACTGATGACTACTACAAAACTGTATAATGTTATATTGGACTATGGAGCCTCCTCTAATTTAACCAATAGGGCTCATCTCTGTAACTAGAAATGTTTCTGTCTTACAGTAATCATAGTAATTATCATAGGTATATAATGTGATACACTAATCTTGTACCTCGGAGATCCTAAAAGACACAAAGAAACCTCAAGGTATAGGGAACGCTTAGCACTGGCTCCTGGTTCTTATTGGTAAGAACTGCTTAGGACAACTGTGATTTTATCCTTTTTGGTAGTAATAAACAAGTTTATTACTCTTATGCAACGTGTCTGTCATTATTTGCATTCCCAATATTGCCAAGAACCTGAAAGTGAGGTTTAGACCTCCTGACAATATGGTCTAAGATATAAGAATAGTTTGGGTTGTTCTTGCCGAACTGGAACAGTGCACATTTGCTAGCATTCAGAGTCATACCATTTTGGGTTGCCCCGTTTTCAGTTTTACCCAGGTCACAATTTAAAGGTGTATGTTTACTGAGCGACTTGACCTTTCTCCCTAGTTTGGTGTCATCTGCAAATTTGAGAATCATGTTGTTTATATCCATACCCATATCACTAATACATATATTAAAGATTACAGGTCCCAGCACTGAGCCCTGAGGGATGCCACTACTCACAATTCCATCACTGGACCTAACATTGTTGATAAATATGCATTGCGCTCTCTTATCCTGCCAATTATTAATCCATCGGATTAGATCTTTGTCAATACCTAGAATATATAATTTAGTTATCAGGTAATTGTGGGGCACTTTGTCAAATGCCTTGGAAAAATCTAGCTTCTCAAATCTCACAAGTGTTCTGGCTAATCGGTGTGTTCGTTTAAGCAAGCTAGAACATGTACTTTGCTATCAGACACCAAGATACATATATGCTGCTGCTGCAGCTCTCTGTTTTCTCACAATATCACACCTACTGACTGATTCAGAAAAAAAATCATAAAGTGTAAACAGTGAAACATTGATGCAACTGTTTGTATAGTTTTCTGCATACTGTTATATTTAAGTCAGATATCAGTCTTATTGCACTTCAGGTGGAAAGTGGCTGCTACTAGTGTTTTGCATACAATATACAGTGAGATGTTTTGTTTGTTGACTCTTTTGATCATAGTCAGTGAGTCATGCAAGGTGACGTGAATAGTTGCCAGTCCACTGTCTTCCATATCTTGGTTGGGAAAGATCAGAACCCTGCTGACAACTGGATAGATTCACTCATGGAACTCCACTTCTGCATTACAATTAGTTGGTGTTGCTCTCTTGATTAGTTAGTGTTTTGCATGCACTACATAGAGAATAATGGATAGGCAACTGTGTGTTACGGATTTTTTTACACAACCGAGGTGTGTGATGACCCATAAACCTCAAGAGTAAAAATCAAGAGATTTATGAGATCATCAGACACTGAGGATGTGTAAAACAATCCATGACACACAGTCATCTGTGTTTTATTTTTATGTTTGCTTGCACGCATGCATGCAGAGCATGCACAAGAAACATCTTGCAACAGTACCATGTTTCAGAGGTGTGTCAGTGTTGCGGCCAAAGCAGTAGATGCTTTACTGGGCTCATCTCTCAGCCACCAATCAAGGGGAAAGATGACAATGACAGCAGCTTCAAAGAGAGCCAAGGAGTTGAAACTAATCTGCCGCTGCAATCACAAACAGCTTTGTCACTGCAACGGTACCTCCCCCCTCCCTTGCAACCGTGCCAGCTCCTGCTGCCCAGGACTCTGTCCATGGCCCTTGCTCTGCCAACAACTTGTTTTTTCTGTGTGCCTTTCCTGGTGAAACAAGTAATGAGCCATGGCTCCTGCCGCCCTCCACACACTATAAGGAAAGCCAATATTGGGGTGCCCACTCCCCGTGTCGGCATGTATTCCCCCCTCCATTAATGTGGCACATTGGGAGCCCACCCCAGTGTGCCAAAATGTTTCCAACACAGGGATGCCCACTTCTGGTGTCTGATGCACCCCTCCACAAAATCCATGTGTAATCTGCCAACATTGGGGTGTCCAATCCCCATATCAGCATGACCTCCCCACTACCACTATTGTGGCACACTGGGAGCCCACCCCCATGTGCTGAAATGTTGTTTTTTTAAACCTGTAAAATAAAGAAAACCATCCCCCTGCATGTTTTCCTTTTTTTACCTGTAAAAAAAAAAACAGTCCACCATTGTCTCCCTAGTCCCCCCTCCTCCCTTCCACTGAGCACCCACCTCCCTGCACTCCCTCACCCATACTTACCATCCAGAGGTTGGGAGCAGTGATCTTCTCTGCACTGGGACATGTCTGCACTCTTCAAAGCTGAACTGTGAACTGACGAATCAGGTAAGCACTGTTTAATGGGAGTCAATGGGGGGTTTCAACTTAGGTTGATATCTTAGCCATTTTGAGGAACTGTGGCCCCAAATTTTCAACATAGCATTCTTGGGACCTCACTTCATGAACATGTTACTGTCACTTCATTACTCAGTTCTGAAAGGTGATTTTGCGGTCACTGCATAGAACCATCTTTCAGGATCAAATAATGAAACAACAGTGCCACTGTTCATGAGGTGGGGTCCCAAAAAAACAATGTTGCAAATTTGGTATAAAAATTCCAAGAAATTACGGTGGTACAAGTGTGCATTGCACAGTTTCTATACACACTTGTAATTGCACCAATTTTTTATATTTTCACTCAAGATTTTCAACATTGCCATTATTTCACACCTCCTTAACAACAGTACAGCTGTCATTTTTCGCATCCTTCCTGAAATGTGTTGTTGCCCCTGTGCCACAAAATGTCATGGTTGCTGTGGGAAATCGACTTTCAGGACAGATTAACAAAATCACAGTGCCACTGTTCATGAGACTACATCCCAAAATGCTCATTTTTAAAATTTGGTGAAAAGATTCCAAAAACATATTGCTTTACGGGCGTGCATTGTGTAGTTTTTACGCATGCTCATAACTTCATCAATTGTTCATATTTTCAGTCCAGATTATCAACATTGTCATTTTTTCACACCTCCTCATGAACAGTACAGCTGACATTTTTCACATCCAGCCTGAAATGTATTTTCCCACCTGTAGCACAGTATAGCGTGGTCGCTTTGCAAAATCACCTTTTGGGACTGAGTAATGAAATGATAGTGCCACTGTTCAGGAGGTGGGGTCCCAAAAAGCCCATTTTGAAATCTGGAGTGAAAATACCAACAAACACCTGGGGTGTTAGGGTTTCCAACCATAATGCCTCACCCTGTAGAGACTGACAGGTGTTGGGGTGTGACTTGGGTTTGTCATCCATAATGCTCACGCCTTTCCACCCCATCCCCACCCTGCAGCCAGTGACAGACATTGAGGTGTGCCTTTGGGTCTTTGGCCCTAACGTTCACCCCATTCTTCTATTCTGCACCCATCTGAGCTTATTTCCTTATGGAATGGGGAGAACGTAAGTGCTGAAGACCCCAAGGCACACTGCGACACCTGTTGGTGTCTGCAGGGTTAAGTGAGGTGGATTGGCTTGAGCATTATGACTGATGACACAAAGGCACATCCCCAATGCCTGTCAGTCTCTGCAGGGTGGAGGTGGGGGTTGGCGTTAGCTCAGTACTTCACTGCCATTCATATTATGCATCTCTCTAATTCCTTCACTACCAATGCCAGCAAGCAAACATTCAGCATTGACAAATGCTTGTTTTTCATAATTATTGGTGCAAGGAGTCAGAGTGTGAGACATAGAACAAAGACCCCACCTGCACAAATCAGCCCCAGGAGCTGGGTAGAAAACATTGTAATTACTGGGTATGACTTTATACCTGGTTATTATTGTATTTCATTAGAGCTCATTATCCAATCATTAATAGGAATCACCAGTAATTATACAGTGATACTTTCAATGTTGCTGCATCCATAATCTATGCACTTTGTACAAATTCTACATTGTTTTCTTTTTCTGGAATTCACAAAACATGTTATAGACTGAGGAACTGTGAGGGGTAATGTGCTTGTTATATCGTTTTATAAAAATTAAAGAAATGAAATGCAAAAAATACAGTATGCTAATTTATCAGTTACTGTTTAAGCACCAAGCATGGAAAGTAAGAAGGGTAAAAAGTCTCCTGAGCTTTGGTGATTCTGTGGAGTGGCAATTTTCAGGGTTTGAAACATCATGCAATACAGCATTGGTGTTGTACAGACTTCTACACCCTCTCTCCATGCATTAGCATGTGACTACATGTCCTGTGCCTAGGCAGACAATGCAAAGTTAGACTGACAACAATACTATGTTGAGTGATCATTCAACCCCTAACAAATTCCACTCTAATGATTCACTAAAGGCTCAAGGAACTTTACACCCTAACATCACATTTCCTGACTTTCTACAGTTTGTTCTTGAACCCTAACTAAAACATGAAGGTATAGTTTTGCAAATATATAGTTATACTATATATGGTACATAAATAAGCATTAATCCATGATGAAGGAAGGCTCTACTTGGGAATTAATGCCTGGTTGGGGCGGCACAAGGTCGCAGGCCGAGTGCCTCCAATCACCAACTGGGCATTAATTCCTGAGTACAGCCTGACTTTGAAGTGGATTAATGTGCTTATAACATGGCAAGATATTCAACAATTAATATAAAACATGTTATCATAAAATAATTACACATATACAGGTTTCAACATTTCACATGATTTTACTGTAGTTTTGCCCTTTTTAGCATTTGGTTGTATTGTGGTTGGTGTATTATGATTTTTATATTACAAATATGACCATTTGGTCAGTCACTGTATATTAATATCACAAACAATTGTAACATTTCATTCAGATAAAGAATTCTGTGAATATTGTCCTTGAAAACATTGCTCGCACCGTCTGGTTACAGGTGCATTGAATTTTGGGAGTGTACATTTACATATTCCAATCCAAATACAGTATACAACGGTGTCACAGAAACTTTGTTTATCACTAAGTGGTTGAACTGTGGATGATAAACAGTGCAGAATTTACTGCTTTTATGTCTGGAATGGTGCGACAAACATTTTCAACTAACAAAACACTGATAAGCTTAAGTATTACAAAATACTCTACATATAACGATTCCCTTTTGCCTTTACTGCCTTCACAGATTACTCGGGCTGCTATTAGTGGGACCTGCAGTACAATTATTAAAATTTACAGGGCCATTGCTGACATTGAAAGGGATGTCACTGAATGAATTTGGAGATTCTGCATTGTGGGCAGTGCTCT
Source organism: Neoceratodus forsteri (assembly GCA_016271365.2). Taxonomy (NCBI): domain Eukaryota; kingdom Metazoa; phylum Chordata; order Ceratodontiformes; family Ceratodontidae; genus Neoceratodus; species Neoceratodus forsteri. The sequence goes on along the minus strand of JADMNL010000024.1, from coordinate 384,328,494 downwards.
TCATGCTGCTTGATTTTTTTTTTCGCTGCTGGGGAACATTTCCCTGCTTTTTTTGTGACTGACTCTGTTTTCATTTCTGTGGTATGGGTTGCTTCTCTCATTTTGATAAGAAATAACAAGTTTGCAGTGACTATTAGAGCACCGCAAGGTGGATTGGTGGGATTCACCATGTGCTTATATTCAGTGTTTTGGTGAATGGCAATTACAATGTGAAGAGTTCCAGTACTGCAAAATCAAGCAGACATTGCTAGGGAATTAATGCCCACTTGATTTTGAGTCATGGGTTGGGTTTCTACATATTGAATCATTGTATATCACATGAGCTTGTCTTGCCATTTTACAAAAACAAATATATTCCTACTTACATCTATAGTTGTATGCATGTATGTGTCAAGCAAGAGGGCATAACATTTTTCCAACCAAATTATGACAAGTTTTTAGCCTTAGTATAGCAGATTAAAATGATTCATGTTGGCTGTATTCAACATAAATACCCACCCCCTGAGGACATTATTGCAAATCTTTAGTGCTCTGGGAAGAATGTAGATTTTTAAACAATTCAGTTTTTAATTTTGTTCTCATTTAATAGGGGCATACTGGTTTTTGTGTTGGATAGCCAAAAGAAAAGAAAGCATTACAATCAGGTGTGATCTAATAGAATAAACAAATTACTTGAAGGGGTAGGGCTGTGCAGTATTTACAAATGGGTGACTCTTTGTGCCAGCAGCCTGTTTCAATCTGATGACAAAGTCATAATACCCTAAATGACATCCCTGTCAATGAGGTAATCCCATACTACATCAAACTTTTTAATAAATATACAGTTCATTCTTGCCCTGTAGCTACAATGCAAAGTCATTTTTATTTATCAATTTGGCATCTTTTTTGTCCAGCTCAAACTGTATTATAGTACTTCATACAGATACACTGACTTGCACAAACTGAAAATGACCACTACAGATTGTCTAATAACATCAACTAGCAGCATAGTTTTCATCTCGATACTATTTATTTATCATCCTTCTGTCTTCTAAGCAGGTCCTTGGCCACACTATGTCCTCCATCTGTGTCATTGGCTGTGAAAAGATGTGTGGGTTCTAGGGTTTCCAGAAGATTTGAATTGGAAACAGTACCAACAGCCATTGCAGCACAGGGAAAAAGCTTTATTGCTATCATGTACTTTGATCATCCATGTCACTCAAACTATGTCTAAATGTTCCACCTATTCAGTGGTGGGCTCAGGTAGACAATGCTTGCCTGATTCCAATATAACAAACCATAACAAGCAATCACCATTTAGGACAGTTTTAAGTCATATGAACATTGTTTGACCTAATTGTGCTGTATATTGTACAAAATAAAAAAAATTATCTGTTACTTACAAGATCTATAATTACATCTCTTGGTTCTGGTGACATTTACAAACCACTTGAGTGATCTTGTGATTTATAATATCAACCTCTTGATTGAATTATAGCCTTTTAATTCACAGCTGCCTATCAAGTTTGTTATATATAATACCTATGGATTACCTGCTGTTAATCCTTCTGCTGTAATTACTGTTTCAGTGAAGTCTAACAGTATCATCTGACAGTACCTTCTGGTGTTAAACCCAAGCTGACTCTTCCCTATTAACTTGTATTTGTCCAGCTACATAATGCTGCTGCTGCTGATGATAATAATAATTATCAGACCTTGAATCAATGCAAGGCTAATTGATTTATAGTACACTGGATCTTAGTGTCATGCTTTTCCAAACAGGAAGCATATTTATCTGCTTCCAAATTTCGAGTACATCCTCCATTCTCAAAGACTCCACATAGAACTCTGCTAGTGGTTGAGCTGCTAGCTCATTTGTCAGTTTCATCAGCACACTTACGCAAAGATTATCCATGCCAGGCATGTAACACTGCCCTATATGGCATTTATGGGTACAACAAACCACACAACATACAGGAGATGAATCATGCAGAGTACAGACTAAAATTCTCTTTGTTGTCCCGGATTCCCCTTTTCCCCCACAAAAGACAAAACCATTTTTATGTTGTTGTGCTCAGATTGGCAATTGATTTATTGTATATCATAATTTCATTTACAGTTCCCATCATCATTTATTATTGTCTCTTTCACAATTGCATTTTTATTGCATCCATATATCAATCTCTGATCATCCCTCTTTCTTCCTCTTCTCAATCCCCCAGATGAAAACCTGGGTGCCTTCTTCTTCTTCTCTTTTCTGGTAGGTAATGGTGAGAACCGAGACCACTTTTTCTCCTTCAGTTTCTCCTTCTGCTCATCATATTCCTTTTTCCTTCCCCCCCTTCCCTCCTTCCCCCCTTTTCCCCCCACCTCTGCCATCCACCTCTGACAGACCATAAGACCATACTGTTCCCCTCCCATATTCCACCACAGGCTCTCTTTTGATGGGTGGGTGGGAAAGAACAAAACTTCAGCAAAAGTGGCTGAACCACCACTGTGCTGACCCTTATGTTCCCCTTTTAGCCCTTCCCCTTCCTGTCTACTTGCCTATTGTCCTGTCCCGACCTGTCCCTCCCCTTGCCTTCCCCCTTCCTGTCTGAGCACACCTTCTTCAGATAAGGGGAAGGGTGCACCAGGACAACTTGGCCTGCCCCTTAAAAGACAAACTCCATTGTCCCAGATTCCCCCTTTTCCCCCACAAAAGACAAAACCGTTTTTCTGTTTTTGTGCTCAGATTGGCAATTCATTTATTGTATATCATAATTTCATTTACAGTTCCCATCATCATTTATTATTGTCTCTTTCGCAATTGCATTGTTATTGCATCCATATATCAATCTCTGATCATCCCTCTTTCTTCCTCTTCTTGCTCCCCCAGGTGAACACCTGGGTGCCTTCTTCTTCTTCTCTTTCTGGTAGGTAACGGTATCATATTCCTTTTCCTTCCCCTCACCCCCCTTTTTTCCCCATAGCCAGTCTCCAGCTTGCTTTGGATGACTGGCCTTCCCCCCTTTTAGGGTGCTTCCTCCTTTTTTTTCATTTTATTTTCCTTCCTGTCTCCTCCATACCTCGATAAATCCCTTCATTTCTGTGTTAAACATGTCTATTGCTAAGTTTGACAGGTGCACCCCATCTGATCTGTAAAAATCCTTTACCCATTCTTCTACCCCTCACAGTATTATGTGTTCCCCCATCTTTCTTATCATTGTTCCCACCCTTCTATTAATCTTCCTCCTGGCCCTGTCGAATGCTAATTGACTGTGTTCATGTCTCCATAACCTCCTTGGTATCATATCTGACCAAGCTATGCTCACCCCTGGTCACCACTGCTATATTTTCCCCACGTACCCTTTTACCTGCATATATGTGTCCACCCATGGCTTTCCCCCAATGTCATTACCCCCTAGGTGTATAATAATTAAATCTGGGGTGGGTCACCGCTCTTTAATTTCCTTCAGGGTAGGAAGTAGCTGGGCCCATCTCATCCCTCAGATGCCATGCCAAACCAACCTACATTTCCTTACATCCTGGTACAGCTGTTTTCTCCCAGCCTTTTTTTCCACTCTCTTTTTTGCCCAATAAACGTAGGAGTGCCCACAGATCCATACTTCTGTGATCCTCCCTCTACCTGTAGGATTTAAGCAGAATATATACAGTATCTTAATCATCTTCTTGACTCCCTTTCTTCATTGCACCCTTCTTTTAGCCCCCCCCTGCCCCAATCTGGTTCTGCACCTGTAAAACAAAACACAGATGACATGTTACTCTCCAAACTGCAGGGCCAGAATAAACCTCTTGTAGCTGGCAGACTGCCAGCACCCCTTTTCCAACATATTAGTCACCGTCTCCTCTGCCGCTGCCCATTGTGAAGCAGCCCCTAATCGAAAAGAGTGAGACGAATAATTGCCTGGGTCCTCGCCCAGGAACTCCATGCCTTTTCTGAGTATGGCCGATACTTGGTAACTGGTCACCTTCTTCCCATCTCCATGCACAAACAATTTCCCTTTCTTAATCCTATGCTCTGCAGTGTAAGCCCACAAAGCCTTTACTGGGCACACTGTGCCATCTATGTGAGCCTTAATGGTTACGGTGCAACTGTTCCCCTCTTCATCCATTTTTGACCTCTTAATTATAAATTGTATTTCTTCCAACCCCCACCTCATGTCCCCCCATGCCAACCCCCATCTTCGTCTTTTCTGTCATGCCCTACAGCCTTGCTCACTCTCAGAGCCCCTGCAAACATCACTAAATAAATTGTGTGAAATAACTATGCCTCATCCATAGATCTGCAAATAGTTGGTAGTACCCCCTTAAGTTTGGCTAGCCAGTATTCTCCTATTGGTCGCCTACTATCTTTAGGTCTTTGTTTCACCCTACTCCACCCTTGCATCATTCTCCTTATCAACGTTGACTTCATTGGGTCTTTTCACTTCTTTAGGCTACAAACTAAACTAATCCCCACTAGGTATACCCTCATCGTGGTGTGAGCTGTTCCTCTCTACCGTTGGTCTACTGTGAACTTCCTTAGCTGTTCCTCTGTAAGTGGCCCACTTACATCCATGTGGTGAGCTTCCCTGAATGTTTGCAACACCCGCCAAGCCCCTTCATAGGCCCTCAAGGTCCGCGGTGCCCATGAGCTGCGAAATAGCATTTCGGCTCCCTCTTGCCAATGTCCCAGATATTCATTGGTATGGGTGTTTTTTGATCCTCTGCTGTTGGTGCCAGCATCTGGTACCAGTCCAGCTGCAGATGGGAAAGGCTGTCAGCTAGGACATTTTTAACCCCTTCTATGTGCTTGGCCATGAACAACATATTCAATTGCAAGGCTCTTAACACTAACTGTCTCAACACCTGCATGACCATCTCGGACCTGGCTCCCCTGTTGTTTAAAACCTCTACCACTGCCTTGTTATCACACCAAAATGTAACCTTCTGATTCTGTAGTTCCTCCCCCCACACCAGGGTGCAGGCCCAAATGGGCATGATCTCCAACAGTGTGATGTCTTTTACCTTCCCGTCTCTTACCCAATTTGCAGGCCATGATTCTGCAAACCACCTTCCCCTCAAATAGCCCCCATACCTAACCCCCTGCTGCATCTGTATATAATTCGAGATCTGTGGTATACACCCATTCCTCTTGCCAGAAAGAACAGCCATTGTAGCTGCCGAGGAATTCTTCCCACACCCTGAAGTCTTCTTTTACTCCCTTTGTTATGTCTACCCAGTAGTGCAGTCTGGTTATTCCTGCTGTGGCCCTTGCTAGTCTCTTAGTGAAAGCCCTTCCTCGTCCAATTGCTACAAGCAAAATTCAGATGTCCCAAGACCTGTTGCACCTGTTTTCAATTGCACCCTTCTCCTGCTTGTATGTACTTGGGTCAGCTCCTTCAGCTTCAACAGCTTGCTGTCTGGCAACCTAAAGACCTCTCCCCAGGTGTCTATTTCAATGCCCAGGAATTCTAACACCTTACTGGGTCCTTCTGTTTATTCCGGTGCCAAAGGTACCCCCAGCTCTCTACACAAATCTTGGAAGCTGGCCAGCATTCTTTCTGTCTCTCGCCTACCAATGACTATTAAAAGGAAGTCATTCAGGTAGAGTATGACTGCCTTGTGCCCTGTTTTTTCCTGAAAGATCCACTGCAAGCAGGTGCTAAATGCTTCGAATGTAGCACATGCTATGGAACATCCTATGGGTATTGCCTTGTCAAAATAGTATTGGTCCCCCACCTTAAAGCCCAATAGATCCCAATCTTCCCTTCTAACTGGAAACAATCTGAAAGTGGACTCTATGTCTGTCTTGGCCATCCAAGCATCTAGAGTCACTCAGATAATTTGAACAGCCTCTTCTAATGTGGCATAGGTTACCTTACTATGTTCCTCACTTATAAAATCATTCACTAAGTCCCCCTCTGGAAATGACAGATGGTGAATCACCCTGTATTCTCCCTTTTGTTTCTTGGGGACTAAACGCAAAGGGGAAGCTCTCATATTCTGTAATGAGTGGTAGAATATGGCCCTTCTATTCTACCAGCCACCTTTTCCTTCTCTATTTTCTGTTTCAGAATGTCCTCCTTTCCCTTAACTGACCCCAAATTGTTCGCCTCTCTCGCCGGCCTTGGGCCTTCACACTGTAATGAAAAACCTGTTCAAAATCCCTTGTTAATTGACTCTGCCACCTCTCTATCTGGGTTGCTTCTTGACCATTTTTCCCACACTTCTATCTCAATGGTAGTTCTTGGCCCCTGGAATTGATCTCCTAACCTCTTCGCTCCGCTCCTCCTACACCCCCCTCCTTGACACTTTCTTGTCCCCTGTGTTCAGAAAGCCTGGCTCCCCCTACCTGCATGTCCTCTGTCTCTGGCACCTCTATTCCATGACTGACCCCATACCCCTGTCCATCTTGAAAAAGCTGCTGGCCTGTTTCTTGCCCCCCTGCCCCTTGGGCCCCTTGTGTCCATGTTGTTCTGCATCTGCTCACTGGGTGGGCTCCACCATATTTTGAGCATGCGTACTGGAAATGGGATTGGGGCCAGGAACAAAATGTCCTATTGTAACCCCAGCAACACCTATAGGGGACTCCCTCTCTTTTTACCATCTCTCCTTCCAGCGTGGACTGATCGGGTTACATAGTCTGTCCACAGATCTAACTGCTTTGTGTCCCATCTCACATCCCCATATGTCACCATCCTTTGCCAGAAAAATTCATCATAATAAATCCATCCTACTCCTCCTTTTGCCTTAGCCTGTCTTATTATCAAAGAGTACGTAATCAGAGGTATACCCAACTCCGGTTTCCTCTCCAACACTATAGCTGAGTATGTGGTGAAACCTACAAACCACCCATCCCATGTCTTCCCTTTAGTAAATTTGTCCTCCTCTTTCCTACCCAGTAAGACTTCTGCTGCTGCCATCTCACTCTTCCCAATATTCTCTGTTTCCTCATATTTTGCTGCCGATTCCCTGCTCACTAACGCAAAAATGTCTACGTACTCCCCTTTCCATATTTTTTCTTTTGTAGCCAGCAGTACATGCTCCCCTATTCTTATTCCCGGTACTCCTATCTCCCTTGTTCCCTTTTCTATGTTTTCCATCACTTTTTCCTCCTCCCTTGTTATCTCCTTATCTGACCTAATCTCTGCCAGTGCTGACTCCATCTGGCCCAACCCTCTGTCCTGAGTGCAGCAATAATTTGGCCTATGTATTCCTTGATGCTTTCTCCTACCAACCCAGATACATTACCGCCAAGTTCGTCTGCCCCCTGTGGCCTGCTGTCCTCACAATGCCCTGTCTTGTCACCCTGTGGCTGGATGACTGGCTGTGATATTGTCTGCAGAGGAACCACTGTGCTCGGGGGATCTGGTCTGGGTTCTCCCGTGGGAACCACCACCTGCTCTTGGGGAGGTACTAACAGGTCTGGTACACAGAGCTACGGTGGTACTGGGATGACTGCTCTGGGAGGAACCACCAGTGGTGGCTGTGCCCTCATTGGGCTGTGTGGCCTCCCCGCTGGCCATTTCCCACCACCCCCTTTTCCTTTCCCTGCTTTTCACTTCTCGATGGATCTCCCCGGCTCCTCCCTTTCTACCATCTGCCACATTCTGTTGGCCTTCTCTGCAAGCTCCACAGTAGCCTTGTAGGCATCCTCCTTTGATGGCCTGTTCTTTTTTGGTGCCATTTCCTCTAATTGCCTGTTTAAAAGCTGTGAAAAAACTGACAAAAACATCTTAATTAATCTTCTTCTATAACTAGGCCATTCTATAGATAGGCCCCTTTTGATTGTTGCCATAGTCCCCTCTTTCCCTTTAAAACTGGCCCTGTGCCCATGTGAGCTGACTTCCCTTAGCCTGGCCTAACATATGACCTGCTTTGCCATGATAAGACAGTGTCTGACATCATGCCGCATGGCCTGGGTCACCCGGCCTAGGTTTGTCCTCCCAGAGGCTCTCCCTTTGTCCTCCGTTGCCATATCACCTGAAAAAATGGCATTTAAAATCATCCCTGTCCCCCCTGGCCACAAAGGCCTGTCTCGCTGCAATATACAGCCTCTAGTGTCGTGCTGCATGGCCTGGGTCTCCTGACCCTGGTTCATCCTCCCCTGGGACCTGCCTTGTCCTTTGTTCCACATCGCCTGGACAAAAAGCATTACTAAAACTTTCTTGGCCCCATGGTATCTACCGCTGACCTCATGGCCTTCTAGGCCTAGTCCTTCTTTTCCTTGCACCACCCCAGGCCTTAGCCCACATCCAGTGGCCGTTCAATGCCCATGCACCTGTTGCTGCACCACGTGGCCCCCTTCGCCTATCCATTCTCCCCTTATATGCCTCCACATGCCTCTGGCCACACTACATGGCCTCCCAGCCTAAACACACCATCCATCCCACTCGATGACTCCATGGCGTCTGATGTTACCTCGTGTTTCCCACAGCCGCTCCTCAGGCATGGGGCCCTGTTTCCTTCTGTTTTCTCCTATTCAGGAAGCCCCTACCCCCCAACTCTCTTGTCCCTAACCCTCTCACTGCACGGCCCTCCATGGCATGTGACATCACGCCACATGGCCGTCCCCTGTTGGCACAAAGCTAGCCCATTCAGCCAGGCCTCAAAATCACCTGTCTCTCTGCTTCCCCCAGGTTCTTAGAGTAGTACACATTATAGAGAGCTTCCCTCTGGCCTTAAAGCAGTCCATCTTGTAATCCTCCTCTTAGATTCACAAAGAAACCATGGCTCAACCCAACACATAACCCTCTCACCACATGGCCCACCGTGGCATGTGACGTCATGCCACGTGGCTGTCCCATGTTAGCACAATGCTATCCCATTCAGCCCGGCCTCAAACCCCTGTCCCTTTGCTTCCCCCCAGGTTCCTAGAGCAGTACACATTGTAGAGACTCTTGCTTGCTAGGCCACCATGGGCCAAACCCCACCACGTGTTGTTCTTGCCCTTAATGATCGTGTGTCCTACATCTCATCTTGAGTACCTTTCATCCCCAGTTGCTCCAAACTCATTCAGCCGCTTCTCCCTATGTCCTCCAGGCAAGGCCCCCAACCCAACTAAACACTAGCATTGTTGCTTATCTCATGCTGTTCTGTAGCATGTCCCCTGCCTCTATTTTCTTTCTTCAGCTCCCCCCGCTACCCCAATACAACAAACAACACTTCAAACTTAAAAGGACCATTCTCTTATTACCCATGACACACAAACTTTCTTTTTTTAAATCGTCCTATCCAGATTACCATAAATTGCTTGTTTACTCTTACCTTCATTCTCTTAATGCACAAACCTCAGCTCCAAACAAAAACTCCATGATGTCAATCCGAAGTGCTGCAGTTTCAGTGTAAAATAAAACTTCAGCAAAAGTGGCTGAACCACCACTGTGCTGACCCTTATGTACCTTTTTAGTCCTTCCCCTTCCTGTCTGCCTGCCTATTGCCCTGTCCCCACCTGTCCCTACCCTTGCCTTCCCCCCTCCCTCTCTGAGCACACCATCTTCAGATAAGGGGAGGGGTGCACCAGGACAACTTGGTCTGCCCCTTAAAGGGCAAACTCCATTATAGAAATGCTCTCCTACAGGTAAAGAGGGACAGACCATACATTCTCAAGGTCTAGACAAACAGGCTTGGGTTTGGTAAAGATCATGGCAAACCCAGACAGTTAAGAGACAAGCACAGTTGAAACAGTAATCAGGTTTGGTTTGCTAAAGACTTTTTTACTGTGGTCTTACAAAGTACAGAAGAAGCCCAAAATCAGAAAGTGCACACTGGGGTGGTGGTGCTCTCAAAACAATTGCAATACAGTCACTTAAGAGTTAGGGCACTCTCCAGCATAGTAAAATTCTGCTCTAACCACTTATGTTTCTTTACATCCTTTTATTATTAAAAATAATTATTTTTTATTTTTAATAATAAAATGATATAAAAAACACTTCAGTGGTTGGAGTCAAATTTCACTATGCTGGTGAGTGCCCAAACTCTTAAGTGATTGCACAGAAGAAGCCCCTTTATTTTTAATTAAATGGAACTGTCTAAACTGGTTTGAGATCCTGCTATGTTGAGTATTCTTTTATTAAGAAGATATTTTGCTTTAGATCAATTCTAATGTTTTATATTTTCATTTTAACAGTATAAACTACCTATATATTATGATTTGTCTTTGCGCAGTATAATTTGCTCATTGAACCTCAACTGTGCTCATTGTCACAATATTATTCAAAGTATTTCTTATCATGATTTATGCTTATTGCCTGTTATCACCCATATTGTAATTTTACCTGAGCCTTATGTTTGACTACATTCTGTACACAGATTTTTGTTTGCACTTTTTGCACTTTACTACCTTGTATCTTTGCTGTCCCTGTCCCCCTCCCTTGGATAATACCTTGAAATGAGCCTTGGCTCAATGTGCCTTTCCTGGGTGCCAGTTATTAATAAATAATTATTTTATCCCCACCTATGAAGCGGGGGGGGGCATGATGAACCTATAGTCCCTTTTGACATCAAATTACTCTGTTATTATTGCTCTGGGTTTGTCTTTCTCATGTCTGGTTTGAAATTCTTATGATAATCATGTTGTAGATGGAGAAAGTTATAAAATAATTGTCAGATAGTGCAGTTGTTGAAAAAATTGAACTGATGAAACATTTTTCTAATCCAGATCTTGTATGTGAAAAACCTCCCAGTGAAAGAAATTAATATTTCCAGAAATTAGCAGATATGACCATTGAGAGAATGAGGGACAGGGGTGATGGGCAGTGCCTGCATTTCTCAAAACCAAGGTAATGAAGACAGTGTTTAAATGACTTGTGACCTATTATCATTCTGACCTGTCCTTAACAAAATACTCAACACTTTTTCAGCTAGAATGAGAAATATTTGGGGGAAGGTGTGTGACCAGTTACCAAGGAAAATGGCAGCTTGATCCTATTTCTCTTTACCCTCCCCATCCCTACTCTACAGGCATCCATGTCTTTTCCAACAGAGATTGCTACCTCTGATAGCATTAAAGTCTTGCTAGGAGTCTATACTTTGGTATTGTACCTTTTTTGTTTCTTTCTGCCATTGCTCCTTACCATGATTTGTGAAGCTGAAGTTTTTGCCTTGAGGCTTGTAACTCTGACCTGTGCAAAGAGATCCTTACTGAAGATGGAGACTGCCCTCTGAGTAGAAAAAGTGGAGTCTATGTTCTTGCAACTGCTTGTTGAACTACAGGAAATCAAATAGAGTGCAACTCACAATTCTGCCCACATTGCAAATCTTACAGCTCAAACTGCTATAACCGAGAAACAAGTTTCAGACATGGAAACAACATGCCATGAACTCCGGGCTCAGCTCCATGAACAAGACAAGCTACTGTATACTCTCCATGCAAGCTATGTTAGATAATTTAGAAAACAAGGGCTGATGAAGTAATTTGAGATTTGTCAGCTTCCTGAAATAGTAGAGTTGGAGGACACTATATCTTTTCTACAGTATTTATTACCTCAAATACTTAAACTGACTGGGGAAAAGAGATTCAAAATTGAGAGTGCCCACTGCTTCTTAGCCCCCCAGCCTGAACACTGTGAGTGCCCCATATCCATCATTGCAGGCTTCCTTCGATTTCAGTTGAAGGAAGATATTCTACGATGAGTGAGGAAACTCACTACCCTGGACTAGCAAGGCCACTGAAATATAATTTTTCAAGGCTATTCTAATGACTTTACCATATGGTGGAGAGCTTTCACCAATGCTCATCATGTCCTGCACTGGGCAGGAATACCCTTCTCACTAAGACACCCAGCATTGTTACATCTTATTCATATTGGTGTCCCTCTCATTTTCAGTACCCCAGAAGCAGTGATGGAATACATTGCCAAACACTGGCTGAAGCAATGAATCTTGCCACCCCTCAGACTTGGCCACAAGAAGAGGAGGACCTGGTCCACAAATGGATGGAACTCACCCACATAACCCCTGTCTCCCAGTCTCCAGCATCAACCAATAAAGATGAGGGAGAAGAGGTATGGATGCTGCTGCCTAATAGTATCAGATGGAATCAGACTCATTGGCAACCTCTGACTAACTCCCCAAGGCATTCATATGGATCCTGAAGCCATAGTCACAGTCCAGCTTCTGACGGTGAGGAGGAAGGGCTCCCCAAAAGCCTCTAGTCACTATGCATATCTCCTTTCTCCCTCATGCAAGCTCACCCCAATGTTGACTCTCAATTCATGGAGCACCAGACAGAAATTCCTCCGGCAGATCCTCCCACCACTTTGAACCCTTCACCAACTGCTCCGCATTGGGCCTCAGTACTTGCAGCATCACTGCCTGAGATCACTGCCAGTCATACAGTAGAATCTGGTTGAGCAGAACAGACAATTCCATCCTATTCCCAGGTATCTGACTAGTCTCTCAACACTTGAATGGGTGATGACCACGCTAAAATGGATTACCAATTCTTCTCTCCAGATGCAGATTCAGTAACTTCCATTTTTCTCCCTTACACCCCACTAGGACATCAGGCCTCTGATATGACCACCAGTGATAGTTAGAGCCAAACCTATGGGACTCTGTTTCCCATTTGTACTTTCTGAGAAACTATCTCTGCTCCTGCACTGGCTCAGACTGTTTAATTTGCCTTGAGAGCACACAGGACTGCTGAATAAACAACCTGGATCCAACTACATAAATGTGCTTTCACACAAAAGCTATATCCTTTTGATAGTTTTACTATCATTCAAGTCTAACATACCTTAAGGTGGAGAATTCCCCTTAAGCAGGTCTATCCAATGAAAATGTCTATGGGAACTGGGATATACTGAGTTCCTGTACTACCAATGATATAATAGGCTAGGGAGACATTTCGCTATGTACTCCTGGAGGGGGACTTGCTTACTTGACCTATTCCCTATCATATACTTGTCAAGTCCTCTTGTCCTCCTGGAATGGGAAAATAGTGGGAATTCCTCCATCCCTGCATTTGCTTATCCCCTATCAAACCACAGGGACTGGTTCTGCTTGCTGCATGTATCTCTTCCCTATGTTAGAGAAGTTCCCCGTCACCTCTGCACTCAACTGTCCCAAATTACTGTAAGTTGTATTCCAAAATTGCTTTCTGTGCCCTATAATGTAAGAATAAATGGACCTAAAATATGTTTCTGTGAGGTGTGTTCATCAATGTTTGGCAAAACATTGCCTCCTGCTGGTCTGTGGGAGCAGCACAACCTACTCAATATGAGCAGACTCAGCCTATTCGACCTTAACTATGTTCAAGCAGGCCAATGGCAAATTAAAGTCTTTCCTGCCTGGAACAGTAAGGTGACAGGAACACTCTGATAGCTTAGCTCCTTCAGGGTCCCCTCTCCCACTTTTTCTGGGCCCCTCAGAAATAGAGGTGGCAGATGAATTCATATTTGTGGTGGCTTGAAGTCCCCCACAAGCCCTTTGGCACCCTACAATCCCTATGTTTTCCCATCTTCTTTCTCCCTTTTCATAACATTCTCTTCATTATCCCATACAGACTCCACCTCTTCACTGCTTTCTCTCCTGTTCTCTGCTTTTGCTCATCCTGTCCCTTATGCTATGCACAGACCTAAGTGGTACCTCACCTGGATCATATAAGTTTTGGGATATCAGCAAACATCCCACCTGAGTGTGTACCCTAAGGGCAACCTGTATTTCAATAACTGGACAGTGGTTTGTCTGAATCCCTCACCTCCCCCTACTCCTTTTAGAATGAAGAGGAGAGCAACAATCAGCAAAGGTACTATCATTGTGCCAGTGCTTAGCTGAGCCTTGGGAAATTGCTTACATGCCGAATGGGCAAGGATTAATTAGGCTTACTAGTCTCACACATAATTCTTTTATAGTGATCACATGGTAGCCATCTCACCTGTCTCAGCAGCTCTGTACTCAAGACCTGCTTCATCCTCAGGTGCCTATTAGACAGGTGTACCAGCATAATCTTTTGATTTATGATGTAGAGGTTGGTATCTTTCAGATTCCTGTGTAGATAGACCTCACGTTTCAGAATTTGCTTGTTACCCCCAAGAAAATTGGTGGATGGCCCCTCGGGGGGCCTATTTCTGATTTTGGACATTGTGAGCCCTCTAGGCCCCATAGCATGGCCTAGGAATGCCTGATTTACAATTCCAAGGTGTAATTTTCTACATTTATTGCCATGTCAAGTTGGATAGAACAACTTAGAACATCCAAAATGGCCACCAAAATCCAATATGGCCACCATATCGCTAGTAAATACTTTATTTGCTAATAATTTCCAAATCCCTAGCTTCCAAGATACCGATTATCAATGATTCATGGACATCTATATATTGAACATTTATTCATGAACAATTATGACATCTATATATTGCTTTGAGGGTCCCTGTTAGACACAGGACCAAATGCACACGTTAATACTACATAAAACACTTGAATTCACAAGGCAATTTACTGATAAAATAGTTTGAAGTACATGCAGTAATGCTTAAAATCTAAATGTTGTATGTGCTGATTTGTTGTTTAGAATTAAGTCATTTTATCAATGATTTGACCCAACACTATGGATATTTTGGGTCAACAGTACACCTTGGTTGTAATGTCCAGTTTTGAAGTCATTATATTGGAGTCCACTCTGGATCTAAACTGTCACATTCACTCCCGAGGCTTGAAGATTCATCTGCAGAAGTTTGTTCATTGGCTGCAGATGTGTCATTTTCAGTGTCATCATCTCTTGTACAATCAGTCATTGGCACGGTTGTTGAAAGTTTTTGTTTGGTCTTCTGTGTGTGTCTTTGAGGTGTTGACTCACCTTCATCGTCTGCCTCATCTTCATCAGCTGCACATCATCAGCCAGCTAATCTTCCACCCTTTCTTCTATGATGTAGAACGTCAGGTAACTGAAACCCAGTGAACCACACAGGTTTCAACATATCATCCTCTCATTTCCATACTGACAAACAAGGGTCAACTTTTGGGGTTTCCTGCTCTGTGCAGTGATGCCAATAGTAGGCTACAAGATTTGTTCTCATTATGAGCTGACATAGGTTTGCTGGGTCTGGTAGAATCATTTGCATAGTCTTCACCTTCAGGTTACTATATTGCCTTACTCATCTGTCTACCAGATCCTCCTCTGCTGTACCATTGAACACACAGTATTGAATGAAGATCTTGACATTTTGTTCAGTGTCTTGTGAAGCATATTTGCCTTCCCCAAGCCCTGAAAGGAGATTTATTCTTTCTTCAACCCTGTGCAACTGTTGAAAGACTAATTTCTTTGATTCCTTGTAGAAGTAGCTCACTGCATCGCAGCAAGAGACAGCGTGGTATGCTGGCAAATTGAGACCTGCAGCATGTCCAATGTGATTGTATACAGAGCCTATGTTTACAAATACATCGGGGTCAATTTGGAGCACCCATGGTGAATCTGGAAGGGTCTTTGCTAAAGCGTAAACCATCAAGACAAGGATGTCTGTATCTTTGGCTCAGATGACAACTGGGCCTTTTGCAAGAGCACAATGCAGCACTATTTTTGTGTCTGCCTCCTCGTGGTTGCAGGAAAACAGGAATTCTCCTGAATCTGGGTATATCGTATACGTGCTTCTGCCATTGCTGATAGTAAGTGGGTATCGTAAGTTTCTTCTGACATCCTGTTGTCTAACATACTCATTTAAGTGCTGTATGAGATTTGTTTTGTTGTCATTGTTGTGAAAGTACTGCTGATACACCTTTCCCTGCGGCATCTCTTGTGAATCTGATCCCATGTGAAGTCGCATTCATCCTGTTCCTACCTCTCACTCAGCTCGTTCTTGCTGTTTCACTAAGAACTCCTGATCAACCTTATAATTATCAAAAACAACAATGACTTCCACTGGGTTTGCTGTAGATAGAGGTGTGAATGTGACAAGAAGTGCTTTCCAAAGGCTGTCCCATGTATGCTGTGCAGGAACTGCTCTGACCATTGCTATGGCATTGTATATGTACACTGAGTGTAACGGAGGAGGGGAAGAACTTTGAGCTTCTGCTTCATCAATGAGATAATTTCTTAAGACATGTTTGGTATTAGATTTGTAGAGATTTCCATCTGGAGTTGCTACAGCAAGAGGGTATGTTGTGAGCGGATGGGAAAATGCATCTTTCTTGTCGGGGCACTTTGCAACAATGATACTGAGAGCATAATGGTCTTCTTTCAAGACTGATTCCGCTTTGGGTTTCATTTTCTTCTTGTCCATTCCAGTGGAAATTCCACTGTATTTAATGGTCTGAAAGAAACCAGCTTTCCTTGATAGGAGGCGGTCATTTATAAATGCACTCAACATAGCTTTCCCTGTAGCCCTTGCCTTCAAAAGGCCCTCTACTATTGCCGGCGGTATTTCAATGTCCCTTGTGATGTGTCATGCTACACCCTGACATGGATCTGAATATGTGTGAAGTTTCTTCACTAGCTCTTTCATTTGACCATCATGTTTCTTCATGGCACCATATGTCAACTCATTGTTTGTGGCCAATGTTTTCAGAAGCATCTTTTCCTTCAGTGACAAATTAATTTTAGCGAGCTTGTGGGAATTCAAAACAAATTCACCAACAGCTTCCTCCGACATACTGTAACCGCTTCTCATGGGTCCACCCCTCACCTTTACCTCTCTGTTGATTGAGACCTCAGTCACTTGGTCGGCAGGTATTGTGGAGAACACCTCACTGGACAGACTAGACCCAATGCCATATTCCTGCAGTTCATTGTATGCATTCTCATTGATGGTTTTCAGGTTGATGAGGTATACATGATGCCACATCAAATACCAATAGTATTTTTGATGGTTGAATGCAAACAGTAAAGGTAGAATATCTTGTTGAGCCTGCAGTTTCAAGTTCAGATTCTTGTCTCTGCATGTGGTGACCTTGGAGAGAAGAAAGCTGGTGTCACCAATGTAGCCTGTCACCCACTGTCCCATGCTGCCAGAGATTTCCAGCATTTGTGTCTGAACTTCAGGGAAAGATTCATCCAAGAGGACAAGATTCAGAGATTCTGCCAATATAGTTCTTCTCACATTGATAAGCTTTTCTCATAGTCTGTCGGTTAGTGAGTCATGAATCTTGGATCCCATGAATCATAGGAGAGCCTCAAGGGACTGTTTATGTAACCTCATTGAGCTAGAATAGTGGTCTCCTTCCAAGGCCTGGTCAACAGATCCATCTGCTGTTATCCCAACCTGAACTCACCAGTCACAAAGTCCCATAGCACTGTATCGCTTGTAGAGGATCTTCTGCCTCACCATCAGTTCATGAAATCCTCCCATCAAATTAACCACTTTTGTTTATTTTTCTTCTTTCCACATTATTTGTGCAATCTTGTAGAAAACTGCATGATCACTATAGCCGAAGATGTGGTCAATTTGTAGGTCATCCATTAGATCCATGAGAAAGTCAAGGTAATATTTGAAAACTGCATCATCTGGTTCACATGGTATAATGGGTAGGAAATCAGTTTCTGATTTGAAGGTAGTGGTTGATGTTGCTTTTTTATTGAAAGCTGTCCATCGTCCTAGGACTGGAAGAGAGTCATCTTCTCTGGAAGATTCTGTGCTTGCTGCCAGATCCTAAATACAATCTTTGTTCAAATGAAGATCAAGCTTGGTGCTTCTTTCATCCTCATCATAGGATGGGACAATTGGTGGGAGTTTTCTGTTTCCTATTTTATAATCCCCATAGCCAATAGGTTCTGACCTCTCAAAGGTTTCCTGGACTTCTCTGGTTGAGCTGCTTGCAATGTTCTGTTCTTGTACTGGCAAATTGCAGATGACAGGCTTGTCTCCAAATGCAATTGCCACTTAGAAGGAGTGCTCTACAACTCCCCAGGTATTTATCCATTCTTTACGCCACCTAAATCAGCTTGCCAGAGTGGCGCAGAAGAGGATACCTTGCTGGACATACCTGGAATGTTTTTCTTAGTTTGCTCACTTTTACCTCACACTGGCTGGTGTGATTCACACCTTAAAACTTGGAGGACTAGAATGGCACAGTACAAGCCAAATGAGGCCTCTTCGGACCCAACTATGCAGCAAATGACTGAAATGTTCACAGATCTACTGAAACAAATGGCCAAAGTTACAGTGGCCTCTAATAAAACTGCGTCTGCTATTCAGCAACTAGAATCCAGAATTGGACACAGAGGCTAAAATGGTCAAAAATATGGCTGCAATAGAGTCACTCGCAGCTATGATCAGGAAGCAGGACAGAGCGATACAAGCCCTACAAAGTAAAGTGGACGACATGGAAAACAGAAGCCATCAGAACAATCTCTGGCTTCTAGGCTTCGCTAAGTACAGAATGTGGCAACACACTTGATTTCCTCTATGATATCTTACCCGAGCTGTTACAGCATGAGCTTCCACCGGGACTTGCAATTGAGTGAGCACTCAGAACACTCAGCCCATTACAGAAGAAGGGGGAAAGACCCAGACCTATTATGGCTCGCATTCTAAACTTCGCAGATAAAGAGTGGATACTTGCTAGAGCTCGAGAGCTCGGGGCACTATCCTGGCAAGGTCAAAAAATTCTAATCTTTCAGGACTATTCCAGGGAATTGGCTGCCAGATGAAAGGCATATACAGAAGCCCGCAAAAGGATGCACTCACTTAACATCAAGTTCTCCTTACGATATCCAGCAATAATGAGATTAGAGGTAAACAGGACATATGTGTCCTTTTCCACCCCAGACAGTCTCATGCACTACCTGCATACAAACTGCCCACCTCAACCTATCCCGAGCTCTGCCAGTAGCCAGAAAACTGTACTAGAGCAAAAAACAGCTGATACCAAAACTGTGAGGGCCTATGCTGGAGCGGCTGCGGAATCTCCACCACCCACCTTCCAATTTCAAGATAGGAGACAGGGCCTCCTGGCCCGATTACGCAAGCGGCATCAATCTGGACAACACCCGAAATGGGATCACCCCCAGGATCAGACTGATGCAGCTCGTCTGTTACCTTTAGTGCCCCCCGAAGACATCATTGTACAATTCTCCACCCCAAACCATTTTGCCCTCCTAACGCCTGCAGACTCAGATGATACCACTACTGTCTTCCCAGCTTACCCAGAAGAGGAGGAGATGGTACAGAATGTTCTAGGACTGAGGCCTACACTCGGGACTCAATTATAACTGCAACCGCGGGCCTGGTCTCTTCCTCAACTGACTCAATACCCCTCCACGCTGCTCAGACACCCGAGGCACCAGCAGACGAATGGTCATGACAAGCTCCCTTGGATACAGACTTACTGAAAGTGATGGATTAGCAGAATCAATGCTAGATAAGTGTCTACATTCTTGTTCTAATGTACTATGTGTGGCTTGGTACTGATCATGGGGAGGTGGCTTTCAGTTTATAACAGCTACTGGGATAAATCTAAAAGTAAATTAGTTAATTCCCACTGACAGCATCTGTCATATAGTCATAGCTGCTATGACTGCGCCAGTTTTGTTTTCTTTTTTTTGGGTTGAATACAGGGCACCACTAGGACAATAGGTTGTACTCCTTTTGGCTGCTATGATAAGGTAGCAGAGTGTGCAATGTTCCAAAACACTAGTATCTCCCTGGTTATATACTTAAATGACAGCTAGAATACTTACTCTCCTTCTCCTCTGTCTTTTCTTTTTTTTTACCAAAAGGGAAGGGGGGAAGGGAGGGAGGTTTAAGGAGACAATGTCTTTGGCCATCTGGTGCTGCACACTGCCACATATTGCTGATGCCATTTTAAAAAGGTCACCTACAACCCCCCATGCCAGGGTGTGGTTAACAGACTGTAGGTGAGCTCCTTCCTGCTACTCCCGGGGGAATATATCTCTCTCTTTCTAGGTCTGCCTAAAGGTATTGGAATCATTGGTTCTACCCCCCACCAGGCTAAAGTGGGTGGGCTACAGAGGATGGTGAGTCCTTTGCCTGAGTTACCCGCTTGTATCTCCACCAAAACTGTGCACTATCTGTAAATAGTTTAGGCATTTTGTGCCGCCCCTCTGTTAAAGTGTCATTCTTATATATTTTGTCATTGTTTTATGGACTGTATGTATGAGTGTAAGCCTAGAATAATGTCTGATTTGCCAACCAACACCTTAAACACCACGAGTCCTCAAGTGATGCATGTCTTGTTGCATTGCATTGCCCCGACACTGTTTTCCCTTATTTTACTACTCCGTTTACCCTGTTCCACTACTGGTCTGATTATGGTTGATACCACCTTTATATCGTGGAACGTTAGGGGTCTCAATTCTCCTTCAAAAAGAAAACAAATACTAACTCACTTGAAAAAGTTAAAAACCCAGATTGCCTTTTTACAAGAGACTAAATTAACCAAGCAGGACCATAAATACCTGGTGAAAGACTGGGTAGGGACAGAAATCCATGCCAGTGCTCCCACTAAAAGGAGAGGTGTAGTTATCTTAATCCCCAGATCTCTCCCATGGTCTATCCTGCACAGCAAAGCTGACCCTCAGGGCAGATGGGTGTTTGGCCTACTGGACACTCCACACAGCCAACTCCTGGTAGCCAATACATATGCACCAAATGAGGACAATCCTGCTTTTTTTCTGGATCTTAATGCTCAACTGGGGACAATGGTGAATCCTGATATACCTATATTAGTGGCGGGTGATTTCAACCTAACTCTTGTCCCTCCTCTGCATAGAAGTGACCAAGAGAAAGAGTACCATATGTGAGGAGTGCAGACTGCATTAAATCTTAGTTCCGAATATCAACTAGTAGATATTTGGTGCCGTATTCATCCCTCTGACAGAGAGTACACTTTTCAATCGGGGGTACACGAATCCTTTAGCAGACTGGACTTCTGGTTAATATCCCAATCTATCACACAGTTTGTTCCAGGGGCTACTATCCTCCCCATGGTTATATCAGATCATGCCCCAGTACAGCTGATTCTGCTCTGGGGACCACCTACCCCACGGTCCACTTCCTAGAGACTAGATACCCTTCTTATGCATGACCTGAAATTTGTTGAATGGGCTAAATCTCAAACACAGCTTTTTCTACAAGAAAACCCCATATCAGAGACCTCAGCCCAAGTTACCTGGGAGGCATACAAAGCTACAATGCGGGGCAAAATAATTGGCTATGCTGCCCACAGAAGGAAATGCAAAGAAAGGGAACTTACTCTTCTCGAAAGTGAGTTTGCTATGGCAGAGCAAGTTTATAAGGTCCAAACCCACCCCTCTCCCCATTCTGTGTCTGGTAGGAAAGTCCTACATCTGCGTATTAAACTTGATGAGCTACTATCTAGAAAAGCTGACCTAGCCCTTCTCAAAATTCATCATATATATATTGGAATGGGGGGAAAAGAATGGGAAGGTTTTAGAATACCAACTCCATAAATAACAATCTCAAATATATATAGCTGGGTTGAAAAACCCAGTTTCTGGAAATAGTCAAACCCATCCTCAGAGTATGAATGATATTATGACAACTTTCTACTCTCAGTTATGTGCCTCCTCCAGACCCGAAACTGTCCTTGAAACTCAGGTCTTCCTTCACTCCATTAAATTACCTAAATTCTTTCCCTCCCAAACTGCTACTCTAGAAGCCCCTTTTACTTCACAAGAAGTTTCTATAGCCCTGATGGCACTCAAAACAGGGAAGGCACCTGGAGGTGACAGATTCCCTGTGGAATTTCTCCAGGCTATGTCCCCTATGATTTCCCCTTTATTATGCCAAGTCTTTATAGAGTCTAAGGCTAAGGGTATTTTACCCCAAATTTTACAATAGGCTACTATTACAGTCCTCCCAAAAAAGGGAAAGCCCCTGAAGAACTGGCTAGCTATCATCCCATCTCCTTGATTAATGTTGACAGCAAAGTTTATACCAAGGTATTGGCTAACAGACTAAACCCTATACTTACATATTTGATACACCCCTCTGTAATACAAATATAATATATGTATTGTGTTGATTATTGTCACTCCATTTTGTATGACACTATTCCATTTTGAAATGCTTAATCATAGTTATATAAGATGTTTTGTATGAGACTTGTTTTTGTAAGATGTTTTGTACAAGATGTTATGAGACTTGTTTTGTATGATGTTTTGTACAAGATGTTATGAGACTTGCTTTGGCGTTGTTTGGCTCATGATGTTCTGAGCACCTGGCCAGTGCTTAGAACATGATGATCTGGTGAATGCCAAATATTTATTAAGTGGTGTTTGTCATGCTGAACTCGTGATGTTCTGGGCACCTGGCCAGTGCTTAGGACATGGTGGTTTAGCATTTCTAAACCAGATAAAATATATAAAAATGGGACTTTCCAGATGCCTGGTTAGAAGCCTCACCTGCAGAATGGATGCATTGCTGCAGGAGCTGTTCCCGATTCCTGAGACTCCTAGCCAGGCTGAAGGGGCTTCCCAGCCATTGGAAGAGGGCTTGGATGTTGCTTTATTGAATCGGTGATGTATTAAGTTTTGTCCAATCTTCTGTATATAATTTTACGTGTAAATACAATAAATAGATCATATAAGCATATTAGTTGGTGGTATTGTATGTGTGTACATGTAAGCCTTTGTGTAATTCTTGCATACTGGGCAAAACAGTTTTGGCGTAGTCGGCAGGATGAGTTCTTCGGTCCGTGTCACCTCATGATCGGGTTGTTTCCCTTGGACAAAAAGAAGGACATTTTTGTGGAACCCCATCAGGACGTGACGCCTAGGGGCCGGTGACACTCATCATCACTGTAAGTACAAGAATACCTTGGAGTGAGTGTGCACTATAAAGGATAGACCTAGATAATATGGGAAACAAGGAAAAAAAAAATAGCTGGGTCCAGAGTTAGTATTATCTGGACCGGCAAAATGTATGTTTGACAAGTTTGACCAAACAAATTACAAGGGCAACTGCACTGCCCTTTGTACTTGTAATTTGTGCTTGCTGCAAGTATATACTGTTAGAGCCAATGATGGCTTTCACAGTTCAGGCTGCTTTTAGGAGAAAAGCAGTGGCTGATTAAGTAAAGTTAGATAAGCAACATCTAGAAAAAGAAAAATAAACTACTGTGGATGTACGCACAGTAGGTGACTACAGACGGGATGATTTGAAAATCCTCCCACCCCATGTTGCCTATCTGTGTAGTTTCAAGTTTTTCTGTATCAATTTCAAGTTCCCTTGCCTCCTATAGAGGCTGAAACATTTGATCCCAAACCCAAGTACTGGGGACCTCTACCAGATGGATCTCAACCTAGTACTGTTAGAGATTTTTTTTTTGTTTTATTTTGTTTTTAAACTGCAAACCAGAGCTCTGGAAAAAGACTTGGTTTGGCAGGTTACTAAAATGGCCAAAAGAAAACCTTTGAAAGGGTTAAAACCCTTAAAAGGGTTAATAGCTGCAGTGTTTGGAAATTATCATGAAGGTCCTGCAGTCAGTTTTCTTACTCAGACTTGTGTATCGGAAAAGAAGAAGAAAATACCTTGGTACCGGGTAAGTCTGAATTTTTTTTATTCAAAGTTCTTTTATGTCTGTCTGTTTTATTTCTGTAATACGTATACTAAACAAGGTAATGCTCCGTCATTCTCGGCATATTTTCTAGCTTATATCTGTGTTTTGTAATTATGTTCTGTTGTCAGGGTTGCGAGATAGGATTGACTGCCTTCAGTGCACAACATGTTACAGTAAAAAAAAAAAGAGAAGCTTCTTTGCCTCATAGCTGACTGTTTTAATTGGTTTTATTTTTAATGAAACATTTGTGCTGCCTAGATAGGGTCAGTGAAGAACTTTTGTATGTAGTTGTTGGTTGGAGCAGGTAGTGTTAAAGGTGAAGAAATATGACGTCATAGATTGCAATGTGCAGAAAGAGTTGTAGTTTGCAAGCAACGTGCCAAGCCACTGCTAGGTGAAAATGTAATGTGTTAACAGCTATAAATGGCTTTATCATACTTCTATACTAGATGTGTTCACTTACAAATGGTGTGTTGTACTGCATTTTAAAGAAATTAAAATGTGTTTAAAAAGCATTTTGTTCTGGAAAGATTTGGCATGGCGATATGTATAAATGTGTTGATTTAAAAATTGTCAGTGTTACAAGACAGGGAGAGGCAGCATATATCTAAAACACGTACAGTTTTCTAATGAAACTATGGCATTACCTCAGCAAATTGGTGTGAAACAATGTCAGTCTTATTTTGTGTTAAGTATCTCTTTTGTGTATGTGTATGTGTGTGTACTGTCTTGGCCAGCAGTTTTATTGTGTGCTCTATTATTATTTAAAGATATTTAATATCAGTAGTGTTCAAGGACACTACAAAATAACTGGGTTTGAATGACCCTTGCATGCACTCTGTGACCTTTTGCACATTATTTGACCTTCTTGTGTTTCAACATTTATGTTACTACCAGTTCAAACTTGATGTGTATTCCATACCTAAAGCACAACTTTTCACACAAATGTATGTTTTCATGAAAGCACACAAGAGTGAACCATGTAATTTGACTTTTTATTGCCTAGTATTCTAAGTGAAGAGGAACAAACTTTTCTTCTCTTCTCACTGCTTCTGACTTGCAGCCAACACAGGCAATACTCCAGCTGGAAGGGGAGAATTATTCATCATCTCCCCATATTTTTATTATATATATATAGTACGCTTTTGAAAAAAGGACTATTACAGCTGCTTTTGAGAGTTTACCATCTACAGTTAAAAAAACAATGGTTTTGGTTTTTATGTGTGACCATGGTGTAATCATTTTTTTTGTCTTTTTAAAATGCATTCTAAGAGATACGTACGTACGGTATTACCATTAATCCGGATCTTTTATAAACTCAGCTGACATTTTGTCATGCTTAGGATAAGGGAACCCAGGGACGCTTGACTTCTTTTATCCTATGAAAATAATCTTGTTTTATTTTTAAACTTGTGTAGGTTTAGTATTTTGTTGTTTGTCTGTGTTTCTTCTCTTTCTTCTAGAGAAAAAGAGTTCCCATCTTTATAGTAAGGTATAAAACTTACTAAACTAATTGTAATATTACCTTGTTATAATTTAAAGTGTAGTAGGTGGGATCATGTCACCATCCACAGCTAACCTTTTATTGCTACAGTATTCGAGCTGTCTCTTGCACCTCGAGCTGTGTCTTCCACCAGTATGAGCTTGGAGGGAGGGGGTAGGCTACCCTTCCTCCCTTCCAGTGTAATACCCACAAAGGTTGCAAGGTACATCACTGTTCCCCCAAAGAGGTATAAAACAAAAAAATGTGTATTTGCCAATAATTGTTTCTTATTTACAGGTTTTAGAAAAGACCCAAGGTATTTTAACAGCATAACCCAGCCCAAGCCCTTCTGTTTTCTCTAGTGCAAACAGTTGAATCTCACACCTATTATTGGTACAAGGGTTTCTGCCCTCAGCAAATAATCAGTTACGCTGGAGGGTAGAGTTGTGTATGTATGTCCACACATATTCATTCTTTTGATTGTCTTTTCAGCTTTCTTATCCAGTCAAAACAAATGTAAAACAACTTTTGTACATCTTGCTGGAATATGTCCCTGCACACAAATGTTATCTTTGAGAATAATAAAATCTGTGTATTTCTAGGTCCTGCAATGGGTCCTAAAAGGAATGTTGGTGTGTCTTATGGTCAGTTTGTGCAGAGCCTGTTACCCCAGGTGGAAGAATACAAAAGCTTAATAACACATATGGACTGTGGAGTTGGAGAAATTCTACTAAAATAAGGAAACAAGACAATTTCACTTGTCAAGCCGGACAGGGATGTCCAATAGTAAATATTACCTTCACCAAATGTTAGTATTTGGAAAGCTGTTGGTGGAACAGGACGATTGTTTGTTCAATATGCCTCTGAAAACAGATAAAATTTTTCTACAGAATAAAACTGCTATTAAATGCTGCAATTTGCTGGACATTTGCATAACTCCACAGCGAGGACGGGACTGTTGTAAAAATCAATCAGATATTTTTAACGAAACTATTGGATTAATTGAAATTCTACTGCGATAGAGAATAGGACCACTTGGGTAGATTATATTACTGTATTAAGAAATCATCCTGTAGTTAGTAATAATAGTATAATTAAAGTTCCTTCTACTTGTATACCGGTAGCACAACAATATCAGAAAAATGTAATTCATTTTAATATAACATTTATGCCTAGTAAGAGATGTAGGTATAGAAAGGCTTGGTACGATACCTTATTAGGTGGGGCGGGGGTAGGAATTTTGAATAGTGTTGATATAGAAATGTTAACAAACAAACTTAAAGTGGTAGGAGTAGATGTATCTAGTTTAATTAATTTACAAGCTCAATGGATGCCAACTGTCTTCTTACCCCAAAAATTGACTTTAAATTATGGTTCTGAATTTTTACAATTATTTAATATGTCACAATTATGGGAACTAGATAGAGCAAAAAACATATCACAATTTATCAATTGTACAGAATGCACTATGCAATATATGTATGCTTTAATACAGAAGAATAAGGCACAAAGTGATTTAATGAGTAATAATGAATTTATGTGGAGGACCGTATTTAAACAGTGGATACCTAGTGACAATTGGATGACAATAACATCAAATACAATTAAGTGCACAGATACATATTGTTCCGGACAGATTACACATTATAATATTAGTAATTCTAAACTAATGTGTAAATATGTATTACCCATAATATTTGGCCCCAATATTTGATCCAATTTTGGTTACCACATTTTAACGGGACTATATAGATAGTAATAATAGGATGCACGATTTAAGTTTATGCTCACAGACGATGGATGGGGTGTTGTGTGGACAACATTCTCAATTAACAATATGGAATTGTTACTTGTCATATCGTATACGAAAAATATATGACAATAGACCTTTTATGATGCCTTTATCATACAAATCGTATTTACAATAATCAAAGGACCGAATGTAATACAAATATAATATATGTATTGTGTTGATTATTGTCACTCCATTTTGTATGACACTATTCCATTTGAAATGCTTAATCATAGTTATATAAGATGTTTTGTATGAGACTTGTTTTGTAAGATGTTTGTACAAGATGTTATGAGACTTGTTTTTGTATGATATTTTGTACAAGATGTTATGAGACTTGCTTTAGCGTTGTTTGGCTCATGATGTTCTGAGCACCTGGCCAGTGCTTAGAACATGATGATCTGGTGAATGCCAAATATTTATTAAGTGGTGTTTGTCATGCTGAACTCGTGGATGTTCTGGGCACCTGGCCAGTGCTTAGGACATGGTGGTTTAGCATTTCTAAACCAGATAAAATATATAAAAATGGGACTTTCCAGATGCCTGGTTAGAAGCCTCACCTGCAGAGTGGATGCATTGCTGCAGGAGCTGTTCCCAATTCCTGAGACTCCTAGCCAGGCTGAAGGGGGCTTCCCAGCCATTGGAAGAGGGCTTGGATGTTGCTTTATTGAATCGGTGATGTATTAAGTTTTGTCCAATCTTCTGTATATAATTTTACATGTAAATACAATAAATAGATCATATAAGCATATTAGTTGGTGGTATTGTATGTGTGTACATGTAAGCCCCTTTGTGTAATTCTTGCATACTGGGCAAAACACCCTCCCAGGTGGGATTTGTAATGGGTAGGTACAGTGCAGATCATCTTTGAACCCTTCTCAATCTCATTCACATAGCAAAATCTGCTCCAACGCCTGTAGCCGTGCTGGCAATTGATTTTGAGAAGGCGTTCGACTCTGTAGAATAGGATTATCTTCATACTGTCCTCCAAAATTTTGGATTTGGACCCCGCTTTCAAGCAGCTGTATCAACTCTTTACACATCTCCCCTCGCTAAGGCGCTCACCAACTCTATAATATCAGAACCCTTCCAACTTTGCAGAGGTACTAGGCAGGGCTGCCCTTTATCTCCCCTTCTGTTTCTCCTAGCGGTTGAACCGATGGCTGCCACAATCAGAAAACACCCCCTTATACAGAGTATTGCTACAGCACAATCATGGTCTTCAACCCTTATGTATGCAGATGTCTTACTGGTTATTCTAGGAGAGACCTCCAATTCTATCCCACCTCTTCTCACTCTGTTAGCCCATTTTTCCCATATTTCTGGGCTCAAAATTAATCAAGCCAAAACAGAGATCCTTCCACTTAATTCTAAGTGTCTTCCTCACACCGTATGTCAATATGGACTTAGGTGGTCTCAAAATACTATTACGTATCTGGGTGTTAAAGTGGGAGCTAATGTGGAGAAATGGTGGGATAACAACTTGGGCTGTCTCATATCTACCTGCAGAACTGAGCTGGATCATTGGTCCCATCTCAGTCTCACACTAGCTGGCAAAATAGCAGCCTATAAGATGTCCATGGCTCCCAGATTTTTCCATTTACTGTCCCATATTCCCCTTATTCTGCCTGCATTATGGATCTAAAAAATTGATAAGCTTATTGGCGCCTTTCTATGGGGACAAACTAAACCCCGATTCAGTAAAAACACACTCCAGGCATATTGGAGACTTGGAGGATGGGGTCTCCCCTGGCTGAAAGGCTATGAGATGGCATATCAGTGTTCGCAGACCCTGAAATGGTTTCATATACAATCCGAGGACTCTCCTCAATGGTTGGTGATCAAACAAGCTCTAAGTGATTCCCCTACTGCAACTACCTTACTCTGGCCTGGGCCCCCTCAGGATCTCCTATCTCACTCCACTATAGGTCCCTCGATAAGATATTGGTGCCTCCTTCATAAAAAACTAAATCTCCCCACTCTCCCCCTTCTCTACACCCCAATTTGGAATAATCCCACTATTACCATTGGTGGGTTGCCTGTGACATGGCCTACATGGCAAAAAAAGGTATCTTTTTTATGAAAGACTTCCTGGTCAAGGGTGCTCTGCTGGTAGATACATTCCACCAATTGCAGAACAAATGGCATACATGTAGCTCTGATTTCTGGAAGTATCTTCAAATCAGGGATGCCCTAAAACATGTGTTCCATCAAGGGAATGTGTTAGCAGATCTCACACCTTCAATACACAGGTGGCTTACCCTATAAAAAGGAATTGCTGGTGCTATGTATGGCCTAATCAGAGACACCCTGCCCACACCTAACCAATCCTCAAAGGCTAAATGGGAAAAAGCCCTTCAAATAATTCTTACAGATCAGCAATGGATGCAGTGCTGGCAGGTAGGGCACTCTGTCTATACAGATGCTAGGAGCAGACTTATCCATAACAAAATAATGCACTCCTGGTATAGAACCCCCACAATGGTAAAGAAAATGCATGTGCTCACACATGATAAGTGCTGGAGATGTCACTGGCCGGGGGGAGATCTGCATCATATTTTATGGTCTTGCCCTCTGATTACAGATATTTGGGAGACTGTCCGTAAAGCTGCAAGTAAAATCTTACAGTGTGATATCCCCGCCAGTGCTCCCCTTATGCTTCTTGGCCTCAAATCCAAAGCCCCAAATCTTACTTAGCACAAATTCAGATGGTTAATGTTGCTAAGTATGCAAGTGAAGCATTCTATCCTCAGAAACTGGAGAAATCATACTATTCCAAATATAACAGAAATATTTGTCAGCATTGACTTACATATCTGAATTAGATAGGTGCTCTAATCTGCTGAAAGGGCAACTGTCATTTTTCTCTTTATGTTGGGTTCCCTATATGGCGTATCTGGCTGCCAGAGCAGGTATCGGTTGACTATTTTCATAATATTTTCATAGTCCTTCTCTATATGACTGCACTGCATAGCTAGACTACTGAAGCTACATTCAAGTATGTATGTGCTGTCCTTTAATTTTTAACTTACAGTAGAATGACAGTATTGCAAATAGTTTCTTTTTCTTTGATTCTATTTAGTGTTAATGTTTGGTTTATGATTTTCCCCTTTAATGCTTAGATTCATAGACGGTATGGTACAGAGTTATATGTTAGCATTCCTTATCCAAAAAATCACTACTATTTACTTTTAGTTACTTTGTGGCACCCTATCCATCTCTTTTTCAGAAGTCCCCTCAGAGTCGGCCATTGGAAGGTACACCTACCAACCTACATGAAGCCATGTCTAGTGAGCAGTAGTACCTCCTTACGGTTTTGGAATTCTGGCAAGGATCTAAGGTAGGTGTCCATATTACAGAATATGCAGTGTTTCATTTTCATGCATTGCATCTCATTATTTTATAAGATTTAAAGGATGCTTCAGCAATTTCTGCGCTAAAAATCTTGTCTCAATTAGTACCCATATTAACCCTATAAGTCATTATATATGTATCTGTACTATATGATGCTGTAAAACAAAATGTTATTGAGTGTTTCCAACCTTTGTATATTTTCAAAATAAAAAAAAACTCTTAAATGAAAAATTGCAGATGACAGCAGAACACGAAATTCGGGGTACATAAATCATTGGGTTAGTGTCATGTGTTGTTGAGACTCCTGTTAATTTCTGTTGCTTACCATCTGAGTTATCAATTGTGACATGAGTTGGCTGCCAAGGCGGAATCCTGTGTGGTGGGTTTTTTTCTCAGATTTACTATCATGGGCCAAGTTCTTGTTTTGTCTTCTGATGTCTGTGTAAGAAATACCAGCCCCCAAACGATGTAGAAGATTGACTGCTTCTTTACTTCTGGTGAGACAATGAATGACCATGGACAGAACTATCAACTTTGGAGAATCTTCTCCTTTAATGAGGCATTACCAGTCACTAGCAACAGACCATATCATGGTAGCTTGAATTTCTGTTGGGATGGTTACATAACCTAGATCATTAATCTTCTTAGAAGGGCTTATAGAGAGAGCTATTGCATTTAAGATTTCCAGAATGGGTTCATAATTATCAAGCTCAGAAAGCAAGTCTTTGTATGCCATATGAAACTGTGGTGACTCAATTTCTATCTTTTAACTTCCGATTGTTCATCTTTGCAAATGCCTTCGTGATGTCACCATCTCTGAGCCCAGCTCCTTTCAAGGTTGCCAAAGAATAATCAAGTGGGTTTACTTTTGTTGAGTGAAGAATGAGATGATTCCTGTGTAACCCCTTCCAGGCAGTAAAACCTATCTCATCTCTGAATTCATTGCTGATAAGATTCTTTAACTGAAATGTATGATTTATTCAAGCATCTTGTTCACATCCATGGAACTCGTAGAGGTTATGAAGATCCTCCAGTAACTCTGAGAGTAAATAGCAATATTTCTGCTGACAACCTTTCTTCTTACGATTTGAAGAAACTGTTTCAGCACTCTTTGTGTGAATGCTTTCCAATCCGCCTGGTGTTTGTCTCTCTCATTTGCTGACATAGACAAAAATGTTGTAACAACTTTGATGGCATTTGATGTCCACAGTAAAGATGTCAACATTGGCGGTAGTGACCTTCAAAAGTTTGACTGCACCAGACAAAAGAGCATCATCAGAATTTTCATTGAGTAACATGCTTTTGTGCACTCTAATCCTTCCATCTTCAAGGTCAACTCCTGATGTTTTTCTTCTGTATTTCCTCTCTTTTTCCTTTTCTTATCACAGATGAAGCAGGTCTCATCCTTCTTAAATTCCAACAATTTCCTTTTATATCGAGTTACATGGACCGCTTCACTGCTACTGGATGTCTGTGGGTTGGGTAAGCCAGAGAGTTCAGCTTCAGAAGATTAATCTGAAAAAGTTGTTTCATTGAGTTGGTGTTTAATTTCCTTTCACTGGTGAAATTTTGGCAACACCTTGTATGAACAGATAGGCCTGTTTCTCCAGGGCTGTGGGAAGTTGGTCACAGATTTTATTCCATAGTTTCTGGTGTACTTAGAAGTTGGTTTTGTGACTGATCATTTCTCTGCAAAAGCCTTGATGGTATTCAACCCATTCTCTCCTATTATTTGTTGCAGTTCTGTATCTCTAATTTGGTTCTCACAAAGAACACAGGTAGGCAAATCGAATGGACTGACCAATCCAACAGGTACAGCTAAAGGGCAATCCATGTTTCTGAAACAGAAACTGAAATTAAAAACTAGAAACTAGAAACACAAACTAAACAGGCATACAACATACATGAACATGCCATGCAATCCTGTGAGCGAAGTGGAAAATTCTCACAAAGTGGATGCAATTTTGGGTCAACGGCACAAACAAGCAGATTGATGCATTGTGCATCATTTATTTATATTTATGTTCTATTATATTAATTTAATATGTGTTTATATTAAACATAATAATAATAAACTCCCCATTCATGAATCATTGATAATCGGTATCATGGAAGCTAGGGATCTGGAAATTATTAACAAATTAAGTATTTACTAGCGTTATAGTGGCCATCTTGGATTTTGGTGGCCATTTTGGATTTTCTAAGTTGTTCCATACAACTTGGCATAGCAATAAATGTAAAAAATTACACTTTGGAATTGTAAATCAGGCATTTCTAGGCTAAGCTTTGGGGCACGGAGGGCCCACAACAACCAAAATCAGAAATAGGCCCCCCGAGGGGCCATTCACCAATTTTTGTGGGGTAACAAGCAAATTCTGAAAGGTGAGGTCTATCTACACAGGAATCTGCAGAGATACCAACCTCTGCATTGTAAATTGAAAGATTAGGCCAGTATACCTGTCTATATGGGCCTCTTAAATGCACTAGTGCTGCGAAAGTACTGATACAGGGTGCATGGAATGTAGTATAAACACAAACTTATGACTTGGTACTGATAGCTGCATCTATACCTCATTTCCCTCTTTTTATTACACCTTTTTTTTCCCAAGGCTCTGGGATCTAAGTTCAAGCAGTTGTTTCTCACTCACAGTCTCACTCAACCACTGGAAACTGTGGCTGCATCACTTGCCCACAACATAGGAACTCAAGACTCCTGTATCACCTTGCTCCTCTACCTTGGGAAAGCTCATGGAGCATGACTAGCAGCATGCTGCTTAGGTATGGGGAGGCCAGAGGAAATGAAACTCGAGCCCATCAGATTTCCATTTAATTCTTTTATCTAATAGCCAAAGTGGTCTTTAGTCTACTTGGCCTACCATCAGCCACTCTCTGTGAATATGGGCTGAACCTAGGGTTTTACCCTATAGCCCAGCTCTTTTTCCCTGCTCTACTTGGTGATTAACATGCTGTATGTACATAAATGGCTTCTTCTGTGCATATATTTTAGAAATGTTATTGTTTTTGTATATTCTCTAGTTGTAAATGTCTGTTTATTGCTGTGCTGATCTCTACTTCGATTAGGGGTGGAGTGGTGTGGCAGGGCAGGGGATGAAAGGATGGGAATTCTATCCTGGCAATGGGACTCCCTCATATTTATCTTACTTAGCTAATGGAACATGCTTGTGCTTACTGTATAACCCATTTCAGACTCAGTACTCTTTACCCCCATGATGACTGATGCAAGATGTCTTAGCTGGAATGTTCTGGGTCTTGACTTCCCAGTCAAGAACAAGTAACTGCTAAACCACCTGCACAGACTCAATCTCAGGTGGTCTTATTGCAAGAAATAAAGCTTATCTATGAAGCACAAAATCTGAAGAGGGGATGGATGGGACTAGAATTTCATACTGTAGTTCTGACAACTCGAAAAAATGGGAGTCTCCATACTGGTGCACTAGGACCTGTACTGGACCCTATGTATATCAGATACAGATAAAGATGGCCAATAGACAATACCAATATTCGACACACCCCCATAGCCCAATGGAAACTGCCAATCTTTATGCTCTGAATGTAGAGTCCCCTGAATTCTTCCATGCTCTAGCTACTAAGATCACAGAATATCATGACCCACAGATTCTACTACTAATATGGGGTGACTTAAACTTGACTCTGTACTCATACATGGACAGGAGTCATGGAAAACCCAAAACCCACTCCAGAGCACTCCAAGCTGTTAAACTCTGGATAATCAAACAAGCCCTAGCAGATGTCTGGCATTTACACAACCCAAGAATTCAAGACTATACCTACCACTCTACAGTACACAGTAGATATTGCCCACTGGACATGTGGCTTATCGCTCAAACACTGACCCCAATTGTCATGGCAGTGTCTATAAACCTTGTGGTCATACTGGAAAATAGATCCATACAAAATGATTTACTGTTGGGCCCCTTTGACTGCCAGTCCCCTTGGTAGTGATTGGACCCACTTCTCCTACAAGACCTACATTTCCAAGCATGGTTCATGGAAGCCATTGCAGAATTTTTTCTCGAGAATGATAATAGAGCCACTTTGGTCTCCATGCTATGTGAAGCTTTTAAGGCCACCCTACCAGGATGAATTATTGGCTGGGCTACACACCACCATAAAATGTGAAGGCAGGAGTTAGCAGCATTGGAACTTCAGCTGACTTCAACAGAGATCATCTTGAAGGCCAGTCCTAAAGCACCCCTTAAAGCCCAACTACTCAATAAAGTTCTGAAACTCTGGCACAATATTAACACACTCACCGCCAGAAAGGCTGAACTTGCCATCCAACGCTTAAAGCACTACTACTGCAAAGAAGGGGGAAAATGAGGAAAACTGTTAGCTTACTGCATCAGGAAACAACTTGCCAAAAGGCACATCATCTCCCTTTGCAACTCCACCAGAAAGGCATGTACAGCCCCACAAGAATTAAACTATACCACTGTGGACTTCTACAAACAGCTTTACTCCTCAATCTCATCTCCTGAGCCTACCCATCTATTATTGTCCCTGTCTGGTTTAGCCCTCCCTACACTAAATCCCACTCAGACTTCAACCCTGAAACTCCCTGTTACTTCACAAGAAATTGAAATGGCTTTAAAGGCACTCAACCCTTGAAAAGCACCAGGAGCAGATGGCTTTCCTGTCAAAATATATCAAATACTGGCCCCTAAGATTAGTCCTGTCCTGCAACATCTATATGCAGAGATAAGCACAATTCAGATGTTTCCACCCATGATGTCTACAGGCATGATCACTATTCTACCTAAACCAGGCAAAGACCCAGCTCTACCTTAGAGCTACTGTCCTGTATTTCTCATTATGGCAGATAGTAAAATCTATGCAAAGGTTCTGGGCACCATATTAGAAACCCTCCTCCCCCCCCCCACTTATCCATCTTGCTCATGTACTGTAGGATTTGTATGGGGGAGGTTAAGTGCTGATCACATAAAGACACTGATGGACCTAATCCATGAAGCCAGATCTAGCTCCCCTCCAGCTGCAGCAATAGTGATTAACTTTGAAAAAGCTTTTGATTTGGTGGAATGGGGGTACTTATATTATGTCCTGGAGCACATGGGCTTTGAAGCCCAATTTCTTGCAAAATTCTGAGCCATGAATTCTGTACCAAAAGCATAGGTTCTCAATAATAGCACTCTTTCCCCACTTTTTTCCCTAGCTCAAGGTATTAGGCAAGGCTATCCCCTATTCCCCCACCTTTTTGTCCTCACTATTGAATCCCTGGCTGCTGAAATCAGATGACACCCTGACACAAAGGGCATTCAGGTAGGCAATGCCCAGCATAAAGTCTTACTTTATGCAGACAACCTACTGGTTCTACTGGAAGATGCCCATGACTCTTTTGCTCCACTACTACAGTTACTGCATACATTCACCTCCCTGTCTAGTCTAAAAACTAACCAAATTAAAACAGAGGTCCTCCCCATTAACAATAATTGCCTATCGTCTGCATTCATTACACTTAGTTTGCAATGGACATTGAATTCTATTACATATCTTGGACTTATGATAACCCCTAATATTAATACATTATGCAAAGCAAATCTCACTTCACTTTTCACCAAAACCAGACTGAAATGGACAGATAGAAGCCCTTGCAATTAACCATGGCCAGAAAAATAGAGGCAGTGAAAGTGATTATTGCCCCTAAACTATTTCATCTTATTTCACATCTTCCAACTCCAATTTCCAATAGCTGGTTTGATTGTATAGACAAGATTTTAGGGTGGTTTCTCTGGGAAGGTAAGCAACCCCAAGACAGTAGAACTAAACTTAGGTCTCACTGGTATACAGTAGATTGCAACCTACCCTGGTTTAAGGGATACTACTGGGCTTTTAGAACAGCACAACTCACTAGATAATTCCATAAGTCAAACACACACTCTACTCTGGGTAAATATTGAATTCAGCATACTTAACAGGCATGATCTATCCGTATATCTTTGCAAACATAGAATAGTACCCTCTCATGTTCCTCTGATGATTTGCACCTCTCTCCACATTTGGACACCATTAGGAAAGTGACTTGGACTTCAACTGTCACACCCCATGCTCACCCCAATATGGGAAAACCCTAGTATTGCTGTAGACCAGAAACCCCTGAGCTGGAAATCCTGGAAAGCTACCAGCATACACAATCTGGACCATCTTCTCTTACCCTAGACTTTTTTTCAGGGCTTACAAACTAGATATGGATTTCAAAAATGTGATTTCTGACAATATCTTCAGTGGCATAGTGCCCTAACCCCACTTTAAAAGTAGCTCTGGGAAACTCAGTCACCATTATGACTACATCCCCTTCCCTCCTGGATCGCTAAATCGACAGGTCAAGCAAATGCCATCTACTCCCTCATCAGGGATCACCTACTGCACCAAACAGCCTCATCACAGCACTTTTAGTCAGAGGTTCTGGGTAGAAACATTACAGATGAAGGATGGCAGACTTGTTGGAAATTAGCCCTGAACCATGTTTGAGATTTCAGCAGTAGGCTCCTCCAAAATAAGGTGTTACACTGCTGGTATTAGACCTTGGCAGTATTACACTCTGTCCACCTTATTCCCATGGACATCTGCTGAAGATGCGATCAACCATACAAGAATCTATTTCACATATTATAGTCCTGTCCAGCATTAAAACAGTACTGGATGAACGTGTGTAGAACTCTAAAAAATATTATTCACACAACAATCACACTCGTACCTAGTCTCTTCCTATTGGGATCCCAGACAGAAGTTCCCCATCTACTGAAATCTCAATACAGTATGGTAATCCACACTAGTGTTATAGCAAAGTGTCTCTTACTCTGCAAGTGGCATACATCAGAGGTCACTCATGAATGAATTTCGTTCTCACATAACCCAATTTGCCACTTACAAATGCATGTCTCTTCTGGTAACTAACACTTACCTTTCTGGAGCTCATATACTTGGGTGAGATACAGCATGGGGTTTGTTCCTGTAAATAGTTATAGTTATACTTTTCCTGCAGATTACAGAGCCTGGAGCTTGTTCTGACTTGTAATATAACCATTATTTCTAGACATGTAGGCATTATTGACAATTCTATAAATCTGTTAGCCAGATCTCTTATTTAGCATTACGCAACTAGTTTACAGCACTGTTTTGTTGTCTAGAAACATATAAGTAACCATTGTATTTAATGTACTGTATACAATACAACTAACTGATTGTACAGTTTATTGTTGTGCTTCCCTGTATGTATATGTCACTATTCTGAAAATCTCAATAAACAATATAACAACAAAGAATGAGACATATTTGGCAAGTTGATACTTTGATTTTTGGATACCTTGAATAAATCAAAAACACATACATAAAGAATATATATTGTATCCATCAAATGGGATCTGGAGCTTATAGCCTATTGGCTACCTAATGTCTGTGTCAAGCCAGCTCAAAAGTTTATATGTCATTGCTTAGCTATATCAAAGAACCAAGGGAGTCTTGGATATATAAAGAAGGAACATGGAGGCTTAGCAGGGCTGTATCAGAACAGCACCTTCTACAAGACACATACCAGTCACATAAATGGAAATTGGTGGAGGTTTTCATCAAAAAGATTTAAATTTAGCTACTGCTTCATTGCAGTAAACAGTGGCAGCAGCCCTTCACTTCACTATTTTTCACAGTAAGTGTGAAGTTGATATTGTGTAGCAACACAGATCTGTTTTATTTTACTACTGCCATGCATATTGGTGGTCTTGGTCATGTTGTTCCTCTCAATTAACACAGTCTCCTTTTACTTCCTGCTGGTTTGTATTGTAATAAAAACCTCTTTCAACATTAAGGCTGCACTTTGATTTTTCAAAGTCTATTCTACAGTGCATACATTCGAAACAAGTACATGTATCAACTGAAATAGTCACATACTGTATATCAGTCTAAAATGTAATCAGCATGAAGTCCAACCTTTAAAAAGAACCCCAAAAAACAGCAGGTTTCTTTTTTAATCAAGCCAAAAGTACAAACCAGACAGTAGCTGTACCATTTGACACAAAAAAATAATCACATAAGCTGTTATCTTTCAACCGAGAAGAAAAAACCTGGACAATGAGAAACTTGCTGCAGTACCAAAAATATTGTGTTCCTCATCTGTGTTCTTTGGATCATTTCAGCTCTGACCGATTGTTATCCTAGGAGCATACCACCGGCGTTGGAATTAATAATGTAAACTCTGGGCACAGACTATGATTGACAGTCCTGATTCTTCTAATACCCTGTAGCGGGTCTTCTACCACAGTCACAAGCTATGATTTATTTTGACAAGCTTTCTATTGAGCTTTTGGAGTGAAAGCTGTAAAAATGTGTGTGTGTGGGGGGGGGGGGAGTGTCAGTGCAAGGAATGATGTCTGGCATAGATTACAATAAAATACAGTAAAGAGGGCCAGACATTGAGATAACATAGCAGACAGTGAAATGAGAAACAGAGATGGTTCTAATTATGTGATTATTTATTTTTGTTTTTAATAAAAGGTAAGCTCTTCTTTTATTCTTTTGTGTATCCCTGATTGTATTTGAGCTTGGAATGTAAGCTATGTAAGCTATTTAATTATCTAATGCTTCACAGCTAGCATGGTGGCAGTGCATTTATCTCCTCTGCATCTGATGGTCACAAGTTCAAATCCTAACCCCAAATGACTGAAATGAGAACTCAATGCATAGGGGTGCTAGAAACCTTCCAGTTCCTTGATCTACCATTAAAGAAAACATGTGATCAAACATCTACTGCAGTTATTTCACACCTCTATCAACATCTTAAAAGTGCAAATGAGAATATTGAAAACTGAAACCCATCAGTTTAATGGCTCAGTTTGTGTGGTGTCTTACTATGGGGAATATCAAGAGTTAACAAAATGTTCCTATTATTTATTGTAGTATGTTGTAGCATTTCACTTGGCTTTTGAAAATGGATTTGTCATTTCTGTTTTGCATTATAATTGGACAACATCTCTTATCACTGGAAAATCATTTGCTATTTCTTGTTATAACCAAACAGTTATAATGGCATTAACTTGCCACAGCATTGTTCACACCTCACAGTCACAGATTTCCTCATGTACAAACAGTGCACACATTTCCCCCATAAAATCACAGCTTGAAATCCTCCCTGAGGTAAACTTCAAATTCACCTTGTAAAACACATTTTTGTGGCTGCTTTCTCTTACTTTCTTCATTCACTCTGCTTCACTGTTTTTTTTTTTTGGGGGGGGTGAGGTAAATGTTGTCAAAAGAAAACCCAGGTGGCTGATATTGGGAAGGGATAAAAGGTTGGAGGAATGGACAGAGCCAGCCGAAGCAAGTGGGGTGGGATCGGGGGCTGTCATAGCCAACATGATTCAGCACTAGTAAGATATTTGAGGGGGCAACAAAGATTGGCTAGCAATTATATAAAATAAAACATGGTGTGATATATTTAAGCTCAAATTTTATACACACTTTTGACGTGTGATGTTTGTATAAATCCCTCAAGTTTTGCTCTCCAGGTTTATGTAGCATCACACACCTTGGGTGTGCATAACATTCTCATTACACACACACCGCTCCATGTATTTTATATGTTCATCTGCTTAGGCTTAGAAAATTGGTTAGGAAAATCATGAAACATGATTAGCTAACAGCATTCCAAAGCCAAGTATTTATCATCCAAAAGAGCCCTCTAAAAAATAGAGCCTGCACTGTTCCTATACTAAGACTATTTTACACATTAAACATTTTCTTTTAAATGTTTTAATACACTTTTTTTTATTTCGTTATTGCAAAAGCCATTTTTCTAAGGGTAATACCCTTTATGATGTGGAGTGTTGTGGGATACCCATACTTTCAGGGCTATAAGACCCTTCACCTGCAGTTTTGGGCCTCACTGCACTCTGGAACTGTGGGTATCCACCAGCACCCCATACTCTGTTGACTCTTATGGATTACATACCTTCTCAAGCTTACAGTGCTTGTCTTGTCATTTGTTTTGCTGCCAGGTAGTTCTGCTAAGGAAATGTGACTGAGGTGAACTCACAAAGCAAGAGCACAACTTATGCATTCTGTTTGCAGTCTCTTAAGAATAACAGTATTAGTAAATTGA
Source organism: Neoceratodus forsteri (assembly GCA_016271365.2). Taxonomy (NCBI): domain Eukaryota; kingdom Metazoa; phylum Chordata; order Ceratodontiformes; family Ceratodontidae; genus Neoceratodus; species Neoceratodus forsteri. The sequence continues at coordinate 384,288,273 of JADMNL010000024.1, read as the reverse complement.
ATACTTCATAAAAACTGTTGTTCGTAGAATTATTCACTAACCCAACATGCACAACACTATGCAATTAATTTCTGGCTTGAAATAAGCAGATGTGATTATGCATTTCACCATCATACCAATACAGCATCAACAAAAATTACAATACCAGTACAGAATCAACAAAAATCATAGTAAAGAAAATTTAAGGTTCTGGAACCATTGTATATCTGTTTATAAAGCAATTATTGCAGGAGGATAGGGCCCTAGTATTGTTTTTTTTAATGCATTTATAGTAGCTTTGTAAATTGCATAAGTATTTTTTTACTTTGTTAATTGTATTAGTTTCAAGAAGAAAATAACAGTTTGACAGAGGCATTGTGTTGTTAGTCTCATAACCCCCTTCCCTGGAAGAACACACACAACACCAGTTTTGGAGATATAGCCACAGCCATATATTTATTAACTGACATATTACATGATTGGAGTGATGTGTATAGCTTGGGAGATCACGACAGTCACCTCAGAAACCTCTGCACCCCTTCCTGTAAGGGGCATTACCCATGTGCTGATCGAAGGGATGATATACCTTGCTGAGTTGTAACTCAGCCTCTCTCAGTGGGGAGGTTATGTAGCTGGGTGTCAACTGACTACACACATCTCATGGAACTGCACCTGCAGGCAAGCCCATTGAGGTTGGATGACAACCCCCCCTCCCAAATAGGGATCCAATCTTCCAGCTTTCACTGTATGCTGACCAGAAGAGAAGAGTCTTCAAAAGAATTTGACTGTTTCCCCTTTTCCCTTTGTACTATTGCCCTTGGGGACTCCCAATCTATAATGGTACAGTGACTGTGACAGTTATTGCTAAGCCTAATCTCAAGTGAATCCCTTTGGAGGAAGCAAAAAAAAAACAGAAAAACCTTTTGAGGGAAACCGGTAAAACTTGTCCTTGATCCCTAATGTAGTCACCCATAAGGGGACAAAGGGTTCTATATTCTAACCTGGTCAACCTGGAACCCTACCTTTATCAGGTTGTGTGGATGTGAGATCTTAAGCTGGGAGAGAAGAGTGCGGGAGAGCTGTTGGTCACAGCTCTTTATAATCCTGAACTCTCCACTCCCATCCAGATGTCCATGCCCTGTGGATAACTCCAGTGGTTCCTTCCCCAGTGGTGGTGTCAGAACCCCATGCCAGTCCTCGTGGACAAACCTCTACTTTCCTGCTTGAGGTCAGGTTACAGGGGCAGACTGTTTAATATAAATATAATATTACAAAGTCTTATGCTAACTGCTAGGATAATGACAACATATATATTCTTTGGTAACTGGGTAAGGCCCACTAGGCACAAGTGCCTATTTTCAGGTGTGACCTGGGTGCACTGGGGAGGTTAAGTGACTTGCTCAAAGTCACACAGAATACAAGTGGAGGTTGTGGGACTCAAACCCAAGTCTGCTGGATGTACCAAGCCCATTCACAGCTCGTTACTCTAACGTCTAAACTATACTGCCAGCCCTTATTCTAACATAGGATACTATGTCATTATGCATAACTATAGCATATAAATAAAGTTATTTTGCTTATTCTATACAGTTCTGTTATGCCATCACTCTAGAGTTGTTCTATAAATATATTCTTCAAAACCTGATTTGATTTATAATGAGATTGCACTGAACATATGGCAGAGTAAAAGTTATCTTCTGCCAGTGAAATTCTGGTGAAATTCTGATTTTGCTTCTACAAGTTTCCATAAAAAGGTTGTGAAATGTTGCCAAAATGATGAATTTCCTTATTTCCATCTAATTTGTCCACACTGCAAACAATTTGGCATGATGACTTTATGACACCATGGCCCAGATATTCAAAAGTGTTGAGCCATGCGCAATAGGGTTGCGCCTGAGCAAGTGTGAAAATGCGTCATTCTGCGATATTCAGCAGGAGGCAGTTGTGCCCTCCCAAATCACACTGAGCAACAATGCAATGATAATGAATGCATGCGCAACTGAAGGGGGAGGAACCATGCATGAATGGTGCAGTGTGATATTCAACAACATGCACCATGCGCAATAGGGGAGCCAGCGGAAGTTGCGCCATAGCGGAAATGAGCCTAAATAAAAAGGAGCAAGGGAGAGGCGCAAGAACGCTATAGGAAAAATTGGGCAGGTGTTCTCAGTGCAGGGGAAGTAGCAGCCAGGACAGAGGGGGGAATACAGAAACAGCTGCCGGGGGGGTGAACACAAGCCAGGGACATGGCCAGTGCCACCCTCCAGATGGAGGCCATAATGAGGGGGGTGAGAAGGTGGGCAGCAGGGGGACGTGGCCATGGAAGGACCCGTCGGCAGTATGCCCCCAACAGGCAGTACCAAGCTCACACCAGCTTTGAGCTGTACAATGATACTGAGATTGTGGGCTGGTACCGCCTGAATTGGACAATTCTGAGGTGGCTCTGTGAGCTGTGCAGTGATGTGATGCAGGCGCCCACACGACGGAGCCATGCCCTTTCAGTGGAGACGAAAGTGATAGCTTGCATGTGCTTGCTCGCCACGGGTACCTTCCAGAGACCAACTGGGGACACCACAGGCATAACCCAGCCAGCCCCATCATGCCACCTCACCCAATTCCTCAGCACACTGCTGCCACATGCTGTGGAGTACATCCATTTCCCCAGCACACCGGAGGAGTGCACAGCAAACATACAGGAGTTCCACAGGGTAGCACGTATGCCTGGCATGCTAGAGGCAATAGACTGCACCCATGTGGCCATCCACAAACCACCTGGCCCCGAGGGGGCTGCATATATAAATCACAAGGGCTATGCCAGCATCAACTGCCAGGTGGTGTGCATTGCCAGGGGGCGCATAATCAATGTCTGTGCCACACACCCTGGGGGAGTACATGATGCCTTCATCTGGCACCTGTAGGCACTGTGCCACAGATTCGAGAGTGGGGATATCCCCACTGGCCACCAGGTGGGTGAGTATGCAAACCACATGGACAATCATAGGGCCTGGGGGGGCATGGTCAGAAGTGACATGGGTAGTGGCCTACATGGCCCGGGGCAGGGCAATGCTGATCACCAAACTAACCTCCACCCTCTACACACAGGTGACAGTAGATACCCACTCCATCCCTGGCTGCTCACACCATACCAGCGGCCCGAGACCCCATCACAGCAATGCTACAATGAGGCACATGCCACCACACATAATGTCATCGAGTGGGTGTTCAGGATGCTGAAGGCATGTTTCCATTGCCTGGACACCTCCAGCGGTGCCCTACAGTACAGCCCCTCAAAGGCCTGTGGGCTACTCCTGGCCTGTTGCATCCTGCACAACATGGCCAATGAATGTGGGATAGCCGTACAGGTCGAAGAGGGGGACAGTGATGGGGACGATGAGGATGCCAGTGACAATGGTGATGGGCAGCCCCCCTTGGCCGATGGGACTCCCGACTGCTCTGACTGGCATAGCTGCACCGGGACACCATCATGGAGGAGCACTTCAGCCAACCCAGGTAAGTCATGGGGCCACGTGCAACCAACAGTGGCTAAGGCACAACCCACAAACACACATGGACACACACCAGGGGTGCATTCTGTCAAGGGAAGTGGCTGGGTATGGAACCACACACACAACCAGGGATGGGTGAGGTCTACCTTACCATGCAGATGGACACACACACACAAATGCACCAGACATGCACAAAGGGTAGGAGGCACACTGACCCAGAATGCCTTCCCTGGCCACACACATGTCCACAGACCACCACGCCCACTGTCTGTCCTTGTGCATGTGTCAGATGCTGAGCACCATTGCACATTGGTGTACAGAGCAATGCAGGCATCATCATGCACACGCAACTGTGGACTGCAGCCTGGAGGGTGTGCAGATGGACTGTGTGTCCGCGTGCAGGGCCGGGTACCCACCTGTGCAATGCCTGCTGAATGACACAATGCACACAGGGCAGCACCAGACAGTAGCCATGCTGGGAGACAGGTCAATCACACGCCACAGTGCCCTGGCCACCATGGATGCATGGGTGGCCCCGCTGAGACCCGCCAGCACTGACAGGCTGACCACTGGCCTCATGGGGTGGCACCGATGGTCCCCCAGGGGTTCCACTGCATGAACGCAACCGTGCTTGCACAGGGGTCTGCAGCACTCCAAACATGCCTGCACCAGGTGTGCTCTGGATGCCCACAGCTGAACCCAGTGTTGACAAGGAGGGTGTCACACGACGCTGGGAACAGGGGGTGGACAGCGCACTGCGTGGTGTCTGTGACGCATGGGCAAATGACTGTGTGCCCATTGTGGCCATGACAGCAGTGAATGCCTGTGTCTGCCTGTCAATGGAAGCGGTCACATTGTCCCGCAACTGGTCCATCCCTGCCAGGATCAGAGCGGTGTCTCTGCTGCGACGCTCCTCTGCTCACTCCAGAGCCACATGCAGTGCATCCACCGATGTCGCAAGCCACATCTGCTGGTTGACTGATGCTTGCAGTATGCAGGTGTGCTCATCCAAGAGGTCATCTGCCTCCTCGGCATCCTGTCCCTCAGGGTTTGCTCAGCCCTGATGCTCAGCATCCCTTGAGGGTGGGCGCTGCACACCAGGACCAGGTCTGGCCATGTCCACAGGCGGTGCACTGATGCCACCCCCTGACCCTGTACACCCAAGCCCATTGGCCGAATGCAGATGCTGCCCCTCTGGCTGCAGCTCACCAGGGCTCACTGGTGCAGCCGCAGTGGCTGCAACAGTCCCACTGTCCTGTACACACACCAGTGCTGCCCCACTGGTGCTGACAGGTACAGGCTGGGACTGTGATGACACGCAGGCCTCCACGGCAGCACCACCCACAGCCATGGCCGCGATGTTACCTGCTATGTGGCCATCCCATGGCACACACGTGTCACCACCCATGCCGTAAGCGACATCATCATCGGTGACAGACCCGGCACCAGCACGAGTCACAGCATGCTGGCATCCATGGACGCTGGCACGCTGGGACATGGGCAGGGCCTCCTCCGCACCTGTTCCAACAACATCAGTCTGGACAGCCAGGCGGGCCCACTGTCGCACTGAGTCGCGTATACCTGTGGAGGTGGATGGGCCCTCCTCCATCTCCATCTGACTGTCCTCAGTGGACAGGCCCACCACCGCTGACCCATGCAGATGGTCAGGATCTGTATGGGAAAACAAAGTCATGTTACTGCATGTGACCTACCCCGACCCCCCCAATAGACAGACCATGACCTACCATGCAGTGATGGGCTACCATCCGTCTGGAAGCCACCACCTGGAACACCCTCAATGGCTCAATGCTGCATGCTTCCAACAATCCTCTCCTCCTGTGGGGTCAGGTGTAGCCCCTCCGGTTGTCCCCCACCTGTCGCAGCTCATGCTGCCCTGATGGCAGCCACCTTCTCCTTTATCCTCCTCCTGTCTGTGCCCATCTTCTTCTTGCACTCCTGCACAGAGCGCTGGTGGCTGCCTTGCAGGTTCACTGCATGCACCACCTCCTCCCATGCAGCAGTACGGGCCTGTGGTGTTCCCTGCCATCCTCTGAGAAGTGGCTCCTGATCCAGGTAGGCCTCAAACAGGGCATCCGTCTCGGCCTTGGTGAAATTAGGCCTCCTCCTCCTCCTCCTCCCACCACTGTGTTCCTCCTCTCCCACAACTCGCCCAGTCATTATTTAGCCTGTGAGAATGAAAGTTGCTACCTGTGACTGTGCAGTCCCATGCATGTCCCAGAATCCACAGTCCACACTCTCAAACAGCATGCTACTCACCAATAGACTGCAGTAACCGACTATGGCCAATGCAGCTCAATGTCGCACTTTTATAGAGCAACCCATGCAAATGAGACGAGGCGTAACTTTAAGTGGATGCAAATTGCAGTGTTGCGCTATTGAATGGCTGATTAGCTGATTTGCATATGACGACTGAATATCGCGCTGTTGCGCTTTGCGCAATTGTGTTGACCGTGCTGAGCCAAGGGCACAGTTCTGTGACATGCGCAGTACACACCTCACTGCGGATGCCTGGGTTGCTGATGCAGGCATCTGCTGCGCTGCTGACGTGCTGTGCACAGGAGGCAATGCAGGACATGGCCATCATTGTGCCAGTGGTGCTACAGTGATGTTCACCTATATGGCATTGTGGCACTGGGGCATCATAGGCACACTGGGGCAACAGAGCGGTAGGCCACTACTGGAGGTAGCACACAGGTACCCAATCGCGCTACATGCATTGGTTTCCAATGGCGCTGTGCCTATCCCGTGCACCACAGACCCTTGACCCTGTGCCCAACCTTTGCCCCCTAGGCACCATGCATCAGGCATGGGTGCACCACTATCGTGCTGTTCAGTGACAGCGCGATAGGGAATGGCAGTGCTGTACCATGTAGCATCTGCATGTGGTGGAGCCGTGCTGCAGAGTGCCATTTTGAACTGACTGAGCAAGTGAGATAGCCCAGAGGAGGGCTGCCCAGTGGACCCAAATTGAACTGGCCAACCTGGTGGCCATTGTTGAGCCACTTTATGGCCCACTGTTTGGGGAGGCACCCCTGGACAGGTCCAGGAGCCAGGTGTGGGAGGAGGTGGCTGATGCCCTGGGAGGAGGCCACAGGAAGGGGGCAGATGGCGGAGCAGTGCCACCACAGGTATGGCAACCTGAGGAGGAGGGAACTGGACCTGCTTGCCCGCCTGTGGGCACATGCCAGGAGGGGCATGGTGCCACGGCCAGGTAGGTGTTACGTCCTCACACTTTTATCTTCCATATGGGTATCACAGTTGTATGTGTCCAGAAAATGGGGGAGGGACCGTCCAGTGTTGGCTATGGTGGTGTTATCAGGGTGTGGGGTGGGTGGGTCTGGCTGGGTGGGAGCGTACACACATTGGGGAAGGGGGACTTTGCTACAGGATTGTACTGATGTTCCTCTCTCCATATTTGCACCACAGGGCCAGAGGAGAGGCGTCTGGCTAGGGAGCTGTGGCACCAGCAGGACGACATGGCCGGTAGGAGGGACAATGGTCCACAGCACCAGAGGGACCGGCCTGATGATGGTGAGTGCCATGCCTCCATGATTGCTATTACATGCTGTGTAACAGGGTGGGCAGCGGGGCATGGCCACCATCCATTGACACCACTGCCATGCACACCACTTGTTACAGTCAGCATTGTCCAGTGGCACTGCATGTCTGGGAGTGCATCAATGGTGGTCCATGTATGCTCCGGGCACATGGCTGTGGCACTGCCTTTACACCGCATAGCCAAGTCACTGTACGGCCATGGTGGTGCTGTGCAGGACATGGGCGGTGGGTGTGTGCAGTGGTCCACATGGCTGTGGCTGCCTGGGTGGGCAGGTCTTGTGGACACGGTCACTGTGGGTGGTCACACACCATCACAGGGGCGTGGCACATGGCTGTATGCCATGCACAATGGGTGGACCACAGGGGGATGGACAGTCACACCTTTTGACTCAGTTCCCTCATCCTAGGTGACCAGTGACTCCTGCAAATACAGCAGGGTATTAATGAGCTGCTCCAGGTGGTGAGGGAGACATTGCAGCTCCTTCAGCGCATACACCACCATGGGGTCAGGACGAGACGGAGGAGCACACATCGGCTCCAGGAAGAGGAGGACCAGGGCAGCCATTGATGTCCCCATGCCCTAACTACCACCTTCCCCCCTCTGACCCACCCTCACACCCCTTCTTCCCTCTCCCATATGTTCACCCCTGCCCCTTACTCACCACCACCTTGTTTGTGGCCCTCCCCCCCACATTTGTACATAGTTTTGTAAATAGTTATTTTTAATATTTTTGAATACAAATCTTTTGATATGAATACTGTGGTGGTCTCTGATTTGCAGTGGGCTAGAAGTGCTCAGCTGCAGTGGTGTGCATGGCATCAGGGGTGGTGCAGTCATGGGTATGTGTGTGTGTCCATGAGGAAGTGACTATGGTGTGGGAGTAGCTATCAGTCAGTGTCTGTGGTGTGTGTGTTGTGCCCTGTGCACTGGATAACTGTGTGCAGTGGCCCATGGTGCATGCTCTGTGTCCATGGTGCCCTGTCAGCCCGTCCATGGCCTGTGCAGCTGCCACCCTTGCATGTCTGTGACCTGCACAGTCTGCTGGCATGTCAGTGGTGGCTGTCCATGCAGGGCAGCCACTGTACCCATCACAATGCTGGGTTGCCTCCTGTCACTGGTGTGGTGCATGTCTGCCTTGGGTGACACTGTGGCCTCCGTGGTTGTTGTCCCACCTCCATGCTGTGGCTTGTGTGTGTTGCAGGGGATGTGCACCACTGTCTGTCACTTGTGCTCTGGGCAAATGATGGTGGCATACAGGTCCACAGTGTCGGCGCAGGGTGGCTGGCACTCCTGTGCCATGGAGGACTGCAGGCTGTGTGTACACGGTTTCCATGGGCCCACGCTGGGGGCTTGGTTGCCCTGCTACTGCGTCCCTGTGTTGTTGTGCCATTGGTTATGGGTGGGTGTTTGTCCATGCACTGTGTTGCATCCGGTGTGGTGCATGCTTCCACACACCACTGTGGGTGTCTGCACTGGCTGTTGTGGCCAGTGCTGGGTCGGGGTGTGTCCTTGGGAGGGTGTGCAGGGTGCTGTACCACTGGTGGTGGTGTCCGGGGCATGCCTTGTCACATGTGGGGTACCTCATCTGCTGATGCATGGTCAGTCTCTCAGCTGTACCTCAGGGGGGCTGTGTGTGGTGGCACTGTGTATGCCGTTGTTGCATCACTGTGTGCTGCCACCTGCTGATGGGTGCTCATGGTGGGGCTGCCTTGCATGGTTCTGTGGTGCACAGGGTTGCATTGTCACAGTGGGGGTGGTGGCATGCATGGGGTTTCCTGCAGTAGTGGACGCTGCTCCTGGGCAGGGTATCTGGGGGTCACGGTGCAGGGTGTGCTCTACATTGGGGGGATGGTGTGGCACGGGGTGGTCAGCCCTCCTTGTGTGCTGGTCACAGCTTGCCAGGGGGTGTGATGGGGCACCATGGCCCAGCTGTGGGTTGGTTGCTTGTCTCCATGGGCCAGTGGTTATTTTTGCCCTCCCCCAGTTGTGCAGTGCATGGGGTGTAGGGGGACGATGTCTGTTCTGCTGTGTGTTCCTCTGCCCATCTGTGGCATGGGTGGTGGGCCCCTACATCCCTGGTTGTGCAGTTGCATTACTGCCCTACTGCTGGGGGGCATCCCTGGTTGTGCTATGGCACCTCTGGACTGCTCAGCTGAACATCCCTTGTTGCGCCATGGCTCATCAGATCTGCTCAGCTTCCCCTCCCTAGTTGCACTATGGCGCAGGTGGTGCGATATTCAGTCGTCCGCTGTAGGTAGGTCTTGGCTGGCTCAGTTTTTGAATATTGTGTCCTCTTATGCATGGGCACAATGGACTTGTGCTTGCTCCTGCTATTGCGCACTTTTTGGGCGCAGTTTGAATATCTGGGCTCACATATGCAGTAGAAGTGTACTGAGTTTCAGATCTCTGTCTTTAAAGGTGAATGAGTTAATAAGCCTCCAAACATTCAGACATTTTAAAATTACATTTTGCCATTATGTAAATGTCTGGGGCTCATTTCTCAAAGATTCCAGAGTGACGCAAGGAGATTGCATCAAAAACAAGCATTTGTCACTGGCCTGGTGTTGCTGAGGGTTGAGGTGCTAGACACCACACCTCGCGCTGCACCGGACAACTGGGTTCGGGAATGGACTCGGGTTGCTGGGAGTCAGCGGGGCGAAGGAGGATTGAGCATCCCAATGGATGCTCTTCTCCTTCGGCGGTGGGATACCGTGGGTGCTGCATGCACCCGACACTCCTGAAGCCGGTGGAGGCATGGGCTTTCAGGGCATCGGTGGCTCTGCTTCCTGGAGTCGGGGAGGGGGGCTGCTGTTAGTTGCTTGACTGATGGCATGCATCAGCACATCACCAAGTCTGGATGTATGTCTTTCATGCTGGCATCCTAGGGGTTGGGAGAAATATTGGGGAAAAATATATAAAAATAACCTGGCCCTACAAGCAAGATGAAACCAGGGATGGGGATGCCTTGGGGGGATTGCCCTGGTGGATGGAGTAGGAGGAGGAATGAGGCCTCCTCTGAAAGCCATGGGAACTGGACAAGTGGAAAAAAACAAAACAAGCATTTGTCAATGCCGAATGTTGTCTTTCTGGTATTGGCATTGGTAGTGCAGGAGTTACAGAGATGCATAATAGGAATGGCAGTGAAGTATGGAACTGACGCCAACCCCACCCCACCCTGCAGAGACTGACAGGCATTGAGGTATGCCTTTGGGTCGTCAGCCATAACACTCATGCCATTTCACCCCACCCTACCCTGCAGACTCTGACAAGTGTCACATTGCGCCTTGACGTCATCTGGTCTTATGCTCACCCCATTCCATAAGGAAATACATTTAGTTGGGTGCAGTATAGGAGAATGGGGTGAACTTTGGGGCTGAAGAGTCCAAGGCACACCTTGATGCCTGTCACTGGCTGCAGGTTGGGGGTGGGGGTGGAATGGCATGAACATTACAGCTGACAATCCAAAGTCACACCCCTGACACCTGTCAGTCTGTACAGAGTGGGTCCTTATGGTTAGAAACCCTAATGCCCCGGGAATTTGTTGGCATTTGCACTCCAAATTTTCAACATGGGCTTTTTGTGACCCCACCTCATGAAAGCATTTGAGACCTCTGCTCATGAACAGTGGCACTGTGATTTTGTTAATCTGTCCCAAACGTTGATTTCCCACAGCGACGGTGCCATTCTGTGCCAGATGTGTGAAAACACATTTCAGGCAGGATATGAAAAATGATAGCTGTACCATTCATAAAGAGGTGTGAAGAAATGGCAATGTTGAAAATCTGGAGTGAAAATATTAAAAATTTTCGAAGTTAAGAGTATGCGTTGAAACTGCGCAATGCACGCTCATAACACAGTCATTTTGTGGAATGTTTTCAACAAATTTTCAACATAATTATTAAATGAGGAAATAATTAAGAGCATCGAATTTGAGAGGGACTGTGGAATTATTATTGATCAGCATCTGAATTTTACAGAGCATCACTCAAGTATTATTAGGAAAGCAAATTATATGGTTAGAAACTTTAAGAGATCATTTTCAAGAAGGTCAGCATCATTTATACTTCCACTATATAGGACACATGTAAGACCATACTTGGATTATGGGTCCCCATTGTGGAGCCCCTACTATGGGGGGAAATAAATAAAATGGGGGGGATTCAACATAGGATGACTAAGATTGTGGGTGGCTGGAAGAAGCTCAGTTATAAAGATAGGTTACAAAAATCAAATCTGTTTAGTTTGGAAAATAGGAGACTGAGAGGAAATTTATTGTTAGTGTATAAACTTATGCAGGATGAAGATTTAATGCAAGATTTGGACCTTAAAATACAACAAAAACCAGGTGGGTTAAGGACCCATAAACAACAAATAAAGCTGGACACCTCAAATGAAAACATGAGACTTAACTTCTTCACACAGATAGCTTGTAGACTTTGGAATAAATTACCAAGTAGCATAGTGGCATGTAATACCCTGAATACGTTTAAGAAACAACTGGATAAATATCTCTTGAATAGGGGATGTATTTGGACCCGCTAATGCGGGTAGATAGTTAATATGGGCAGATGTGCCTTTTTCCATCCATAATCCAGTATATAATCCCAGTTTATAGGCATTTTGGGACATTCACTCATGAACAGTGTCACTGAGATTTTATTAATCTGTCCCTAACATTGATTTCCCACAGTGACTATGCTATTGTGCGCCAAATGTGCTAAAACATATTTTGAGCAGAATGTGAAAAATGACAGCTGTACTGTTCATAAGGAGGTGTGAAGAAATGACAATGTTGAAAATCTGGAGTGAAAATATTGAAAATTCCCAAAGTTATGAGTGTGCGTGGAAACTGCACAATGCATGCTCATAACACAGTAATTTTTTGGAATTTTTTCACCAAATTTTCAACATAGGCTTTTTGAGATCCCACCTCATGAACAGTGACACTGTTGTTTCATTACTCAGTCCCAAAAGGTGATTCTGTGCAGTGACCATGAAATCATCTTTTGGGACCTAATAATGAAATGACAGTGACTGAGTTCATAAGGTGGGGTCCCAAGAACCCCATGTTGAAAGTTTGGAGCCAAAAGTCACAAAAATAGCCAAGATATCTACTTAAGTTGAAACACTCCAATTGATGCCATTATACAGCTTACCGTGATTTTCTTCAGTTTGCGGTCGGCTTTTGAAGAGTTCAGACGTGTCCTGCTCCACCAAATATTGTTGCGCTGGGCTCTGGAAGTAAGTATGGGATGAGTAAGGGGTGTGGGGAGGTGGGGTGTGCAGAGGGTGGGTGCCGGTTTGGGGAGGGAGGGTGCTCTTACTTAACGATGGACCATTTTCTAATTTTCAGGAATGGACATCGCGAGGTTTTCTTTATTTACAGGTGAAATTAAACAAATGTTGGGCACACTGGGGTGGACTCTCAGTGTGCCCCATGACTTTGGGGGTGTTATCTTGGACACATTGGGTGGGCTCCCAGTGTGGCATACAGTGAGGTGGGGGTGGGGTGGGGGCAGGAACATGCTGGTGTTCGGCCGGAGCTGGGAAGCACACTGAGGGTGGGCTCCAGTGTGCCACCACAATCTTGAGGGGGTTATCAACATGCCGACAGGGGACTGGGCACCCGCATAATTGGCTTTGTAAGGATTGTGAGAGGCAGACGTTGACAGCTGCCACCATGTTTATTGAAATGTTTCAGCAGGCAAGGCATGCCCTGCAATGACAGGGTGCTCCTTCATTGCAGCAGCAAAATTCTTTCAAGTTGGTTACATGCTTCTCAAGGGCTGTCATAGACAGCGTACTCATTCATTGGTACCACAGAGACCAGCCTAAAAAAGCAGTGGTGCCATTGTCCACAACACGGCCACGCCTCCACAACCTGCTACTCTAGCAAGCTGTCACAAAATGTTGCTTGTTCTGCATGTGCAAGACAACATAAAAGTGACTCAAGAAGTAACTTGCCCCAAAACTTGAGCCAAGAGCTATTCCCATTTGCAGCCTACATTGAACACAGCCTGCATGTGGCAAAGATGGCTTACATTGTCCTTGCATCAAAAAATGGGATGCGGCATGGAGCAAGGAGCCTTGCATCAAGAAAATGATGCAACATCCCCTTTTCTGGGATTCACTCTTGTGTATTGTGCACACAAGAGAAAACACCTGTTAAACCAGTACCAGGTGCTCTAACGAGATTTAGAGCATATATAAAGAGGCACACAGCAGGCAGGCAGAGTTGAATTGCCACTGAGGCTACACTACAGCAGCAGAAGTGCCAGAGAAGATAAGCAAATATGTCAGTAGCAGTGACCTTACTGGGCATCTGGTTGGCCATGCTACTACCACAGAGATGTGCCCATAAACAGGGTGGCAAGGCATAAAGTCATGTGAGACAACAGCAAACCAGAAACAGGAGAGATGCAAGATGAGTATACTGCAGGCGGACATCCTACCAGGACCTCACTGAGGAGCATTTCATTGCATGATATTGATTGAGCAAGGCAGCAATTGCAGAGCTGTGCCAGGAACTCAGAGATGACCTGCAGAGCAGAACATGGAGATGCCATGGAATACCAGTCAAGCTGAAAGTGAGCACAGCACTCTGTGTCCTAGCAAGTGGAGTTGGCTGGCTGCAAGGGAGTGCTATACAGACAGGCTATATCAGCCTGCAAGCTGTATGGGACCTGTATGTGTAGGTAATTGAGCAATACATGTTACTAAGCAGCATGACAGTGCAAGGGAATGACTGCAGCATGCTGCATGAAAAAATGGTGTATTTTCCATGCAAGCTGCCAGAGGCCAGTGAGGGGAAACGGCCTCCACCCAGTGGCCCCATTACACAGGATGACAGCAATGGTGATGCACAGGTGTCGGACATGGAAGCCCAGCAGGATGTCAAAATACAGGCATGTGCGGAGACAGGGTCTGTCGAGACAGGACATTAGGATCCACCCACCAAGCCTGCATCTGATCAGCAGCCTTAGGAGCATGTTGCAAGGGAAAGTGGATATCCTAATACCAGGGATGGGGGGGTGGCCACACAGGTAGGGTCTGCAGGACTTTGAAAGGGGCTTGAGGTAACACCTCCATGCCATTGTTAACCTTGTGAACCAGTTGCAGGTAGCTCTCCATGCACTGCTGGATTATGAGGACTCCTTCTATGGGCATTGAGGCAACAAGTGGTGCTGTTCTGCCATTTTAGGCCACCCATAGTGCCTGTTACATTGTGGTGTACATTTTAACTACTGCTGTTAGTGTTATGTTTTCATCTACTTGTTGTGTGCTGTCTCCCCCCTCCTATTTTGTAGCCCTCCAGGCTGTCCACCCCTGGACCATGCAAGCAGACTAAGCCACCCTCCCTCTCTCTGGGCTATCCATCTCAACTGAGCTGCTCCATGCCCGGACCACGCAAGCAGACAAAGCCACCCTCCTTCCCTTCGGGCTGTCCAACCCAATGGAGCTGCTTCACACCCGGACCATGCAAGCAGACTAAGCCACCCTCCCTCCCTCCCTCCCTTGAGGCTATCTGCCCCAATGGAGCTGCTCCACTTCCGACCATGCAGGCAGATTAGCTGCCCTCCCTCCCTCCCTCCAGGCTGTCCACCCCAATGGAGCTGCTCCACACCCAGACCATGCAAGCAGACTAAGCCGCCATCCTTCCCTCTGGGCTGTCCTCCCCAACTGAGCTGCTCCATACCCAGACCATGCAAGCAAACTAAGGTACGAACCCATGTCTGGAGGTACTCTGCATCTGAATTTTCAAATTCAGTGCCATTTTACAGCTGCGCTCAGGACCTTCACTCTACATCAGCTTGCAGCCACCTCGGGAGTAAAATGAACTCTATTTTTCTAATACTGGCAATCATAGCCAGTGAATAAATCAATTCTTGGCTGCTAGTAGCAAATTTATTTGACAAAAATGCGGCCAACTTACATAGCAGCTGCTAGCCAGCAGTGTACTGCATGGACAGTAAGCCACAAGTCAGCTCCTAAAATTATTTTCTGCCACAACAGCATTAAAGTCTCCTATTTCAGTTCTGGCTTTTTCTGCCATTTCAATTAATTTAGTACAGTCAGGCTTTTTCTGGCAATTAAATAATTTGTTTGCAGACTAATTTCTGCTTAACCTGAGTGCTAGCCTGAGCCTGTGTTTGCTAACTAAGTAATCTCGCTGAGCCCCGATGTCACTATTCGATGTCTCCTACCCACCACCCACCCCACCCTATGTGAGGGTTTAGATTTATAAGGGAAGTAAACCAATCACATTAATTTTCTATCTGCTCATTTTCCATTGGCTTCCTATATTCTGCTACCACTAGAGGGACTTAGCTGGTCTTTGCTGAAAATCAACAAAAATTCCTAAGCAGACTGTGGTTTCTGTTGTGCATTCTGTGAATATTTTAACAAAACCGTGTGTCCTCCCCCTTCCTATCCTAACCCTTCTTTTCTTTCTTCCTACTACTCCCCCTGTCTCTTCCCCGCCCACTCCAACACCCAATTTATACTTTCTGCCTTCTCTGCACTATTATTGCCACTTCCACTTATTCCACCCATCTTCCCCATTTCTCTGGCTCCTCCTGTCTCACCTTCCTGTTTCACACAGAGTTTCTAAATGGCTCCTTCTTAAACTAAAAAGCCATTCATCTTCTATGCCTCCCCATGCCCACAGCGCGATCCCCACCCGAACACTACCATCTAAAACATAAACATCATTCCCGTCGCCTTAACTTTCTGGTGCTTCTCCTACTTCTGGCTGGTGATGTTGAACTCAATCCTGGCCCCCACAACCCCATCCCCCTACATCCCCCTTGGCATACCCAAAATGTCTGAAACTTTTCCACGTAAATGTCCTTAGCCTTCTCCTAAGCTTGATGACTTAAAAGTATGGGTCACTCAACACTCCCCTGACATATTAAGTGTCTCGGAAGCATGGTTATCCTCCTCATTCAGGATACTCAGATGGCCTTTCCTGATTTTAACTGTGGTAAAAGAGGTGGTGGCATAGCTATTTACTTCCACAGTTCCCTCTCCTGCACTATTATCCATTGGGAAGCGATTCCCCGGTCAAATGAACTCCTGCTAGTCACTCTCTCTTCTCTCCTCTACACCTATCATAGTGGGAGATCTCTATGGCTTGCTGAAACTTCTATCTTTCTGTCTTATCTTGTGTGTCACCACTGTCTCTTCCCTTACTCCATCAGGTGAACTTATTCTCCTTGGTGACTTTAATTTAGACTGGCTCTCACTTTCCTCACTCAACTTATGCCAATAGAAAGAAGCTTTAAACTTGTGTCGGTAGGTAAAAGAGCCAATACACCCTAATTCTCATACCCAGTCACATCCCCTACTGGACTGGGTGCTCTCCTCCCACTCCCATTGCATCTGCTCTACCGGTGTATTACTTAATGCTGTCAGTGACCACTGCTCCACCTTCTGCATCAGGAAGATACCTACTCCCCCTAACCTACCAAAATAAATCTTGTACCGACCCCTTAGATCCCTCAGTTTGAGCAAACTGTTCCAAAACCTGGCTATAGCCAACTGGTCACCTGTTTTCTCCTCCCTATCTGTTGATACTGCACTCGTTCAATTCACGTCTATCTTTCTAAATATTTGGAATACCCATGCCCCTCTAAAAACAATCAGAGTAAAGTGCTCTCATCATCCCTGGATTATCCCTAAAATCCTAACCATGAGCAAATCCCATGACCTCTCATGGTCTCATTTTTAATCCTCACATGACCCTGCTGACTTTCAGACCTACCTTTCCCTCTGTAATAGATGCACCAAGTGCATTCGACAGGCCAAAGCAGAATTTTTCAAACCTTGCCTGCCAACCTCCAGCTGCACTTCTTTTTCTTTCTGGCATGATATCCATTCACTCCTCCACCCATCCCATGCACCCCCTTCACACACTCTCTGTGAAGGGGGTTCACATATCTCTAACCCCACCCTTGTTGCAGAACTATTAAATAAGTTCTTTACTACCTCTGCCATATCTGCTTGATCCCCCTCTTCCCTACCTTGTGCCTCTTCCTCTCCTCATGGTCCCCTGCCTTCTAGTTGCCTCTGATAGCCCCCTCTGAAGTCCTAAAAACTCTTGCCTCCCTCAACCCTGCTAAATCCAACCCTGATGGCCTGCACCCTACGTTCCTTACACTCTCTGCTCCCTACATAGTCACCCCATAATCTTTATTCTCAACCTATCTGTCTCCTCTGCTACCATTCCCTCAGCCTGGAAGTTTGCCTCAGTCCTCCCCCTCTTCAAAGGGGGTGATTCCTCTGTCCCTGGAAACTACTGCCCAATTTCACTTCTCCCCTCACTTGCTAAAGTACAAGAGTCCCTAGTCCTCTCTAGGCTTAATGATTTCCTCCTGGTCTCAAACACTCTATCCCCGGTCCAATCAGCCTTCAGGAAGCATCACTGTACCTCTAACTCCCTTCTATGTTTTACTGACACTATCCACTCTAGCATGGATCAAGGTCTGATTACCTTGGTAATTTTTATTGACCTTGTGAAGGCCTTTGGCTCCATGTCCCAACCTCTCCTCCTAAATAAACTTGGTGCCCTTGGCCTCTTTCCATCCTCTGTGTCCTGGTTCAGATTGTATCTGATGGGCTTTTCTCAATCTGTAGAAATCAACAGTGCTCTATCCTCCCCCTCCCTATCCTGGCCAGTGTACCCCAAGGCTCAATCCTCTGGCCTGTTCTTTTTTCACTGTTCATAAACATCCTCCCTCTGCTTGCTCCCATGCCATGTTCCACATGTATGCGGATGACACCGTCCTCTTCCTTTCTGGCCTTTCTGTCTCGGCCATCCAAACACCACCACAAAATGATTTTTCAGCTGTTACCACCTGGTTTAGTGCTAATTGTCTAAAATAAAATGTGAAGAAAACCATGGCAATGACTTTTGATACTAAGCAAAAATTGGCTAAGCTTCACGCCCTACCCTCCTTCCTCTCCAGAATGATCGCTCCCCTCGAAAATGTCCTTAATTACAAGTACTTTGGCATTTGGCTTGATCCCTCACTCAAGTTCTCCTCCCACTTCAGTGCTCTCCACTCAAAATTGCATCCTAACTAGGACTACTCTACCGGCATAAGGCTAGCCTTCCACTCTCCATTAGATGCGACCTACTGGTTAAATGGATCCTCCCCACCTTTGATTACACTGACCTTGTCTTCAGTGCTACCCCTGCAACCTCCACTCTATCTCTCCAATCCTTCTCTCAGAGACACCATTCCCACTGTGCCACCTTCATATCTAAATACTGGTTTGGGAACCTCTCTACGTACCTTGCCTCTCTCCTCAAACCTGCCACTCCCAACCCATATAACTTGTGGTTGGTCAGTGCCCATTCCTTTGCACTTCAGTGTACCCACACCTTGGCTGGCAAACTGGCCTTCTTCTATAGGCTTCCATCCATCTGGAACAGCATTCCTTACCAAACCAGCTTCACTCCCTCCTTAACTGTCCTTTAGCACTTACTCAGACCTTCCCTTTCCACTTACTGCACCTGTTTTCCCTCCTAATTCCTTCCTCTCCCTCTGCCCCTGCTTGCTTCTCCTTTACTCTGTGTCAGCATCCTATACTCTCCCTCTGTGTCAGTAGACTCCATTTTGTTTTTTGTTTACCCTGTATAGCTTATCTCCTCCTGTTCACCTGCTGGTTTTATCCATGCAACCCCTGATCGTTTGTGCATATATATATATACAGTATATATATATATATATATATATATATATATATATATATATATATATATAGTAGTATATATAATTGCAATTACTCAATGTTCATTCACAAGTACTTGTCTTTGAACAAACTGCTTCTATGTACATTTTATTTACCATGTAACTTACTTTTTTTGTTTATCCTCTGTTTTATACCCCTGCCCCTGGGTCGCACCTGGAAATGAGCTTCCACTCATGGTGCTTTTCCTGGTTAACACATTTTAAATAAATAAAATGAATAAATAATATGTTATGGTTTTATAACAGTAAACAGTATTGTTTGTTATGTATCTGGTGTCTGTGTGTTTTTCATCTATTTTTCCACCATGGATGGTGGTCCATGTTTCTGCAGTACAGTCCCTGCATGCCACATAGCTTGTGGTATGATACAGTGGTTTTGTTCTGTTTCATGTGGGATTGAGTGTAGTACACTGCCATGTGGTACACTATGTATGTATGTATGGTTGTCCGGCCTACCTTCCACTCCCCTATGCATCAGACACATTACTGTAGTCATGGACATATTCCAGGTATGTTGCTTGTGCACAGCAATTCCCTGGAAGGCTGGGAATGGTGTGTTGGACCACGGTACTAACATGCCACACCCTGCAGCAGTGTGATAGGCAGTCCACTATCTCTGCCTGGCCTGCACATCCCACAAACACACATTGCATGTGCTGCTGCACAACATCCACCATGTACGCACACTGTTAGTTTACTGTGAGCACACCACACCACAGTACACCTTCCTGCCATATCCTGTGTCTACTGCCAGTGTCACCCTCTTGACACATGCATTCAGTGTGTATCATTGGTCCAGCCACTGCAGATCATGGCCTGGTTGACACCTTCCACAGCCTGCAGTACTCTGAGTCAAACACGTCTGCTGACAACACAGTAGTCACAGGTTGTGGCATGCTCTGTGCCCCCCAGGTGCAGTGTTCACCCACTCCTACAAACAGATGTGTGCACAGTGCTGCTGTTACTGGGCCATGTGTGTGGCATCACTCTGTGCATACTCTCCCACCCAGGTGATCTCACAATGATGTACCTGACAATGCAGGGATGTGCCATGGGTTGTAGCTCACAGTCCCATGCCATGGCAACTCACACACCTTCCATATCTACAACACTGCCGTGTGCCTTGTACACATTTCCACATGCTCCCCCCATGTCTTTATAGCATAGTGTGCAATGTCTGTTCCACATATTCCATTTACAGCACTGTGTTATACCTGTGGTACATGGCAGATGTGGGTTCCTTTGCATGGTGCATTGGTACATCATCATACTGCCTCCATTGTGGGGCATTCCAATATTATGTAGCATGTTATATACATCGCCTACCATCATGGCTGTACTGTAGCTATGTTGCATCCACAGGCCCCCTGGTGTTTTGCCTACATCCCTGTCTTGGTGTGGAGTCACCCACATCTCTCCATTGCCCTACATTGCCATCTTTGCATCCCTGACATGTACATACCTGCTGCACTTTGTAGCAGGAACAGGTCAAGCTCGCTCTCGCCATCTATGTTGTAGATGCTTAGGTGGGATGCCACACTTTTTGTTGGCTGCTTAGGGGTCTTATCTGGCTTGGTCCAACCCTGTGGCAGTGGTGAAGCATCAGTTGTGCATCGTTTTCTCCTTTGATCTCCATTTGAGGTCATGATGCCTCTTCTGGAGCTCATGTATGCTGTACCTGCATAGGGTGATGCCATTCAACTTGGTGGTCACTTCATACCAGATCTGCTGTCTATGGACACGCAGCTCCTTACCTACCTATTGACAGTAAGATGTTGGCCTGGGCTGCAGCCTCCTCTATGAGGATGTCTGTTTCTGCCTCAGTAAAATTCTTCTTCCTACTCTGGTGCCTTCCTCACCTTCCTTGTGTAGAAACCTTTCTCCACCCTAGTGGTCTGTTGGATTTCTGCCGCAGCGTGTGACAGTGCTGCCATTTGCATAGCATTTATGGTGCACCATGCATCTTGCATCAGTTGGCCACTTTTGATGCACCTTGGTTGCTGTACCTGAATTTGGTGCAAGAAGTGTGACACAAGGGGCCTTGGAGCAAGGCCAAGTTTGGCTCACCTTGCATTGCTCTAGTGCGACTTTGAGGACTGACCAGAGAAATTTAAGACCCTATAACTTTAAAAGTAGAGGACGGAATATCATCAATTTTGTTAAGTTCATTGACCCTAAATATTAGACTTTGAGGCCACCCCTGTGGCCCAGCAGCAGAGCACTGTGCTGCCATGCTGACAATTTGGATTTTGAAGCAAACCCTGGAAGTCATGTAAGGAGGTAGGTCATGGCCCAGACAGCTGCCACTCAGCAGTGCATCTCAGTCAGGGAGGGTTGGTTGGAGGTTCCAACAACACAGTGACTCCTGCAATTGAGCAAGGGAGCCTGCTCCTGATACAGGGGAAGCTGACAGAGGCACCACCTCCACCAGGGGAGATAGGAGTGAAAATATGTAGGAGAAAAGCCTGGAAGCCAGCTGACTGATGGCTGGGTTCAACCTGATCATGGTTTATCCCTGTGAACAGGGAATATCCTTGGGAGATGAGCTGACAGTTGGAAGAGAAATCAATATGGAAAAAAAAAGACTGTATGTGTCAACTGTCTAGACTCTTGCTCAGAGGCTGGACAAGTTATAAGCAGGCAAATATTCCAATATATCAGTAGTTAAAACTGAATTTCATGAGCTTTTGTGAAATTGTGGAATGCTGTGATACTTTTATCAAAACCAGGTGCTAGATTTACAAATCTCTGAAAACACACTCAGCTGTGGGAAAAACTCAGCTGAAGAGGATTGCCACTTGCAGGTTTGCAGTTTTCTCACAGCTGGTCCATAGTTTTCCCACAGCTGTGGATATTCACAAAGGTGGATCTGGAGTACGGCCTGCTCCATGATGTATGGCAGCTTTTGAGTGGTGTTGTCAAGGACATCCCCACAGCTGTGGAAAACTGTTATGGCCATTGGAACCAGCCGTAATATCATCTGCAACTGCAGGGGAGTTGTATATCAATCTTAGCAGCTGCAGAGATTTTAGCCTGTAAATGGAATAGTGGCATGGAACTTAGTCCCATGATGCTTCGTTAATCTAGCCCCATGTCCATACATTTTGCCTAGTCATACACTTGAGTTGCCAATGTAGAGAAAGGTAACGGCTGGGTAAAGTGGCAATAAAGCAGCATTCATAGGAGACTCCATATAGATAATAATGAATGGATGCTCATCAATATCAGACCAGTTAGATCATCAAGTGATTCTCAAGGTGATCACTTTAACCTCGAGACCACAGCTTGAGAGGTTCAGTCGCCTTGGGAACCATGAGATGATCTAACATGGCCTGTTACCAGTTGGGCATCCATCCATTGTTTTTTATAGTGTATGCCAGAAAAGACCACTGCTGTTATTTTACCACAGGTTTTGTTTAGCCATTGCAGGTTACACTGCATGCCGCCAACTGTCACTGCTGAATGACTCACAATCCTGTGAGGTGGCCAAGCACAAGCGTGATCATTCCATGCAGTTATGCTGCAGTCAATATGTAGCTACTGCTGCATAACAGTATACAAGATACTGCTGGTGCAGCATAACAAGCTTTCTGAAGCTACTGATTGTTATCGGTAACAACATTCTAACAAACACTATAATGAAAGTAAAGTGGTACCAAGTGTCAGGTCATGATCTTGAGTGACCAACAATGAAGAATAGTGAGGAACATCACTGTGCACTAACCTGAATTTTTACAATATGCCAGATAACCACTACAGCTCACTGACTTGAAGACTTGTGGAAGCACATGCAGCATGGTTTCTGTATAATGCCACCTGCTGGCTGTAAGGCAACCTCGTAGATAACAATGTATATTTTTACTATTTGAAAACAGAGGCACCAAATGATGCCAAGTCTTACAACTAATTGTGCATTAGGCAATTGAGACAGAAGTATTTGGATATCTTTAGTTATGATGGAGTATAATGCCAGGCATCACTGTCACAGGAGTGTTGGATGGGTATTGCAGGACCATGATGCTAGTGCAGATAAAGTGACTCAATAGTTGTAAATACTTTGTGAAATTTAGATTCCACAAATGGAATCTAAAGCAGTAACCCAGAGACACTGGTGGTGGCCTATAAAACGGCCATTACGAGTACCCTGGATTTTATTGCTCCTGTTTGTGAGCACCCCCTATCCCTTCACCCCAGGTCCCCTTGGTTTGATGGGACATTGAGGGAGTTGTGGAGACATGGGTGAAGGTTAGAGCGTTGTTGGCACAAATCCACCCTTGATGCAGACCACCTTAGATTGATGGAACATTATTCTATCTATCAATCTGCAATCACCCATAAGAAGGCAGAATTCCTGTCCAAGGAGATTGCAGTTGCACAGAATCGACTGGCTTAGTTGTTTCGTACTGTAGACAGACTGTGCAACCCAGCCTGTCTGCAAGTCCGAAAAGCCTTTTCACAAGTAGAGTGTGAGGAGCTCGCTTGGTTCTTTGCAACTAAGGTGGCTGACATCAGGGTGGGCTTGCATCTGGCAATCTCTAAGAGTGATGTTGTGGAACAGCATGAGCTCACAATACCTCAGTTCTCTTGGAGTTCCTTTCACCAACTGGAAGCCGTGGATATTATGAGGATCATCCATAGTGTGTGGCCTACTAGCTGTAGTTTGGACCCTGGACCAACTCGCCTAATTTTGGGTTGTTTTGAGACCATCAGTCCAGTTATGGTGCAAATAGTCTGGTGTTCCTTAGAGTCTGGGGAGTTTCCTAACTCCCTGAAAGAGGCAGTGGTGACACCCCTCTTGAAAAAAGCTACTCTGGACCCAGACTGTTTTTCAAACTACAGACCTATCTCTAATCTTCTCTTTATTGGGAAGGTTATTGAGAAGGTAGTGGCAGCCCAATTGGAAGACCATTTAACCATCCATAATGTCTATGAATCCTTCCAATCCGGTTTTCATAAAATACACAGCACCGAGACTGCACTGGTTCGGATGCTTAATTATCTTCTGAGGGCAAGAGATCAGAAGAGATGTTCCATTCTAGTTCTTCTTGATCTCTCATCAGCTTTTGACACTGTGGATCACTTGGTGTTATTAGCATGCCTGAGGTCAATTTGTGGAATGTCGGGAACTGTTTTAAAATGGTTCACTTCATTCCTCACTGGGAGATCACAAAGAGTTATGTCGGGGATTTATTCCTCCAGCCCAACTCCTTTGTTGTGTGGGGTGCCTCAGGGTTCAGTGCTGTCACCCATGTTATTTGCAGTGTATATGCTGGCCCTCAGAGACATTATAAGATGGTATGGGCTATGGTTTCACTGCTATGCAGATGATACCCAGCTATACTTGTCTTTTGCACCTGACCAGGATGGAGCACTCTTGGTGTTTAACAACTGTCTGGAAGAAATCCAAGGGTGGATGGATTCTAGTTGGTTAAAGTTGAACTCAGAGAAGACAGAGGTGTTAGTGGTGGACCCGGGTGGTCAGATAGCGAGGCCACATGGTGGCACACCTTCTGGAATTTTTTTTGGCGGTGTGTCACTTCTGCCCTCTGAATAGGTGCGCAACCTTGGGATTGTCCTGGACAATAGGCTGACCCTTCAATCTCAAGTGTCGGCTGTTGTCAGGACTTCCTTTTACCATCTTAGGAATACTGCCAGGGTGTGTCACCTAGTTCTGTCTAGCTCCCTACCAACGTTGGTCCACACTTTTGTGTCCTCGCGCTTGGACTACTGCAACACCCTTTACTTTGGGCTTTCTGAGGTTGAAATCCATCACCTTCAGCTGGTGCAGAACGCTGCAGCCCGGGTGTTGACTGGGACAAGGAGATCCAGTCATATTACCCCGGTGCTGCGCGAACTGCACTGGCTTTCTATATGGTGGCGGATCATCTTTAAAGTAATTTTATTGACTTTCAGAGCCCTTCATGTTCAGGGTCTGACCTATCTGAAAGAACTTCGGTGCTTTACTGCCCTCAGCTAATCGCCCGGGTCAGTTTATTTAGGGTTGTTAGAGATTCCAAGAGTGACATTAAAATCTTCTCGTAGCAGAGCATTTTCTTATGCTGCACCCACTCTTTGGAATTCTCTACCACGCCAGTTAAGGGAGTGCACCTCCATGGAGGTATTTAAGAAAGATTTAAAAACCTACTTATGGGATTTGGCTTATCTGGATGATTAAAGGAAACTATAAATATCTGCTATTATATGGATGATCGCATGGCATGTTTTAACTAAATTCTCATCTGTGTGAACAGTGAAATATTACGGTGTTAGTTCCCTCAGACCCTCATGTCTGTGCCTGGTCTTATGCATTTGTATGTCAAAACACACTTTTCTTATTAGATCAGGCACAGCATCAGGACTTAAAGCTGGCCAATTGTGGAGTTTCTGGAGCGCACCATCAGTGGGGGGGGTGAGTGAGCAGCACAGTCTTTCTGTTGTTTCCACATTTTCTTTAAAATGGAGGAAAGAACATTGCTGGCAAAAAGGTGAGGTGGCTTATGAGGCTTACATTCCTGGTGACAGTCTGTTTATGTTCCTGTTGAGGCCAGCATGGAGAGAGCAGTAGCTGGACACAGAGAACTGCTCTCCCGCGGTTTTCCAGACCTCTACATAAAATTGCTGAAGCGTTGTGTTAAGCTGCTTGAGACTGTCTTTCCTCCAGTCAATTGAGAGGTTTCTGGAGGCAGCCCACTCCTAGAATACTTTTACAGTCCAGTTAGTGTTTTTGCAGGTATTTACCTCTTTGCAGTTGGCTTTGATGCTCTCAGGCTCCTCCATGCTGACTGTGCCAAAACAGGTGGCTTCTGTGGCCAGTGTTTAATTTTTTTTTTTCTTTTTGGCAGGAGGCTGAGGAAGATTTATTTTTGTATCTTGGAAAGAAACACACAGTACCCACTACAAAAAGAGGTCCACATGTAAATGGATATATTTCTCACTGTTTAATTATAAAAATAGTGCAATTAGCATCCCGATACTCCAGTGGCTGAAAACTGCTGACTTACATTTGTGATGTCACAGAAATGCAGATGACAAACTATGATGTTTGACCATAGGCTTCATCTGATGTCTTATAGATGCCCACCTAAACAAGTGTCTCAACCAATCAAAATCGAGGATGTATTTTACCACTTTTCTAACTGTGTGATAGTGCTTACAATGTGGTCAGTATTTTGGATGCATAGTTTTTCCCATGGAAATTTGAGTAAGTGATTTGTTTTCATATTTTATATTTGGGTTTCCTTATATCAAAGTCCATTTTACTGGGTATTTTCCAGACTACACCAGTTACATATCAGGTTGTCCATTTTTGTTATGAAGTTTGTTGTTGGGCGTGTCTAAGTTAGGAATCAAGTCTTGATAAATATAAAGTCTGACCATTAATTGGGTTTCATAAATGATTGTTCACATGTGACCCAGATTGGAGTGCTAGGTGAACCTGAATTGGTTTAAAAACTATTATAGTTGTTTGACCTCAAATGCTAAATGGTAGAATTTGAAAGCACCATATCGCCTGTTTCTATAGTTTGTGTGAGTTTCTTCAAACTAATTATGGGACATTCCTCCTCCCATATAACCAAAGCTATCTTTTTAATGAACTTATTGAGTCAGTTGAGACTTATCTTCATTTGAAGTTTACGTAGAGCTTGTATTATTTTGAGGCTTTAATTAATTTAATGGAATTCATTTTCTCCCCAGAGAGATAAATTTAAGTTATTCCAGCTTTCAGATTCCATAGACATGTATTCTAATAGAGGTCCTAGGTCTGGTTTAGTCATCTGAGAGTGGTCTTTTGGTAGTCTTTTACCTAAACAAGTAATTAGAGCTAACTCTCCATTTCATGTGTTCTGCACTGGAACCAGATTGAGATTTATCAGAGCATTTGCCAAAAGGCATGATGTCTGATTTGGCCAATTGATTCTTAGACCAGAGACCATAGAAAATTTGTCAATTGATTAAATTAAACTAGTCAAGGAGGAATTAAGGTTTTGCATTGTGACCAATAGATCATCTGTGTAGATCACCAGTTTATAATTGTGTTTTTTGTTTGTTTTATTTTGTTCTGATGTCTTCAGTATCTTGAGCATGAATTCATTTATTTAACAATGGATATAGGGCTAACAAAAACTGGTTCAGTGATGAAAGGCAACCTTGTAAAGTGCCCCTCATCAGGGTAAACCTGTCTTGACTTCAATCTGTTTGTCAGAACTGCAGCAGTTATATTTCTATGAAAGATGAAGATCCACTTTATGAAAGCAGTAAGAAAACCACAACTGCCTCCAAATAGGGTCATTCTACTAAACTGAAGGTGTTTTCTAAATTAAGCAAGACTAACGCTGATGGTTTCTCTGAGCTCTTAGTGGTCCAGAACACTGACATATTGTTTTGTGAATATTATCATACCTATGTCTGCCACTTCGAAATCCAACTTGTTCTTTACCAGTTACTGTACGTTTGGGATAATGTAAATTAGTCTATTACTAAGTGCTTTTGCTAATATTTTGTGATCAGTGTTCAATAGGTATTTAAGCCTATAGCTTGTGTATTCTTTATTATCCTTGTCTTGTTTAGGTATTAGTACTATTAAGGCTTCTCTAAGTGATGTTGGCAGTTTGCTAGTGTTATAAAAGAATAGCCCAGGGGTAAAATCAGTTGAATATAGTATGAAAATGAAGGTGTGCAAGCAGGGCTGAGAGTGCAGTGCAAAAATAGCCCAGCAAATAAGACAGCTCTTAATAGAGCAATTGTGCAGTGTAAACTGCAACTGTAACCCAGTGCACACAGAGGTGGAGTAAGGTAGAGTTGCAGTAGGTGGCCAATGTGGATGCTAGCAGACATGGTGCACAACCATAAACAACACTGCAGGCCAAATACTGTAGAACCATGCTATGGTTCTGACAGGTTTTCCCTGGGGGAAACTCATCAGCCCATCTTAAAATATTTGCCCAGTGCTAACATGTTTGCCTGGTGCAAAATTTTGCTATATTCAAAGCAGCTATGCAAATGAGCCTACTTAGGCAATCTGAGGTCAAACAGCCACATTAGCATCTCATTACAGCCTGCTTTGGGTGCATTATCATGTAGATTGCCTCGCACTATTTGAATCCATAACAGGAGTCTGACAGAAATTCTGTCTAATGCCCTGTCAGCGACACCAGCAGGTCAACTGCATTCTGCAGTCAGCTGCCGGTTCGCTGTAGATGTCTTTGTTTTCTTCGGGGGGTTTTACCCATTGAACCCCCCGCATCCCCCCAACTTAAAGATTTTCAACTCCAGTCGGAGCTGATTGGAGGGCATGCAGGACCCCTGACAGGCAGTGCCAGGTTCCAGTGGGTCTCCCACCACAGCTAGGCACTGTAGTCACTGTGGGGGACCTCGCTGGCAAAATTTCGCTGTGAGGGGGGTAAACGGTGCTATTTTATGATGCACACAGGCCCACCTATATGTCAGACTGGAACTACAAGTCTGTGGCTGCAGGCTGGGTTTTCACACAGCATCACCTGTATATCAGCCTGGAACAACAGGATGGTAGCTATAGGCTGGGGTTGGACACAGCAGCACATACTGTTGTGGCCCAGGGGGACTAGCACCACAGGAATGGGTGGCTGTGCTGCATATCATATACATATTGTTATTCCTTCTACAGTGTGTATCAGATGGTACAGTACCATAGTAGCCAGTACTGTGAGGGATACAGCAATGCCTATGGTGTGTCATGCAACAATCACTGCTGCTATCCACACAGTGACATGCACAGCTGGCAAGTGTGTTCTGACAGTGGACACCACAGTCATACTGTCCTGTGACCCTGTGACCCACATACAATGTGCCAGTGGCATGGGATTCCCACACTAGCATACTGTACACGTGGCTGGCTGTGTGTGATGGTGAGCCTGGACAGGTGTGTGGTATGTGCCCCGGGGAAGAAGATACATACCATCATACAGGCACACTGATGTGAGGGACATTACCATCACTGGCACATGTGCACTGTGTGGACAGTCCCAGCTGTGTGGCAGCACCTACTATGTGGTGCAGCCTTGCCACCTGTACACCCTCCCCTCAGTACCCTCCATTCCCCCAGTGCTGCATGCGTGTGCTGGATTGTGGTGGTGTACCCCTATGGGGGGACTGGACATGTGTGCTGCATGGATGCACTGACAAGGTATGCCCTGGGCACCGGGGCACCCACAAATGGCTGGCAGGGCTGGGACTGGTGCCAGATGATGGTGGTGACATGGGCGGTGCTATCTGTGTGCAACATGCATCTTCCACAGCATATAGAGTGGCCCAGGGTGGCCATCTTCCCTCTTTGCCTCCTCACTGGCTGCAGTCATCACGTGCACCATGATGCTGCTGTTGCTTACAGCCATGTTGCCTGTTGCTGCTGTGTCCACCCCCCATCCTTGTTTTGCCCAGAGTTAAGATTACCTTTTTCTGGGTAGATATTTGTGCCATGCGAAGTGTCACGCAAAGTCACAAAAATACACTTTGCAGGCACTAACACACCAAATATAGCATAGCACCTGCATTCATGTACATACCCCCTCTCTTTGCACAGTGCATGCATTATAATTTTGCCTTGCACTAATGAAGTTTGCCTGTGCTATTTGGGGGACTGGCACAAACCTGGCACAAACCTGGGGCAAACAATTTGTGCCCAGCACAGCGTTTTGGAAATCTGACACAATGTGCCTTGTATAAAGCAGAGCATTACAAAATAGTAATGAGAATATGTTAGAGCTGGTACACAAGACATTTAGATATAAGTAACAGAAGAAGCATATTTTTGAACTTATTAAGTGGGATAGAAACATATAAATACAAAGAAAACTTGCTAGCCATTTATGTTACTTCAACAGTGGGCCTGTGAACACACTCAGTTAAGTGTCTGAAAAATAAATAAGATTATAAAAATGTATGCCATCCAATACATGTAAGCAATAAGACATTACAGGGTGTTGGTTGTGCTGGTTTAGTCCGGCTAGACCTGGGGACCCACCCTCAGAGCAGCTCCACTGCCTGCTTGCCATCCCAATGCAGTCCGGCTAGACCTGGAAACCCACCCTTGGAGCTGCTCCACCACCCACTCACCATCCCAATGCAGTCTGGCTAAACCTATAAACTCACCCTCGGGGCTGCTCAACCACCCGCTTCCCATCCCAACACAGGTATGGCCCAGTATGCCGCTAATTGTGCAACAGCCTGAAATTTGAACTTGGTGCCTTTTTTCAGAACCCTATTGTCTCCAGCTGATTGCTGTCCTAATGCTCCACAGCTTGGATACCCTTCATTGCTGAATATACCTAATTTACTTGTTCTGGACTGGCTGGATATAATTATTCCTTCTCAGCAATTTAATTAAATTTGGTGATGCAGGCTGCTTTCAGCTCTGTAACCTCAGGGCAGCCTGTACTTAATTTCATTGCTCCTGCTGCTGTCTAAACGGCACTGTGCACCCAGTTTAATTGTTTCTGATCAAAGTTGGTGCTCCAAGCAGCAGGTTGCTCATTCTGCCCTTGGGGGCAACCAGTGACTACCATGAGTCCTATGCTTGCTGAATTAGACTTAAACTGTGCTGGTCTTTTGATAAAAACTCCTGAGGCTGCACATCCTATAACTGCACTCAGAGTTAGAGTTTTAAGGGGCTGGTAAACATTGCTTGCATGCTTGCTTACTGTGGTACTCTGAATTTAACTACAACTTGAATTATTGCCTTTTTACTTTGTTCTAAGCTGTGAGCTAAGTATTTTAAACTGTATTTTAAGCTGCTGCCAGTGCTCTGTATCCTCTATTCTTCTCCCTAATCCCTTCCTCTAACTCCTCCCGCTTCACTCTTTTTCCTGCTCTCTCCTATTCAAATCCTTTTTCAACCCCAGTAACAGTACTTAACCAAGCTCCCTCCCTCTTCTCTCTTCTCAGTCCGGCTAGACCTGGGAACCTGCCCTCAGAGCTGCTCCACCGCCTGCTCGCTATCCTGATGCAGGTACAGCCCTGAAAACCACTAATTGTGCAACAACCTGAAATTTGAACTGGGTGCCTTTTTTCAGAACCCTATTGTCTCCAGCTGATTGCTGTCCTAATGCTCCACAGCTTGGATGCCCTTTGGTGCTGAATATACCTAATTTGCTTGCTCTGGACTGGCTGGATATATTTATTCCTTCTCAGCACCTAGTAGTGGGAATGTCCATGCCGATCAGTCATCCTCTAAAAGGGGCAGTGGCCTTGCCATCTACTCCAAGACTCACCTCAACTTATCCTCTTTGCCGTACCCCCAGTTTAGTGCCAAGCAGGCCCACTCTCTCATCACACTTGGTGGGGCCTAAAGGCTGCACATTATCTGTGTCTATATTCCCCCAAGGTCAGCAAACAAGGCCTCAATGAATTCTGAACTTCCAACCCCTAACTACAAAGAACAATGAGGTTATCTGTCTCGGGGACTTCAGCCAGGACTGGCTTGGCCCCAACTCCCCCCCTCCTTGCCACCCAAATTTGTAGAGCCAATCTCACTCAACTAGTCTCTGAGCCCATTAGGCACTCTAGCTCTGGATCCAGCCACTTGTTCCTAGACTGGGTCTTCTCCAACAGACCTGACAGAGTATCCAATCTACTTGTCATGGCAGACTGCATCAGTGACCATTCCCCTGTCCTTCTCACCTGGGATGCCTGCCCCCTCACCACAGGGTCATCACAATGTCAGATTACTCTGTCCTCATCCCACCTGCCTTCCTAAATGAACTTTGGCAAATTGACTGGTCACCCCTGTCCAATACGTGCAACCTCGACCTGTCCACGAAATACTTCATGGAGACCTTAATTGCTCTTCAGGCAAAACACATTCCCACTACTAGGTGGCAGGTCTGGGGCTCACATGCCAGGTGGCTACACCACCCTCTTCCAAAGCTGATTAAAGCTTGTGACAAGCTCCGGACTATCTGGAAAGCCTCTTCTCTTCATGCTGACTTTGATGCCTATTACACCTCATGCAACCAATGTGAAAAAAGAGATTCTCTCTGCCAAGAGTAGCTACTTCAGAGGATTTCTGCAGGCCTCAGCCCAGAACCCCAGAGACTACTGGTCACAGATTAATCATGTAATGGGCAACTCCCATTCCCAAGCCCCCTGGGACATGCTAATTGACAACACCTCGTGCGACAATCCCACTACTATTGCCAACCATCTTAACTCCCTCTTCACCTCCCACCCTGAGCACAATGACCCTAGCTCCCCCCAGGTCAACCCTGCTACTGGCAACCATCCTTCCTCTATCTATAAATAAAAAAATATTATTAGTATCCACCTTTTGATCTAGCCCCCCATCTGTAGGGAAGATGTCCTACTGCTCCACAGACAGATCCCTTCCCATGGCTGTGCAGGTTCTGATGAGTTGGAACCTAAGATCCTCAAGCTGGGTGCATCCCTCCTGGCCACACCTCTAATTTTCTTATTTAACCTCTCCATTAGTTTGTCCACTGTCCCCCACTCCTGGAAGATAGCTAGAGTTATTCCCATCTTTAAAAAAGGGATCCCAGAAACCCTGCGAACTACCAGCCCATAGCTTTTATACCCATGCTCAGCAAGCTCCGGGAGAAACTCATACACCATCAGTTGTCTGCCTTCCTGTTCAAACAAAACCTCCTCTCACCTACCCAACATGACTTTCATGCAAGCCATATCACCACCACAGCCCTGGCCCAATTTACTAATGGCATCAGAATTGGCATGGTCCATTAGTGTCCATCAGAAACCTGGGATGTACTTATCCTGGCTCTATGTGCCACATAAAAGGCACGTATGTCCAGGTTATCATTAATGCACAAGGCCTGACTGAGCAGCATGATGACATCATATCAGCACAGCAAGGTGTCCTGTTGCTACTTTAACTTAAGAAATCAGATGTATAAAACTAAGTTACAACTACCAGGTGTTTCTACATCCACAGGGAGGAATCCCAGTTCCACACCACCACACAGTAACTGTACTGAATGATGCTACAGTTCTGAATAAATAAGAACTTTAACATTAAACCAATATGTCCTAAATTAGTTTGAAGAAAATCTGATACATTGTTCATCAGAGTAGCTTTCCCATACATGTCTTGGCTTCACTGTTCATTTATCATGCATTACTTTTAATTAATTATTTTACATATTTTAACTGGAACCTAAGGATCTGATACCATATCAGGATTGTTTTGCAAGCAGCATCATAGATTGAGAACTTAAAAGGAACATCTTCCCTTTTATGTTATTCTGGGTGAGACATCTCCTCACCAGCCTGATATAGGCGGAAGAGCTTTGTGTAAAGATATGCAGACGTGGGTTGTAGTGTTGAAAGGTGTCTGATGTGCTGCAGGCTAAATGTCTGGCTTTGAGCTGCCACATCCCTTCTGAAAGAATCAAAATTGGTGCATGAGTTTCTAAATGCTTGGGGAAACTTGTATCTCAACTGTGAGTGAACTGCACATTTAGTTCTCTGTCTAGCAGCAAAAAGCCTTCTCAGATTGGGTACTAGGTGGGTATGAGACTGTATTAGAAACATACTGCTTTGCACGTGGCAGAGATATGCCCTTTTTACTTAATGTTTTGATAGAGCCAAAGCTTTTTTGTTCAGTTTATTTACCCAGGATAATACAGCTGAGATGTAATATCTAATTTTCGGTGGGATCTTGATCTACTGAATTTTGCAGCATGGTGGGCTAAAGACTGTGAAGGTTAAAGGGATTGGTGAGGATTGAAGAGTGAGTAATGTCCTCTTGTGGTATTTTGACAAGGGTCACAATTCTGTGCTGTAGCCCACAGACCCCATCGCCACCTTCTATATCTGACTGTTAAATATTTTTCTAAATATTTTCCATCCTAATTTTCTTAAAGCATTCCATTGCCTTGTATATGGTAAATGCAAGGTTTGCTATATGAAGAAGGAGTTGAGAGACTCATCAGTGGAACATGCTGCTGGATAAGATATCTTTGTTATTCTGTGAAAGACTGCTGAAAAGGAGAGAGAGAGAGAAAGAGGACTACTGAGTTTGAAACTTAGTGAAATGTATAATACTTTGTGTTCTGGATGAGGAGGCAATTAGTCTAGAGGTAGAGCACAAGCATTGAGAACTTGAAAATCTTGGCTGAAACTCTACTAGAGTAGTGTTTTGTGAAAATAAATTTCCACTGGGTGGCTAACTGCAAACTTGCATTTTTGCTTCCCAAAATTTCAGAATACACTTTGAGAACTTTTCTGAAATTCCAACTTAGAACAGTGGAATGAATGTAAGTATTGAGTACCGATATACTAAATTAAGGAAATGAATTTTGCAGAACTGTCATTTCACACTTCATGTACAGTATATAATTCCACAATTCAGCCAAATAATATTTCACAACAGCCTGAAAATTCACTAAACACATTCAAAGAATTGGGATTTTACCACTTGAAAAATTCAGTTTTTATTTTTTTTGATTTATTAAAGTCTAGGAATTACAACCCTTTAAGTCAGGGACTCATTTACAAAGGCTCCTTGTCATAACTGAAAAGAAAAACAAAATACAATGGAGAACTACAGGAACTTAGCAAAAACAGATACAGAAAACAAGCGAATTGTACTTAGGTATCATTGCATGAACAATCAAAATTAGATACATATAATTAGCAGGTTGAAGTAAGTAGCTCATGGGGCCATGACTAGGTAGAAGAGGTTGAGAGCAGAGAAACGGGGGGGAGGGAGGCCAGAGGGGTTATGGACAGTCACAGTAAGAGGCGGATATGATGTACTCATGCAGCTCTTTATTGAAAGGCCACAATTTGGATATGGTGAGGAGAGGCCCTGGAATTGAGTTCATCCATAGAGGAGCCCTTTATTGAAAGGACCTTTGACCAGCGATGGATTTGACAAAGGGGACGTGGAAGGCAATAGTATCTGAAAGTCTTGTAGGCCACCTCTGTAGCCCCAGTTGGAGAAGAGATAGACAACCGGGGGTGATAGGCCCAGTTGGATTTTTTTAAGGAGTAGGCAGGTTTGGTATAGTAGTCACCCCTGTAAATATAGCATGCCGATCGTTGGTAGAGGTCACAGGTGTGTGTGAGGAATTTGCTGCCTAAGGTAAGTTTGATGTTGGACAGGGCAGTATCCAAGGCAGAGCCATAGATAACTATGCCATCATCAACCAAGGGTAGGATTGAGCTAGAGATAGCTAGTCTGGGCGGAGGCAGGGTCTGAGCCTATATAGGAGGCCAATTCTGGAATTTACTTCAGAGCAGGTAGGCATGATGTGGTCATGGAAATTGAGAGCCAAGTCTAGGGTGATACCTAGGTATTTAAAGCTTTTTTACAGGTTCCAATGTGGTTCCCTGGCAGTTATGTATAGAAAGGATAGCTGAGTTATGTTTATGTTGGGGGTGGGCAAATAGCATTGCCTTAGTTTTATTATACTTGAGGATACAATTATGAGTGGAGAACCAGGATTTTATTTCAGTGAAGGTGCCCTGTAATGATAGTTGGAGCTGGGTGGGGTCAGGATGCTAACTAAAGATCACTGCATCATCTGCATAGAGGAGTAGACATCCAGTGGAAACCAGGGTAGGGAGTTTAAATACAGTGAGAAGAGGAGTGGGCCAAGGATGAAACCTTGAAGGACACCTGATTGGACAGAGAGGTATGTAGAGAGGGTGTTATTTATCTTCACGTGCTTTGTGCAGCCTTGAAGATAGTGGGAGAACCAGCCAGTGGCCTCCTGAGATATGGCAGCAGAGAGGAGGGAGTCAATCAAGATAGGGTGGCTGACTGTATCAAAGGCCTTGGAGAGATCTATGTACACTGATCCAGCCAAGACCCCCTGGTCAAGGGCATCAGAGATATAGGAGGTATACTCCAGGAGGGCAGTGATTGCCATTCCTGAAGCCATGTTGTTGTTGGCAAAGTAGATGATACAAGTCCAAGTATTCAGAGAGTTGGTCAGCAACAATTTTTTTAATGCTCTGGGAGGGGTTGGATATAGACCTATAGTTACTGCAGGAGGTAGTCACCATTTTTATGGACAGAAGCAATAACCACCCTTTTCCGCTGTGTAGGAAATTGCCCTAGACATAGGGACATATTAAGAATTTTGGTTAGGGGGGTCAGTACTGCAAGTAAGGTGAGCAGCTTTAGATCTAGGGAGTCACCACTTTGTCTGATTTTTCCAAGGATCTTGGAGAGATGGGGCATGCGGCGCTAGGTGAGATTGTTTTAAAGTAAAACAGTGGGACCCCTGGGGGAGGGGGAAACTGACCAGTAGAGGCAGAGAAGAAATCAGGGGGGAGGATAGAACTGAGGTCAGAGAATGCAGCATTTAAAGTATTGGTAATATTGTCTGGGTCTTGGGTGGGAGTCCCATTGACAATCAGCAAGGAGGGTGGAGGGTGGAAGGAAGGAGGGCTTACCACTTAGCTTCCTAATATTCTCCCAGAAATTTCACCCATTTCCCCAGGTAGCAGTGAGTCTAGCCTGGTAACAGACTGCCTTAGCTTTGTGGATGGTTCAGGTGCTGGAGTTTCTGGCTGCACAATAGAGTTGATGATCAGCAGGGTGGCCAGACTCCAAGGCATGGTGCCACAGATTATCACTGGCTGTCATTTGGTTGAGCAAGGACTGAATTATCCAGGAGAGGATTGATGTTTTACAATCCACTTCATGAAGGGGGAAAAGATGTCACGGGCATGTTGGAAGGAAGGTAATGAAGAAGGACAGAGTGGCATCCACTGATGTCAGGTGATAGTGGGGGGACCAGTCGAAGTTGTGGAGGTGATTGTGAAAGTGTACAAGTGAGCCTTTCTTCAGCATGTGATACCTATAAGTCATTGGGGAGGGGATTCCCAGCTGTTTGACCAGTGACAAGTAACAGGGGAGTGATCACTGAGCAAATCAGACAGAACCTGGACTTTCTTGATATGCTCAGGGTGATTTATGAAGATGAGGTCGATGAGGGAACTGGTGTCTCTACTGTGGTTAAGCTTAGTAGGGGAAAGTACCATCTGAGACAGATTTGGGGTGGCAGCAGCAGCATCCCTGAGACAGAATGTCAGGGGAGCAAGCCAATTAATGTTGAAATCCCCAAGTACAATGATTTCTGAGTTTTTGGAGAGCTGGTCGATGATGCTTAGGATAGACAATCCTTCTGGTTACGTGGAGGTATGTAGACAACCATAAGGTAAAGAAATTTTCCAGAGTTGCCAACAGCAACCTTTAGGGAGTGAGTCTGGGCCCCAGCACTAGGGGGTGCTGTTCCAATAGTTATACCTTGCAAGGATTCCTGGAAGTAAATTACATACCCCCACCCCTTCTCCCTACTCTATCTGATCAGAACAGTGTATAGCCCTGTAGGGCAACAGCAGAGTCTGGGGTACTCTGTGGTAGCCATGTTTTGACTACTGCTAGCACTTCAGGGTTATGGAGTCGAACCCAGGCTTGGAGTAGGGCAAATTTATTTAAGAGGCTACAAATGTTGAAGGTAGCCATTACGAGGCCATTTGAATGCTTAGAACTTGGGGGATGGGCATACAAAGGGCATGAGTTGGGGTGTATATTACCAGAGAGTAGCAGGAGAAGGATAGCTATTCTAGTTAAGCCACATTGCAGGAGGCTCTTATGAGCACACTGTGAGGGGCCTGCAGCAGGGAGCATCTATTTATATACAACATGAGATCATATGAAGCCCAATACTGTAGGACCATCGGAGATTTTTGGGTAGAATGAGGTAGTGGGAGATGGGTGGGTGGGGGCTACAGGGAGGCAAGGGGAGTGGGACTAAGTGCTGTGGGGTGACAGCAGATAGGTGTAACCTGTAGGGTGTGTGAGGAGGAGACACTAGCAGAGCAGCTATAAGGAGGGAAGGGTTGTGTATGTGGGGGGATGAAACAGGGGGACACAATCAGAGGAGAAGAAGGGATACAGAGGGGAAGAGCCACAAAGAACATTTCCTGGAGGTGGTACAAGGTAGTTAAGAAGTGCGGAGCTGATTAGTTTAAGTCTTCAAGTCAGTGATTCAAATTTGGATAAATAATTAGCGGCCATTAGTGGCAGGCACAGATAACCTGCCAATGGGAAAGTGGACTGATTGGTTTTTTAAAATCACCTGACAAGCACTATAAAGTATCAAGATCACCAAGGGTAGTGGTGGGGGCTGTGGTGTAGCCAATGCAGTGTGTCGGCTGGGCCACTTTCACTGTGTGAGCTGCAGAAAACAACTGCAGGGCTTGAGATCTTGCTGACTTTGTGAATCTGTCATCATACCTGTCTGTGGCATTTCACTTTCGAGGGTACATTCCAGGCAAGGCTCAGAGGGAGGGTCTCCAGCCCTCATGACCTGCACTCTCGAGGGGAGCTTCTGTTGTGAGAGAACACAGAATGATGGGTCCAGCTTTTCTGTGAGTGTTGTGTATTGTCCTAATGTTGAAAATGCCCTGGTTGGTGGGAAGTGACATAAACTGTGTGCTTGACAGTGTTTTGGACAAGTCCACTCCAACCCTGTTCTAGTGCCAAAATCCAAGAATGCAAAAGGACTGGAGGAACATATACATGCATTCTCCGTGACTGATGTCTGGTGGCTCAAAAACCCAACCTGGAGGGCATACAGTTTCTTCTCCAACTCCCACAAATTATATGCCCACATAGACTTGCTTCTATCCTCCACAGACCTTCTCCCAATGGTGAGTAGTCTCACTTTCTGCTAGAGTAAGTATGTGGATTCTACTGCCCTG
Source organism: Neoceratodus forsteri (assembly GCA_016271365.2). NCBI lineage: Eukaryota > Metazoa > Chordata > Ceratodontiformes > Ceratodontidae > Neoceratodus > Neoceratodus forsteri. The sequence continues at coordinate 384,249,724 of JADMNL010000024.1, read as the reverse complement.
GCCATGGAGACTGGACCTGATGCTCTTAAAAGACCAACAGTTTATGGTAACTGTGGTGGAAGCCATAACAGAGTCCCTGACTCAAAGCAAGAGAAGTTATGCATCCCATGCAACAAGCTGGTAAGTATTTAAAGCATATTTATGGGATCAGTCATTTGCTTATACTAAGTGTACTGTAGGTGGAGAGCAGAAGGCCAATATTTTGAATAGCTGGATCAAAGAATTGCGTAATTTGAGAGACTTTATATGATTAACCTCACTTCTAGATTACTCTATCTTCCCCCAAAAGCTGAGATAGAAATATAACACCCTTAGCAGTGCAGCCATTGAAACAGCTGTTCTAGTAGACAAAGCAGATCAATATTTCAATACTGACATGGATGGATGGATAGATAGATAGATAGATAGATAGATAGATAGATAGATAGATAGATAGATAGTTTTAAACAGGAAAATACATGTTGTTAGGGAAAAATCCCTGTTTGCAAAAAAGTCCTGTGTAGAAAACTTGCAAGTTGTCACTAAAAATAGTAATAAAAAATATAAATACATACAATATGGTATTTCACACCTAGCATATGTACATGCACAACAATGTAATTCAATTCTCTATGTGCAACAACTGATACAGTTAAATTTTAGCAGCTGCAAATCATTGGAAAGAAATCATTTACAGCAGTGACAAATTTATAATGAGAGGTAGCTGTATGCAACAGTCCTCTCTCTCACTCTATGCCAGGCCAGGTGGGAATATGCTGGCCTGGCAGCTCAGGCACAGAGTGGGAGAGATGATTGTTGTATACAGCTACCTCTCATCCACAGCTCAGACCATTAGCTGGTAACCAACCACTAAGATGTGGGATTTGCCTTCAGTAGATTTTACAAGGCCCTATACACATCAGAAACTGATCCCAACCAAGTCAATTACCAAGTGTTTTATTAAAGGGCACATGTAACCTCTCTTCAACGCTTCCAAACTGAAGGCTTAGAACCGCTACTCACTAATCATTAGGTGCAGGCAGCTATTAAAGTTCTACAGTGTGGCAAGGCCCCTGAGCTCAGTGGACTGCCCATAGAATTCATAAAAGAGTTTGTTGAATTTCTTATTGATACCCTGTTTGACTTGATAGAAGAAAGTTTTGGCAAAGGAGAGTTGCCGCCCTGCCCAGTTCGATAGTAGTTCAATTCATTAGGGCCTGATAAAGGACATTCTGATTCTTGTCCCATTTGCTTCAACTTTTATTTAAGGTAAAAAAAGTGAAAAACAGCATACCACTTTAGCATCCCCACAGCAGCAGTCTTCTACGTTTCAGGCCACACTGGCTCTTTTTCAAATAAAAGCTAAAGCAAATGGGACAACAAGTCTTCAGATGTCCTTTATGAACTGTGGTGCTGAGACCAGCTAATTCATAGATACCATCAACTTTGTTTGCAGTAGAAAAAAAAAAAACTAATTCTTGGTAAAAAATTCTCATATATTTAAGGTAGCATATAGATGAAAATTCCAGAATTCTTTTTATGGAATTTAACATTCACAATGCATGTATCACTACTTCATTTGATAAGCTGGGCTGAGCTTTCTGCAGTACAGATGTTTCTCTTGGGTGACTATTTTGCTCTTCACCCCTTCTCTTTTGGCATAGCCAGACTGACTCAGTAGAACTACTGATCCCACTGATATCAACTTTGTTCTTTACAGTGATAAACTCCCTTAAAACATGAATCACCTACTCCTTTTCCTATTGACCTATCCTGTTGTAATAGTTAGAATTATTCCTTCCTGGTGCCCCAGACATTGTCTTCCTCCACTACATCTCTTTGAGTACCTCTAAGTCCCAGACTTGCATGTACATCTTTCTCCCTGAATCAAAAATGTATTAGGTGTAATCCTTCTATATACTACATTCTGGTTGGAATTATTGAAACTCTGTGCTTCCTTGCTCCAACCTGAGGGCTACCACTAGTGTGCTAGTTAGCTCAGCTCTCCATTTCTTGGTGAAACTGTGCATCTAACTCCTGAACCTGGTGCCCCCCTGCACTACTTACAGTATCTCTCATGCCCCTGTCCTTTAATTAGAATCCCTCAGGTTAGGCTGAGTGAAATTAAACAATTCCAATTTTAGGGAATGTTTCATGAAATTCTACAATTTTCACAAAGTCTCATGGGATTTGGATTTAAGTACAGATGTTATTTCGCAATTTCTGGCAGAAAGCAATTAATAAAATTGACACACACGGTCTCCTTGTAAGGTCTCAGAAGTTGCCAAATTTAATGGTATTGAACTCTCTAGTTTAAAATTTCAAGGACTTATAAATTTGCAGTTTTCATTCTTGCAAAATTTTATTTTTAAATGCTGAGAATGCTTGACTTAATTCAGTCCCATTTAAAGCTGAAAATATGAACTTTTTCAGAAATTACCATGTGGTATAGTAGATTAAATGTTTCAACTCTGGTTAAATTTAGATATTTTTTTTAAATTACAGGTAAATAACTGATATTTAAATTTTGGCAACATATTTGGCAGGCTATAACTCAGTCCCATTTGAATCTAGACATTTGAAACTATGTACATATACAAATGTAGTGATAACCTGTATATCTGTAAAATCTTATAACATTTTGATGAATACTATCAAAATTATACTAAAATAACAGAGATCTAAATTTTGGCAAAATGTTTGGCTACCAATAACTCAGCCCACATTGAAGCCTGAGGCATAAATCATGGTGCATATACTTATGATATATGTTTCTTTAAATCCTGAAATTGTGGAGAAATTAGATAAGAAATTTCAAAATTAGTTCAAAATAACTGAAAATTATATTTTGATTAAATGTTTGGCCACATGTAACTCTGCCCTCTTTAAAACTATGACTCTGAAATTTGGCACACTTATGTAAGCCATCAGGAACTATCTGTAGTCCCAACAATCTGGTATCCTTTGGACATGTACTTTCAAAATTATAGTAAAATAATTGAGAGTTAAACTTTTGCAAAATTCCATGGAATTTTCACACGTATTCCATGAAATTCCACTGAATCATAATGGTCATTCAGTGGGCATTCCATGGGTTGAATGTTATATTCCACACAGCTCCAGTGACTATATCACAGTAACCAGAGATCTAATACAACGTATGTCAAATGTTATATATTTGTCTTTATTTTGTTTATATATGTGTAAAGGAAATGTAAATGGTAGTAACAACTGTCCATGGAGGAATACTGGTTCATTGGGATGCCTCAAACTATGTATATAATTACAGATACTTTGGGCTTGCAACTGTTGATTATCAATTTTTTACATTATAAAGTGGAAAGAAAACACATAACTTGGTTCCAATGGGTTTGGAGATGATAAAGTTACTTGGTTGAACTGGAAAAGTTCCAGTCAGTGCCCCACATGAACACTTTTTGGGTCACTTGGTCTGATTAGTTTGAACCAGAGCCCCTGGTGCATGATAATGTCTAGCCCTTGCTAGTGATCAGTATTATAGAGGAAAGGAGTGCTCCAGACACCTCTGTGTGAGACACTCTTAGTCTGTAAAGAGTGTCTTATGCACGGCTGTCTGCAAATGAAAATTTTAATATATTACTGATTGATTTCAATCAATAATGTATTATGTTATTGAGACACCTTTAATATTTGTAAAGGTGGCTCACTTATATTCTTAGGGTTTCAGAACCATTCACACTCTGCTCACAGTTCTCATACCCTAAGAATGTGGGTGAGACCATGCTTACAAACATAAAAGTGGTCTCAACAGTGGCATTATTATACAAAATGATTTTCCAAAAGCAAAAAGCTCAGAGCACATGGCAGAGGCAGAGTTTTTACTGAGAGAAATTTCTTGAACATACTGTATGTCAAATGGAGAGCAAAGCAAAGCTTTAAAACTTGTTATAAGGGCCCCATCAGAGTGATGTTTACCTGTACACCTGGAATTATTGTTGTCAGTGGACAATGTTGTGATTAAAATAAAGCCACACATTTTTGGAATAGAAGTACCATTTATAGATGATGGGCCAGATATTCAAACTGCACCCAAAATGTGCGCAATAGCAGGAGCAAGCACAAGTCAATTGCACACATGCGCAATATTCAAACATGGAGCAAGTCAAATTGTGCAACCAGCCAACATCTGAATATCACACAACCTGCGCCATAGCGTAACCAGGAAGGGGAAGCTGAGCAGATATGATGCACCATAGCGCAACAAGGCCAGCCCAGCTGAGCAGTCCAGAGGCACCATAGTGCAAGCAGAGAGCCCCCCAGCAGCAGAGCAATGAAACTGCACAACCAGGGAGGTAGGCAGGGGCCCACCACCCATGCCACAGATGGGCACAGGAACACACTGCAGAACTAACAATACAGCCCACACCCTAAGCACAGCATCACTGGGGGAGGGATGGAATATCCACCGGCCCATGGGGACAAGCCGACAAAGTGCAGCTGGGCCATGGTGCCCCAGCACACCCACTGGCAAGCTGAGACTGCCACACGAAGGGGGAGGACAACCCAAGTGCACAACAGCACCCCCCTGTGCACAGCACACCCTGCACTGGTACCCCAAGACACCACCCATGAGCAGTGATTGTCACTGTCACTGCAGGAATCCCCATGCCCCCCCAACCACACTACAACCTCGTGTACCACAGAACCATGCAAGCCAGACCCACCAGGAGCACCCAGCGACGTGTGGCAGCACACGGCCAGACCGGCTGAAAGCCACTACCACACCAGGGACACCTCCCCACGCACACACACACACACACACACACACATTCCCAGGACAATACCACCCCAGATGCCATGCACACCACTGCAACTGAGCACCAATAGCCAGCTAAAAATCAGAGACCACCACAGTATTCATAACAAAATAGATTTATATAAAGAAAATATGAACAGGAACAACAGGAACACACAACTATTTACAGCTATTTACAAAAAAAGGGTGGGGGTACAGGTACAAGGTAGGGGTGGGTAAGGGGCAGGGGTGAAGAACTGGGTGAGGGAAGGCAGGGTGTGAGGGATGGGTAAAGGGGGTAGGTGTGGGGCAGCTACTGCCCGCCAAGCCACACATCAGCCAGATGCCGCTGGTCCTGGGTCCTCCTCCGACGCCTCACTCCCCTCTGTTGCATGTCCATCAGTATGTCCAGGGACTCCAAAGACACTTCCAGCAGGCGGTGGACAGCCTGCTCGATCCTCCTCAGGACCTGGACACCTAGGACAAGGGAACAGAATCAATGGGTGTGACTGTCCACAACCCTGAAGCCCACCCAACATGCATGGCATACAGCCAAGTGCCCCGGCCCGTGATGGACTGCACCCACCCACAGTGACCATGCATGAGACAAGCCCAACCAGGCAGCAACAGCCATGTGTGCCACTGCCCACACACCCCACCCATGACCAGCACAGCACAACCAAGGCTGTACAGTGACATGGCTACGTGGTGGGAAGTTAGTGCCACAGCCATGTGCCCAGTGCATGCATGGACCACCAGTGATGCACTCCCAGACATGCAGTGCCACTGGACAGTGCTGACTGTCACACGTCGTGTGCATGGCAGTGTTGTCCATGGATGGTGGCCATGCCCTGCCCCGCCCCACAGCATGCAATAGCATCCATGATGTCATGACACTCACCCTCATCAAGCCACTGCTGCTGTGGCTGCTGCTGCTGCTGCTGATGCTGTGGTCCAACACCACCACCACCTCGGACAGCCACCGCTGCCACCCCTTTCCGTGCCTCATCCTGGGCCCGCCTCTGCTCCTCCATGCCTGTGGGAAACAAAAGGTGAGAAACACATCAGTGAAATCCCAAAGCAGACAGCCCCCTGCCCCAATGAGTGTGCCTGCCCACACAGCCAGACCCATACTTCACACACCTGTAAACACCGCCACAGCCAACCATAGACCAACCCTTCCCCATGTGCTGGTCACAATACACAGTGTTACCCATGCGGACAATACAGGTGCATAGACGTCTCACCCACCTGGCCTAGGCACCATGCCCCTCCTGGCACGTGACCGTAGGTGCGCCAGCAGTGCCTGCTCCCTCCTGTGCAGGTCACCGTACCAGTGCCTGCACTGGTCCGCCACCCAGAGGCCTCCTCAAGTTCAGTGGCCACCTGCTGCCACACATGTGTGCAGGCCACGTTCAGAGGTTCATCCCCAAACAGTGGCCCATAGTGAGGCTCCACCACAGCCACCAGGTTGGCCAGCTCCAAAGCACTCCACTGTGGAGCTCTCCTGCGTGCCATCTCTGCAGGTCCGCAGCGCGGCAACCCCACGTGGAAATGTTGCACAATACAACTCCGTCAGTCCCTATCATGCTGTTTGCATAGCGCAGTTAGTCCCTATCACGCTGTTACCGAACAGCACGATAGAGCTGCAGACATGCCATGCGTACAGCGCCAAGGGGGCAAAGGTCAGGCACAAGGTCATGGGTCCCTGGTGCAAGGCCACACACAGTGCCATCGGACGTCTACACATCCAGTGCAATTGGTCGCCTGCGTGCCATTGCCACAGTGGACTATTGCACAGTTGTGCCACAGCGCCATGTGGTGACCAGTGCTGTAGCGCCACTGGCACAATGGTGGTCATGTCCTGAATTGCCGATCTTGCACAGCACATCAGACGCCTGTGTAAGCTACCTGGGCATGCGCAGTGCGGTGTACTACGCAGTCACAGAACTGCGCCATTGGCTCAGCCGGCTCAACAGTATTGCTCAAAGCGCAATAGCGTGATGTTCAGCCATCATATGCAAATCATCCGATCAGCCATTCAATGGTGCAACGGCGCGATTTGCATCTCATTAAAGTTGCTCTACTCCTAATTTACATGCATTGCGCTATAAATGTGCGACATTGATCTGCAGTGGCCCTATTCGGTTACTGCAGCTGATAGGTGAGTTGCATGCATTTTGCTGTTCTGGACCATGGCCCCAGAGAAGCTGTGTACTGCACAGTCACAGGTGACAACTCTCACCCATACAGGCCGTGAAATGACCGAGCGAGGACTGGGTGAGGAGGATGATGGTGGGCAGAAGAGGAGGCCCAACTTTACCAAGGTGGAGACAGAGGCACTGTTTGAGGCTATCCTGGCTCAGGAGCCACTTCTCAGTGGATGGCGGGGCACCACTCAGGCCCGAACTGCTGCATGGGAGGGGGTGGCACGTGCCATCAACCTGCATGGCAGCCACCAGCGCTCCATGCAGGAGTGTAAAAAGAAGATGGGGACCAACAGAAGGAGGGTGAAGGAGAAGGTTGCAGCCATCAGGACGACACGTGCTGCTACAGGCGGTGGACAGCCGGAGATGGTGCAGCTGACCCCGTTGGAGGACATGCTCGCTGCAAGCATGCAGTGCAGCGCCATTGAGGGTGTGTCTGGAGGTGGCTTCCAGACCGGTGGTAGCCCATCACTGCATGGTATGTCATATTGGTGGGGAAGTAATTCACATGCACTAACATGTCCTTCCTTTCTGTTACAGATCCTGTGCATCTGCAGGGGTCAGCAGTGGAGGGCCTGTCCACTGTGGACAGCCACCCGGAGTTGGAGGAGGGCCCATCCACCTCCGCAGATTGCCAACATGCACTGCGGCAGTGTGCATAGCCATCTGCCTTCACAGATGTTGAGACAGGTGTGGGGAGTGCCCTTCCTGTGACCCAGTGGTCTGGCATGCAAGCATGCCAGCATGCTGCGGCTGTGGCTGTGGCACAGACCTGCACCATCGATGATGCACTGACCACTATGGGCATTGACATGTGTGTGTCACAGGATGGACACACAGCAGGCCAGCACATGCCCATGGATCTAACTGGTTCCGACGTGTGTGCCAGCATGACAGCACAGTCCCAGGCTGTGCCTGTCAACACCAGTGGGGCAGCACCGGTGGCTGTGCAGGTCACTGGCACTGTTGCGGCCACAGCAGGGGAACCGCTGATCCCGTGGGCACAGCAGGTGGAGGGGCAGCAGCAGCAGTCACCCACTGGGACTGTGGGTACAGGGCTCAGCGGTGCACCACCTGTGGACATGCCCATATCTGGTCCTGGTGAGCAGCGCCCACCATCAAGGGGTGCTGTACATCAGGCCCTTCCAGACCCTGAGGGACAGGTTGCCGATGTGGCAGACAACCTCTTTGATGAGCACACCCACCTGCTGCAGGCATCAGTACAGCAGCAGATGTGGGTTGCATCGTCTGTGGAGGCACTGTGTGTGGCTCTGGAGCAGTACAGCAGGGACAACGAGAGGATCCTGTCCCAGATTGACCATATGCGGGTGGATGTGACCGCCGCCATCGACAGGCTGACACAGGCAGTGGTCAGTGTCATGGCCACATTGGGCACACAGTCGGGTGCCCCTGTGCCGCTCACACCAAGCAGTACACTGTCCACTCCCCATTCCTGGCATCGTGAGACACCCACCCTGTCGACGCCGGGTTCAGCTGTGGGTATCCCGAGCACCCCTGGTGCAGGTATGTTCGGTATGCTGCAGACCCCTATGTGGACAAGGTCGTGTTCGTGCAGTGGGACTCCTGGTGGTCCATTGGTGCCACCCCAAGTGGCCCATGCTCAGCCTGCCAGTGCTGCTGGGTCTCGGTGGGGCAGCCCACGCATCCGAGGTGGTAATGGCACTGTGCCACATGACTGATCTGTCTCCCAGTGCAGGCCCTGTCTGGTGCTGCCCTGTGTGCAATGTGTGTTTTGGTGGGCAGTGCACCAGTGCGTGCCCTGCCCTACACGCCGACACACGGACCACCTGCACACCCTCCCGACTGCTGTCCACAGGTGCGTGTGCATGATGATGCCTGCATTGCACTGTACAATAAGGTGCAAGGGTGCCCAGCATCTGACACATGTACATGGACAGTACAGGTGGTGGAGGTGGCCTGTGGACTTGTGTGTTTCTCATGTCTGTTCCTGCTCTGCTGTGCACCTGCCCCTGTGCACTTTGTGCCTGTGTGTGTGTGTGTGTGTGCGTCTGTCCATGTGGCGTATGACTGTTCACCCCTCCCTGGTTGTGTGTTTGTGCTTCTGTACCCTGCCACTACCCTCGCTGTCATGCACCCCTGGTGTGTTACCCTGTATGTATGTGGGTTGCGCCCTGGACAGTGTTGGTTGCACATGGCCCTATGACTTACCTGTGTTGTGCAAAGTGCTCCTCTGTGATGGTGTCCCGGTGCAGCTGGGCCAGCCTGATCAGTCGGGGGTCACGCCGTCCAAGGGGGGGCTGCTCATCCCCATCATCACCGGCATCACCAGCATCCCCATCGCTGTCCCCTTCCTCAACCTGTATGGCTATCCCACAGTCTTTGGCCATGTTTGCAGGATACAACAGGCCAGGAATATCCCACAGGCCTTTGAGGGGCTGTACTGTAGGGCACCGCGGAGGTGTCTAGGCATCGAAGCGCGCTCTTCAGCATCCCAAACACGCACGATGATGTTTGTACAACGGCATGTGCCTCATTAAGCATTGCTGCGATGGGGTCATGGGCTGCTGGTAGGGTGTGAGCAGCCAGGGACGGAGTGGGTATCCACTGTCACCTGTGTGGAGATAGTGGAGGTTAGTGTCATGTTCAGGCCCATATTGCCCCTAGCCCTGTGTGCCACTCCCATGACACCTGTGGCTTACCCACCCTTGCCCCCACTTTGCCAATCCTACATGCATACTCACCCACTAGATGTCCTGTGGGGATGTTCCCACTCTTGAATCGATGGCACAGTGCTGACTGGTACCATATGAATGAATCGTCTGCTCCGCCAGGGTGCGTGGCACAGACATTGATGATGCGCCCACTGGCATCACACACCACCTGGCAGTTGACACTTGAGAACCCCTTTCCGACTGCGATAGGCGGCCCCATTGGGGCCAGGTGGCATGCGAATGGCCACATGGGTGCAGTCTATCGCCCCTAGCACACCAGGCATACGTGCTACCCTGTGGAACTCCTGTATGTTTGCTGTACACTCTGCCGCGGTGCTGGGGAAATGGATGTACTTGCAGCATGTGCAGCAATGTGCTGAGGAATTGGGTGAGGATGCATGACGGGCCGACTGTGTTATGCCTGTGGTGTCCCCTGTTGGCCTCTGGAAGGTACCCGTGGTGAGCAAGCACATGCAGGCTGTTACCTTTGTCTCCACTGACAGAGCGTGACTCCGTCGTGAGGGTGCCTGCATCACATCACTGCACAGCTCACAGAGCCGCCTCAGTATTGCCCTGTTCAGATGGTACCGGCCCACAATCTCTACGTCTGAATACAGCTCAAAGCTGATGCTGGCACTGTATTGCCTGTTGGGGGCATACCGCTGACGGGCCCTTCCACGGCCACGTCCCCCTGCAGCATGCCTTCTCACCCCCCTCATTACAGCTTCCATGTGAAAGCTGGCACTGTCCATCTCCCTGGCTTGTGTCCCCCCCCGGCTGTTGTTGAGCTGTTACCCCCGCTGTCCTGACTGCTACCTCCACTGCATCGGGTACACCTACTGGCTTCTGCACTCTGTGGCCCCACACACCTTCAACTGCCCCTATTCTGTCTTCTACACTCCCTGGCCTGCACTGGTTACTGCTGTGGCCTGCTCTGTCTGGCTGCCTCATGAGCATTCCCTGTCGCGTTCTTGCGCCTCTTCCTTGAGCTTTTTTACTTTGGCTCATTTCTGCCATGGCGCAACTTCCGCCTGATCCACTGTTGCGCATTGCGCAAGCCTTTGAATATCGCATTGTGCACTTTATGCATGGTTCCGCCCCCTTCAGTAGTGCATACCTTCATTTGCATTGTGCTGTTGCTCAGCATGTTTTCTGTGGCGCAACTGCTTCCTGCTGAATATCGCACTATGGCACAAATTCGGACTTGCGCTGGCGCAACCCTATTGCGCATGGCGCAACCCTTTTGAATATCTGGCCCGATGATTGGATACTCCACTAACACTTCTGGATACTTCTAAATGTCATGATTGTGGGCCAAAACAAGTAATATAGATTTTGTGGGCTCCATAACGGTTGGCTAGTATTTTACTTCCAGTGGGGATTCTATTTTCTGGTCTATGTGACAGAAATATTGCATATGATGGCCAGATAATTCCTCTGGATAATGATAAGGATACCTCATTATCATCTGCTGGCAAACAATACATGCCTAAAATGTAAATTATTAACTGGATCTAAAAAATCCAGAAATCGGACTTGCTGAGGTGCTCAGAACCCAGTGTTGATATCACAACACAACAGCACTGGAAAAAGATCTGTTACCTCACTAACCCATTAACATTAAGCAGGCATATTTACAGTAGAGCAACAGGAAACAGAATGCTGTGGAAAGTTATGCCGATGCTAATCCCAGACTGCCAGGTCCAAGTAGACAAAGAATCCAGGGGTAGCACTGGGTTTGGGGATGAAAAACACTGTTACTCAACAAAGTAGCATAAATTTAATTTTTTTTGTGAGCTCATATATAAAAAAAGATGCTGAAACAAAAGCTGCAGTTCTTTGACCACTGTGCTTTTCCTTAGTGGGCATGGTCAGTGGAGACAGACTTCACCATTTTTAAATGTAATTCTTAAAGAGATATTGCATATTACTACATTACCATCATAACAACTTATATAAAACTTGCAATATAATAACATTCTCTTTAGGCTCTAGCTGCTCCAGTTAGAAACCCAGTATGCTGCTTGTTAACTGCTATTTCTTAATGCAAAACTTGCAGTTACATAAGAAATTGACCAGCACCTTGTGCAACCTTTTTAATAGACATGCAAGTCCTATGGCACTGTAAAAAGTTATGACTATACTTGAATGTATCATTTTACCTAGAAGGTTGCCTTTTGACTGTGCTGAATTCAAGCAAGCTACCTTGATTTTCTGTCTTTTTTTTTTTTTACTTCTTTGCACGTGGGTGTTTGGACATGGTTTATATTATATTGCAAGTTTTATATAAGTTGTTATCATGGTACAATAATAATGTGCAATGTCTCTAATAATTGCATTTAAGAAGGGTAAAGGTTGTCTCTGCTCCAGTGGTCAAAGTGCTGGGACTTTTCTTTCGAGATTTGTTTTTTGTGCATGGATACACAGTAAAGCTTAATTTATGCTACTTTACTGAATAACAGTATTTTTCATCTCCAGGCCGAGTGATATCCGTAGATTCTTTGTATAGCTACAGTATGTCTTTGCATCTCAATTCACTTACTGTACTTATATTAAAACAAATGTGTTATCTGCCTTCTACAGACTAAACAGCAAACTTGTAATGGCTCAATTAGGACTACTAATTTATTTTTCTTCTTTTTAACCTTTTTCTTATGTTTACATTTTTAAATAAAAAAAATGAAATATTTTATTTACTAATTCTAATGGACCCATTTCATAAATGCAGTAAGGATCTGTAGGGTGTGATTTGTTCTGGGATAAAGGCCCTCCAGGGATTGTGGAAGCATTTGGCCTTGTACTTCAACCTACCCAAGGTATGCTATTATTCCAGCACAAAGCACACCCTGTCATTCATTATTACTTAATTATCTAGGATGTCTGAGCATACTATGATAGACAATGACCCCAGACAAGGATGTTTCCTTCAGATATTTTGCATAGGGGCTATACTATACCTGGATAAGATTAACTGTTCCATTTCTGAGCTATCTGGTACAGCATGAAAACTGCACTTAATATACTATCAAATAACACTTACACATTTGAAGTGCCATCTTTTTAGAGAATCTACCTCTACAGTTTCTCACCAAAGCAGTGCAATTCAATTGCAAACAATGTCTTTTACAGTGTCTTGTAACTCTGAGTTTTAAAAATACAAAAGCATAAATAAAAGAAACCTGTTTGTGGCAGAGGAAAAGGTATGTAGCCTCAGTCACTTGATCTTCCCAAACCTCATCAGATCTGGGGGTACAACGAGAAAGAATGTCGAAGACCTAGGCTAGACTTCACTGAAATGGTCAAAAATGACAGTACTTGATAGCGTCAATTGAATCTGAAGAATACAGTACTCAGCTTCTGTGTTTGTATGGTATTCCAACAGTACAGTACTGGCACAGTGCCTTTCAATTGATTAAACAATGTCATCCAGCAGAAACCATCAAATGGTGGTTCAGCTCCATGGCTGCAGCAGCTGTATCAGACATTCCCACAGCATAGTCTCAGTAGATCTGGAGGTGCTGTGGTTTGGAACTGTATTTCTGGTTTTGACACATTAAAATCAGGAATGATAATTTCCATACCTACCAGTTCTTTTACTTAAGAAACCCATTGCTCCTAAGTCTGTTAAATGGACATTATGGGAAGGGGGAGGTCAGCACTGTACAGATTTTGCCACTGTGTGAACAGCTAGTTTATATTAGAAAACATTATTATGATTCAGAAAATCTTTGGGGGGGGAGGAAGGAGAAAAGGACAGAATGAAACTGTACCAGTGGGAAAAAAAAATCTTTATTTTATAAAGGACAAAAGAAAGACTCCAGCTGGGTTCAGCTGTTTTAAGATTAGATGACCAGAGACTCCCAAAATGATTGTTCAAATAATAATTATAATTGTTGTTAAGCCAGAAAAAAAATTCATACACCAAGATTAATATCTCTTGTAAAAGGGTGACCAAACTGAGCATTATACAGTATTGCCTGTTTCTGTCAAAGTGTTGAGACAAGTGCTAGTCAAGTTATGAAATTTCTGGGGGTAACGACCCAATGCTCTTGTAATTTATTTAGTGGCACTACCCCCTTGTGTGGAATCCTGGACTATGAAACTGGTTGGGGTGCTCTGGGCGACAAAAGCCACTACATACAATGTTCTCAGTCAGCACTGTTTATTCACAAACCTCAATGTTTCACATTAATAGGTTTCTTTTGGGGAACTTTAACTAAATTAAAACTACATCTTCTAAATATACATCCTTATTTACATACTTTTTTGTGTTTTATGCACTACTGATGCAACAAAACCTTATGTTACATAACAGTATTCATTTATTGCAAAACGTCTGATTTCTATCTTTAAATGTCTTGCAGATATTCTCAAAATATCTGCAATGGCAGTTTTATGTAATGCATAAATATCCTATTACTGCTGGAATTATTATTAGTATACACCCACCACCTCACTGGTCTACTGTTTTCACATGTGCATAAAATGGCTTCCACCTATCGTACCAACCTTGCAGCTCTTCCACTGCTCTTAGGGCTACCAAAGCTAATTTAAATGCTTTTGATTTGTTTATACATCTAAATCAAATAATAATAACAGTCTCTTAATGTTTTGTTGTGCTGTTTAATCTTATTGTGCTGTGATTTTACATGGTCAATTCACAAACAGTGCTGCTTGGGATAAACGACGGCAGTCCAACAAAAATTTTGTTAAATGCCCCGTCAACGACACCGGCAGTTCGACCACATTCTGCAGTCAGCTGCCAGTTCGCACTTTGTTCCCTTGTTTTCTTTGGGGGCTTCACCCCCGAACCCCCCACATGGGGGGCTGCACCCTCTGCACCCCCCCACTTAAGGATTCTCAACTCCAGTCGGAGCTAATTGGGGGGGTGCAGGACCCCTGACAGACAACACCAGGTTCCAGCGGGTCTCCCACCATGGCTAGGTGCTGTAGTCACTGTGGGGGACCTCGCTGGCAAATTGTCGCTGTCAGGGGGTAACCGCACTGTTTGTACCTGTTATTTAAGATGAATATCCTTTTACACTGTGGGGAAGAAAATACATTTTTTTAACAACAGTTAGCCATCCTTTGCGTGTGCCTGCATTCTTTACTTGCTGTATATTAGAAAATCTTTTACTAATGTTTTTTACTAATTATCTATTATATTTTAACATTATTACTCAAATAGTTTGCATTTAATACTTGATTTAAATCTTATGAATGCTCTTAGATATTCTTAAGTGTAACAACATATCTCTGTAGCAAACTCTCCTCTAAATGGCTCTGAACGAAGCTATACGCACTTAACTTAGACAAGTTCTAGGGCAGAGTCATTGGTTCAAGTTTGCACACTTGCGCTTCTCTAGGGCTAGAAGAAAGGAAAGTTGTGGGTTCTAGTCCTACATCAGTAACTTGGGTAGACACCCAAAGACACTAGTGTAACACTAGGGTGTACTGCACTGTTGAGGTGCCATCCTTCAGATGATAAATTTAACGAAGGTCCCTTCTGCCCATTGCTGGTGGCTATCCAGGTGGAAGTAAATGACCACATGGCTCAGTATAAAAGTATGAGGGTTTCCCCAGTGTCATGGCCAACATTCTCCATGTCAATAAAACAGGTCCAGTACCATGGCTAGTGCTTCAACAAGGAGACAGCATAATTCTTCAATCTCCATCAATGTCCTCCCAGTCTATCTGTATCCTACGACTTCCAGCTTAATTTCTGCCTTCAACATAGTAGTAATTAATCGGGGTTAAATTACAGGACAAACAGGAGGAAACTCTTTCACAACTGCAGTTTACAACAGTTAAAATGCAGCCCACAATCTCAATACTGTTCTGGGCTTTAAAAGCCACAGTATGCAATATGATTCAACAATGATGTCCTCCCCTTCACTGGACAAGACTGAAGCTATGTTTGCCAAGTACTGACTGAATTAAAAGATATAACGCTAGGAGCTGGTCATAGCTCCAAACAAATAACACTTCTAAAAGAAAGAGCTACAATTACTGAACAGAAGCTGCAAACTGCTGATGATGTCTGCTGCAATCTCACTGTTCACCTATGCCAACAGAAGTGGACCATCACACTCTTACAAGACAAAACCGATGACATTGAGAACTGTGGCAGATGAATTAATTTAAGATTCATAGGTTTCCCAGACCCAGTGGAACTGTGAAACTACTCAGCCTTTCTTACTCATGGTTTCCCACAACTCCTCCAACTTCCAGAGGATCCAAAGTTTGAAATAGAGCAGGCCCATGGGTTGCTTGTACCTCTACCAAAACCAGGAGATCAACCAAGGCTTATAATTGCCACTTCCTTCACTTCAAGGTGAAGGAAGATATTTTCAGAAGGGCTCTGGAACTACAGACCCTCGACTGGCAAGGCCTTAAAATTCTATTTCCTGATTACTCAAGGGAACTCGCTAACCATAGATGGTAGTTTATGGCTGTCAGACAAACCCTCCATAGGGTATGGGTCCCCTGTACTATAAGGTACCCAGCTCAAATGTAGATCATGGTCAAAGGTACCCCCAGGCTCTTTAACACACTGTAGGCTGCCATGGAATTTATACAAAATGAATGGCCCAAAGCCATGGGATCTGGTGACCCTAAAATTTGATCCAGAGAAGAGGATGATCCTCTGCTGGACCCCAGAGACCAAACTTGAGCAGATAATGGATCAGACAGTGGCAAGGGGAAATCTTAAGAAACTGCATGGTCACAACAGCCAAAAAGTACCAGGAGAAGAAATCCTAAAGGGACCTCCAAATCAGCAAAACATCCATTTCAGAAGCCAAAGCCACATATCTGACAAAGAAGAAGGGGCTGATGGCAGTTTTAGCAGGGATGGCATGCCTCCCTTGACTGATCTTCCTCATCCCTAGGACATGATGGATACCTCAGACCTGACTTCTGCATCGCCATCTATAATCTCCACTTCCACCACACTTCCAGACCCTCCATCACGGGCTGCAACTGTGAGAAAGGACACTGCTGCACTACTGTCCTTAGCCACTACCAACTTAACAGTGAATTGCCCTCCCACCCCACTGAACATTACACCTACTAAAGAGGGGCAGCTTCCAACCTAAATGCCTACTGTAAGTACTAACTTTGATTTATTCTGGCCTGCTAGGAAGCAGACACAGAGGAGGTGTCAATCCTGCTGATAATTCCTTAACATTTTGTGGCCTGCTTTATTTTGATTCCCTCCTCCAAGAAAGACCTCATTCCATGGGGTTCTACTGGGACATAGGGCACCCCCCAACTGTATGGCCAAGTGGAGTGCAGAAAAGTTTGCTTCTGTACTCTCAGTACCCCTTACAGTCTGCTGATTACTGTAAGGCAGACCAAGAACAGTCAACTATGAATAATTGCAGTGTGCTCTAAATACTTAGGGAATTTTCTGTTTGTTTGTTTTTTCAGGTTGCAGCTCCATTTTTCTTTTTATATCTGCTTGCACGCATGTGCAAGAAACATAGTGCCATCATCCGAGATTTCGGAAGTGTGTCACCTCCTTCTCCAGTTCAGTCAGTGTGTTGGCAGGCGTGGCGCCTGTAAGCCAATGCATGCTGGAGCTGTCTATGACAAGCTCCAAAATGCAATGGCATAGAGTTGAAAGGGGGAGCTACGCTTCAGTGAGCAGTGATAAGATATCGCCTGCTCATGCGCAGCTCCCCCTACACACACACACACACATGCGCACTCATACTGCGTGCTTCCCCCCACACACACACTCTATAGCCGACGGGGGTGCCCAATCCCCCGTCGGCTGTGCTGCACTCCCCTCCAAAGCCTCCCAAATGCCACGCTGGGTGCCCACCCCAGCGCGGCAACTCAATGGTATAGCCAATGGGGGTGCCCAATCCCCGTCGGCTTCACTGTCTCCCTCCCCCATGCTATCGCCGGCCAGGGGTGCCCAATCCCCATGTTGAACGCGCTAACCATCCTTGTGCCATGCTGGGAGCCCACCAAGTGTGGCAAATGTCCGCTGCCGCCATTGAAAAAAAAAAACCTGTAAAGAAAAACGGTCTCACGTAGTCTCCTGCCCCCTCCACAACCCGCACTCCACCCACTGCGCACCCTGCCTCCCCACACCCCTCACCTAATACTTACCTCCGAGCTCGGGCGCAATGATCTTTGGTGGACTGGGAACATGTCTGCACTCTTCAAAGCCGACCGCTAACTGAGGAAATGCCGTTAAGCTCTATAATGGGCTAGATAGGGGTTTTCAACTTTATTGCATATTCAGGCATTTTGGATTTTGCACCAAATTTTCAACATGGGTTTAGACTCCTTTCATGAATGATGTCACTGTCATGGCGTATTTAGCCTCAAGGGTGATTTCGCAGTCACGCTGAAATCACCCCTTTGGCCTGAATAACACCATGACAGTGACATCATTGGCGAGAAGGTCCCAAAACCCATGTTGAAAATTTGGTACAAAAATTCCAAAAATGACTGTTTTATTTAGTGTGAGTTGCGCAGTTCCTACGCATGCTCGCAAGTTCGCAAATTTTCAATATTTTCACTCCAGATCTTCAACATTGCCATTTTACCACACCTTCTTATGAGTAGTACAGCTGTCATTTTTCACATCTCACCCAAAATGTGTTTCCGCCCATGTAGCGCACAATGGCGCAGTCAGTGTGCGAAATCAATGTACAGGACAAATTAAGAAAATCACAGTGACACTGTTCATGAGCTCAGGTCTTAAAATGGCTATGTTGAAAATTTGATGAAAAAATTCCTAAAAATGACTGTTTTACGAGCGTGCATTGCGCAGTACCTATGCATGCGTCAGAAGTTCATGTATCTAATATTTTACTCCAGATTTTCAACATTGCCATTTTATTACATTCCTTATGAACAGTACATGCTGCAATTTTTCATATGTCGCCTAAAATGTGTTTTCGAGACATGTAGCGCATAATGGTGCTGTTGGTGTGCGAAAGCAATGTTTAGGACAGATTAAGAAAATCACAGTTACACTGTTCATGAGCAAAGGTCTTATAATGGCTATGTTGAAAATTTGGTGACAAAAGTCCATTAAATGACTGTGTTACGAGTGAGCATTGTGCAGTTTCCACACACCCTCGTAAGTTCATGAATTTGTAATATTTGCAGTCCAGATTTTCACCAGTGGCATTTTTCCACACTTCCTTATAAACAGTACAGCTGTCATTTTTCACAACATGGCTGAAGTGTGTTTTCACATTTTCAGTGCAGAGATGCATGGTCACTGTGGGAAATCATTGTTCAGCACAGATAAAGAAAATCACAGTGACACTGTTCATGATTGGAGGCACCAAAATGCCTGAGTTGACAATCTGCTGTAAAAAATCCCCAACCTAATTATATTATGGGTGTGCGTTGCACAGTTTCTATGTACGCTCGTGACTTTACCATTTTTTTTAATATTTTTACTGCAGGTTTGCAACATTGCCATTTTTACACCTCCCATGAACAGTACAGCTGTCATTTTTACATCCTGTTCGAATGTTTTTGCACCTGTGGTGCTAAATGCCCGTGGTCACTGTGCATAAGCAGCTTTCGGCTAACAAACTGTTATTGCCCCTGTTCATGAGGTGGGGTCACAAAAAACATGTTGAAAATTTGGAGTGAAAATACCAACGAATGCCTGAGGTATTAGGATTTCCAACCATAACGCCCAACCCTGTAGAGAATGACAGGCATCAGGGGTGTGACTTGGGATTCTTGCCTGTAATGCTCATACCATTCCACACCCTGCAGCCAGTGAGAGGCATCGAGGTATGCCTTGGACTCTTCGCCCCAAAGTTCACCCCCATTCTCCTATATGGCACCCATCTCACCATGTTTCACTGTGAGAGCTAAATTAGCATAAGAGCCAAAGACCCCAAGGAACACCGTGACACTTGTCAGTGTCTGCAGGGTGGGTGTGGTGAAATGGCATAGCCGTTATGCCTGACGACCCAAACGCACACCCCAATGCCTGTCACTCTCTGCAGGGTGGTGGTGGGGTTGACTTCAGTTCAATACTTCACTGCCATTCCTATTATGCAGCTCTGTAACTTCTACGCTACCACTGCCAATGCCAGCAAGCAAACATTCGGCATTGACAAACGCTTGTTATATCGAAGCTGTTGCAGATGAGGTTGCAACCCTGTTAGTAATTAGCAAATGATTTATTGTCAGCTTCTTTTTGACACCCTCTTTCCAGAGTGGCCTCATTCTGTGTGATTTTATCAGGCCTTTGGATAGCCCACTATAGTACTGGGGAAAGTGAGAACAGGAGTGTTGGTTCCATGCTCCCAGTGCTTCTTACAAACTCATAAAGACATCAAGGCAGTCCAGGAACAGAAACTGTTTTCCGATGATTTCTGTTAAAAATGCTGCTGAGTTCTTTGTTTTGTGTATAGTTTTATAAGCTGCAGCTCTATTGTTTTCTGTTTCAAGTTATTGGGGAGATAAAGGGAGCAGTTAAGGGGTGACCAATGTCCCAATTAGAGGATAGCAGGCACCCAATTCCATATAATAAGGGGAACATATTGGTAATGCACACATTAATAGCCACAGCTGTGATTTCCTAAATGGCTTGCAGACCCGATCCTGGGCCTCACGTGACTTTCCGAAGCTAGCGGCTGGTGTGCTTAATTTTTTTTTTTAAATGAGCTCCCTTGTGCATTTTTTAGAAGGCCATATACCTCTTTGCATCTATAGCTTTCCCCACTAATTGGATCATAAAGATCCTGTTTGTTTGTGTGCCCCAACTCTGCTATGACAGGGTTATTTTACTCCACAGAAGTTTCTTTTCATGCACCAGAAGGCAGGTAAACCAAAACTGGATCTGAACCATCAGCATTTTGGGCCTTGGGTCACAAACTACTTAATGTGCAGCAGTTCCCAAATGCTGTAGGGGATTTTAACATTATAACTAACCACCGGTAGGTGGGGGTAACTAGCTAAATATCAGAGGCTTTACAGCAATCGCACTCATTTGACTACAATTATAACTGCTCCTAAATGAATGAATACAACGCTGACTATTGGAGCCAGATCTTTTGCAAATGGATAATTCCTTTTAAGGAGTTCTCATTCTATGCATTACATATTCTAGACAAAGGTGGTTGAATTCAGCAAGCTCTGCAATGTTCTTTCAGACCCTATATACAGGACTCAGTTACCCAGAATAGTTCAGTGCATTTGTATGAATGACCACGATAGATAGCTCATTTGCATAGTGCTGTTCTGGCTACCTACTTCAGTGGTCACCTAGGTGACCATGCAAGGAGACCGCTCAAGACCTCTATGATGCTGGTTACATTATCTCAACAGCCAGAAGCCTTTTTACATGCATATACGCTCAGCAAGCCTGATATGGCTTGGCTTCACTGAATCAAGCCCTTCATAGGTCTATGAGTGTGATTTAGGAGTGCTGAGCCCCTTATATATATATATATATATATATATATATATAGTTAGACCCCAAATTTTCAACATAATTTTCCTATCGCCCTACCTCATAACCCCCATAGGTGTAAATTTCTTAATCCATGACAAAATTCCATTCTGTGCTACGGTTGTGGAAGTGCATTTTTGACAGGATGTGAGAAATGATAGCTGTAGTGTTTATGAGTTGCTGTGAAATTAATTTCTGAGCGCATCTGTGCAGTTGAGCTAATACTACACTCAGTCGGTGGCTGGCCATGGAGGTGAGAGGTAGGCTGTGCCAGTCGATGGCTGGGGATTGGTGGGGGTGCTGGGTGGCTGGCACGGCTGGGTGGGGGGCCACTACACTACCAGGGAAATGGTGATTCTGTTATTATGGATTTACAGTTCGGGGGCACTAGACTACCAGGGAAATGGGGATTCTGATTTTATTAATTTACAGTTGGGGAGCACTAGACTACCAGGGCAGGTACCGCTGCATTTGTGGGGCAACCAGGGTGGCACGGGTGTGGGAGGTGCACTTGTGACCTGCGGTAGGTTATGACATGCTGGCCAGGCATGCCCTCTGCAGTGTGTACCTGGCCGCATGTAGCAGGTCTTTGTTATGAGACCCTGCCCCTTCTAGAATAGGGCACAGGGTCATTGTCGCAGTTGCGGGTGACGCAAGTTGTGTTCGGCCGCAACTTGCACCACCCTTCTAGAATCGGGGCCTTTGTATCTCAGAAACCACAAAAGGGATTCAAACCAAATTTGGGACATCAACAGACCTACCTCTGCCAATGATGCATGCCTAATGTCAGAAACTCTGTGAAACCAATTCAAAGTTATTAATCAGGAAATAAATTGCCCTTTAACATTAAACACTCCCATTAACCTTAACTCTACTGGCACTAGTGCACCAGTATAATATATACATTATATATATATATATATATATATATATATATATATATATATATATATATATGGCATTATAAAGTAACTTTATTGATTTGTTATCTCCTTCTCTATATGGAACTCTTTATATAAGCAAAAATGTAGTAAGGGCAACCTCCCATAAGGGATCTCGCTCCAGCTCTTGCTCCCATTCAGGATAATACAGGAGCCCTGCTGGTCATTATAAAGGGTGTAAATTTAAAACACTAAACCTTGAACACAAAATCTGCTATAATAATATGCACTTCAGTATCTACTGGTAAAAGAAGGCTTTTAATCCTCCCAGGATGCGGGATTAATGAGGTATACAGAGGCAGTAGATATGCTGCCACCACAACTGGTCAAATCCCACTTACTTTAGTACTGTTAATACCGTACTTACCTTCTTACACTGATCACAAGACAAGGTTCTATATTCAGACGATGACTTGACCACCCTCAGTGCTCCTAGGAAGGGCCTAGGGTACATTTATCCACCCAGCCCACTTCTGTAGGATTATTACATTGATTACTGTTATGTGCAAGCTACCTCACCTGTGCATTAGCAGATATTATTATTGTTCTTACTTCCTTTTGTTGTTATTCATTTGTTCTATGGCTAAAATTTTAGATGTTACAATACTTAGTGTACCTACATGGATTCAGCAATTTTTGGCACTACAAATGCCAGATACAAGGAGTTATGCCTTACGCTGGGGGAACTGGGGGGTAATATTTATTATTGGTTACAACTACCTAAGTCATTCTTTAAGGCATGGGTTCATACTTGGCTTACTATTTATTTTCACCTTATAACACTCAGAACATTTTTCTATAACCCATTTAAGTGGCAGATTTAAGGTGCCATAGTTCGAACATACTGGGTTTAAAAGTCTCTGATGAAAGGCAAGCAAGTACTGACCCACCTTAAAAAACTTCGAACTCAGTTAGCCCTTTTGCAAGAAATGAAACTTACAGACCTAGAATCACAAAACCTAATAAGGGATTGGGTAAGACAGGAAGTCCATAGTATTGCTCCATCCAAATAATGGGGATTCTCAATCCTGCTTCATAAATGTCTGGCATAGACAATTCTAAAGACTGCTCAAAATAAAGAAGACCACTGGATTTTGACTCTGTTTCAGATCCCACAGGGCTCTTTAGTGGTGGCCAATTCTATGCCCTGAACACAGACTCACCCCAGTTCTTCCATGAAATGGCCACCCAAGTGGCTAGCTTCAATTATAATAATGCACCTTTGTTACTAGGGGGACATTTTAATCTCGTAGTAGATTCCACAATAGTCAGAAGTCAAGGCAAACCAGAACCCCACATTTGAGCTGTAAATGCAGTTCAATAGTGGATAACAGACCAAGCACTTACAGATGTGTGGCAAATTTTTTTTTATTTTTATTTTATTTATTTAGCTTTTGTTGACCGGGTAAGTGCACTAGACAAATCCTGCCTATTTTCAGGCACGACCCGGGGGAAGGGGATACAGATGAATGCCAACTGACCTTGAACCAGAATAAGCTGTTGGTGGTATTTTTAGTGAAAGAGGGAAATTTGGCCAGGACACCGGGGAAATTCCCCTACTCTTTTCGATAAGTGCCATGGGATCTTTAACATCCACCTGAACTACCACCAATCCAGGCAGATGGGACCTCGGTTTAACGTCTCATCCGAAAGACGGAATTCAAACTCGCTGAGTCAGAGACTACATTTGCCACTCTCTCACACAGGGGACATATAGTAGCATAGACATGTGCCTGCCGGCCTGGTGGCACTGAGAGTTGAGGAGCTGGATGCCACACCTCATGCCACACTGGCAACCCTGGTTCTGGAATGGACTCGGTCGTTCTGGCATTGGACAGGGAGAGGAAGGATTGAGCATCCAACAACAGCTCTTCTTCCTCTGGGAAGAGGGGACAACATAGCATGCTGTAGACTGATAGCCAGCAGAGGCAGGGAGTTAGCACAGGCACACTGCTTAGAATGGGGTGGACCCATGCACAGGGCATAAGACTACCTATGAGGAGGCATGGGCAATCACCCTGCCCATTGCACATGCGTGGGTCCAGGGAGAAAACCAGAGGAAAACACCCTGAGGTGGTAGGATGATGACTGATCCCCTGCAGGCTCCACATCAGTGGCTAGGCAGCTGTTCCAAGCCACAGATGGCTAAGGTGAGATCCCAGAGGAGCTAGGTGATGGGGCATGGGGGGGTCAGTAGGATGGGGGCCACCGCAAGGAGATCGGGGAGTAAAACATAAATTATTAAAAAAGAATAGACATGTGACTGATGTCCTAACACTTAACACCCATGATAGTGACTGCCACAATCAACCCTTTGGTCATTTCAGACCATGCACCAATACAACCAGATATTTTGTTTCACTACATGTCTCCTAAATCCCCAAAATGGACAATGGACCCATTATTAATGCTAGATCCTCACTTTAAACCTTGGTTGCAGTCCACCGCAGAAGAATTTTCTAGACTAAATTATAAGGGGGATACTGTGATGGCCACACTGTGGGAGGCCTTTAAAGCTTTGATGAGGGGCCTCATTATCTCATGCACCTCTCACCATTGCAAAAAAAAAAAGGAAACAGGAGCTTCCACATTTAGAGGCTCAGCTCCAGCAAAAAGAGACAAACTTCAAAGCCAATCCCAAAGCCTCTACTCAATCCCCACTATATGCTGAAATTCAGAAAATCAGACATGATATCAATACCCTTATGGCCTAGAAAGCTAAATTAGCTTTGCTATGGCCAAAACATCAATATTGGGGGGGGGGGGGAGTGTGATAAATTACTTGCCTATCGCCTCAAAAAACAACAAGCCAAAAGACACATTAATGCTTTACATGATTTGGCAGTAAAAACTGGCTTCGCTGACTGTGAAATAAACACTGTCATGACAGACTTCTATGCCCAACTCTACTCCATAGTGACTACCTCCAACCCTCACAACCTTTCAACCTTTCTCTCTTGACACCACTTCCCTAACTCACCCCCATTCCAGCCACAAGCCTCAACCAACCAATTACATCTGTAGAAATCCAGAAGGTTATTCTCTCCCTAAATCTTAAAAAAGCCTCAGGAGAGGATGGAACCCCTACAGAGTTCTATCATTCCTTGTCCTCACAGGTATCCCCCATCCTACAAAGGCTATATGTGGAACTGCAACAACAGAGCACCTTCCCACCCACTACGAGCACTGCAACAATAACTGTCCTCCCCAACCCAGGAAAAGAGCCAACCTATCCCGTGAGTTATAGACCACTTTCCCTAATAACCGTAGTCAGTAAAATTTATGTCAAGGTACTTGCTTCTTTGTTAGAAACCCTTCTGCCAGAATTCACTCACCCGCTCAAGTAGGATTTGTCCAGGGTCATTTTAGTTCAGACCATATCCGTACGTTATTGCATTTACTGCATATAGCTAAGGTATCCTCCCACTGCAGCCACAACACTAGCAATAGATTTTAAAAAGGCATTTAATTTGGTGGAGTGGGAGTATCTGTATGCTATATTACAACAAATGAGATTTGCAGTATCCTTTATTGCAGTGGTGTGAGCTATGTTTTTGGAACCTAAAGTGCAGGTACTCACAAATAATACTTTATCTACCTGATTTGTATTAGAAAGAGAAACTAGACAGGGGTGCCCCTTATCCCCCCCCCCCCTTTCTTTGCACTGGCCATAGAGCCATTAGAGGTGGCAATATGCCAATATCAGGATATTACAGAGATATCAATGAGTGGAACACAATACAAAACATTAATGTACCGAGAAGACTTCCTGGCCCTTCATAATGACACCCACAATTCCATACAACCTTTACTTCACCTTCTGGAAGAATTCACCAGGTTTTCAGATTTAAAGATTATCCAATCCAAAACAAAGTAGTTACCACTCAATCTACAATGTTTGCAGGCCATCTTTACTGACCCTAATTTGAGATGGACTCCAGATTTCATAACATACCTTGGTATAAAAATCTCTCCTAAGGTCAAACAAATAGTGGATCATTTTTGGGCCACTTCTTACCAAACTTGGAACAGATTTACGCAGATGGAAATCATTACAATTATCAATAATAGATAAAATTGAAGCCCTCAGAATGATTATAGCCCCTAAATTGCTCTATCTCATAGCTCATATATATTTTTTTTTTTAGTCTTTTGGTAACCGGGTTAGGCCCACTAGGCACAAGTGCCTGTTTTCAGGGGCAACCTGGGAGCACTGGGTGGTTAAGTGACTTGCTCAGAGTTGCACAGTATGTAAGTGGAGGTTGTGAGAATCAAACTAAGGTCTGGTCTGCTGGATGTATCAAGCTCGTTCACACCTCATTCCTCTAACCTCTAGGCTATACTGCCAGCCCATATTCCCCTGGATATTTCTGAAGACTGGGTTCTCCCATATAGATAAACTCATGGGCAGTTGCCTCTGGGAAGGCAACCTCCCTAGATACAGTAGAAACAAACTTAGATCTCATTGGAAGAAAAGCAGCTAGGGTCTACCTTGGCTGAAAGTTTTATGTTTTGGGCATATAGGGTAGCTCAATCTCTCATATGGTTTCCAGATCCTGGCTTACTAGTGCACTATTGACGAAACTAGAATTATACCTATTGGGGGCCATCTTCCTACTATATGCCTTTATGACAAACAAAAGCTACCATCATTAGCCCCTCCTACTATTGCCACCTCGAAATCTATCGTCAGTAAATGACTCAAAACGAATCTGTCTCATCCACTATACACTCCCCTATGGGGCAATCAGAACATCAAAGTTGGGGATGCACCACCTGGTTGGGCAGTCTGGAAACAAAAGGGCATTTTCATTCTAAAAGAAATATTATACAAAGGCAAAGAAAAATGTTAGCCTCTGATTGGTCAAGCTGGCACTGGACCCGTGATGTTATCCTGGCATAACATCACGGCTCAAGTGCCAGCACAGTAATGACCGCATTCAAATTAAAAGACAACATCGCTCCGCTGCCTATGAGCAGCTTCACTGGTCTCCACTTTCCTGACAATCCCGCCCCAACCCCCGCCGAATCACGAAAACACACACATAATTCAGCAGTTTATTTTCAGAAACCAAAAAAAAAAAAGAAACACAAAGAGAAACAAAACATGACTTCCCGCCACATAAAATTATATCAGACCCATTCACAGACCGAGCGGATCTGGCCGAGCGAGCGAGTGAGAGCAACCATGTTTTCGAACAGTCACCACGCAGCTCTCCCTCGCTCACTCCTAAAAGTCACTTTCCTCCTGTTCTTTCTTTAACAAAACCTTCAGAATTTTCTCCCTACTTCCTATCCAGTTATCCTCACAGGACTATGTCACCAGCAGTAACTCAGGAGGGCAGGAGGCAGTGCACGGGCAACGTTTCAAACAGCAGCAGCATTATTAGCCAGTTAGGAAAAATAGAAACAAAACCTGTAAACTCTAAACATAAACCATGACGGAATAAGACAGATTCGAGAGGCTAATTTACAAAGACTAGCATTAGTGGCAAAGATTGCTATCGGGAGACCACAGCCACACCAAAACAGAGCAGCTCCATCTACTGGCTGAAGCACTATTTTTATAATGTAATCCTACCCATACCAAAAATTACAAAATATCTACTTTTAATCTATTTTTTATTTTTGTTTTGTTTTACACTTGAGCCATTGTATAATAGGAATAATGCACTCCAGGGTGTGTGTCGTACTGGGATAACGTCACTTCTGGGGCGATTAGTCGCACTCGGCCTGCGGCCTCGTGCCTAATCACCCCAAGCGTGACGTTATCCCAGCACGACACACACCCTGTTGTGCATTATTCCTTTATTAATACCTGAATCAGTTACATTAGACTCTTTACATGGACTCCAGACAAGATATGGTTTGCGCAAATTTGAATTTTAGAGATACTTGCAACTGAGAAGTGCAACAACTCACCTTGTCAGGACTCTCCATATTGACCAAACTTTTCTAATACCCCACCCCCTTCCACAGGGGTTAGCCAATAAAATGGGTAGGGCAGGATCCATTTACTCCCTAATCAGAGATAATATTCCAAATCAGATAACAGCTGCAAAGAAAACAAGCATTTGTCAATGCCGAATGTTTGCTTGCTGGCATTGGCATTGGTAGTGTAGAAGTTACAGAGCTGCATAATAGGAATGGCAGCGAAGTATTGAACTGAAGCCAACCCCACCACCACCACCCTGGAGAGAGTGACAGGCATTGGGATGTGCCTTAGGGTCATCAGGCATAACGACCACGCCATTTCACCATACCCTACCCTGCAGACACTGACAAGTGTCAAGGTGTGCCTTGGGGTCTTTGGCCCTTATGCGCACCCCATTCCATCAGGAAACATGGTGAGATGGGTGCGGTATAGGAGAATGGGGTGAAGTTTGGGCCCGAAGAGTCCGAGGCACACCTTGATGTCTCTCACTGGCTGCAGGGTGTGGGTGGGGGTGGAATGGTATGAGCATTACAGGCAAGAATCCCAAGTCACACCCCTGATGCCTGTCATTCTCTACAGGGTGGGGTGGTATGGTCAGAAACTGTAACACCTCAGGCATTCGTTGGTATTTTCACTCCAAATTTTCAACATGTTTTTTTTTGTGACCCCCACCTCTTGAACAGTGGCAATGTCAGTTTGTTAGCTGAAAACTGCTTTTGCTCAGCGACTACGGCATTTGGCACCACAGGTGCAAAAACACATTCCGAACAGGATGTGAAAAATGACAGCGGTATTGTGATTGGGGAGGTGCAAAAAATGGCAATGTTGAAAATCTGCTGTGAAAATCTTAAAAAAACTGGTGAAGTCACAAGCGTGCATAGAAACTGTGCAACACACACCCGTAATGTAACTAGTTTGGGGATTTTCTTACAGCAGATTGTTAACACAGGCATTTTGGGACCTCCGATCATGAACAGTGTCAGTGTGATTTTCTTTATCTGTCCCGAACAATGATTTCCCACAGCGACCACGCATTTCTGTGCTGAAAGTGTGAAAACACATTTCGGCCATGTTGTGGAAAATGACAGCTGTACTGTTCATAAGGAGGTGTGGAAAAATGCCACTGGTGAAAATCTGGACTGAAAATATTACAAATTCATGAACTTACGAGGGTGCGTGGAATTTGCGCAATGCTCACTAGTAACACAGTCATTTTATGGAGTTTTGTCACCAGATTTTCAACATAGCCATTTTAAGACCTCTGCTCATGACCAGTGTCACTGTGATTTTCTTAATCTGTCCCAAGCATTGTTTTTGCACGGCGACTGTACCATTGTGCGCTACATGTGCGGAAACACATTTTGGGCGACATGTGAAAAATGGTAGCTGTACTTGTCATAAGGAAGTGCTGTAAAATGGCACTGTTGAAAATCTGGTGTGAAAATATTGAAAATTTGCGAACTTACGAGCATGCGTAGGAACTCTGCAACGCACGCTCATAAAACAGTCATTTTTAGGAATTTTTTCATCAAATTTTCAACATAGCCATTTTAAGACCTCTGCTTATGACCAGTGTCACTGTGATTTTCTTAATGTGTCCCATACATTGATTTCACACACCGACTGCGCCATTGTGCGCTACATGGGTGGAAACACATTTTGGGTGAGATGTGAAAAATGACAGCTGTACTGCTCATAAGGAGGTGTGGTATAATGGCAATATTGAAAATCTGGAGTGAAAATATTGAAAACTCACGAACTTACGAGTGTGCGTAGGAACTGCTCAACGCACGCTCGTAAAACAGTCATTTTTTGGAATTTTTTCACCAAATTTTCAACATAGCCATTTTAAGACCTCTGCTCATGAACAGTGTCACTTTGATTTTCTACTGTGTCCCATACATTGATTTCGTTAATCGACTGTGCCATTAGCGCTACATGGTGGAAATATTTGGGTGAGATGTGAAAATGACAGCTGTACTGCTCATAAGAAGGTGTGGTAAAATGGCAATGTTGAAAATCTGGAGTGAAAATATTGAAAATTCGTGAACTTATGAGCGTGCATAGGAACTGTGCAACGCACGCTTGTAAAACAGTCATTTTTAGGAATTGTTCCACCAAATTTTCAAAATAGGCTTTTTCAGAGCCCACCTTATGAACACTGGCAGTGTCATTTCATTAATCAGTTCTGAAAGGTGATTTCACACAGTGACTGTGAAATCACCCTTCAGGTCCGATTAACGCCATGACAGTGACAGCATTTGTGAAAAGGGGTCCCAAAAACCCCATGTTGAAAATTTGGTGCAAAAATTCCAAAAAATGCCCAAGATATGCAACAAAGTTGAAAAAACCCTATCTATTACATTATACAGCTTACCGGCATTTCCTCAGTTAGTGGTCATTTTGGAGTGCAGACATGTTCCCAGTCCACCAAAGATCGTCGCACCAGACTCCAAGCGGTAGTATGGGGTGAAGGAGGTGTAGGGAGGCAGGGTGCACAGTGGGTGGGTGTGGGTGGGGCAGGGAGACTGTGAGAGACCGTTTTTTAATTTACAGGTTTTTTTATTATTAAGACGATGCAGGACATTTGCCAGGCTGGGGTGGGCTCCCAGCGTGGCAGCTGGAAAAAACTGTTTTTGGGGTGCTGGAGCCAATGGGGATTGGGCACCCCGTCGGCCACTATGGATGTGTGCTGCGCTGGGGTGGGCTCCAGTGGGCACCAGGCTTTTGGGGGCGCGGTAGCCGATGGGCATTGGGCACCCACCATAGGCTATACAATATGTGCGGGGAGCGCATCAGCATGCAATATGCATGCGTGTTGGGGGGAGCTCTGCTCACTGAAGCAGAGCTCTCCCTTTCAATTGTATGCCACTGCATTTTCAACTGCTGTCATAGACGGCTGGAGCAGTAATTGGTGCACTGAGACCGCGCCTGCAAACACACTGACTGAATTGGAAGAGGCTGACACGCCTCTGGAAAACTCGGATGATGGCAATATGTTTCTTGCACATGCGTGCAAGCAAACATAAAAATGGGACTCTGCCCTTGCTCACCAAATACCTGAGGAAGAATGGCAGGCTTGTTGGAAGGATGCACATATACTGGTCAGACATGCTCGCAGTAGACTGGTACAGAATAAGATCTTGCACTGGTGGTATCAAACACTAGCAATACTATACTCAGCCTATCTAATCCCAGCTAATACAAGTTGGAGGAGTATGCAGCCTAACGGGGATCTGCCTCACATACTCTGTCGTGTCCAAAGCTTATGTCATTCTGGAAACAGATACAGGATATGCTACAATGGACACTACAATCCCATATACCACTGACTTCAGAACTTTTTTTGTTGGATTCCAAAGTAGCAGTCTCACACTTAAGTAGAAGTCAATTGGACTCAGTAATACTGGCTAGAATAAAAATTAAGAAACTCCTGGTACGCAGGTGGTGTGCCACAGAAATTCCAACTAACAGTGAATTTTTAGAATGCATGACACAATTAGCATGGTATAAAAGAATGTCACATATTTCCACTAACACTATTTCGAAATATGAGAAAGTATGGTCCCCTTCATGAATGTTTTCCACACCACAAACTCAAGACATGCCTTAGGCCAACCAGGCATCTATACCTCATCCCAAAACAGGC
Organism: Neoceratodus forsteri; assembly: GCA_016271365.2. Lineage (NCBI taxonomy): Eukaryota > Metazoa > Chordata > Ceratodontiformes > Ceratodontidae > Neoceratodus > Neoceratodus forsteri. Next base: position 384,218,100 of record JADMNL010000024.1, on the reverse strand, counting down.
ATCCAGTAAGGTAGCGATAGCAAGGATGACTGACCCTATCAAGTCACAAGTAGACCTCACCCTTCCTTTTCCCCCTCCCCCTGTGATCACTGGCAAGGTAAGGCATATCAGTCCCAGGTTGGTTCCATGCTGGACTTGAATGGGATATGCTGTGGTCCACCTGCCATGGTACACTAAGCAGTAAATAGTTGCCCTACATTAAAAGTAGCTGTTATATAACTCTAATGTCTTTGTATATATCACATGCAATCAGGATATCATAGACTCTATAGTCCATCTGTTGTTTCTGTAAACTGAATAAGAATATTAGCTACATTGTAGAACCTCAATTATACGCCATGGACATATGGACATAGTGAACGTATTTACCCTACTTATCAGCCCATGCTAATTGCCATACAGTACTAGACCATGTGGAGTATATGTATATCAGATTTACAATCCATTGGCAATTGATAATAATGTAACTACAGTGGCGTCCCCCAGGATGAAATGCACTTTTAACACACTCTGCAGGATGCTGCAGCAGACCTACTGAATAAAGCAATGTAATTTCAATGGCAATTAATCCTCTTTGTCATTTAGGAAACTGTGGCATTCACTTCATCCTGACAGTGTCACATTTTCCTGAATGACAAAGGGGAGTAATTACCATTGAAATTGCATTGCTTTATTCAGTAGGTCTTCTGCAGCATTCTGCAGAGTGCTGAAAGATGCTGCAGAATTGCATTTCATCCTGGGGGACGCCACTGTATGTACAATATAAACACATGTATCCATGTTCTGACTGATGTGATGTATGTTATTTCTGTTTTAACAAAATATCAATAACATGTTTAATTACAAAAGAAAACAGGTCCAAGTACTTCCCGGAACCACCTGGATATCAACTGTCACAGCTCAGTGTGCCTTTCCTGGACAAAATTCCAAATACATAAATGCATAATGCAGTGCTTCCTAACCCAGGACCATCAAGTTCCATTTGTGCTGTCTGCAATAGCATTTCAGCGTCTTAGAAAGTAGATTAAGGTTCAAAAATGTCAGTGCCAGTTACATCCGGAAGCAAATGATTTGATACCTTTTAATGGACCAACATAGATGTAACAACAAGAACAAAGTGCTCTAGCTTTTGGACCAAAAAGTCCTTTGTCAGAAGCGTAATGACAGTTATTTAGAAAAAAACAATACTTTTAACACCCAGATCATGTAGAAAAAAACAGAAAAAAATCCCAAATGGTTTAAAATACTCATTTAAAAAAAACAGGAGATGACGTCAGAGAAGATTAACAGTACCATGTCACCTTGAGCTGGGAGAGTCTCAGGGTCAAATGTGCTTAGTACAAAAGACATACAAGGAACTCTACTGCATATAAATTACATTGATATGAGATAATGACTACTTGAGCAGATGGCTCTTAAATCAAATTATGAGTGTCACAATCTGTATAAGAATGCAATTACTGAAAAACAGCCCCCACCCGGATTAAAGCAATATTAAGATTGTCTTAGGACTACAAGAAGCATCTATGTATGTATTACAGACAAAGAATAACCAGTAAAGCTTTCTTAAAAAGATCAGTAAGTACACACTGTATGATGTGTAAAACTTAGCTGGACCCATTACCCAGCTATACTCTCCAGCTAGATATTATGCCCCATAAACTTCAAAAGCCTATAGTGTAGTAACAGGGCTTTATAAATGATAATATAAATATAAATTGACAGTATTAGTGTCAAACAAAAAACTCTTGTTAAGGACCACCAAGGAATTAAGACCATGCAGCCTGATATGTACTGATGTCAATAAATTCTCAGTGTATAGCAATGTGATGTACTGAAAATGTCCAAGGAATTTGAATAAGAGATAAAAATTAAATTCTCTCCTCCCCTTCACACACACACACAACACACCCTTCCCTACCCCACCCCACATCCCATAACATGGAGGGATAACTAGTTTTAAGGAGATATACATACACACATACAAACACATCCATACATACAGACACACACACACACACATACACACAAACATACACTCTCTTAATGCACTATCATTCACGTCGTCACTGCAATTGTTACCCAAAGGAATTCAACTTGTCATGAAATGCCAAGTAAAAGGGATCATGTATCCTAATAGCTACAAAGTAAAAATGTGACACTATGAAACCTTACTCCTATCTGCACAGTAACTTCCCCAAGGATTCTGGATAGAACCACAATGAAATAAAACTTCCACCCTCCCCAGGGTACGGTAACTAGAAGTAAATATAAAGTATGTGTGTAAGACAAGAGTCCTAATATACCTACATTTCCACATATCACTACAATATTAGCCTAATGTAAATAGATCTGTCAAGGACCCCCTTGTAAATAAGATCTCACACCCCAATATGTTCAGAGTTAAAAAAATATGACAGTCTATAATAACACTACTGTATGTACAGTAACAGGCTAGGGAATCTGAATATGGGTCAAAGGAATCAGCCCCACTCCATGGTGAAGTTAAATAATAAGAAGGAATTAATATTCATTATGTGTGTGAAGAGTAATAACACACTGTGACTCCATGTATCTAAACAGAAGCCTACCTCAATGTGAGAGCAAGCCCCACATCTGCTATATTCACATACCTTCCAAACACACACACACACACACACACACACACACACACACATGCCACACATGCTGAAGTCCTATAATATGTCAGTCCAAAGAAGAAGAGGTCTGTGGATGTTAAATTCTGTAATGTCCCATGAAACCCAGATCTATGTTTATCCCAGATGCTACCATATTGAGATGTAAAATAAGTTTAATCTCAAAAGTTCATCTCTGTTATGTGCTTTTGAGATTTCCTTTTAAGACCATTACTGACATAACAAAATTGAGTGGTCAGGCTGGGAGAAGTGTTGCCCCACTGGTTTTTCAATCTTCTTTGTTTTAATAGTACGTCTGTACGAGTTCATCCTAGTGCGCAGCTGTTGGCTTGTCTCTCGAACATAACCTGTTTGTGGACATCTCTTGCACTGAATGAAATAAACAACATGCTGTGATGTACATGTATAACTCCCATGTACCTTGAATTGTCCGTTTTGTGATGTAATAACACAGTCTGAAGTGGAAATTAGCTCACAAGTCTTACAGGTGCATTGATTGCAGGGTTGTGTGCCATTTAGTGTCATGGTATTCTGTTCTGGTGAAAGTTTGCTCCTAATAATCAGGCTGGCTAAATCTGGTGGTTGTTTAAAAGATAGTAGTGGTAGTTCCTTAAAAATACAATTAAGGGTCTCACTCTCACTAAATATTGGGTGGAGGTCTTTAATAACGTTACGAAGAAGATCAAGGTCTGGATGATATGTGACTACTAAGGGTATTCTGTCTGTAGCTGTCTTTTCTTTATACTGAAGTAGTTATTGTCTTGGTACTTGTGTTGCACATTCTATTGTCCCTTGAATTTCTCTGGAAGAGTGTCCCTGCTCAATAAAGGTGTTTTTCAACATAGCCAAATGTGTATCTCTGTCTTCCTCCTTATTTGAACAAATACGGTGACATCGAAGTGCTTGACTGTACATGACAGATTTTTTTGTGTGGTTTGGGTGATTACTTTTCTCGTGTAGGTATTTCTGTCTGTCTGTTGGCTTCCTGTAAATCCATGTATGTAAGGTTCCATCTTTAATGGTGGCTGTGGTGTCCCGAAAATTAACATTGGTGGTAGAATACTCCAGGGTAAGCTTTATGGTAGGATGAAGGTTATTAAGTTCTTGATGAAAATCTTTAAGTGCATCTGTGCCTTCTGTCCAAATGATAAACAAATCATCAATGTAACGGAAATAAGCTTGTGGTTTGTGGGAACAGTGCCTTAAAAAGTCCTCCTCCAAGTCTACCATAAAGAGGTTAGCATACTGTGGAGCCATCTTGGTGCCCATTGCTGTTTCCATAGTTTGAACATAATTTTTACCATTGAAGTTGAAGTTGTTATATGTCAAAATGAATTCCATAAGTTTCCCTATCAGTTCAGGGTTGATGTTTTGGTCCAGTCCTTTCTCCTGTATGTATTTAAGGCAGGCTGAAATGCCATTTGTGTGTGGAATATTAGTGTAGAGGGGTGTTACATCCATCATCACTAAAATGGTATCAGGTGGTAAGTCCTCATAAGCAGAAAGTACATGTCGAAAGCGCGTAGTGTCCTGTATATAACTGTCTCTTTCCATAACCAGTGGTTTCAAAATGGTTTCTACAAACCCTGAGATCCCCTCAGTCAGGGTACCATTACCAGAGACTATGGGTTTTCTCGGATTGTCAGGTTTATGTATTTTAGGCAGCATGTAGAATGTCTCTGGCCTAGGTTCAGCAGGAATGAGGTCAGTTAGTTTTTTTGGACATGGTCTGGAAAAGTTCCAATTAAGTCTTATAGTTCTTTTTTATATCTTGTAGTGGGGTCACTTTCCAGTTCTCTATAGTAGGTAAGATCAGTTAGCTGTCTGTTAGCTTCATTGATATAATCATCTCTGTTTAAAATCACCCCTGCAGAGCCTTTATCAGCTTTTTTGATGACAATGCTGTGGTTTGATTTCAGTGTCTATATAGCTCTTTGTTCCAGTGAAGAGAGGCTATAACAGGCCTGTTTTTGCCTAGTAAGGATCTGACCACTGACTTGCTGGCGGAAACAATGAATGTAATTGTCTAGTTTTTTGTTACGTCCACTTGAGGGGATAAATTCAGTGTCAGTTGAAAGCACTGTTACCTATGGGTAGGAAGTTCTAGATAGTCATGGGTTCAAGCTCTGCATTTTCTAGGTTTTTATGTATGATCTGGGTGTTAATAGAATGTGATTCTCTAAACAACTGGCATAAGCCTACAAGGAAGGACTTGGTTGGTCTGAAAGCTTAGACATTGTTTTCTTTTTGTAACATCTATGTTCATCCAATAAAAAGTATCAAACCATTTGCTTCTGGATCAGCTCTGCATTAGGCACTTCAGCTAGTCCCATCATAGACATGGCAGTGCTACACTGGTGGAGTACTGCACTGTTGGAGGTGTCATTCTTTGAATGAGATATGAAACAACTCATTTTGGTCTATCTCTGGTGGCTATCCACTGTCCAGGTGGAAGTTAATGATCTTATTGCACTTTTTAAAAGAGTATAAGAGTTATAGCTGGTGTTCTTGCCAATGTTTCCTCTCTCAGACACACATTTTCAAATACAATGTGATACATGTGTGGTACTAGTATGCTTAATGACTGCTGCATGAATTCTTAATACAATGATGGCACTACCAGTATCTGACTTACTGATTTTGTGAAGCATAGTGGGATACAGTGTGCATGAAAGGTGCTGTGCAAAATCAGATTCTGTTCTATTTTAGACTCAGAAGTATTGGTAGTGATCATTAACTTTGATAGTCAGGATTTCAATGAATTTTAGGTAGGATTCAAACAAATCTATTTGGTCAATTGACTTGTAACTCTTCTATATAATTCCATCAATGTATGCATTTATTAAACCTGCATATTGCATGAATATATACTTTTATTTTACTGTTGTCTTTTCTATCTTGTAACGTCTATTCACTGTTATTTTGTCAGCTCTGGGCTACACCTGAAAAAGGATGTTTGGCTCAGAGTGTTTTTAACCAGTTAACAAAATAAAATAAGTAACTTAACAAATATCTAACTATTTTAGGACTTCTCATCCTTAATTGATAGTAGTGCTACATTGCAGACTTCAGGAAAATTAAATGGTTGTAACCCCTTGATGAATGTCATGATCACAATTATTTTGAAAACTCGGTTCTAGCCGGCCCAGTGGGGTGGAGGGCTGAGGCAGTGATGCTTTACCTCCTGCCATGCCGGCAACCCGTGTTCATGGTTCAGGCGGGTTGCTGGGGGTCAGCCAGGGTGGGAGAGGATTGAGCATCTGGAGGACAACTCTCCTCTCCCAGGGAGGATGGGGAACAGAGACTCGCACCTGCCTGACACCTAGCAGAGGCTAGGTGTTGCCACACTAGGTCCTGTACAGTGGGGCATGGAGGTGGAGCAGCCAACCGGCATGCTGCATGTGGATGCGCATGTGGCTCAGCTATTGTCAGGTTGCATGCTCCCCTCCACAGAAAAGTGGAAACAGTGGTCCAGGTCAAGTGGCATGATGGCTGTCCACCAGAGGCACTGCCCCTGAGAAGGCACCTCCAGACACTGGATCCAGTTCTGGTGGGTCGAGCTGGGGGCTCCCCACCAACCTGCCATGGAGGGTAACCCATGGGAGATAGCAGGTAGGTGCCTGAAGGTCTGGAGATGGGGCTGGGTGGATGGCAGGAGGAAGGGTAGACCCAAACCAGGGGGAGAAAAATATAAGCAAAAAAAACAACTTGGTTCTTCCTCATACCTTCAGTGGCCTCCCTGCAAAGATTTCTGAAACTGTGTACTTTTGTTACTATGTGAAAATTTAGGTCTTTGATCCACAATACCTTGTTTAATCTTTGCAAATGTTTTAACTGAGTATCTTGTCATGGCAACACATGCTTTTATTGTTACCCTATTTACTCTTACACCAGTGATTGTTGTTACCAGCTGTCACTTTTCTCAGCTGCACCAGATGCAATTGTAGATGAGAACATTGCTCAACTTGCTTTATAACAAATAAACTGAATTGAACTGAAATTGAGAACCGAATCCCCTATTTTTGATTTCTTTCTTTATGGCATTTCCACTACTTGACATCACAGCCATAAGGAAGCCAACTCTTTTAAAAATAATAAATTCATTGTATGGAATCCTTGTTTTTTCAATATCAGTACATTCCTGTATACACTGTTATGTAAATAAAAATACATCAGGAGTTATTTTAAGTGACTCTATATTGTTTATTTCATGGGCTGGTGCAGGCTAACAAGCTTGTCCAAGGGGGACACTGACATCTTGAGATTCAGTATGGTATAGCACAGAAAAGAGTTAAAAGCTGCTATGAAGACAACTCCTCCCTCTAACAGGGGCATCATTTCAACAAACATAGACTGCTTACAAAACCAGACAGAAACTTATAGATCATTGTAATCAGCCAGGAGTGACTCCAGTGATAGTAACACAAGTCAAGTGGTGACTAACAGCACATGTACAATCCTTCTGCAAGTGTGCGTTTGTGTTGAGGCCTGGGGTAAAAGTGTAACATGCCAGCCAAGGCATATCCAAGTGCAAAGATGAAGAAAGGAGGTAGGTTGATAAAATGTATTAGACCAGCAAGAAATTTCCAGCACATACGCTTTCAGGCTGCAAAAAGCTTTTCTTCAGTTGATGGCAGTTTGTACAAAAAAGGCTTTTTGTATAAACACTGTAGTTACTTGAAGAAGGGCTTTATGTAGCCTGGATGCTTGTGTACTGAACATTTCTTGTTGGTCCAATTAATGATATAAAATCAGCTACTCTGTATCAAATCACCAACTTTGTTTTCACCTGTCTGTACAAGGACCAATATGGCTACTGTAACCCCTAGGTGGTGCTATCCCAAGGGCTACTACCCCTGCCTGCTTGGCTAGTTGCAGGTTAAGGGGCCTGGGTGCTGAAACAGGTCCCTCCACCCAGAGGACAGGGTTGTTAGTAACAAGGCTAACCTGGGTACAGCCCTCCGGGGCACTGTAACACCCCCTCTTTCCCCTCTTGTGGCCTAGACAATATGCAACAAACACTTTCACAGTAGCCCCTATTCAACATACAAATCCACACACTGTTTGCACTTACCACCAGGGCTGGTTCCACCAGATCGACTCTGGAGGCCCTCTGTAAAACAAGGTTAGGCACAACAAATAACAACAGTACAGTGCTTTTGGTACAAACTGGAACCACAGTCAGATTAAATGCAAAAATAGTTAGATCTGCTTTATTCAGAGGAATTGAACAAGGGAGGGGTGTAATCAGGTTGATTGATTCTAAAACTGATCTAGTCAAGCAATTATGCATGGACTTTTAGTTCCTGCACAGTCACATGCTCCAGGTACCAAGTTGGAAGTAAGGTGGGCAAGTCTGGAACGTTGCCCGCAGTAGGCCTGTATTGCAGCTGGTTGGGGCCCTGTGATGAAAAGAAAAGGCATGCACAACCATGCACAATTTGTAATCCGGAGCCAGGAGGCTCAGTTTGTGATGATTAGACAAAACAGTTAGATCAGATGACACACTTTGATTGCTCTGTTGTTGCAGGGAGCTACCCTGGTGTTTGTTTATTCTACCCAGTACAGGACACAGGATGGATGAAATGGAGACTGCAGGATGACTTGATAGTTTGCCAGGAGAAGTAGGGCCCACACGATTCACCGTAGTGTCATTCCTGTTCGTGATGTTGAGCAGGGGGCCGATCACCAGGCAGGTCTCTCATCGATGGTGTTCTCTGCACCTGAAGTAGCTGGCTGGGCCAGTGTGGCAGGGCCCAGGCCAGGTAAGACAGTTCGGGTAACAGTCTGGGAAGGCTGGATGCAGCTTCCAGCAAGCGTGGCACAATTAAACAGTGGGGAACCAAATCATGACTCACTAAAGCAAACAGCACATTTATAGTAAAGCAATCACCATACCACAATGCGGATAGCAGTCCGGCAGCAATATCAGTGTCTCTGAGCAAAACCAGGAATTCTGTAGCAACTGGATGTCCTGACAGGCCGATAGCGTACAACAAATCTTTGGTCTTCTTCAGGTTTAAATTTGGTGACTCTTCAGTGGCTTTGTCACACTCCAATTCAGATATAGTCCGATTGCTAAGCCTTTCAAAGGATTCCCTCTCGAGGGACAGCAGGCAGACAGGCCAAACTCAGCCTTTCCACCTATCTCCCATGCAAACTACACAGAAGCAGCTACTCAAATCTCTCGAGCTGTTCACTTTCCAAACTCCACCTCCAGACTGACTCAATGCAGCAGGCAGCTTGGGAATTTCCCTTAGGTCGAAAAGGTTCAATTTGTTGATTCATCTGTCTGTCAAAAGCAAAGGCTCCCCCTCCAGGTGCATTTAGGCGCCAAAGTCTCAAAACTACAGTTCCTACAGAAATTCACTCCCACAAGGTCCCTGGGGACAGATTCCATTTTAGGGTCCCCAAAGTTACTGATTGTCCCATTCTGGCAGTCCAGGGCCAAGATGGTAGTGATAAACAGAACTGTCCATGCTGCAAAGAAGGCAGGTTAGACAATCTACAATGTCATTACTATTCTAATAGATAATCAGCAAATAAGTACAGCTTCTAATAGAGCTCCCTCTGTGCAAATAGTGATGGCAGAATGGAGCAATTATCTGGCAGCCCAGACGGGACTCAAGCATAGAAACACTCAGCCCCTCCCAGATTAAATAAGCACCACGTTATAGGCAGCTGTTAAAGAGACAGAGCACAGAGGCATTAAGGCACTGTCATACAACACTTTTAAAATGCTAAGACACAGGATACCAGCCTGGCAGTGGGCATTTAGGCACACTCAAGGAAGACTTTTTGGAATCCCCATTTGTAGGGGGGTTACACTACTAACAATTCATATTCAATGGAAACATTTTTAACTCTTTGTTGAACAAGGCCAGAAAAAAATGAGCAGTAATTTTGTGTTGTGATTGACCCCCTTTCACTTTCTGATCACATTTTGAACTATTTTTAAAGAGAACTAGCTTTATTCTACATTAAATAAGGAACCTTGCCTACTAGCAAGGCAATTTGGTGTAGAGGCATAACTTTCAGTTTAGTGTGTAGAGGACAGGAGGGATTATATTTAGGCTCCAAAGAGACAGCAGTCCTATCCCTTTCATGTCCCTGTTCCATGCCCTGCCTCCCCATTCAGATGGTTTGTTACTTCTAAGTTTTGATGTGGGCATCATTTTACATAGCTTTTTTCCTATTTTACAGGGCCTTTTTAAAATCAAAAACACTGCTGAGTTCTAAAAAACACCATTCGGTAACTGTGAGAGTGATGAACCCAGGTACTTTTCCAGACCCCATACCATTTTTGCTACAATGAATGTGGTAAGTTTTATATTTTGGGGCTTGTCTGGGAGGCCACTTGTGCCATAGCCACCAACCAGTGGAAAGAAAAAGTCTCACGTATAACTTGCATGCACACAGGCAGGTTATGTGATATGAGCTGCAGGAATATGGAGTTAGCCAGCTGCCGTCCTCCTTAGTAGTACAGGGACAAGGCTCCCCTTCCACCCCCACCCCCAGTAATATGTGTAAAAAACATACAGCAGCTTTTAGAGGGACCGCCTAAAATATGTTTGTGGGCCCTGCACTAGTCTTGCCACAATGGATATATCCAGTGCCACAGCTAGGATGTTCCTAGGTTGTAGATGGCACATGTGCAGATGTGACAAGCAAGAAGAAAGTGTCACTCAAAGTTGCTTACAGTCAGGCAGATCTTGCACAGTTAAATGTGGAAGGCAAGGGAAGGCAATTTTATTTATATAATTTGTTTACAATTTTATTTCTAGGAGATGGAAAAAGCCAATGCACTGTTCCTCAGTTATATAGGAAAACCCCCTCCACTCCCTCCCCTTAAAAATATCAGTAGGAAACACTGCCTCATGGCTCTGAAAGTAATGACCTCAGGTCCTCTCATGTGCCATCTCAGTGGAGGACCTGAGGTGGGGGGAGGTAGATGGTTAGAATTCCTACTTTTTCATTTCCATTTCTACAAATTTAATGGCTACTTCTCTCTTGACCCCAATAAAAATGTTTCGACCCCACCTTTATGGTGTGTCTAGATCTGCCCCTGCTTGCACCAACCTTGCCACCTCAGACGTGGTAAGTGTTAGATGTGGGAAATTACCTGGAGGGGGGAAGGAGTGCTGCATCTGCCACCAGGGAGATAGGTCCTTGTGCACAGTGAGCTGTGTGTATAAGGGGAGGTCAGCTAACTGCCATGTTCTTCACAGACCTAGAGAACCTGAGCCCAGGAAATGGATGAGTCCAGAAAGACTGCACATATTATTGAGTCAACAATGACTCACTGAAAGGGAGCAGACAGAAGTCTGAACAAAACAGCACTATGGTGCCCTATGCTCAGAAGGTACCCCAGCCTTATGATGCCTGATACTCAGCACATAGGGTTGTGATCAGTAAATCCTGGATGTCCAATGAACACCTGAAGATGCACCAACTGCATGGGCCCACTGCACATCCTTGCTGGGCCCACTGCACTCGACCCTGCACAACTGCATACTCAGTCCAGGTAGAGGACCGGGAGTGGGCATGGCTGAGGACAGCTGGTGTAGCACAACATGCACATAGCCCTTTCCAAACCAATGGGCAAGTATTGGGGTGGTTCCATTATGACAGCCACAGGTCTGCAATAATGGATGTGCACCTCCCCGTGATAGGAGATCATGAGGCTACATGGTGGCCTGCAGCCACAGACCCCAAACCCACACCATGCCACAGAGGGCTGGAGGTGATTATCAGATGTCAGGCACTATTTGCTAAAACTCCTACATTTATAAGTTTCCAATGCAGAGATATGGCAGCCTGTAGATGAGCCACCATGTCCCATGATCCATTTCTATGGTCAGTACCTGGCACACTGAAGCATAGGGGAAAGGGAAGGAGGGATTGTTTAACTATGAAAGGCACACTAAGCTGAAGCTTGTTTCCAAGTGTGACCTGGGAACACAAGGAAGTTAAGTGACTTGCTCAGGGTTATAGAGTATGCAAGTGGGGGCTGTGGGATTCAAACTCAGGTCACCAGGTTTGCAGCTTAGAGCCCTAAACCACTGTGCTATACTGCGTTGGGCACTATGTGACTTAATTCCCTTATTTGCACTTTAAAGCCCAAAAAATCTACCATCAGACATCACTCACTATACATTTTTAGAAAGCACTGCTTAGCCTGTAAATGGGGTCTCTGACTGCAGAGCACAAAATAAGATGCCTGTCACCCCTTTCGGGGATTGAAAAAGCGGCACATCTACGTATACACAAATCGCAAAAACACTGGTGGCTGTGACGGCAACAGCCCCAAGTACTGTTGAGCCCCATGTCTACTTTGCTGCACTTGGTGCAGCTGCTGTCATGGCTAGGACTGTGTCTGGTAGCCGGATGTGCTGTCTATGGTGGAGAACAGTAAAAAGAACATTTTTATATAAAAACACTACGAAATTGTTTTATTGTGCACTGCTATAAGTATATTTCAATTTCTACACAAAATGTCACAAGAATTAATTTTTTAGTTTGTACATACTGTATCTTATATCAGCGTCTCTGACTAGATAACACATGGCTAAAATATAATTCTTCCTTCTCTATATACTCAGGAAAGTGTCAAGAGTCTCATGATCTTACTTCAGTGACTTCCAGAAGTTTCCTGTGATTTTCTAGTAAACCTCTATAACCTTTAACAATCTTATCAAGTATGTATTTCTCATATAGCCACAAACAGGATTTAGGACACATAATTTACTCAGTCTAAGGTGTTCTTAGACAATATTTCTCAGTAAGTTTCATCTCATTGACTCTGCAGTGCACAGAGCATTCTCATTGTTTAAGAAACTCACCAATTCATATGGTCTGGCTTTAAATTATTTTAGTTTATTCATTTTACAATTTCTGGCCAGGAAAGACACAGTAAGCCAAGGTTTGTTTCCAGGTGTGTCCTGGGAGTACAGGGAAGTTAAGAAGCTTGCTCATGGTCACACAGCATGCAAATGGTGGTTGCAGGATTCAAATTAAGTTCTCCAGGTTTGCAGCTCAGTGCTCTTAACCACCACGTTTTTTGTGACTACATGGCACATCAACAGCAAAAAGGAGTCAGGAAAGCATGTGACAGAACAAACACCTTGTAACAAATTCTGTCACATAGATGCAGGATGCAGCATCACAAAAAGTAGTGCACACCCACCAAAGAAAATAATTAGCAGAAGAGAAAAAAAGCTGTACTTCTAGCAATGGCGATTGCATTTCTCTGAAACCAAAGCCAAAAGCAGGAGCAGGTCCAAATACTGGTATTTTTAGCTGGGGGAGCTTGGGCCTGGAAAGTGCTTAAAGCACACAGGGTATTGCTACAGGAGTGACAGCACCACTACCAGACTCCATCTGTAGGATCACACCTATGGACCTTCCAAGGTAGACAAGGCTGACTGAGTTTGTTCAGTTGGAACCCTCAGGAACTGCTATGCAACTGAAAACATCAGTCTCCTGGGGACTGTAAAAGACTTTCATCAACAACATGTCTCTGAATATGGAGTGTTTTGAGACAAAGCTCTACTCCCATGTAAGAAACCAAGTGCCTCAGAGTCTGATATTCAACTGCAATAAGAAAGTAAGATCACAAGGCTTTAACTGCAGAACCACATAACAAGTTAACTACTGTTCAGATCATGTCTCAGACAAATGTAAGAAATTTTGCATAGAAACATAGAATTTGATGACAGATAATGACTGCTTGGCCCACCTAGTCTGCCAATGTTCCCTACCTGCTGTCACACTGTAGACCCTACCTGATCTCCAACTTTACCCTGCCTTTCCTTGCTTCTAACATTCCCTTATACCTATCTCATGCCCTCTTAAATCCCATTACAATTTTTGCTCCCACCACCTCCTCAGGGAGGCTGTTCCAAGCATCCACCACCCTTTCTGTGAAGAATTGTTTCCTTAAATTTCTCCTGATTCTACCCCTCCAGCTTCATTGCAAGACCCCTTGTTCTTATGCATCCTTTTGTCTGAAAAAGGCTTCTCTCTTGAACCTTATTTATATCCTTGAGGTATTTAAAAGTCTTTAACATATCCCGCCTCTACCTCCTTTCCCCCAGTCTGTACATATTGAGGTCCTTCAGACTCTCCTCATAGGGCTTTTGATGCAGATTGTGCACCATTTTAGTTGCCTTCCTCTGGACTGCCTCAACTCTGTCTATGTCCTTTTAAAGATGAGGACTCCAGAACTGGACACAGTACTCTTGGTGGGGTTTCACCAGAGATTGATACAGCGGTATCACCACCTCCTTATTTCTGCTGGTGATACCAGCTAAAAATATCAACATTTGGACCCACTTCTGCTTTTGGCTTTGGTTTAAGAGAAATTTTGTGATAGTTTTCTATAAATTTCAATGTTTGTACTATAACTCCACTGCAATTGCAGGTATACACCTGACATTTTGCATACATTCCCAATGTCAGTTGGTCCTAGAACTAGCAAAGCTGGAAAACATTGGTTTACTGGTTGAACCATTACAGAGGAAATACCTCAAACTATGAATGAGCAACATTTGCTCAAAAATTCAAAAATTGATGGAAGCATAATGTGTAATGCCTCTTAAATTTCTCTTGTGGACTTTAACTTTTAGAAAGCACTTATCACCAGAAATGTATTGGTTGTTCTGATACAATGTACTTACTGTAGGTTAAATGTTGCATTACTCTTATCTCCACTGAATCTGCTTACTTATACTGAGCTGTCTGCAGCCCTGTACTGCATTTCTGGGTGTTCTTCACCCTGTGTTTTTTCTCTGAGCTTGACTAGATTGACTCCATGGACATGCTTGTCACATTTGTTTCCTCCTCATTTTTCAGACACCCTTCCTTAAAAAGAGAGTTTCCTACTCATTTTGTCATACTACCCATCCCTTTGGAATCACCAGACCTTCTCCTTCTTCATGCCCTGCATTTTTCTTCCCCTCTAGGTCACTGTAAGTGTTTCTATGTCTTATATGTACAAGTGCATTAAACATGGAGACCACTCAGTGTTGTTGAGTGTGATTCGTATATTACCTCCTTTCAGTTTAGAATTGTCTATATATACAACCTTGTCCCAACTTGGAGTCTACAATTCTTTTGCTACTCAATTCTGATACTTATTCCTTGGTGAGCCCATACATCTAACTCCTGCCACTGGTGACCCTGTGCACTAGCTATCTCTCCTATCATTTTGTTTAAATCCTCCTGACTTCTCATTCCTTGGATATGACCATACCCTCTCCCTGTTGGCAGAACTGCAGTTACTCATAGCTTTGCTAAGGATAACATTTATTTGACTTGTACTACAGGTAGGCAAATCACCTTACCTGTCCTATCTTCATGGTGCTGCAATGTATCTCCAACATTTCTGCAATGGTGGCAACCAGCATGATGTTCCATTATGATTAAAAATATCCAAATACATCTGTCACAAAGACTCGAGTCACAACACATTGTAATTCTTGGTGTCACTTGGTGCCACTGTTTTCCTATGCTAAAAATACACATTGGTATCTCTAGGGTTGTTAAAGCGTCAGCTTGTGGCATGGCACTGTACAGAAACAATGCTGTGCACATGTGTGCCTCCACAAGACATTTAGTCCACGAGCTTTAAGGGTTATCTGGCAAGCTACAAGAAACAAGCAGGTGCAAACTAATGACCTCAACTGTTATAATGTTTCCTCACTCAAGATATTGACTGACATGAGAGTATCTGACAGTGGGCACCACTGTACTTTTACTAAGGAGACCAAAATGATTGCTACCATGTTGCTACTCTACCTAGTTTTTCCTTCCTACTCCATGGCAGTTCAAGTGTACTGCTAGGCAAAGTGCATGGATATGGCTTCCACAAAAGTATCACAAAACTACACAATTATAACAAAAGCTCATGAAATTTAACTTTATTTACTGATGTGTTTTCCAGTTTTTGGCTACCTATAACCTGGCCATTCTTTAAGCAAGAGATTAGAAAATTGGTGCACAGAGCCTCATTTCTGGGGTCTTCAAAGCTACTGAAATTGATGACATTGTGTTATCTCATTTAAAGTTATATTAGGTTAAAACTGTGCAGATAATGTAACTGTAAAATGTAATTTAAACATTTCCCATTAATTGGCTGCTTACAGCTCAGCTGTATTTAGAGCTAAAGATATAAATCTTAGAACACTTCTCCATAAGCAAGGGTATTTTACACATACCACAACTGGTGCAATATAGACCAGTACTTTTAAAATGAGATGGAGCTAACCAAAATTGAAATGTTGCAGGAATTTCCCAAAATTAAATGGAAGAATAATTGTAATTTCAACCATTCCTTCCAGTAGTGCCATATGGTGTCAGAACCAACCATGGCTTTACCTGACCCAAGATGGCTGCACAAGATAGAATGAGTTAATTCTACCATAAAAAAAAAAGTTAAATTATGCCCAATCCTACCATGAGTTTTTTTTTCTTGTGAATACTCAATGACTGGATTAATAACTGGTGGGCTAATGGCAAATTTTATGGGCTGTAAAGGGATTTACACACTATACTCATCGAAAAGGATGGGGACAGTGAAGTTAAACTGTCTTTTCCACCATTCCCTTAAAAATGTTTCCCAAGACTTAATAACAAATAAAGTATACAGAGTATTTTCCAGTCATAAGTCTGAATACTTGCTAGATATTTACAAGATGTACTTACTCAGCCAGTATCATTCCTGAATTGGCTGTAGGGGGTACACAAATGATAGATGGCCTGCAACCACCCGAGAAGTCAAACAATTCCCCTTCATCATGCACTTGGTACTCAGATGACTTTAGTAAGAGACATATAATGAGCAGGAGAGGGACATGAACAAATATGCTACGGTATAGGAATATCTTACAGTGTCAGTTTTGAGAAGTGCTCCTTTCGATTGGTTGCTAAATCTTGGGATTGAAGCCACAGTTCAAAAAGTTCAACTCTTACAGTAGTCCACCAGTTTAAATATAAGACACACACACACACACACACACACACACACATATATATATATATATATATATATATATATATATATATATATGGTGACTAATGATATATGGAGGCTAATCAAATAATAAAGCCACATGCCTGAAGGGCAAGTGCCTTTATTATCAGATTAGCCCTCAAGATGGGCATAGTATGCCATATATACCCATCTTTTGTTTTATATAATACATATGCATGGATGGATGTGTTTTACCTTTTGACTGTGGTTGGGATTGTTTCTGTGCTGGTCTATGGTCAGGATGATTTCTGGGTTGCATTTTCTTGCTTTTTTGACCACCTGTGTTTTTATAATGTGGTAGCATGTTTTGGCGTGTCCCTTTTTCAGTCCTGGTATTTTTCTGTAGTGTATGTCCACTCTATAAGGGGGAATGCTTGCAGTTGTGGATCCATTAGTCTGTTGGTGTTGTCATAGTGTGCAGCTGTGACTTGCAGTCTGCAGTGACCTTTTCATTTGGGAGTGGTGTCTGTTTTTGGGAGCAGCATGTGCCATTGGGAATTCCTGGATTCTGTAGTCATGAAAAGCATGCATCATTGGGAGCAGCTGGATTCTGCTGTCAGGAGTGGCTGTGAGTGACATGGAGTGACTCGTGTTGATAGATGTAGTGGTAACAGCATGGAGGACTTGACATCTGAGGAGGTAGCTGGTGCATTGAGGGATATGTCAGCAAGTGTATGAAGGGCTTGGCATCTCAGGTGAGAGCTGGAGAGTCTATGGACATGGTTGTTTGATAAGACAAATGCTGGATTCTGGTCTGTTTGGCCGCAGTAACTGTATTTTGATTATAGGGATTTTTGTTAAGATGAGGTGTTTTTGTGAGGCTGTAATAACTGTATTTCTGGCTATTGGTAGAGTGAGTCATTTGGCATGGGAATTTCATAGATGGTTTGGAAATGGAAAGTTTGTTAAGCCAGAAGCCAGAAGGGGAAGGATCCACATTCATTTCAGTGCTTTGCAGTAACTGCTTACTGCTATTTTTGTTTTAAACTTAGATTGTGGGCTTTTAGTGACACTGTTATTTCTTTGCTGTCTTTACTTAGAATTGTTTTTGGGCTGTTGAAAATTTAAAACCCTGTTTGGTGTGATTGTAGTGGTGGTGTATCCCTTTGCTGTCTTTAATTGCTGCAAATTTAGTCTTGACTTATCTGGCTTGCCCTGTAGTTTGGATGAGGGGGTGCAAATTGTATGACCTCTGACCTCAGCTATGTGATAACTAGAGGTGGGACTTAGTCAGAGTTGAGGTAGCAAGTGATTTCTGTTTTCTCAGAAGAAGCCAGAAGCCAGAAGGGGAAGGATCCAGATTCATTTCAGTGCTTCGCAGTAACTATTCACTTGTATTTTTGTTTTAAACTTAGATTGTGGGTTTTTAGTGACACTGTTATTTCTTTGCTGTCTTTACTTAGAATTATTTTTGGGCTGTTGAAAATATAAAACCTAGTTTGGTGTGCTTGTAGTAGTGGTGTATTCCTTTGTTGTCTTTAATTGCTGCAAATTTTCACCCCTCCCTCCCTCCCTGCCCCCACTCTTAATTATGCCCTGTTAAATCTGATTTACAGGGCTAAGCACCTGGAGTAGTAGGGGCTCAGGAGTAGGAGGCATAAAGGTGAAGAAGCCTGCCCTTGACGTGACAAGTGTTTTGACTCATTATTTATTTATTTATTTTTCTTCTTTGAAGAAAAGTATATGAGGATCAGTGGCAGGATTTTTATGACAGTAAATTAATAAAAATGGAACTAGGAGAGCTTCAGTAACAGAAAAGTACTGGAATAGCAGTATAAGTGCAGTATAATGTTGGGATTGGTGCAATACAGTGGCTGTGGGGCAGCCATATTCAAGCAGACCTTCTGGATGCTGAGGTGCTGCCCTATCTACATGCATCTCTCTGGACTGTGGGATGAGGTAGCCAGACTCAGAGCAGAAGTAAACTGGGTCAGGAATACCATCACCCCTATCCAGAGACTACCCAGTCCAATGCTGCTGCCTTAAAGGATGCTGAGAATGAGGAGCACTTGGATGACAGTGGGCTCAGGGAGGGTTAGAGTGGTCAGGCAGAGGCACATCCCAGATCCTATTCCACTCCAGAACTCATATACCACACTGGCAAACATGGACAACCAAATAGAGGTACCCAGAGAAGTGAAAGGGAAGGATGTGGAGGTCAGCCAAGGAGGTGACCTCAGTGGGGAGAGCAGTGGACCCCAGAGGAGGAGGAGAAGGAGAAGGAGGAGGAGGAAGTGAATTCTGGTGGTGGACTCCATCATAAGAGGGATCCAGCTAGGAACACAGGAGGGGGAGACGACAGGGAGGTGAGGTGCCTACCAGGTGCCACAGCATGGAAGGATGGGAGGAAGATCCTGGGGATCACCAGGAAGGAAAGATAGGAAGGTGATATGGATGTCATTATCCACCTAGGTACTAATGACCTGGCAAATGGGGAGCCAAAGGATGTTCAGTAAGAGTTTAGGAAATTGGGGAGGAGTCTCAACTAAGTAACTACTTCTGTCACCTTCTCAGAAGTACAACCTGTGAGAGGCATGGGAGAGCATAGGGGTGCATGCACCAGGAACTTTAACTCATGGTTGAAGAACTGGTGCTGTGGGGAAAGGTTTGGATTCATTGGTGACTGGGGACCCACCTGGAGGGAGGGAGGGAGGGAGGCTTGTTCAAGCCTGATGGCCTGCATCCATCCTGGATGGGAATCCAAGCACGCAATGATAAGTTTAAATGCTACAAGGACAAGCATTTAAACTAGCCAAGGGGGGGGTAGCAGGCCAGCAATGAGGATACCTAATTGTCCACTCCCCCACAGCTAGCAGTGGAACCAGTGAACAGCAGGAGTGGATATCTCTACAAAGCAGTGTGAAAAAGATGGAGATAAGTACCCAAGAGGGGGATAGGCAGAAAAGGGGTAAAATTCAATGGAAGGGCAGACAGCAGGGAGAACCAGGGATAAAGGACAACCAGGGAAGGGGCTGGTGTAGAACAGCTAAACAGTCTAGGGAGTTTGAATCATGGAAAGCCATGTGTGCCAATGCCAGGAGCCTTAGCAACAAGATGGAGGATCTGGAGGCCATCATGGTGCAGTCGGACCTGGACATTGTGGCCATCACAGAAACCTGGAGTAATAATAACCATGACTGGGAGATGGCCATACCTGGCTGCAACATATTCAGAAGAGGCAGGGCAAGTAGGAAGGGTGGAGGATGGCACTTTATGTGAAAGATGGCATAAAGGCCACAGAGCTCCAGGAGAAACAAAATGGGGAAGAGATACTGTGGGTTAAGCCGGAAAGGAAAATGGGGCCAGCCATCCGCACAGGTGTGGTCTATAGACCACCAGCCCAGGAGGAAGAAACAGATAGGGAGCTGATGCTAGCCATCCAAAGGATGGCAGACAAGGGTGAGGTAATGCTGGTTGGAGACCTCAATATTCCAGACGTAGACTGGAGCAGCCCAGCAGCAGCATCAACCAGGAGCAGATTTATCCTGGACTCCCTTCAAGGTGCCTTCCTCAAGCAACTGGTCATGGAACCAACTCGGCAGAAGGCAATACTGGACCTTGTGCTCACAAACAGGGATACTGTGATGGGGTAACAGTGGGGCAGTACCTGGAGAACAGTGACCACCAGTCATTGTGGTTTGAAATCACAGAAGGAGCAGAACCAAATCACACAAAAACACATATCCTCAATTTTAGAGGGACAGACTTTGGGAAAATGGGGAGATGCTTGAAAGAGGCATTAAGGGGAATGAGGTGGGAATCAAGGGTTGAGGAACAGTAGAAAGTATTTTAAAATGGGGATTACAAGAGCAACAGAATTATGAATTAAGCAGGTTAGCAAGGGGAAAAGGAAGAGGAGGCCATTATGGTTTTCCAAGGAGGTAGCGGAGAAAGTGAAAGCCAAAAAGACTGCATTCAGGCAATACAAAAACACACAGGCAAAAGGGGAAAGGGAGAAGTACCAGGAGAAGCAAAGGGAGGCAGGAAGGTCAGTAAGGGTAGCCAAAGATCAGACAGAAGAGCACATTGCAAAATCAGTGGGTAGAGGGAACAAAACCTTTTACAGGTACATAAGAGAAAAAAGAAAGGGAAAGGGAGGGATAGTGAGACTGAAGGGGGAGGATGGGGGACACATGGAGGATGACAACAGTAAAGTTGCCATATTGAACAGATATTTCTGCTCAGTCTTTACTGAGGAAGAGGAGAGTAATGGGCCTGAGAGGAGTACAAAGGGTGGGAATGATGCAGAAATGGACACAAGTCCTTTTACACGAGAGAGTGTCCTGAAGGAACTGGAAGGAATAAGAGTTGATAAAGCAATGTGGCCAGATAGGGTGCACCCCATGGTCCTTAAAGAACTAAGAGAGGTGGTGGCTGAACCTCTGGCAATCTTGTTTAGCTGATCACTGGAAACAGGTGAGGTACCCAAAGACTGGAGGACAGCAAATGTAGTTCCCTTATACAAAAGTGGGAACAAAGAGGAAGTGGGGAACTACAGACCAGTCAGCCTCACCTCGGTAGTGAGGAAGATCATGGAAGCACTACTGAAGGAGAGATTGGTGGAACATCTGGTTGTCAACAGACTACAGGACCCAAAGCAGCATGGCTTCACCAGGGGGAGGTCATGTCAGACCAACCTCACTGAATTTTTTGACTGGGTGACTAGGGAGGTAGATCAGGGGAGGGAAGTGGACATGGCCTATTTGGACTTCAGCAAGGCCTTTGACACTGTGCCACATAGAAGGCTATTACACAAACTGGGGAATATGGGTGTGGGCAGGACAGTAGTGTGGTGGGTAGGTAACTGGCTGGGTGGCAGGACACAGAGGGTGGTAGTAAATGGCTGTCACTCCTCAGAGGGAAGAGTGACAAGTGGGGTACCACAGGGATCAGTGCTGGGATTCGTCCTATTCAACATCTTCATCAGTGACATTGCGCAGGGCCTAGAAGGTGGAATTTCCCTGTTCACTGATGACACAAAGCTCTGTAACAGAGTTGACACACCAGAGGGTGTAGACAGAATGAGAAGGGACCTGCAGAAACTTGAAGAATGGTCAGGGGTTTGGCAGTTGAAATTCAATGCAAAGAAGTGCAAGATAATGCATATGGGCACAAAAACCTTGGCACAATATATCAGTTGGCGGGGGTTGAGGATATAGCATGCACCAAGCAGAAAAGGATCTTGGGGTTATCATCTCTGATGACCTCAAGGTAGGGAAACAGTGTGACAAGGCAGCAAGTAACGCAAATAGGACGCTGGGATGCATAGGCAGGGGCATCACCAGCAGGAAAAGGGAGGTCATAATTTCACAATACAAGACACTAGTGAGACCCCACATGGAGTACAGTATACAGTTCTGGAGACCTTACCTATGTAAGGACATAGACAGGGTAGAGAAGGTTCAGAGGAGGGCAACAAATATGGTACATGGATTGCATCACAAGTCCTATGAGGACAGGTTGAAGGACTTGAATATGTACTCCCTGGAGGAGAGGAGGGAGAGAGGGGATATGATAGAGACATACAAGTGTCTTACAGGGAGGAACAGGGTGCAGGAATACACTATTTTTAAGTGAAAAAGATGTTCCAGGACTAGAGGGCATGGGATGAAGTTGGAGGGAGGACAATTCAGAGGAAACGTGAGGAAGAATTTCTTCTCAGAATGGGTGATGGACAAGTGAAACACCCTGTCAGAGGAAGTGGTCAGGGCAGAAACAATCATGTGATTTAAGAATGCATGGGATTGACATAAAGGAATTCTGGAGGTCAGGGGTGAGGGGCAACAGACTTCTAGGAAAACATGAAGTGAACTTACAAGCTCAAATGGGCAGACTGGATGGGCAGTAGGCCCTTATCTGCCGACACTGTCTATGTATCTACTGTATGTATGTATCTAGGATATGTTAATTGATCATAGAGTTATTGATTAGGCTTTAATTGGTTGATAATTGTTTAATTGGTGGTTTGTTTCAGGCACGGGCTAACTGCCAAGCAGCTGGGTCGAGTAGTGTGGGTATTGCCTATTTTTGGCTGGGTAAGGTAGTTTGGGTAATGTACTACCCTACCTGACATAACAGTGTAATTCCTGGGTCAGGTAATTTGACACCTGTAAGGGGTTAAGGACTTGGAAA
Organism: Neoceratodus forsteri; assembly: GCA_016271365.2. Classification (NCBI taxonomy): domain Eukaryota; kingdom Metazoa; phylum Chordata; order Ceratodontiformes; family Ceratodontidae; genus Neoceratodus; species Neoceratodus forsteri. The sequence goes on along the minus strand of JADMNL010000024.1, from coordinate 384,195,279 downwards.
CAGGCAGTAAGAGCAGCCTGTTCTGTGTCCTTCAGGGAGCTTTCAGCAGAATCGTTGCATGTGACACTGAGCTGACACCTGATTGGTCAGTGATGTCTAAAGGGTTGTGCTCCATCTGCTGTGAGCCTGTATGGTGCAGAATCAAGCCAGCAGCAATCTGTTCTGGAAGCAGCTCCATTGTGCTCACTCTGCAGCACAAATCGTGGCTGAAAAAGTTGTCTTGTCTTGAAAAGTTGAATCAATTGAAATTCAAATCCTACACTAAATACATGAAGGAGCAAAGGGAGAAATAGTGTGGAGGGGTGGGTGGACTGAAATGATCTCAGCCAGGGGGAAGAGGGATCAGCATCAGTCGAGGAGGGTTTGCTGGGGAGAGAACAAAGATGGAGGAAAGAGCGGTGGAATAGACATAGACAAAAATAGAAGGAATCTACACTGTTTCCTTGGTTCCACTGAGCCCTGTAATTTATTACTTTGACATGGTCAGCTATAGTGTCTGTCTCTGTAGCACAGTAGAATCCTTAGAAGGAGCAAGATTGGGGGAAAAGACATAGACAAAAACAGAAGGTAGCCGGTTTGAAATTAAAGTATTTCACTATTTATAGGTGCCCCTGAGCCCTGTCATTTATTACTGTGAGATAGGCACACTGTCTCTGCAGGATATTGAAAGCATTTTACAGCTATATCACACTGTTTGTCTGTGTCACTGGAATTTATTCCTCTGACGTCCTCCTCCTGTCCTGCGGGGTACTGCTGGGCTCCATATTGGTGCCCATGTTATTCGCAATGTATATGCTGCCATTGGGAGACATCATCAGATGATATGGCTTGAGTATTCACTGCTATGCAGGTGATACTCAGCTGTATATGTCCTTTGTGCCCAGACAGGTTGATGCAATCTCTGTGCTAAATAGCTGCCTTTCTGAGATCAAAGACTGGATGAGTTTGAGCTGGCTGAGTCTGAATCCGGATAAGACTGAGGTGTTGGTCATGAACCCAGGTCACCCGGGGGCAGGTTTTGGGGATGGGCACAAGTTGGGTCTATGGCTTGATGGTGTCCAGCTCACTACCTCAGACTGGGTGCCTAACCTGGGCATTATTTTGGATGACGGCTTGACGCTAAAGACTCAGGTGTCAGCTGTGGTTAAATCCTCATTTTACCATCTGAGGAATATCTCCCAGGTGAAACACCTGGTTCCACCGGGTGACCTTCCAACAATAGTCCATGCCTTCATTACTACCCGTCTTGACTACTGCAATGCCTTCTATCTAGGGCTGCCTGGGGTTGATATCTGCCACTTGCAGCTAGTGCAGAATGTTGCAGCCAAGCTGTTGACTGGTACTTCTAGGACCAGTCACATTATGCCTGTGCTGCGTGAGTTGCACTGGCTGCCAGTTCAATGGTGGATCACCTATAAGGTAGGCTTGTGTACCTTTAAAGCCCTACATGAACAGGGACCTGACTTCCGGAAAGATCTCTTGACTCCCTACTCCCCCAATCATCCTCTCCGATCCGCTGATGAGGGATGGGTGCTCATGCTTTTTCATTTGCAGCACCAACCCTGTGGAATTCTCTACCTCATTGGTTAAGAGAATGCCTGACCATCAATAGTTTTAAAACTATGTTAAAAATGTGTTTATTTTCTTAGGCTTTTCCAGACTGATTTAAAATTTTATATTGCTGTCTGTTTTTATATACTGTGGCTTATGTCTGTACAGTGCCTTGATTTCGAAAGGTGCTTTATAAATAAAGCATTGATTGATTGATTGATTGATTAATTGATTAAGTGTCTCTGAGCCCGAGCTCTGTTATTTATTACTGTGACATAGTCAGCCACACTGTCTGTCTCTGCAGTGTAGTGAAAGCCTTTTATGGCTGTAATACACTGATTGTGAGGTGCTCCCTCCCGAGGCCCGAGCTCTGTCATTTAGTACTGTGACATAATTAGCTACACTATGTCTCTCTGCAGCATACTGAAACCCTTTTACGGATGTATTACACTGTTTGTGATGTGACCCCGAAGGCTGAGCCCTGTCATTTATTACTGTGACATAGTCACCTACACTGCCTGTCTTAGTAGTATAGTGAAATCCTTTTATGGCTGAATTACACTGTTAGGGGCCTGTAAGGCCTGAGCCCTGTCATTTATTACTGTGACATACCAGTAGTCACCTACACTGTCTGTATCTGCAGCATAGTTAAATCCTTTTATGGCTGTATTACACTGTTTGTGAGGTGCCCCTCAGAGGCCCAAACCCTTTATTACTGTCACATAATCCAATACACTGTCTGTCTCTGCAGCATAGTGAAAACCTTTTATGGCTGTATTACACTTTTTGGAAGGGGCCCCTGAGGCCCGAGCCCTGTCATTATTACTGTGACATAGTCAGCTACATTGTCTGTTCAGCAGGTAGTAAAACAATATCCTTCCAGGTCTGTGTCTACTATGTCTCGTACTTCCCAATCTAAGTCTAATAAAATGAAGCACAGTGATGCTACACTGAGGCCCACTTGGCTGACAAACCACTTCCACCAGGACAACGCCATCCCTGGCTGACCCCTACCCCCTTAGGCTAGACTGACCAACTAAATAGTGAACTACAAGGCTGAACCCTATTTACCCTATCCTCTTCAATCTTTAGTTGGTTATGTAAGATTTCTTTGGTATTTGAATGTCTGTGTAACTGTTTTCTGTTCTCTGTAAATACTGTTATATTTGTAATGTTTGTGCAACAATGACCTGGAAACTTTTGAAACAAGTCCTGGACTCAAAGGTATTAATCCTAAACTGAAATAAATAAATAAAAATACATAAACATGTAACTGTTAATGAAATGGACAATATGAATGACAGCACTAATGAAGAACATGGCGACAATAATGATAAAATCACCAGGACTAGCACTAAATGTCTTGAATAAAAAAAAGCATGTTAGCAATAAAATGATAGTAGAGTTTCAGAATGAACTGACTGGAGTTACTCGTAGAGGTAATGAACATTTTGCCATATGTGTCAGGATACTTCCAGCTGCTGAAGCAGCATGCAAGAAGGCATCCTCTTCAAATATAAGTTCAGATGCTAAGGTAGAAAATGCTGATAGAGATGGTGGTGATACTGGGGATTGGGAATGGGATAGCACAGGTTAAGTCCCACATAATGAAGATGTCACATCCAGTTCTTCTGAATCTTGTGACTACGGGCTCGGTAATTTTGATGAGGGGATAGGAAAGGATGCTGTTGTAAGGCACAAGAGGCAAGAACAGAAATAAAAATCATATGCTAAACATAAGAATTAGAAGACAAGTATGAATGGGAACAAATCATCTCAACAAGGAAATGGCAGTGTAGGGTTTCCTCCAGGTCCCTTGACTGTCCAAGGAACAGTGCCATGCACCGTGACACAAGCAATAAAAGTATATGTTCAGTGTGGAATTTATTTAATATTGATCCTGCAGAGAACTCTCGAGCCATATATAGTCTGTACAAAAAGAGTGTCAGTCATGGGAAAGGGGCACATTTTAGAACATCAGTAATGATGCAACATGCAAAGGTAAAACACCCAGTTGAGTGGGACAGGGTAAGGGGCAGTGTGGTTGTTATGGGCGGTAGTGGAGATGGTGGTGGTAGTGACCATAGTGACAATGAACTGGAAGCAGAACTGGCACCATGGTGGGTATGAAGTTTAAACGTTCTTGCCAATGCTCTTAAAAGCATCAATAATGCAGAGAAAAGGGGCAAATGCCTGGTTCTCATTAGGCCATGCTTCAAAGTAATCATGAGGTGTCTGACTGTAATGATGAAGCACGGCTACATTGGTGTGTTTGAGATTATCAATGATCACAGAGCTGGGAAAATTGTTGTTAATCTCACTGGTATATTGAACAAGTGTGGAGTTATCAACCACAGATTTGATGTTCAATTGAGAGATCTGGAGAAATGGCAGAACAAATTGCTGCCATCTTATCAGTTTAGGTACATAGTGCTGACCACCTCAGCTGACATCATGGACCATGAAGAAGCCAGATGAAAACAAATAGGAGGCAAGATCTTGGGATTCTTTTTCTAAACATATAAAAATAGACATGCAAATAAAAATATACAAATGGAAGCAATAAGTGACACTGAAGCACTTGATGTGTCCTTGCAGTCTTCCCAGACAATCAGAGATTGTTTTCTGACACCATCAAGTACTGGAAAATCCCAAAGTAGTACTCCATGTGAAAAGGGAGTGAAAAATACATTCCCCAAAAAATTAAAAATATCTTGTCCACTAAAATTAAAAGAAAGTGTTGCATGGACATCAAAATTGACCCACAGGCATCAAACATGCCAGCTGCTAAATAGAGCCATTGTAGAGCTGTTGGCCAATTATCAACTCCCTTTTGCTTTTGTTAACCAAAATTTTACCTCAAGTTCATGAACCAGATTGAACCATGGTACACCATTCCAGTCAAACATATTTTTCAAAAAAGACTTCCACAGTTGTATGACTTGGTTTGTACTGGTCATTAAGCAGTTAAAACTCTCTGAGGGGTTCGTATAACTACAGATGTATGGACCAGCAACCAGCTTGACTTCATGACTGTTGCAGCTCATTGGGCAAGTTTTCAGTCAGAAAGTAATAATTCCCACTTTACTACAAGTAGTAGGAAGTAGGCTATATTATGTGTCACCACTTTTGAGGAAATCCACACTGCTAGGAATATTTGGCAAGAGCTGCAAAAACAATTCCAGAAATGACTTACTCTGTATTCCATATCCCCAGAGTAAATATTGTCAAATAATGGTGCCAACATTGTCACATCTGTTAGAGATGGCAAGTACCAACTAAAGATGTGGTGAATTTAAATTTTGCTGGTGAAATTCCCACGAAATCGGCAATTTCACCATGCAAAACATTTCACTGAATTCAGCCATTCCACAAAATTTTTCACGGGTGCAAAACTGCCAAATTCCTCTTGTGAAATGTGAAATTTCACCCAAATATGGCGGAATTTCACCAGCTAGTGGTGAAATATCACCATTTCGTGGGTGAAATGTAGTACTCTGTGGGCAAACTTTTGCACTCTGTGGGGCAAAATTCTGCATTTTGCACCTATGAAAAAGTTTGCAAAATGTACGAATTTCGTGAAATGTGTCGCGGAATGAAAATTTGCCAATTTCACCCATCTCTAGTAGCAACACATACTTTGTTTTGCACATTTTTGAAATCTTCTCATCCATAATTTCTAAAATGGAAAAAGAAATGCTGAAAATCTGATAGGTCTGGCTAGGAAAATACGTGGGCGTTTCAGCCGCTCTGTGAAAGCACAAATAAGATTTCTTCACATTTTCCTTCATGACATAAAGATTTTCAGTCAAAAGAAGTTACCACTGCTGTTATGCTGGCAGATGATGTGCGTCTCAGACTGTCAGCTAATCAGAGAATAAATGCCTATTTTAAGAATGACACCTATGTGTTGGCTACGTTGCTTTACCACTGCCACCATGATAGTCACATGTGCCATACTACTCTTAGTTTTGTCAGTCATCAGTTTATTATGTATGATCCCCATCAATTTTTTGAAATTGCAGCAGCCTCACTCAGATCATCTGCACCTCTTGTACCTGTGTCAGTAATGCCCGCCATACGTATCATTTTTGGAAACAGCAGCAAGCTCAATCAGAGCTGCTGCCCCTATCATACCTGCCTGATAAATGACAGGGTTTTGGCCACAAAACAAACCATGTAATAGTATATAATGTAGTGTACAGTCAAAAACAGTCTTTCACATTTTTGTTATTGTCAGGGTAGGGTAATAAGGTAGTAGAATAAGGTAGCAACTACCCAACCTGAACCAGCTACCCGTTTTTCATTAGGGTATTTTTTTAAAGGTAATTTTGGGTAGTTTTATAAGTACCTGTGGGTAACATTTTGGGTTGGGTATTTCAGTATCTGCCCATGCCTAGTTTTTTATATAGCATCAATAACTCAGTAGGTAACAGGCTCCCCTCTGGGACAGAAGATGAGATGGACATGGGTTCTAGCCCCACATCAGGTGCTTCAAGTAATAACCATAGCTGACAAGGTAATGCATTACCAGAGGGGTGTTGCAATTTTGAGGTACAGTCCTTCATATGAAATGTTGAATCAACGTCCCATCTCTGGTCACTGTCTCGGTGGAAGTTAAAGATGTATTGGCAATTACCAGAGAAGAATAGGAGGATTTTTTATTAGGAAAAAAAAATCATAACATAAATCAGAATATTAAAATAAACACACAATTATACAAACCATGGCATCAATAAAATAAGACAGTAATGAAATTCCACAGAGCAGGGCAGTTGCCATAGTGTCATGGCCAGCATTTCACCTATCAATAAAACAAGTTCATGTAATACAACCCCCGAATGCCCTGGAAACTAATGATCACAGCTTAGTGTGCATTTCTTGTTCAAAACTTGTTCTGCATTTACATTTCTTAATATCTATTTTTTCCCATGGTATTCCACTTCATATACAGAGGTATACAGCTTTATTTGGAAAGTATGCAGCATTCATTGTTAGATACTGTATGTAGCTTTTATCAATGTGGTATACAGGGAAAATGGGATAACAGCTCCAAGAGGGGAAGATACATATATTCATTCTATCCATCCATCCATCCATCCATCTATCTATCTATCTATCTATCTATCTATCTATCTATCTATCTATCTATCTATCTATCTATCTATCTATCTATCTATCTATCTTCTCTCTCTCTCTCTCTCTGTCTCTCTATCTATGTAATCTGTCTGTCCATATGTCTGTCACTTTACCTACTGTATATTCACTGTATGTCTGTCGCTTTCCCTACCGTATATTCACTGAAAACAATACATTAATGTTTACATGATGGTCACCAAGCCACAAAAAGGAGGAAAATGTGGCATTAGATTTTTCAGCTCAAACACCCACCTCCCTCCCCCAGCTACACTACAATCCATGGGCAAGCTACATGTCTGGGGCTATGCCTCATGGGTCTGCCCACAAGTCTATTGTTTCATGTGTGAATGCAGCATCAGCTATAACCTTCTCTGCAAAGGGCCCTACGCAAAGAAAGAGATTAGTCATAACTTTCTTCATGCAGAGACCACCCACTGTGCAAACTTTCTCCACCCCGGCAACCTCCCAAGTGTTTTAAATGAATCTTCCCCAACCTTGACAATTGCTAGCACCCACCTCATTCCTTCTCACACAATTCCAGTGAAGTTGAATAGTAGTACACACAGTAAGTAGCCCAAATAATGTAAAATCCACCCCAGATTTAGCTGAACACCCTCACTCAGTCCTCCTTTAGCACCCAACCACCCTTCCCCCTCCCAAGGGTCCCAAAGTTAAAAAATATTGCTGCACCTCCAAAATAAATCAGATCTGCACTCCTTCATAGGAGCTGTCTGCTCTCTTCTATATTCAGTCCATGAAGAAATGAAAGATGATGTCCTCTGTAATTAAGCCTGATTGACTGAATTGTCACCACATATGACAGGGAATGCCATAATTGTCTTATTTCCTTGGATCAAACTCTAATGAATTTGTAAGTTTCATAACATACCTTTACTCAGTTTATTTTGCTACCTGTCAGCAGAAAAAGTGTAAAACAATTAATGATTTTTATGTAATTTTAATAAAAGTAGTTCTCGGCCACCAAACAGATGTTCACAAATTTTTGCAAACATTAACTCAATCCTAAAATACAGGTTCACCGCACTTGTGTATTAATATCAAAGAGCTAGTAGAAACAAAACAGACAGACAGGAGAATTATTAAAATTTTAAGAAGTAGTCAGTTGTAATGTTTTATTTCCAAAGTATTTTATTTATTTTTCTTTTAAAAGACTTTCTATGTAATAATAGTGTGCTTGGTGTGAGGACTAGCTCTCATCCTGGCAATTGACATATTTATCTCAAGTCTCCCCACTACATCATCGGCATTGTGATTTCACTGACAGTGACATCACAAGTAACTGACCTTGCAGCTACTGAGTCACTGGTTCGAAGAAGCAGTGATGTAATCAAACAGTTTTAAGTGGATTTACTTCTTGGATTTAAATTTTAGAACCACACAGGAATTTGTGAGTTCCTTTTTAAAAAAATGAACATGAATCCTGTTCTTTTTTTTTCATTTTTTACATAAGCAGACATTTTGGCATGCACATAGTCTAATATCCACAGTGTACAGTTTCATGTGTTTGTTTCAAACAGTTATATTGTTTGCTTATTTAAAGACCCATGTTAAAGCTGCAATTTCCCACCTCATCTTCAATTTCCCACCTGATCATAATTTTTGTAATTGCTTGTTAGTTCAGGAACCCATTGATTTCAGTTGAGTGGAAGCCTACATGGAATGTTATACTCTAGTGGCAGGATTCACAAACCCCGTGAAAGTCCCGCAGCTGTGGCAAAACATCGGTGCCAAAGGGTGGCCACTAGCTGAGCCACATGGGTCAAACAGTGGAGGGTATTCACATAGGTGGAGCTGGATGATGACTGGCTCTATGACTTTTGGCTGCTTGTGGGTAGTGTTGCTAGGGGGATCACTGCAGCTGCAGAGAGCTGCTATGTCTGGTGGGAGCAGCTGTAACACCCTCCACAACTGCTACAGCTGTGAATCACTCGCACTGCGAGCAATTGCAGTCCACTACTGGGGTTGCGGAGTGGAACTTAGCTCCTAACTGGTTCACGAATCCTGCCCTAGGCTTCTGCTCAACTAATACTGCAGGGTTGTGGAACTGAAATTAATTAAAAAGTGAATACTGGTGTTGGACAATGCAGCATTAACAACAGATCCAAAATAAAGACAAAACAGGACTATTTCTAAACAAACACTCAAAGCAATACACTGGATCTATGAAACAAACATAGAATCATAGAATCCCACCAGCAGAAAAGGACCGACTGGCCCATCTAGTCTGCTCAAGAAATGGTCCACCCCCCCACCCTCCTACCATTTACTTCTCTGTGCTACCCCTCCTCTTCTGTTTAGGCCCATATAGCTGTCCCATGCTCTTTTGAACATGCCCACTGTATCCACCCCTACAACCCCTTCAGGTAATCTGGTCCATGGACCTACCACCCTCTCTGAGAAATAATGCCCCCTTACGTCCCCCTGAAATCTACTCCCTTCCAACTTGTATGCTTTACCACTGGTAATTGTGATTTCACTCAGCCTTAAGAGGCTTACTCCCCTCACTTTATTAATTCCCTTCAGATACTTGAAAGTTCACACTGTATTCCCCTTTCCCTTCATACTTCATCATACTTAGTCTCCAAGGAAATAAAACATCTCTTGCACTCTTGTACAAAATGGGTAACATATTGTAGATGTTCAGTTCAGTGATTTCAGAAGGTATGCAGCAGCATAAGACACATTTTCCAGAAACATAGAATTGTAGTCTTACTTTATTCATCATACAAAAGGAATCAATAATAAGCTGCCATACAGTTGTACAAAAGTAGATGAAGGCAGATGAAAAGTTCATATGATTGCAAATGAAATGAAAGCACACATTAGATTGTATATCAAGGCATTCATCGAGGCAAAGTCCCACATAATATTTAGTCCTTGTGATCAAAGCTTTTAAATCTGGCAGTACAAATTCTACTACTTGTATAGTGTGCATAGAACAATAAAAATTATTACCCACATAGCAGTTAGAGTACCATCATAGCCTGGGTACTTCACTTATCCCAAGCTTCATCAGTTGCATGCCAGGTGAGCAGCGTTTTTTTTCTTTGGAGACCACAAGCCTGATTCTCAAAGGAGACAGATCGATGCAAGGGACTTACACCCAAAGACTGTGATGCAAAAGGCGTGCCAGCTCACAAGGGGACTTGCACCATAGTGAGGCTGCAACATCTCCTTTTTCAGGATTTTGTAAGCCCCATTGTGGACACAGCAATGGGCTCAACTTAGACCAGCCATGATGTGGTCTAAACCCCTTGTGCCAGTGCCACATATAGTAGTAATGGGTGGATCTGTATGTGGGGTCAGTGCAGAAGGGGCATGGGAGATGACATTATGGGAGTCAGGGGAACAGCAGGCATGAATGTGATTGATGTGGCACCTGGAAGAGTACATATGTCTTTGTATTTATGCCGGCAATGTCTATCACATACATACAAAGGCATATGCACCCCACCAGGTATCACATTAATCCCATTCATGACACTGTTTTCCTGACTCCCCTAATGCCATCTCCTATGCCCCTTCTGACCCTGACCCCTTCTGTCAAGCAGCTGCATCACCCCCCCAACCTTTTCAGACCCTCTAGTATTGCGCTGGATGGGGGGGCTGGATCCCTGTAATAATTCGCACAGGTGTGACAACAGCTGTTGGACTGCAGCAAACCTGGGTGTTTGGCGCCGGGAGCCTAACTAGTAGAATTGTGCACAGGGTCCCTGGTGCACTCACAGTTTGCTACAGTGGTGGCGTGATCCAACTTGCACCTCTATAAGGGCTCTTTGAGAATTGGGCCCCATGTGTGATGTTTTGTTTCATAGCACAAGTTTACTGTTATATGTGTTTGTTTTGAAATTTTCCTGTTTTATCTTTATTTTGGGTCCATGGTTAATGCCATATTTTCCCAACTCAATATTCACTTTTCAATTACTTTTAATTCCAGAACCCTGTGACACCAGTTGAGAAGAAGTCTATAGGTTTCCAAATAGGCTTCCTCTAAACTGATGTCATTGGATTCCTGAACTAGTAAGCAATTAAAAAAATGAAGATCAGGTGGGAAGATTTGAATCCCTAAATAAGGAAACAACATAACTGTTTAAAACAGAACACATGAAACAGTGAACTGCAGATACTTTTTTAACCAGAACAGACACAGCTTCAACTAAGCTGAAAGCTTGTTTACAGGTACAATCTGGGAACACAAGAAAGGTACGTGATTTGCTTAAGGTCACACAGTGTGCAAGTGGGGGCTGTAAGATTCAAACCCACATCTTCAGGTTTGTAGCTCAGAGCCTTAAACCACTGCACTATACTGCCTACTGTCTATTTGCTATCTGTAAATAGACTATATGAATTTCTTTATTTCTGTATATCATAGTGTTTGCACTGGCACTCCAGAGGAACTTTAGAAGAAAGGGAAGGGGGGAATTGTTTAACCAGGAAAAGAGACACTAAGCCACAACTTGTCTCCAGGTGTGACCTGGGAGCAAAAGGAAGTTAAGTAACTTGCTTATGGTCACACAGTATGCAAGTAAGGGCTGATGGGATTCAAACCCATGTTTTTGGGTTTGTAGTTCAGTGCATTTAAGCACTGTGCTATACTGCCTCCTTCTTAGTAGAACTAATATGAATTTGTACCACCAGATTTAAAAGCTTTGATCACAAGGATTAAATATGTTTGTGAGTTTGCCTCAGTGAATGCCTCGATATACAGTCTATGTGTGCTTCCATTTGATTTGTAATAAGCTTTTCATCTGCCTTCATCTACTTTGTATAACTGTATGGGCAGCTTGTTATTGATACTTTTTGTATGGTGAATAAAGTATTTATTAAGACTACAGTTCTATGCTTCTGAAAAATATGTTTTATGCTGCTGCATACCTAGCGAAAGTCATTGAACTGAACATATATGTTACCCATTTTGTACAAGAGTGTGAGAGGTATTTTTGCTTTGGAAACTGCTTGATAAACTGACCCGAATCTCTTGCCTCACTTATTATTACTTAGCTGAGCAGCTCATTCCTAGAGTTTGGAGGAACTGTATACATCACACATGCCCACATATCCAATTAGTTTTAAAAATATAAAGACAAAAAAAAAACAAGGTTTGTGATCCCTTTACAGCATGTTGTATCAATGTAATCCTACTGATATCACAAATCTGAAGATGAGCCCAGGTATGCCACTGTTCACATGCAGCTTCGAGTAATGCTTTTGAGTGGCAGTATTTAACAACAGCTGTCAAAGCCCAATAAAACTTCTCATTTGAATTCTAATTAAGCACACAAAGATGTGTTCATGTCTTTCCGAAAAGTATTTGTAATGACTGTATTGCTAAATCTAAGACCCCATAATTATGTGCACATTGGTATTATGTGTACATGATCAATTCAGTTGATTGAAATGCATGTCATTTTCATTTTCTATGTTGTGACTAAATCACACTGTGCGTGGGTTCTTAACACTTTTTTCAATACAGTACCATTTTTGTCAGAAATGAACTGAATTATAACTGAATGCATAAAATTAAACTCCGTAGAACCTACCGGTTTAATTCTCCAAAACCTGTCAGAAGACATTTCAGCTATCCAGAAGTGCCAGGCAAAATAACGTGTTTTTGCTAAAGCTCTCCCCAGAGAAATTAAATAAGTATTTTCATGGGTTTAATTTCAAAACAAGTAATTTTGAAGATTCCAGTGGAATGTCTGATATGGTTCTTTCTATCAAATCTCACAGCATGCAGAAATATTTCTTGACATCACTTTTATTAAAAACTTTAAAAGAAAACACTACCAAAAAGGTCATAACATACATCTAGACTGTTAATACCAGCATTTTAAAGGACAACTAATGTATGGAATGAAAGTACCATCCAGAAGGAAGGACCAGTGTATTACTCTTATACTAGCTGAGGAAAGGTGTTACAAGTCAACAGCTGCAAACGTTGGGACTCATCAGGCCTGCCAGAGTAGGCCACAGAAGGTTAGGCAGTATTAAAGGACCATGTAAAGGTCCCCTCAATACTACTCACAACCCTGCCTGCCTGCCAGGTCAGGAAGTGGCAGGGGTATGGGAGTGAGCTGGAGTAAGCTAACATCAGTAACAGTGATAGTGGTATGGTATGCAAAGGCTCTACGATGCCAGTTCGATAACCCATTTGTCAACCAGCATCTCACCAACAGGAATCATGTCGACTGCAAGTTGCAGTCATCATGATTCCTGTTTGTCTCCTGGTCCTTTTTTTTATCGAGGGGCTTCACCCCACAAACACCCCACCCCCCGACTTTAGGATTCCTAACTCCAGTCGGATTTACTTTGGGGTGAGGGTGCAGGACCGGGAGACAGTGTGCCCCTATCTCTGGCACACCAACTCAACAATCTGTTGGCAAAGTGTCGATTTTGCCAACAGGATTGTAGTTTGCTGTGTTGGTGTTACCCTAAGAGGCACATACCGTATGAAGATATTTATTTAGGAGAATGGGAAAATCAGTATTTTTGAGAAGCTAATTATAACCTCTTCCATAAATATCTTAAGCTATGCCAAAGATTTACTAATGATATTATCATCGTTAGGGGAAGAAGTGGGGAATAATTGCAAGTTTTTGTTGGCTTCTTGGAAAATATGAATGAAAATCTTAAGTTTACATGCACTTCCAATATGACTGACATAAACTTTCTAGATGTCACATTCAAGAAAGTTGTTGTGGGAGGAATTTATACTGATCTTTTCACCAAGGAAACAGACCATAATTCTTATTTACATTTTCCAGCTGCCATCGTGACATGGTATTTTGAGTATCCCAATTAGTGAATTTCAAAGAGTTAATCAAAACTGTACTAGACAAAGTGATTTTGAGAGAAATGCTAATACTCTTCAAAACAGATTCAGACAACAATGTCAAAATGAACAATGCGTTAATAAAGGGAGACAGGGGTTCGAGAAAGAATTTCTGTGATACCGAAGAATGTTAATTTAGCAAGTGGCGGTCAAGTGGCATGGAGGGCTGAGGCATCATGCCTTACCGCCTGTCATGCCAGTGACCCATGCTCGCAGTGTGAGTGGGTTGCCGGGGTTCAGCTGGGGAAGGAGAGGATTGAGTGTCTGGAGGACAGCTCTCCTCTCCTGTGCAGGGGTGAGGTTGGAGAGCAGTGAGTGACTGGCCCCTAGTGGCAGCAGGAGGCTAGCACTCCAACTCCACAAGACGAGAGGGTGGAGATGAAGCAAATGCCCGGCATCTGGCATGTGGAAGTGTGCACGGCTTGGCCATTGGTGTCACTGCACGCTAACTCCTGCACTCAGGGGTAGGGAGTAAAACCAGAGGCAGAAGACACTGTGAACTGGCAGGATGATCCCATCCCTCCGCAGGCACTGCACCCAGCCAGCTGGCATCTCAAGCCAGAGTCGAATACCATTGGATGCTGGGGTGATGGGGCTGGGGGGGCCAGAGGAAGGGGACCGGTCCTATGGATAAGGAGATAAAGAAATAAATGTAAAAAAAAAAATTAGCAAGTGAAAATGATACACCAAGAGCTTAATTTGTTACTATATTCGCTAATGAGTCACCACAGATAGAATATATTTTTAAGAAGAATTGGAAAGTTGTGAAAGTTGACCAGTCTTTGAAGGAATTTGTTCTGACCACCACCCCCAGGATGATGTTCCGTAAAGGGTCTAACATCAAGGATCATACAATTAGTAGTTTTCAGTCTATCCCTAAAATTGATCTGATACCAGAATGGATGCCTGTAGGTAGTTATCCATGTGGTAGGTGTAAGCTCTGCCAAATAATAAAAAATACACTGTAATTTACAAGTGTGAATGTGGATAAAACCTTTGCAGTCTGTTAGTGTGATATATATAGCAGAATGTAGCTGCCATTCTTTCTATGTGGAAAAAACAAGCAGGACCCTGAATAAATGACTTTGTGGGAGAGCATATGAATTGCATGTCACCCTCAGACATGGATAATGGTCTGGCAGCTCGTACTGTAAATAACCAATAGGTGCACAGTCCTACTTTTATGGGAATAGAAAAAGTGCAAATGAGCCATGTTGTGTGAGCGATTGGGACAGCAAACTATTGAGACATGAGGTGATTTGGACATTCACTTAAAAAGCAACTGAGAATAAAGACTTGAATGATAAATTCAGCCTTGGGCCATTTCTAACCTGGTTTCTTGTTTGCACTGACTTTTAGTTGGTTAATGCTGTAGTTTGATGCATTAATACAGCACTGTGTTTGTTTTTGTGTGTATTCTGCAGTGCCCTGTGACTGGTGCTTCTCTGTCTGAGGTTGGTTCGGCAGTACATTATCCAAGTTACTCGTGAAACTATTTTTGGAAGTTGTACTCTTGTGTCCCTGACAAGCACAAGAACCTTACATGCGCTTTGGTTTGTATCTTACTAGATTGTTGAATTAGTATAGCATTTAATCTGTATTGTGGATACTGTATAAAATGATTCAATAGTTTAAAATGTTTATTTAGATTTGGTGACTATTTACACAGTAGCACAATTGCTCTGCAAGTGTCATTAGCGCGTGGTTAATACGCGTAGCAAAGAGTGTGAAAGATGTATGTGCTAAGGTGATGTAATAGCGATGTCTGGTACCATGCTATAGGCATACCTGCTTCAATCCAGGCTGAGCACTCTAAGTATGTAGATATGCACTGTACCGCTGAGCTGACAGCGTGGCTTAGAGGATAGAGTGACAGCATATGAATAGCTGGGGCTGCACTAGGCCATGATTTCAGTCTGTTGTCCCCATCAATTTTTTTTCTTTCTCTTTTTTTACATATGTGTGCCATCTGATACAGATGTGCATTTAAAGGGTACCTAAACAAGCAGTTTTTTTAAACTGCAAACTCCAAAATCTGGCTTCACAGTAAGGTAAAGTAAAGGCTGCTGTTTACATTTATGCTAAAACTGCATTTATGTAAATAACATAAATGCAGTTTCATAGCTTTTGAAAAATGTAAACATCAGCCTTTCACTTTCAAAAACAGCCTTGTTTTCTCCCTAAGATGTCTGCCAAGTGTGTTTAGTGATGAGTCATGATGCCACCATCAGAGCCAGACACAGACCCACATATATTCCTCTAGTGTTAACTTTTTCTTCTTTCCCTCTTTATTTTGAATTGTTATACCAGAATGATCAATGGCATGTATTAATTTGTGGATTATTTTGATCAGTGCACTTGTTAGGCTATGATTTTGTTCATTTTGTTTACTTTTACTTGGGGAAAATGTTTTGCAATCCAGCTGACTTTTTCTTTGGCAAACCACATGACAGTACAACACTTCAAATACCTGATAATCTAGTGGTTATATGATGCACTGAATTTTGTTTTTTGTTAACCAGGAGAGACACACTAAGCTGAAAGCTTGTTTACAGGTGTGGTCTTGGAGCACAAGGAAGCTTATTGACTTGCTTAGGGTCACACAGCAAAGTACTGGTCTTGTTCAGTTCCAAAGCTCATGCTGTCTTGTGAATCCACAAATAAGGCTTTCTTTTTCCATATGCACCCCCTGCACCTAGCATGCCTTCTGTTAAACACTCCACCATCCATACCCTGTCCTTAGTACTGCCTGGTGCCGCATATGTGCTTATGGTCTCATGAAGAGAATTATCACACCTCAGATTGTAATCTTGTACCTCAGAGAGTTGTGCACACCTATACTGATATGCATCATTAGCTGGCACTGTTAAAACATGCCTCCCAAATCACTTTCCAGTCCACATTCTCAATGTTTGACTTCTGCTGGCACAGTAAACATTGAGTGGATCACTACCCTTCTGCACAGTGAAGGTAGTATGTACAGCTCCTTGCTGTGTTTTTTTCCCACCTCATTAACCAACAACTAGGTCTTCATGGAGGTCCAAGCAATAAGCATCATGACCCACCAGAAAAACTGCTGTTCATGCCCTCATAAGGGCTGCACTTACAATGGATAACAATATTATTAGCAGGGGAGGCATACTAATACCTTGAGTGACTCCACCTGACTTCCAGTGTCAGTCTACTCCTTTACTTGTGATCTGCAGAACCCAGTAGGATAGTTCCCAGCAATTCTTCTCTAGTATTTTTCTGTGCTGTACTCCTCAGTGCAACTTGGCTGGCTACCACCCTTCCAAATCTTGAATGAGCTATACACAGCTCCCACAATACTGTCCTAACAAACGTCAGTATCCCCCCCTCCCAAGGGTAATCTCCCTACACTGAATTCAAGTAACAGTCTAGGTGCAGCCCTGCCACTCTGAGTATTTGTCATCGCTGGCTACTTTCATCCACAGTCACGTAGTGATCATAATGCTGGCAGCCCCACATTTCAGATCTCACAGTGATCTGCTCAGTGTCCTCCTTCATGTCTTCAACTAACCTGAATATAGCTGTACCCTGCTGGTATGGCCTCTTCAGTACCTCTCTGGCATTCATTCTTCTCACCTGTGCCCCTCACCAAAAACTGGTGAGTTCACTACCCTTCCGCATCATGAATGTGTTTAGTATATTCTCCTGTGTTATAGTTATATATTAATAATGAACATGATCTTCTGGTAAGCCAGGCTGATAGCAGCATGGCATAAGTGGAAAAATAGGCTTTCCTACCCGTATAAGATCTAAGCCACTTATGATTAGGCACTATTATATGACGTGCATAATGATGTGCACACCCATTATTTAATGATGCCTAAACAAAGGTAACCTAGATCTTTTAAGGATAGGAAAGCCCATCATTCCCCTTGTTCTCTGCTGCTATGAGCCTGACTTATTGGAAAGATATGTTTATATTTGATATGTCAAAATACAATGTGGACTGTACTGCTTGCATTCATGATGCAGAAGGGTGATGAGCTCATCAGTTTTTGGTGTGAGGAGGAATAGTGAAGAATGAACACCAGAGGGGGACTGAGAAGACCACTCTTGCAAGGTACTGCTGTATTCATGGAAGAGGAAAGACAGAAGGAGAGAAATATGAGCAGAGTACTGTGAGAAATAAGATATGGGGCTGCCAGCACCTTGATCACTACCTGACCCAGTTGTCCTGGCCAACATTCCCCTTCCCATAAAACCAATTTATGCAATTGTCCAAGGCTGTGTGTGGATATTAATGTATGAAATGGCTGCCACCACATGTTCCGTCACTTCACTACCAGTCTAGTATTGCTTGTAAAGCACTTTGAGATACAATGTGTATGAAAAGCACTATATAAATGCTGATTCTTATTCTTATTCTTATTTCCCATGGAAAAAGAAGACAAGACAAGCATATATTTGAGTTTTGAGAAAGTATGAACTCTAACATTGGACTGCACAAGTACTTCACTACAAAAACGTGGTGGCTCTAGGGGGTGGTGAAGGGTGTGGCTACAACCCCAACCCCCACATAGTGACGTATTTGCATGCTGCTGCTGCTGCTACATTTCACTTTGTTAAAGAAGTCTGATTTATTGAGTGTACTGTACAAATGTATAGATTCAAACTATGGACTACATTTGTAGGTTCTGTCAAAAATGTATGAGAAAAGAATAATAGCAGAAAATATAAAAGTTTAATAAAAATGTTAAAAAGTGCATATTAAGCGTGCACAGCACCCCAGCACCCCCATTGTAGCATCCTGGATCCACCATAACAACTAGACCACCAGGTTATTCAAGATTTGTACTGCACTGTGGTTTGCCACAGAGAAAGTTGGTTGGAGTAAAACACATTTTCAGCATGTTAAACATAGAAACATAGACTTTGACAGCAGACAAGGACCACTTGGCCCATCTAGTCTGCCCATTTCCCTACCTACAGGATAGGCCACAGATCCTAGTTAACCAACAGACTATTTCTTCCTACCCCCCACAAGAATTGCCTTATGTCTGTCCCATGCATTCTTGAATTCTCCCACAGTTTTAGACCCCACAACCTCCTCAGGAAGGCTGTTCCATGCATCCACTACCCTCTCTGTGAAATAATACTTCCTCACATTGCCCCTGAACCCCCTCTATCTTTAAATTGTGTCCCCTTGTTCTTGCACGTCTCTTTTTCTGAAAGATGCTACCCTCTTGGACTTTGTTGATTCCACTGAGGTACTTAAAAGTTTCTATCATGTCCCCCATCTCCCTCCTTTCCTCAAGGGTATACATGTTAAGCTCCTTTAGTCTCTCCTCATATGGCTTCTCTTGCAGACCCTGCACCATTTTAGCTGCCCTCCTCTGGACTGCCTCTATCCTGTCTATGTCCTTGTGGAGATGGGGTCTCCAAAACTGGACACAGTACTCCAGATGGGGTCTCACCAACTGTCTGTATAGAGGGATATCAACTTCCTGTTTTCTGCTGCTGATGCCTCTTCCTATGCATTCCAGTATACCCCCAGCCCTCCCTACTGCCTTCTCACATTGCTTGCTAACCTTAAGGTCATCTGACATGATTACCCCCCGGTCCCTTTCCTTTTTTGTTGTTGTTACTACCTCCCCCTCCATTGTGTATTCTTCCCCTAGGTTCTTCTTTCCCAAGTGCATTATTTTGCTCTTCTTTGCATTGAATCCCAGCTGCCATACTTCTGACCATTCCTCCAGCCTTGCCAAGTCCCTTCTCATCCTTTCCACGCCTCCTTATGTATCAACCCTGTTGCAGATCTTTTTGTCATCTGCAAAGAGGTATACTTTTACTTCCAGTCCCTCTGCAATGTCACTTATGAAGACATTAAAAAGGACTGGACCCAATACTGAACCCTGCGGTACCCCACTAGTAACCCCTCTTTCTTCGGAGTGGACTCCATTTACAATTACCTTCTGTGTCCTGTTGTCCAGCCAATGTTTTACCCAGGCTACCACCCTGGAACCCACTCCCAGACTGGTTAATTTGACTATTAATCTTTTGTGTGGGACTGTGTCAAATGCCTTGCTAAAGTCTAGGTAGGCCATGTCCACAGCCCCTCCCTGGTCTACTACTTTGGTCACCCAGTCAAAGAAATCTATTAGATTCATCTGACATGACCTTCCAGCTGTGAACCCATGCTGCCTTGGGTCCTGTGCCCTACTGCCTCTAGGTAATCAACTATTCTTTCCTTCAGAAGTGACTCCATCACTTTCCTACCACAGAGGTCAGAATGACAGGTCTGTAGTTTCCTGCCTCTGTCTTGGTCCCACTTTTGTGAAGGGGAATCACATCTGCCTTCCTCCAGTCCTCGGGTATCACACCATCCTCCCATGATTTATTAAAAGAGTAGCCAGTGGTTTCACTAGTTCTCCCTAGTTCTTTTAGAATTCTGGGGTGAATTCCATCAAGCCCCATTGTTTTGTCCACCTTCAGTTTTAGGAGTTCTTGCAGAACCCTTTCTTCTGTGAAAGGACTGGGATCGACCCCTATCAAGAGTGCTTCTGTTAATTGGATTAGGCACTTTCCCTCCTCTTTTGTGAATACTGAGCAGAAATATTCATTCAGTATCCTTGCTTTTTCACTGTCCCCCTCTGCCCACCCACCATTCATTCTATTCAGCCTCACTATCCCTCCCTTTGTCTTTCTATGCTCACTGATGTACCTATAAAAGGTTTTATCCCCCTTCTTAACTGAGTTGGCTATCTTTACCTCAGTTTGGGACTTTGCTATTCTGACTTTCCTCCCTGCTTCCTTCTGCCTTAACTGGTACAGCTTTCTGTCCTGCTCCTTCTGTGTTTCCTTGTACTTCCGGAATGCTAACTTTGTCTGCCTGACTTTTACAGCCACCTCTTTTGAGAACCATGGTGGCTTTGTCTTTCATTTTGATTTGTTTATTTGCTTCACACAAAGGCTTGTTGCCTCTGTGATGGCAGTTTTGATGATTCCCCATTGTTGCTCCACACCTCCTTCTAGCCTGTTTGCTAGTGCTTTTCTGAGGCACTCTCCCATCTTGCCAAAGTCAGCCCTCCTGAAGTCCAGTACCCTCACTTTTGTATAGCTTGACTCTGTAGTTGAGTTTAACGTGTACCACACTGTTTGATGGTCACTTGTTCCCAGATGGCAACCCACTTCTAGATCTGAGATCCTCTCACTGCCCCTGTTTGAGAGTACGAGGTCTAAGATTGCTCCCTCATGAGTGGGTTTCAAAACTAGCTGTCTGAGGCCTGCCACCTGTAGGGTATCAAGAATGGCCCTGCTCTTGGATGTGGCTGCATCACATGTGCTCCAGTTAACATCTGGCATATTCAGGTCTCCCATCAACAGTATCTCCCCTTTCTCTGCCATTCTAAGAATGCCTTCTATCATATCCTTGTCCATTCCATCCCCCTGTTTAAAGTAAACAAAATGAACGGAACCATAGGCTAACATGTGCATATACAAAATAATGCACGTGGTTTTGACCATTAGGGTGAAACAATTCTATACAAAGAGGAAAAAAGAACTAGTTAGCACTACTGTGTAGACAGCCATATATCCCTCTGATTTTGGCTCCAAAGATGTCATCACATAACACATTTGGTGGCCATTTTAGGAAGCAGGTAAGACAGTTTTTTTTTAAATTAGATGGCTGATTTTACAATTTACAAATGCTCTAGATCAGCATTTAGGTAAATTATTTAAATGTAGTTTTAGCATTAGTGAATACAGCAGACTTTCCTTTAGTCACCTACAGAGTCAGATTTTTTAATAGTTTATAGTCAAAATGTTGTTTAGGTATCCTTTAAGAGTGGTGTGGGAAGCAATGCCACCTCGCAAGGCAAAACTGTGCTGGCTTGAAAATGTTCTCCTTTCTTTGAATTATGTATGACCTCAGAGTTGATTATATTAATTAAGGGGGGTGGTAGGGGGCAAGGCCTCCCGTTTAAAAACTAGCAAACATACATAACACCAGTGTATTAATTATGGATAGTTAAAGAAAATGTGCTGCTGTTCTGTGGTTGATTTCTGGATGGTGTTGTTACAGGCAGTTGCAGCGAGTTAAGTTTCAATATTTTTTGTCAGTGTGGTACTGTCAGCATGCTGAATTTGCTGCTCTGATATGTACCACGCTGACATGAATTTCACTGAGCTGAGGTAGATCCTATTTACACTGTGTCTCAAGATACATATTTTGTACAATATAAAATATTCTTTTTAAGTATGTTGCAGTGCCCTGTGATTGGTGCTACCTAACTGAAGGTTAGTCTGGAACTACAGTGTCTGAGTTCCATTAGAAGTGTTTCTTGAAGTTGGACTTTATGCCTCCATGACAAGCACAAGAACACTACAAGCACTTTCACCTATTTGTATCTGTCAATTAAAATACAATGCATTTAGTCTAAATTATGTTTCTTGTAATGTGTTGTTATTGTATGCTGCCTTTTTTAATCTCTGTGTGGCTTTCAGAATTAATTAGCTTTGTTATTAATTATACATGTGCATGTGGTTTTGTCACTATATAATGATGTTCTGTAAAGCATTTTTAGTCCTCTTGATAAAGCGCTATCAGCATGAAACATTGAGTTGGTTTTGCTGCTATCATCTATGCATTTAACCTAACCTAAAAGTGTAAGTTAATAAAATGTTGTCACAGTTTTCCACAAAAGTTTGTGTAGTGATCTTTACTTTGACTACTGGGTGAGTGCTTGATTTTTGCTATGTAGTATGGGGGGGGGGGGCCCAGCCTGCCAGAGCAGGCAGCAGCAAGTCATGGGTAGCATGGAGGGCAGGCATCAGAACAATATGTTTGCAGTCCATATAGAATGCAGTGATGCCATATGCATTGGTATTAGACAGCACTTTGTGAGTAGGCATGTGCAACATGTCAGTACTATTGGAATGGGTGGGTCTTCACTTGTATGCTGTCTGTTGCATGCACACAGTAGAACCACCATTCTTTTTTGACTGGCAGTGTGATGGCAGGTCACCATTTTCAGCTGTGCCACTCAGTACTGACCCAAACCACTTAGTGTTCACGATTCAAGTTTTTAAAAGGAATAAATAGGGTGGACATGGAGGGGCTCTTCAAGCTTGGTGGCAACTGAAACATGAGGGGACAGGGTCTTAAGTTGGAGGGGGGAGGTTTACGAGAGAGACTAGGAGGCACATCTTTATGGAGATGGTGGTGGAAGCTTGGAATGTGCTTCCGGAAAAGGTGGTTTTGTTGAAAATGGTAGGCAGCTTCAATCAAGGCTGGACAGAGTTAAAGGGAAAAGTAAGGTTCAAGTGAGGGGCGGATGGAGGGGAAGGGGAGATTGCGGAGGGAGGCAGAGTCAGTAGCTTATGCTGAGTATCCTGCACTACAAGCAGACTAGATAGACCTTATGGCCGTATTCTGCTGGCTTCGTTATATGTTTGTATGGGTATTGACCATTTTACGGTTCCATGAAGGCTGAAGGGCGAGGGGTTATGTCTAAATTTTATTAAAATCAGAGGCACATTGGATCTTTTTCCTCCATGCACTGTATTCCACTGGTCTCAGTGATAGCCTTCCCTTTAATACTGTATATATAACTTTGTGTGTACAAAATCTGCTGGAAATTCTAACAAAATATGTTTTTTTTTCTTTTACTTAGGTGATTTTTTGGTTTCTTTGCCAGGTCTTCACTTGTTTCCTGGACTGGATCCTGATCCAAAATCCCTGACAAGCATCTTCTCTGCACCAGCTTGTGCACTTGAACACAGCGCTCTCACATGTTATGCTTTTTCTATATTCATGTTAGGCTAATAACAACGGCTGCTTGGCATGCTAACTGTTGCAATTCTATTTGTGTGATGTTTTCAGCTTTCAGCTGGAACCTCTGTTTCCATTTTGCTTAACTGCCTGCCTTGCGGAAAAGAGTTGTACAGTCTCCATCACCAACCCCCAGACTCCACATGCTTGTTCCCATGAGCTGAATAGTTTTTAATTCTAAACCTGAGTCTTGTCCCCCCAGCCCCTTTGCACTATGGCATTTATTAGTTTTTCACTCCTTTGGTACTAAGGTTCACACATCTTTTCAATTTTTGGCTTTACCAATTTTTGCTGTTAGGCTGACTTTTTTGAACATTTTTATGCATCTGGAACTCATACTTAGAGCAATCCCTATGTCAACACTTATTTCTTTCAATTTGGGCTGCATTTATTTAGTTTAGTATTTTGTGAATTGCATTAACTTTAGAAATTGTTTTAGTTGATGTAATTTCAAAGAGCCTGTATAAATGTAAATGTAATGGCAGGAGACTGCCCACTGATGAAGTGTCATGTTAGAAATGTGCAGTGCCTGAAATGCGGTGTTAGAAATGTGCAGTGCCAGTGCCAGGGTTTGAACTACTACTTTCTTTTTATGTTCACCCTTGGTATGATAGTGAATTTTGAGAAGTGTGTCACTGTTGGTTCAATGCAAGGCAATCTGCAAGGGGCTCAATAGTGTCAGATCAGTTATCAGCTAGGGTGATCATGAAACTGTTCTGGTTTTGCCGGGTGAAAACTTTGTGTAGTTCAAACAAAAAAGCTGCTCAAATCATAGGGCAGCTCTTTCCTTTGATCTATATAATGCCACCCAACAAACAGAGCTGGTCAGCAGCCCTTAGTTCTTAAATTTTTTGACACTGGGGTACCTTATTCCTGGTGCCAGCTATTGTCCCCCCTTCAATGTTAAAAAAAAAATCCCATCTGGCAAGAGGGTGTCCAATCCCCAGTGCTGGCTAGTACCCCCCACTCACCTGTTTTTACTTTGTGATGAACAGAAACCTACCCCCGGTGCCACCAAACATAACAGTGGCACTGGGGTACCCAATTCCATGTGTTAGTACCTGCAATAAAGAAAACTATACCTCAGTCCCTCCCACCCCTTCCTGCTTAATTTTTTGACACTGAGTTGCCCAAGTCCTGGTGCCAACTACTGCCCCCCACCCACCCATTTTCAACATGTGACACTTGGGAAACCATCAATACTGCTACCAAACATATTGTCCGTCACTCCCTCCCATCCCTTCCTTGTTAGTAGTCTGACACTGGGGTGCCAAATTCCTGGTGCTGGCTACTACACGCCAACCATTTTCAATGTGTGACACTAGGGAGCCCACCCCAGGTACCGCCAAACGTAAAAAACATCCTTTACTCCCTTCCACCACTTTTTTGTCAATAATCTGACATTGAGGTGCCCAATATCCAGTGCCTGCTGCAACCCTCCCCACCCCACCTGTTTTCACTGTGCAACACCAGGGAGCCCATCCCTGGTGCTACCAAACACAACACAGTTGCTTGGGTGCCCAGTCCTAGTATCTGTACCTGAAATTAAGAAAACCATCCTTCACAGTCTTTTTTTATTTTTATAGACCCTGTAAAAAGAAGTTGCCACTGTCAGGTCATCACCGCTGTTACCATCCCCCCACCTGACCATCCGACTCAAAACCCTTCACCTTTCCACCCCATACTTTGCTACTGGAGGTCCAAAGCCATAATCCTCCTAGGACTGGAGGCATGTCCTCACTCTTCAATGCCAGACCAGGAATTGAGGAAATCAGGTATATGGTTTGATGCATTTCAATGGGTTTTAAACTTGTCCTCATAATTTGGTTATTTTTGAATATTTTTTCCCCAGATGTTCAACATGGCCTTGTTGGGACCCCACTTCATAAACAATGGCTGTGAAATGATGTAAATCTGTCTTGAAAGGGGATTTCATGCAGTGACCATGATTAGGATTTGAACATTTGTTCCACACTTGTTCATGAGGCAGCATCAGAACAGGCTATGTTGAAATTTGGGGCAAAAATATAAAAAAACAACAAAGTTATGAGCATTTGTTGAAATTGGTCAATGCGCATTTATAATTTTGGTAATTTTCAATATTATGAACCAAAATTTTCAACAAAGCCATTTTTTCATACCACCTCATGAATGTGACAACTGTCATTTTTCAAATCCTGGCCAAAATGTGTTTTCGCACTTGTATTGTGAAATTACCTTTCAGGCAGGATTTGAAAAATGTATCTGCCCTTGGTCATGATGTGGGGTAATAATATTAAAAAAAAAACCTAAGTTATAAATAAATATTGAATTGTTCCATCATTTATTCATAACATTGATTTTGCAGATTTCGGCCTCTAATGTTCAACAAATCCCTTGTGTTACCCCACCGCCTGAACATCACAGGTGTCATTTTTCAAATCCCATCCAAAACTTGTTTGCATAGTCACACTGGGAACTCACCTTTCAGATGGAATTAAAAAATATTCCACCTGTCTTGCTCATAACGTCAGGTCATAAAAAGACTGTTGGAAATTTGGAGTCAAAATATGGGAGCCCACTGAAAATTAGATATTTCTTCCCAGCTGGCCTATCCTGAGTAAATACTGTCTAATCATGTATAAATGCAGGACACCACTGAGAATCAGATATTGCATCTCTTCCGGTCTATCCTGGGTAAATATATAGCAAAACTGTGTATAAGCAAGACCCAGTAAAACAATGCAAGCAGACAACACTCAGCATTGACAAGTGCTTGTTTGTTCCAGCAATATTTTTTTCAGCTACCTACACCTCCAGCTTCTATATTTTGGGTACCAGTAAGTGCAGTGTGTTGTTGTTCTGCTTTGTAGGCATGCCTTAAGCCCCCTTAATGTACCATAATGGACCCCAGGTAAGTTTGTCAGTGTATACAAAATCAGGAAAAAGTTTACAGTAATTTGGATTGGGGGAAATACGCTCTGACACAGATAACAAAGCCTTCAGTTTATGTGAAGAATAATGATAATCACGGGATCTCAGGAATGTGTTATATAATAGATGCTCCTTTAAATGTGTCATATGGTAGAAGAGTGCCATCATATGAAATTGGGGGAGAGGACCATTAAATAAAACTGAGGATGTCTGGCCGCGAGAACTGTAACACTCGAATACCATGAGAGATCTGTCACTCAGCTTATATAAAGTTACTATAAGTCACTTGAGATAGCCAGATTATTTAGTATATTTTAAATTCTATTTTGAATAAAACAGTACCAATGTTTGTCAAACATTCAAATAGCTTCATACAGGAACTCTCTAATCCCAAAGAATATAACATTGCTTGAATCACCCCCCTCCCATATGACTTGTTCATACAGATAATAAAACGGATCATAGAGAGACACTGTAAGCCAGTAGAATGAACATGTATTTGGCACATTGTACCCCACCCCAAAATTTAACTAAGTCTTCTACAGTACAAAATTATTTAATGACTCCTAAGATGGGGCCAGATATTCAAATCTTTGCACTGGGTACAAATCTGTTGCGCTGGAATAGTGCCAAATTTGCGTCTGGATGCAATATTCAGAAGGACATTTAGCCCCAGCACTAGGTGTTAACGGCAACACTAAATGATAATGTCTGCAGGCGAGGGAATGAGGGGAGGGGCCATGAACGTTTGCGCACTGGCATATTTAAAAGATCAGCACAGCACACATTACAGCCTGCAAAAAGCAGGTGGTAATACAGGGCAAGCAGGTGGAGGTGGATCTCTCTGACCCCAAGGTGTACCACTCCACCAATGGCACCAAACACAGTAGGGATCCAATGATCCCATAGGGTTCCACCCCTCCCAGCAAGAGTCATCCATCCCCCTTTCGGCAAGTGCATGGGGATTACACCCCAATGTCCTTGGTGTCTAGTGGTCACTCCCCCTGGCTGATTGCTGGCATGTTATGTTGCCTGAACCCCCCCTCCCCATGAATCACCCCCCCATTTTCTGGTCCACAGGTGCACACTATTAAGAATAGAACCCAATATTCCCTGGTGTCTAGTGGACCCCCACCCTATCTGGTAGTGACCCCCCACTCCCCTCCCAACCATCCACCTCCCCATCAGGCCACCAGCACAGCCCTCCACTCACCTACATGGTTGGTGACCCGACTGAGTGCTTTCAATGAAATAGTGCATGTGTTCATAAAAGCACACACCCATTCATTTCTGCTGAAAATATTGACATCTGTGGAACAGCTTTTTTTCTCTTCAGAAAATCATTCTGCAACTATTTTCTACTGTGGAATTTCACCATTCCATTTCTGGCGAAATTTGGTAGAATTTCTGTGGAATTTTGAAAGTTCTGTGGAATTTCGTTCTGTTGGAATTTGAAAATTTCACACAGCACTACTCCAAACCCAGAAGTGAACTGGAACTCAAACTGTGGATACATAATAGTTGTTACAGTTTTTAATTGTGAGGGTCTTCAATCGCAAAGCTGTAAGTGCAATTGAAATTTATAAAAAAACAAATAGTTAACCCCTATCATACAATCCAGTGTGATTCATGTTATGGTCACAAACAATCTAATTGTTTCCCACTGGTCACAATGTGTGGTCTAATCCATCCTTTTACAGCCACAAAAGACCAGAGTATAATTGCTCTAACCCTCCAGATACTGTATAATTTATTTATTTAAAAGTTTCACCAGCAAAGACATATTGAGCTAACAAGAGCTCATTTCCAGATGCATCCTGGGGGGGAATGGAATGGGAATACACTTGAAAGAGACAATAGGCTTCTCCCAGAATGCTTCACCAAGTGTATTCATATGTGTAAACAGCATTCTTGTAAAAGCATGCCCCCATAAAATTACAGTATATAGTCCTT
The DNA here is from genome assembly GCA_016271365.2 of Neoceratodus forsteri. NCBI lineage: Eukaryota > Metazoa > Chordata > Ceratodontiformes > Ceratodontidae > Neoceratodus > Neoceratodus forsteri. Next base: position 384,167,068 of record JADMNL010000024.1, on the reverse strand, counting down.
GTGAAATGAACATGTATAGTCAGTGACACATAACAGGGATGGATGGGACTGTTCCTGCCTAGTATACCTTTGCAAGCTGTGTGGCAAATATTCTCTATCAATTTTATAGCTGTCAGTGTTATTACCCACGCTGCCATGGGGACAACAACATTAGAAATTGGAATAGGCAAGGCATGTGTGTCCCAGTTAGGATTCCAGACTGGAATTCCAAGCAGTGGACCTATATGATTCAAACCAATCCAAAACAGTCCACCTTGGGGGGGGGGCTCATCTGGCTCTGAATCCAAGTGAATCTCAATGTTAAGGCATAGGGATTGCCTCTGTGAAAAGGTTTAAATGATGTATGGCTTGTATGACTCCTGATACCTGGTGCCTAGACCACTAACATCATGAAAGTTTGTGTACTGTAACATATAATAATAACTGGCTTTTGTTTTTCCCCTAAGGAAACCCGTGGTGTAAATTGCCTTTATAAAGGAGTGTTTATAATAGCAAACACAGGCTGGGTTTCCCCTCCTCTGCGTACATGCCAGTCACCTCTGTGACCTCTCTAGTAGTCGATGCCATGGCTTACAATCGGAAGCCTGGCTGCCACTCCAACTTGCTGGTAAGTTTTTTTTACACTAACAAAAGAGTCTCCTGCCTGAAAATACTGATACTCACCTAATTTAAATGAAAAAAAAGGCAAAAAATGGAAACTTCGTCTCCAGCACAACTGACTGCAAAAAAGGATAAAACACGATCGGACTAAAACTCTTCATTTTATATAATTGCTGAGGTGACAAACCGAGAGCCAGCAATTATATAAAATTAAATATGGGGTGGTGTGTGTAAACTCAAAGTTTACACACACCCTCGGTGTTAGATGCTTTAATAAACTCCTCAAGCTTTGCTCTCAGGTTTTATGTAGCATCTAACACCTCAGAGGGGTGTAAACATCTCATTACACATACCACCCCATACTTTATTCTATATTTTATGTGTATCTTAACCCAATAAAAGGTATCGCATTCTTCAATGAATCCAGTTTTCCAACAACTAACATGATTGCAAACATTCTCTCTTCAATTCTACATAAATCCATCCCATAAAATGTTAAGTACTGTAGTTCAGATATGTACATAATGTACACATTGTTAAAGTGTATATGAGGTGCATAGAATACAGGGGTTATTGGATTCATAACTTTATATACTGCTAACGATTGATTAATACTATATAATCTATATTCAGTGAGCAGTTCTCATTGAGTCTGTATTGGAAATGTACTAATTATTTACCATCTGTGTGACCAAGAGCCAGCATATTCCAGTGACAAGAAGCTCTACTTGACTAAGGCAACATTTTTCTTTTTCAGTTTTCATATATGGAAATTTGTGCATTAGGAAACCAGTAAAGCTTAGATAACAGATAGAAACTATGTGTGTGGGGGTTGGGGGGTTGAATATGTAATAAGATCACAGGGATAATTTCTGAGGATACATTTACCCATGTGACTGCCTCTGTACAGGGAGTTTTAATAAGTTTAGATATATATGCGGTATTAAAGTAGTGAATGCAAGACAACGCCTCATATCATATTCATTATCTCAGCAAGATAGTCTGTACAAGAATTTGGTGTGTGTCATGTACTTACAGTTTCATTATTTATTGCAACTCTTTTTCTAATGTATGTTTGTCATAGCACAGGGCAAAAAGAATGTGTTATAACCAGTGTGAGTTTCAAAAATGACATTTCACTTTTCTACATTCTGGTATTTTCCTTTTATCTTCTCATCCTCCCTTCTTCTCAAATTCTTCATTTCCTCTCATGTATCTAACCACGAGGAATTTGCTCAGGTTGGAAATCTCTTTAAACAGCTGCAAAAATAAAGGGTAACACACAGTTACAAAGGGCTGCTGCTAAGTGTCACAACAACCACTTAGCAAAAGGCCCTTGTCTTGCACATTATACTTTTCCTTGCTTAGGCACTTGTGGCAGTACCACTAAGGAGGGACAGTGCATGTGTCACCATGGAAATGGGCAACCGAGCTATGCACAATGCATCTCAACCTGTGACCTTTGCAGTGGCTGCAGTAGCATTTTACCACACCCTCTGCCTGTAGATGTACTGCTGGCAGGCTGTAGGGCTGTAGCAAAACAACAACTGAGTACTTGAGAGCTGTCAAGGAATGGACATCATCAGGGAATCCAAACAAGATGACACACTGCAAGGGAATGAAGATATGGAGAGTGGTTCCACTGAACACCAGGGACAGATTATGGGTTTAGGAGTGGGAGTGGGTACACTAGATTACCTGAGAAGGACTACAGTGGTGAAAAAAAAATAATTTGATGATCTTAAAGGGGTACTGTCAACCTCCTCAGGCCTTAGATTGTTCCAAGATTAAACAAGCATTTGTCAATGACGAATGTTTGCTTGCTGGCATTAGCAGTGGAAGTGCATGAGTTAGACCAATGCAGTATTGGAATGGCAGTGAAGTACTAAACTGACACCAACTTCATCCCCACCCTGCAGAGACTGACTGGCATTGGGGTGTGCCTTTGGGTTGTCACCCATGACGGTCATGACATTTCACCTCACCCTACCCTGCAGATACTGACATGTGTCGAGGTGTGCCTTGGGGGTGTGTGGGCTTGACATTCACCTCATTCCATAAGGAAACATGCTGAAATGGGTGCAGTATAGGAGAATGGGGTGAACTCTGGGTCCTAGGCACACCTCAATGCCTGTCACTGGCTGCAGGGTGGGGGTGGAATGGCATGAGAATTACTGTCGACAATTCCAAGTCACACCGCTGATGCCCATCAGTCCCTACAGGGTATGGAATTATGGTCGAAAACCCTAATGCCCTTGGCATTTCTTGGTATTTTTACTCCAAGTTTTCAACATGGGCTTTTTGTGACCCCACCACATGAACAGTGACACTATCAGTTCGTTAGCCGAAAGGTGAGTTTGCACAGCGACTGCGCTATTTGCCGTCACAGGTGCGAAAACACATTTCAAACAGGATGTGAAAAATGACAGCTGTACTGTTCATGAGGAGGTATAAAAAAAGGCAATGTTGAAAATCTGGAGTGAAAATATAAAAAAACTGGTGAAGGCACAAGCGAGTGTAGAAACTGTGCAACACACACCCGTAATGTAATTAGTTTGGGGATTTTTTACAGCAGATTTTCAACACAGGCATTTTGGAACTTATGCTCATGAACAGTGTCACTGTGATTTTCTTAAAGTGTCCCAAACACTGATTTCCCACAGCGACCATGCTATTCTGAGCTGGAAGAGTGAAAACACATTTTGGCCAAGGTGTGAAAAATGACAACTGTATTGTTCATAAGGAGGTGTGAAAAAATGCCACTGTTGAAAATCTGGACTGAAAATATTACAAATTCATGAACTTTTGAGGGTGCATGGAAACTGTGCAATGCACGTTCGTAACAGTTATTTTATGGATTTCTGTCACCAACTTTTCTTTTTTTTTAATTCAATATTTATTACGTTTCTTTGTAATTATCCAAACACATTTGGATACATGAATGATTACATACAGGAGAATTTAAAACCACACTGTGACATAAAAAATATAAAGCAGGATTAAAATGAATAAAACCTCAAATCCCAGGCCCCCCTCCCCACTCCCATGCTTCCCCCCAGGCTATAATCTATTTTAACCCCCTCCCCTTAAAGATGCCAATAAGAGAATCGTTCCTTTCCTTCCACCTCCCTTGTGAGGGAAGTGGAAAGAATAGAATGGATTCAACTCTGCTTTTAAAGATCCAGTATATATTAACTGGTTTTCATTGCATCATATTGTTTTACCACTTAAGAACTTCTGTTACAGTGTGTACAAGACATGTAGGGTTTCCCATCTTTTTTTGTATAGTCCCATTCGATTTGTGAGGCTAGCCATATTTTTTTCCATACGTAGGTTATGGAGGAGTTCATGCAGCCACTCGGAGTACAAGGGCTGGACTGAATCCTTCCAGTGTTTTAAAACCACCTTTTTTACAGACAAAGCAATCAATATAATGTGATAATTCCTGGTCATTGTTGGCAAACCTGTAAAATCACCTAGTAGGCAGATTTCGGGTATGAAATAATCTTGTAGGCCCAACAAGGGATATATCTTAGCTTTAATGAGGTCCCAAAGAGGGGTAATAATTGGGCACTCCCAGAACAAATGAAACAGGGTGCCTATGCCACATTTACATCTATTACAGATGGGAGTCTCCACCCTTCCCATTTTATGCATTTTAAATGGGGTTAAATACATGTCATTCAGAAATTGCATTTGCATTAACTGAAATCTGTCTTGCATGATTAGTTTGTGACAGGATTCCCAGATTTTAGACCAATTTGTGCCTACATTCAGATAGAGGTTATTCCAATACTTAGCGATACCGTCTATTTTCAGGAAACCAATGGGTAGAGGAGTGCATACAGTGAGGAGACAGCTTGTGGGGCTGAGGCCATTATTCTGTCTATTGAGATCCAATCCTTGGGGTTGTCTGGGAAGGGGGAGTTTCTTTCCATAGACATTTATGAGCATATGGTGGATCTTAAATATCTTATATGCCCATTTATTGGGAAGGCCACATTTAACTAAGAGATCTATAGTATTTAACCATTCTTGATTTGGAGTATGAAATTCCTGAACCTTACAGTTTTTTAGGGGAAGGATCCAGTTCCCTGGGATTATTGTCCCCCCTAGTTTGAAATTGAGGTTTTGAAGAATAGGTTGGGAGAGATCATACATGTTATTGTATCGTAAGGCAGTGCATAGTTGATTATGTATATGAACAGAGTGACCCAGTGGACCATTACATAGTGTAGCAGGCAGACTTTTAGATTTTAATAAAAGTAGAGCAGATCAGTTTATTTCTGCTGCGATTGCTAGTTCTTTTTGTATAATTACCCAGGAAGGGGTATAATTTAATGGGTCCTGAGGAGCAGGGAGTGCTGACCATCAGAGATATTTACTTAAATGACTCACCCAGTGATATAGGGTGAAATGGGGGAGCTTAAGCCCACCTAGATATTTTGGAGTGGCTAATTTATGAAACACACATCTTGGGGTTTTCCCTTTCCATATGAACTTAGATGTACTGCTGTGAATATTTTTAAATCATAAGTTGAGAAGCCATATATTCAAGAGGTTTGGAGTGTAGAAAATGTGTGGGAGGATATTCATCTTAATAATGTTCACCCGACCCCATAAGGTTAGTGGAAGAGCCTGCCAGCGCTTTAAATCTTGTTTGATGGTCCTGTGCAGATCACCCAGGTTCATTTTCTGCATTTGTGTGTCTCTAGTTGACAAATGAACTCCTAGATATTTCATTGATCCAAGAGCCCATTTCAGGCCCAGTTCAGTTACTTTTTGTTTAAGTACTTTCAGGTTTAGGGGGAAACTAAGGATTTTTCTGCATTACGCTTATAATTAGAAAGGGAGCTATACTCCTGAACTATTTCTAACAGTGTTTGTATTGAAGGTTTGATTTGGGTAATATGGAGCAAGGTGTCATCTGCATATACTGCTATCTTAGTGTTAATGGAGCCTAACTGTGTCCCTTGTATACAGGGGGATGTCTGGATGGCAAGTATGAGGGGTTCTAAATATAAATTGAATAAAAGATGGGATAAGGGACAACCCTGCCGTATTCCGGCCTCCAAGGGACAGCTGGGTGAGAGAGTACCGTTGCATAAAACCTTTGCTGTAGGGATGGAATATAGTACTTTTAACCATGAAATGAACTGAGTGGAAAATGAAATCTGTGCAAAGTTCTAAATAAGAACTGACAATCCACCCTATCAAAAGCCTTGGCCTGAGGGGAATTTCTGGATGAAGAGAAAATGTGAAAGAGTCGACGAAGATGATCTGCAGAGGATCTACCCTTCATAAAACCCACTTGGTCAGAAGTGATGAGGGATGGGAGAACCTGCTCAGCCCTTTGTGCTAGTAATTTATCAAGGATTTTAAGGTCAGTGTTAAGAAGAGCCATGGGCCGGTAATTAGATATCTGGGATGGGTCCCTTCCCAGTTTGGGAAGGACAACTATTGTTGCTTCTAGAATCTTGGGGTCTATACCTGCTTCATTTAACATAGATTAAAAGACTACGAGTAACCAGGGGGCTAATTGGGAGGCAAATTGTTTTAGAAATCTGACGAGTAACCATCAGGACCTGGGATCTTGTCTGAGGGTAGATCTTTAATAATTTGGATTATATCAGCTTCAGTGAATGGTGCAATTAATCCCTCTATTTGATTTGGGGTTACAGTGGGGAGTGGGAAACCCTCTAGATAATTGTCTATGGTTTGCTGGGATGGGCGGTTGGGCATGTGGGCATATAACTTTTTATAATAGTTCTCAAATTCTTTATTTATATCTTCAGCCTGAGTGATTGGTGGTCCCAGAGGATTTTTTTGTAGTACAGTGATATATTTTGAGGTTTCCATTTTTTTAAACTGGAGACCTATAAGCTTTTCTGCCTTCTCCCCCTGTTCAGTATAAGTGGAATTTGTTTTTAAAATAGCCCTCTCTGCTTTTTCCCTAAGTAAGTCAGAGTATTTATCCTGGATTTTAATAAGGGCCTCTTTCTCAGAATCTGGAGTATTTCTGGATATTTTTTTTTCCTTTTCCCCTAATTTGATCTAGAATATTTTGGCCTCCTGGGTCTCTTTACGTTTCTTATTGACTGCCCATTTAATAAATTGTCCTCTGATTCAACACTTTAGTGCTCCCCACTCCACAGATGGAGAGAAGGTGGTACCCCAATTCTCTTTTTTAAAAGACTCCATTGCAGCCAGTAAATTGTCAGTGATTGTTTTGTTTTTTAACAGTTGGTTATTAAGTCTCCAGTGTTCATCTGTACCCCAGTTTAAAGACAACGAGAGAATGCAGGTCACTATGGAGTGGTCTGAACCTGTTCCTGGTTCTGATCTGCTGTCCATTAGCCCATGAATCAGGGATTTACTCATCCAGAAATAGTCAAGACATGAGGCTGAGCCATGGACTACCGAACAGAAAGTGAACTCCCTTATTGTTGGGTATAGAGTCCTCCAGGGATCATAAAGACCTATATGTTCTATGAGATCTCTCCAGGCTCTCTGTGCTGGGGAAAGTCGCAAGGTTTTGGACCTGATGTTCTGTCCAGGTTGGGGTCAAAGGGAGCATTCCAATCTCCACTCAAAAGTACCGGTATGTGCAAAAATGGTGTTAGAACTGAAAGGAGTTCCATAAAGAATAATGGGGAGTCTGAATTGGGACCATAAATACTACCTATTAATATCTTGAATGTATGAATTGTATCAATGGCCAAAATGTACCTACCATTTTTATCTTTAAGGTATTGCTCACATCTAAAAGGGAAAGCTCTAGTAATCAGAATAGCTACCCCTTTACTATTCCAAGAATCTCCTACTGCAAAGACCTGTCCCACCTGCTGCCGCCTCAGGAGGGTCTCCTCGGATTGTAAAAGATGAGTTTCTATTAAGAGAATTACATCACTCCGTACAATGTTTAAATGCTTGAGCAATCTCATGCATTTAAATGGATGCCTTGCACCTTTAACATTCCACGTACAAAATTTAAATGGTTTTGTCATATTCCTGTATTAACGGAATGAACAATCCAAATCAGCTAACACTCAATAAGCACTTTCTAAAATGGCACCACCCCCTCATAGGAAGAACGAATAACCAATAATGCCATATGAGATTTCCCTATGATTCCCTAATAAGCCCTTTAATACCCCCCAAATTACCCTCCCTCTATTAGATAGTGGAATTATGTAGAACATTAAAGCAATAATATTCCAATTTCTAGTTTGCTTCTTACACCCTGTATTATTACAATAAAAACTAGAGCTACCCACCCTCCCACTATACTGGCCTGTGGTGGTCAACAAACTGAAGACTCTCCCTACCCCACCCACCCAACCACACTATTATTGTCATATACCTAGGATTGATACATAATAAATTGCTCTGAAGTATCCCTTTATTGGGACATATAGAATATCTATTATATTTAAATCTGCTCGCAGGTCCTGTTATTCTCCACAGATTCCCTTAAATTCGTACATATTAATTAGGATTCATTAAGAAATCAACTGAGAGAAATAAACAGTTAAAGATTGAAAAAACAATCAATTAAACAAAGCACAAAATTGAAATGAATTCTAGGTCACTGGACCTTTTCTTCAGTGATAATACAGGATATGCACTGCCCCATAACATAGTGACTGCCCTCTGTAGTTGCTAAATGAAATAAAATATGAGAGGAGATAGTATGGCGCCCCTGCAGGATAAAGTCTCCTTAGCCAATAGAAACATAGAAACATAGAATTTGATGGCAGATAAGGACCGTTTGGCCCACCTAGTCTGCCCATTTTCCTACCTAACAGATAAGCTGCAGATCCTAGTTAACCAACAGCTTACTTCCTCCTACCCCCAACTAGGACTGCCTTATGTCTGTCCCATGCATTCTTGAATTCCCCCATTGTTCTTGACTCCACGACCTCCTCAGGGAGGCTGTTCCATCATCCACAACCCTCTCTCTGAAAAATACTTCCTCACATTACCTCTGGCAGTCCCCCTCTATCTTTAAATTGTGCCCCTTGTTCTTGCACATCTCTTTTCTGAAAGATGCTACCCTCTTGGACTTTGTTGATTCCCTTGAGGTACTTGAAAGTTTCTATCATGTCCCCTCTCTCCCTTCTTTCCTCAAGGGTATACATATTAAGCTCCTTTAGTCTTTCTTTGTATGTCTTCTGGTGCAGACCCTGCACCATTTTGGTTGCCCTCCTCTGGACAGCCTCCATTCTGTCTATGTCTTTGCAGAGATGGGGTCTCCAGAACTGCACACAGTACTCCAGATGGGATCTCACCAACTGTCTGTACAGAGGGATAACAACTTCCTGTTTTCTACTGGTGATACCTCTTCCTATGCATCCCAGTATCCCCCCAGCCTTCCTTACTTAGTGTCCATCTAAGTTCCCTGGGCATAGAGAAATGAAGTATGCTCCTTTTAAAAATAATATTCAAATAGTTATTTGGCACAGTGTAATAACAATCCCTGCTGGTGAGGGCAGCTAAACAGGATATCGCAAAAGCGAAGAAAAGATGAGTTAGTGCAGATCAGTGGTCATAGTTCAGATAAACTAACAGAGTTGCCAAAATCCTTGAGTGGGTGATCAAATACCAAAACCAAGTGACCTGATATGTTGTAAGATTTAAATTTGAATCCCCTTGGGTATCCAGATGCTTTCACTGATCTGTAAACAGTGCAGGGCATTTCTACTTGAGTTGAGCCAATGTGGGGTCTAACTCCTCAAAGGAGGTCCAGGAGCCTTCCAGCTGAACCTGAAATTTAGCAGGGTATACCATTTGGAATTTTATACCAGCAGCCAAGCATTTTGAAACAATCGTGTGGAAAAGAGATTGGTGCTGACTAACTGTTTCAGGAATATCTTGTTTGATTCTAATCTTCTTTCCCTCCCAAAGAACCTCTTGTATGTTTCTTAGCTTCTGTAGAACATGTTGTTTCTCTAAAAAAATGAGGAAGTGGCAGATTAGAGGCCTAGGTTGAGCATTAGAGGAGGGCATAGGCCTTAGAGCATGGTGTGCTCTTTCCAGATTATATGTTGGCCAGAAGTGGGGAAGGCCCAGCTAATTTAACAAGCAGTTTTTGCATGAACAGTAAAGTGTCTGTCCCTTCCTCCCTCTTGGGAATTCCAATTACTACAACATCATTTCTCCTGCTCCTCCCCTCAAGATCTTCTATCTTATTTTCCAGCTTTTTAATTGTCTGGCAGTTAGTAGTGATAAGGTCATCCATTTTACCTATACGCTTCTCCACTGAGAAAATGCGGGTCTCACAGTCTGTAGTGTGTCCAGTGGTATCCTCTAAAGCTTCTGATATTATTGTTACTTCAGAAACCAGGGAATGTACCTCCCCCTGAAATGACTGAAACTCAGAGAGAAAGTGATCTAAAGTAAAGTTGGTTCCATGGTTACTGCAGAGGGGGTCTGGAGCAGGTTGCGATCAGCCTGTAGTAGTAGTGTGCACCATGGGTTTCTTGGGCTGCTTCTCTGGTGTAACTGGTGGAGTACATCTGGGCGCTGCCTGCTGCATTTCTGTATCCATTTCCTGATCCCCTTCTTTGAGGTGATCCAGTATCTCTGAGTGAGCTATAACGACCTGTCGATGTGGTTCTTCTGGCGAAACTACAGTACAAGTCACATTAAATTGTTCCCTCAACTCACTGGTGTAGCATTGTTCAATGAGTTTCCTAATCTGTGCAGTGTTTAATTCAATGAATTATTAAACATTTAGTATTGGTTTGCAACTAGCTGTTAGGACTATAAGCTTTATTTTCAGCTGAGTGCATATGAGTTTCATTTCAGAAGGTAGACTAAACAACTCTTAAAGAATGCTGTGATATTTATAAACAATGCCATGAAAATGCATTGCATAAACACTGCAAAACAACTACTGCCATATCACTAAACAGGTACAAGTGAGTTGAATAGGTAGTGACGAATGGTTGGAAAAGAATTAAAAGCTTCAGCAATTCAAGCTGCCACTGCAGTAGAATCACAAAAACAATGCTACACCGGTGAGTTGATGGAACAGTTTAATGTGACTTGTACTGGGGAGCTTAAATCATAAAAGCTTTTAGTCAGGCGAGCGGAGCTCTGATGGAGTGCATCCTACACAGCTGGCTGCATCACGTGACTCTTTTGTCACCAAATTTTCAACATAGCCATTTTAAGATCTCTGCTCATGAACAGTGTCACTGTGATTTTCTTAATTTGTCCAAAACATTGATTTTGCACACCGACTGTGCCATTGTACACTACATGTGTGAAAATACATTTTGGGCAAGATGTGAACAATGACATCTGTACTGTTCATAAGGAGATGTGGTAAAATGGCAATGTTGAAAATCTGGAGTGAAAATATTAAAAATTCTCAAAGTTACGAGCGTGTGTAGGAACTGCGCAATGCACGCTCATAAAACAGTCATTTTGGGGAATTTTTTTCTCCAAATTTTAAACATCGGGTTTTTGGGGGCCCTACCTCATGAACTGTGATACTGAATTTTCATTAATCAGTCCAGAAAGGTGGTTCCACGCAATGACCTCAAAATCACCTTTTGGGACTAAATAACCAGATGTCAGTGACTGAATTCATGAGATGGGGTCCCAAGAACCCCTTGTTGAAGATTTGGTGCAAAAATTCAAGCAAATGACCGAGATATGAACCAAAGTTGAAAAAAAACCCTATTTATGCCATTATACAGCTTACCGGCATTTCTTCAGTTTGCAGTTGGCTTTGAAGAGTGCAGACGTGCTCCCAGTTCACCAAAGATCATCGTGCCAGGCTCCAGAGGTAAGTATAGGGTGAGGGGGGTGTGGGGAGGTGGGGTGCACAGAGGATGGGGGGCAAGAGAGTCAATGATGGACCATTGTCTTTTGTTACAGGTTTTTTTTTTTAAAAGATGAGGCGGGACTTTTGTGACGCTGGGGTGGGCTCCCAGTGTGGCACCTGGAAGTTTGCTTTTTTGGGGGGACACTGAAGCCGATGAGGATTGGGCACCCCATCGGACATACTCTGTGCTTGGGCGGGAGAGTGTGCATGTGCCGAGGGGGATTGAGCACCCCCTCAGCACACAACAAATGTGGGGGCACATCATGCCAGGAGATGCAGTGGTGTACAGCTGAAAGAGAATGACTAATAAGGTGGTGATGTGTAGGCAATTTGCATACTGCTGATGGCACAGCAGTATGCAAATTGCCTACACCTTACCACCGCTGACTGTAGTGGTCCTTCTCTTTCAACTGTACACCACTGCATCTGAACTGCTGTCATAGACAACTCAGATATTCATTGGTGCCCTGCTGCCACACCAGCAAAAATGATCAGGGCATTGGAGGTGGGGGTGCCACACCTATGAAAACTCATATGGTGGCACTATGTTTCTTGCACATGCATGCAAGCAAACATAAAAACACATTACCATTGCTGACATTCTGTAAAGACCGGAAATGTAGCTAGTAGCTTGATTCTGGTTCGTTATTTTTCCTTTTAACAGTACAAAGAACACACTGCCTTCCATACTAGTATTCCCTTACAAAAACTTTGTTTACATTCTTTGATCAACTTCTACTGCATCTTTCCTGAACTTTAAAACACCTGTAAGACAATCTAGTCACTCATGATGCTGTGGGAGGGGTGGAGACTATTGTATCATGAGTGGTTGCACTGTTTGGGGATGTTCCTAATTTTCGGGACGTATGCAGTAAGAGTAGATCAAGGATCTGAAGCAAAACAAGTTTTGGTATAATTTACCATTCCCATGCATTCCAGTTCTACTAAGAAATGAAGCAGATCAAACAACCAACAACTTCAATGAGCTTTAGAGAAGGTGAACAATCACAAAATGTGGGTTTTCAACTAGGAATGATATGATGCAAAAAGGGTTGACAGGGTCCCTTTAAGCCTGAAGGAGACCTAAAGGTGAGGTTGAGATGGTGGTGAGGGGAATGACTATGGAGGTAGAGCTCTTTACTGTAAGTCCTGCCCAAAACAGCACCATGCAACTGGCAATATTCTATGGGCAGAACTCCAAGGTTAATGCAAGCCAGTATGTTAGTACAGGTAGGTGAAATCCCCATTTGTCCACACTGATATTTGGCAAAATGATTTGCATTGCAACTTTAGTCAACAAGATTTCTCCCCACAGTGATTAAGCCAACTTATTTTGCAATCAGATTTCAGTGACAGTGCAACAGTGTACCAGGTTGCACCCTGATTTTGAGCTGTCACCACTGTGACTGTGTATTGGGCCTGAGGAATTCACATCCCTTGGCCAGTGACAAAATAAACATGAGGTCAGAAGGACTAAGTCACTGCACTTTTCTCTGCAGAAGAAACTAAAATATTGTGTCTGTATTTCTTCAGTGCACATTGGAAGTATAGCTGTTAAAGCTGATAAATAATGCCCCCTTCCTTTCGGTGTTGCCAGCAAGCAGGATTTCCACTGAATATTTTGACAACTACACATCCATATTATGATCTTCACTTCATATTCTCTGTCACAGTGTAACAGTATGTATACAGAGCAGCTAATCTATTTCAGTTTAGACAAGCTTGCTGGAATTACTTATATGATAACTCTATGTGTGGAATACTTGCACTTGATTTAATTGTACTAAGATGTTATTTCTTCACCATCTGAAATGCACTGCCACCTGTCATTCATATTTGATTCTCATTTTTATGTTTGCTTGCACACATGTGCAAGAAACATCTTGTGGTAGTAGCACATTTCAGAGATGTGTCAGTGCTGTTGCTAATGCAGGGGACGATTTAGTGGGTACGTCCCTTAGCCACCAATCAGTGAGCATGCTGGCAATGACAGCAAACTTCAAAGAGAGCCAAAGAGTTTAAACAAATTTGCCACTATAATCAGATGCAGTTTCGTCATTGCAGCAGCAGATGAGAAGACTCAGGCCATGCACATTACAGTTCACAGTTATGCTCATGGCCGGAGTTATGAGCAGTTGCTCGGTGTGCAGTTCCTCGTGAAACATTTCAATAAATGAAACAGTCATGGTGCGCCTTTCCACAATGGCGGCTCCTGCTGCTGGTCACACACTCCCGTAAAGCCAGCATCGGGGGTGCCCAAGCCCCATGTCATCATGTATCCCCCCCAGCCACTTTGTGGCACACTGGGAGCCCACCCCAGTGTGCCCAGACATTTTTTTTTTATTTTCCCCGACATTGGGATGCCCACTCCCAGTGTCAGATGCCCTCTTCCCCCAAAGCTCAATTTCTTTGCCGATGGGGGGTGCCAAATACCTATTAGCATCATGTTTCCCCTCCCCCCAAGCATGCCGATGGGGGTGCCCTATCCCTGTCAGCATCATGCCCCCCCCCAAACTCATGTGGCATAGTAGGAGCCCACCCCAGTGTGCTCAAAAGTTTTTTTTAATTTTGGTTTCACCTACAAATAAAGAAAATGGTCAACTGGAGTCTTTTCTTTGTTCCTTAAACTGTAAAAAGAAAACCATCCAGAGTCATCCCCAGTCCCCCTCCCTCACCCCAACCCTCCTTCTGTGCACCCACCTCCCCACCCCCCGCATCCATACTTACCCTCCAGAGGTTGGGAGCAGTGATCTTCTGTGGACCAGGACATGTCTGCATTCTTCAAAGCCAAATTATGAACTGAGGAATCAGGTAAGCGCTGTACAATGGGAGTCAATGTGGGGTTTCAACTTAGGTTGATATCTCAACTATTTTTAGGAATTCTGGCCCCACCTCGTAAACATGTCATTGTCATTTTGTTTCTCAGTTCTGAAAGGTGATTTCATATTCACTGCATGGAATGACCTTTCGGGGCTGAGTAACAAAATGACAGTACCACTGTTCATGAGGTGGGGTCCCAAAAATCCCATTTGGAAAATTTGGTGAATAAATTCCCCCAAATGACCTCAATTACTGGAATGTGTTGTGCATTTTCTATGCACACTCGTAACTTCACCAGTTTTTAATATGTTCACTCCAGATTTTCAATATTGCCATTTAACACCTCCTTATGAACAGTACAGCTGTTATTTTTCACATCCTGGCCAAAATGTGTTTTCGTACCTGTAGTGCAAAATGGTGCACTTGCTGTGCAAAATCAACTTTTGGGATAGATTAACAAAATCACAGTGCTACTCTTCATGAGGGGAGGTCCCAAAAAGCCGATGTGAAAAATTTGTTGAAAACATTCCAAAAAATTACCGCATTACGGGTGTGCATTGCACAGTTTCTATGCACGCTCCTAACTTCACACATTTTTCATATTTTCACTCCAGATTTTCAACATTGCCATTTTTTAACACCTCTTCATAAACAGTAGAGTTGTTATTTTTCACATCCTGCCCGAAATGTGTTTCTGCATCTGTGGCACCGAATGTCGTAGTTGCTGTGCAAAATCACCTTTCAGGATTGAGTAACGAAATGATAGTGCCACTGTTCATGAGGTGGGATCCCAAAAAGCACATTTTGGAAATCTGGAGTGAAAATATCAACAAACACCTGGGGCATTATGGTTTCCAACAATAACACCCACCCCGTAGAGTCTGACAGGTATCGGGGGTGTGTCTTGGGTTTGTCATCCGTAATGCTCACGGCATTCTATTCCCACCCTACAGCCACTGACAGGCATCAAGGTGTGCTTTGGGATCTTCTGCCCTAAAGTTCACCCCATTTTCCTACACTGCACCCATCTCAGCTTATTTTCTTATGAAATGGGTTGAGTATAAGGGAACAAGGCACACCACGACACCTGTTGGTGTCTGCAGGGTAGGGTGAGGTGGAATGGCATAAGCATTATGACTGACAACCCAAAGGCACACTCCCAACACCTTTCTGTCTCTGCAGGGTGGGGTTGACATTAGTTCAATACTTCACCGCCATTCCTATTATGCATCTCTTTAACTCCTGCACTACCAATGCCAATGTCAGCAAGCAAACATTAGGCATTGACAAATGCTTGATTGTATTGGGTCTTGTATCTAACATACTAACATACTAACATACTATTTGCCAGCAGATTAGGCCTTACGGTCTATCAAGTCTGCTCAAACCTAGATCCTTAGTTGGGTGCCGAGACCCTCCCATCCCTTGTTCTCTAGAAACCCCTATCATCCATCCCCACCCCCCCCCGGGACAGGCCATCATCTGATACATCTATTTTCTGTGTCTGTCCCACCCTCTCTTGAAGCCCTCCACTGTGGATCTCTGAACCAGCTCATCAGGCAGTGCATTCCAAGGGTCCACCACCCTCTCAGTTAAAAACCTCCTCCTCTTTCCCCTCACCCTTCCACCTTCCAACTTCAAACCATGCCCTCTGGTGATACCTCCCTGCTTTAGTCTAAAGATCCCCTCCATGTTTACCCTATTTATTCCCTTGAGGTACTTGAAGACCTCAATCATGTCCCCCCTGTCTCTCCTCTCCTCCAATGAAAACAGGCAGAGCTCCTCAAGTCTGTCCTCATAAGTCAAATCCCCTAGCCCTCGTATCATCTTTGTTGCCCTCCTGTGTACCCTCTCCAGGAGCTGTATGTCCCTCTTCAAATGTGGTCTCCAGTACTGTACACAGTATTCAAGGTGTGGTCTAACCAGTCCATTGTACAGCGGCAGAATCACTTCCCTGCTCCTAGAGGTGATCCCCCTTACGATGCATCCCAACATCCTGTTTGCCTTGCTAGCTGATCTCCTGCACTGCTCAGAGTTATTCATACATGTATCCACCATGACCCCTAGGTCTTTTTCCCCTATTGAGGCCTCCAGCGCCTCCCCTCCCAGGGTGTACCTGTGTTTAGGTTTCCCGACCAAGATGCAACACCTTGCACTTGGTGATATTGAAATTTAATTTCCATGTGTGAGCCCAGCTTTCCAGGGTGTCCAGGTCCCTTGCAGGGCCACCTCCCTCTTCTCCCTCAACTACTGCTCCCATCTTGGAGTCATCCACGAAGAGACTCATTTCACACCCTATACCCTCCCTGATGTCCGATATGTATGCATTAGCCAGGATCGGACCCAGGACCGAGCCCTGTGGTACCCCACTACCAACCTCTCTAGGGTTTGAGAGCTCCCCACAGACCACTACTCTCTGAGTGCATCCAGCTAGCCAGTTTTCAATCCATCTGACCATCAAAGGGCCTACTCCTAACCCCATCAGTTTCTCCACCAGACCATTGTGGGGGACAGAGTCAAACACCTTGCTGAAGTCCAAGAATAATGCATCCACAGGCTTACCCCTGTCCAGTTCTGATGTTACCCATTCATAGAACTCCACAAGGTTGGTTTGACATGATCTACCTGGCACAAACCCATGTTGCCGACTATCCAGACCTCCCACCTCCTCCAAGTACACCCCCAATCGTTCCTTTAGTATACTCTCCATTAATTTTCCCACCACCGAGGTCAAACTGATGGGTCTATAATTACCTGGTACTTCCCTCGACCCCCCTTTATGGATTGGTACCACATGTGCCTCTCGCTAATCCCCCAATCTAGTTATTCATTGCTTGAGCTGAATTATTGTTTTATTGTAATGTCCTTGGCTATTGTATTACATGTTGTTATTTAACCTTGTATTCTATTGTCCATTCCATTTTTTTCATCTTGATTTGTCTTCCTTATAATGTGGTCATTCTGTAACGTCCCAGGTCATACCTGAAAATAGGCACAAAGTACAGTAGTCAAGTGTACTTACCTGGTCAATAAAAAAAGTGTTACATTGTCATTAAGAGTGAAGAACTAAATTATCCCTTTTCTTATTCTTGTACATACATTTCTGTAGCATTTCAATAATTTTGTGGAACTAGTACTGTAGTGTGTCAATATTTTGGATTATAAAATCTTTACAACTTAATTTGTTTTTTAATTTTCTCTATTTGTCTCTGTCTTAGAATTAGTCAGGTCTTCTTTCTGCCTGCACACAAACTCAGATACAATCCAATCTGTAACATAGTGCTTGCCTTTGGTTACTCCTTGCACAACCCTTATGCTTTTAAACATAGCCTTCAGGGTTGGACCATCAGGCAGAGAGAAACCGACTGAACAAATCTCATTAGGTGAATTAATCAAATTGCATTCATTTGTACCATTAAAAACTATTGCAAATTCACCGAAATACATACAGCCAGATTTTCAAAGGGCCCTTAGATCCACGCAAGGTGCAACAAACAACCACCTTGGGTCATATCCAGGAGAGCCAAAATATTGTGTGCCATATTTTGCAAGAACAGCATTCTCAGTGGCAAAGTCCACCTAACTGATGTAAGAGGTCCTTTGCATCAAACAAATGAAGCAAGGGATAAGAATTATGCAATCTGTGTAAAAAAAGGTGCAAGTCGAGTCAAACAAATGACTCAAGGAACAATAATGAGACAGGTTACAGTGGTGGTGTGTGAAGGGCTGTGCCAGTCCCAAAATCTTGCCGGGGTGAGTGGGGTGGTTGACCACTACCTGTCAGGGTGGAGAGAGTGGGGGTCCACCAGACCACCAGCTACTGTCACTGCTATGTGTGTGGGTATGTACAGGGATTGGGGGGACAGTATGGGAACAGGATGTTTTTGGAATTTTAACCTGGGGAGATCGGGGAATGCTTGGGAGGGGCAATTATACTACCAATGAGATGTGACAACATTGGGAATGGGGGACCACTAGCCTATCAGATTAGGGTTGAGTACAAAATGGGCATAATGTTGCCATTACACTATTATTACAGTACATTATGGCAGCACCCCACCCAGTGACACAGCATTGCAGCTGATGTCTACTTTCTGCCCTTGGTCCATGTGTGGGGCTCCTTCTGGCATCTGGGCTGCCCCCTATAATTGTGTCTGCTGATGTGTCATGGACTTGTGCCAAGCCCTCTGACTTCGTCACTGTTTCTGGTAAAAAAAAAAAAAAAAACAGCAGATGAAATGGCCAAGACCAAGCCCCCAAAACATTCTAAACTAGTCCTGCAGGTGAATATTGGCCCTTAATAGTACCATAGTGAGGTCTGCCCCTCTGTTATGGGCCTTTTTCTATGCTCTATTGTACGTTAGACCAGCTCTGGTTGGTCTAATAGCAGCATACATCTTAGGCACAAGGACAGGACTCACATTGTTTGAAAATCACAAATTATGGGATGGTGCATCATTTCAATGATGCAAGCATACTTTCCAACATGACACAGGCATTTTTTTCAGCCAAGCATGGCACAAGCCAATCTGGTGCATGCAGACCTGTTTTTAACACAAACACCATTTGAAAATCAGAATTGACACAAGTTTTGATGAATCCTGCTCCTTGTGTCAGTTGTTTATGATGCAGACACCCTGCGTCATTCTCTGGTCTTTGAAAATCTGGCCCATAGAGTGTAACAACATTTACCAAATGAATGTCCAATGTGGATAAAAAAACTCTGAGCCATTTGATGTTATTTACAGATATATCAGTTTTTATTGCCCTTACATAAATGCATTGTGTGGTCTGTAAATTCCTTTAAAGAGCAGCTGACACAATAGCACACTCCAGACAGGAAACTTATACAAAGTTGCCAGTCTGAGCAGCTAATTTTGCCAGTTTTCTATATTTTTTTAGTGTAGTAGGAAAAGAAACATAATATACAGTATATACTCTTGTATAAGTCTTGATTTTGGTGCTAAATATGGGCCCCCAAGAAGGAGGGCTTGACATATCTGTGTGGGTGAACTATCTGTGAGATTTTCTATGGTAAACTATTTTTTGCAACTGTGTAACTTATTATTTTGTCCAGCTATGGCCACAAAGGCAGATTCTGTGCTAATGTTGATCACAAAAATGTTTTTCTATACAATCTGTGCAGCAAAACAATTTCTGCAATGTTGCTAAAATTGATAAGGAAAAGGGAAGTTTACTCATATGTGAGGTTGACTTATAGTAAGTGTATAGGGTATGTACCTTAATATGCTCAGCTCATAATTTTTGTGTACAAGTGAAGCGGCTACCAAGCACTGCAGCCCCCCAAAAATAAGATTTAAGATCATGTTGAGTAGGAAATGGGGGTGCAGGTGTTCTATGTACATATTAATAGCACCGTGGAAGGAGGGTTGTCTAAACATATTTATAGTATGTTTGCTGGCAGTTCTACATATATGGGGCTATAATATACCTTATATACTGTATTCACCTTCTACATGTAGAACTGCCAGCAAATATACTATACTAATGAGACTCATTTAACACCATGTTTGGGCAAGACAAAGTGGCAAATGGTAGAGCTGTGCAGAATGAGAAAATTCTGAATTGATGTAATTGCAATGGAATTCTGCGAAATTCCTCAATATTTTGTGGAGATTCATCAGAATTTCACAGAAGTTTTGAAATGTATTAATTTTATCATACCTCAGCTGACAACTAATCTACAAATCTGATGTTTGGTATGATTACTTGCTGATATGTGCTCTAATGGCGTACCAGATATCTTGATATTAAGATGCATTGTCTTAAAATTATAGGTGCTCATAGTCTGTCATTTTATTTTTGTGGGAAATTTCATTACAGTTTTTATCTACATGTACCTCAGGCACCTTTGGAGAAAGAAATTTGAAACTAGGTACACATATAAACTTTGTAATAACCCTTATTCTTGCAAAACGTTATAACATTTCAATGAATGCTTTCAAAACTATATTAAAATAACTAAAATCAAAATTTTGACAAAATGTTTGGCTACCTGTAGCTTAGCCCCCTTTAAAGCTTGACACCTAAAACTCAGTGCACATACCTATGTTGCATGTTTCTCTAAATCCTGACACTGTGGATATGTTTTTTTAATTAGATGGAAATAACTAAAAATGTAATTTTGATTAAGTGTTTGGCCACCCACAACTCACCCCCTTTCATTCTAGGACTCGGAAATTTGGTACACTTATGAAAGCCATTAATACCTGTATACTTGCTAAATGTAGCATGATTTGGGTACGTACCCTGAAAATTAGACCAACATAACTGAAATTTAAAATCTGACTAAATTCTGTGGACTTTTTGAAATTTGTTAATGTGTTCATGACTTAGCATTCTATTGAGCTAGAGATCTGAAATTTTGAAGGTTTGCTTGTTGATAGATGTTCCAAGGGTGTTCCAGATATCATGATATTAGGATACAGCATGTCAACATGATTAGTGCTCAAAATATACTGCTTTATTTTCTGTGGCAAATTTCATGAAAATGTTTATCTACATATAACTCTGGCATAATAGGAGCTAGAAATATGAAACTAGGTACATATATAAATGTAGCAATAGCCCATATAACCACAAAATGTTATAACATTTCAGTGTATGCTTTTCAGAATTATACTAAACTAAAATCTACATTTTGCCAAAATGTTTTGCTACCTATAGCACAGCCCCCTTAAAAGCTTCACACTTAAAGCTTGGTGCACATAATCATGCTGCACGCTTCTCTAGTCCTGAAACTGTGTAGAAATTTTGATAAGAAATGTTAAAATAAGATGGAAAAAATTGTGGCTACCCACAACTCATCTACCTTTCAATCTAGGATTCTTACATTTGGTACAGGTATGCAAGCCATTAGCATCTGTATACTGTACCTGCCAAATTTGGTGTTACTTGAATATGCACTTTACAAACTAGACCAAAATAAATAACATTTAAAATCTGGCAAAATTCCATCAAGTGTTTGTAAAAATTCCATGAAATTCCTCAGAATAAGAATGGTAATTCTGTGGGCATTACACCAGCAGAACTTTATGTTCTACACAACTTTAGCAGGAGGCCATGAAATGTTACCCAGAGATGTGTTTGCTACAGTACAGTCCCATAAAAAAAAAACCTCTCCCAAATACATGTCTAGCCTGCTCTTTAAAAAATACAGAGCAATACAATGTTCTGTACTTTTAAATCACCCGAAGAGGAACTATTTCATTCATAGTATGGAAAGATTGTTTGAAAAGAATTCCATAGAGTATAAGATGACTAACCTTCTACCTTCAGGGTCTCTAGTTAAGTGTAGATATTTTTATGTTTGCTTCATGCATGTGCAAGAAACATAGTGCCATCATCCGAGTTTTCAGAGGTGTGTCACCCCCTCTTCCAATTCAGTCAGTGTGTTGGCAGGCGCAGCCCCAGTCCGCCAATGCATGCTGGAGCTGTCTATGACAGCTCCAAAATGGAGTGGCGTACAGTTGAAAAGGAGAGCTAAGCTTCAGTGAGCAGCGATAAGATATCGCCTGCTCATGCACAGCTCCCCACACACACACAAACACAGCATACGCATACTGCATGCTGCCCCCACGCACACGTATAGCCTTGACGGGGTGCCCAATCCCCGTCGGCTGTGCTGCGCTCCCCAAAGCCTTCCACATGCCTGCATGGGTGCCCACCCCAGTGTGGCAACTCATAGGCTGTAACCCGATGGGGTGCCCAACTCCCATCAGCTCCACTGTCCTCAACCCCGAGTACTGGGTGCCAGCTGGGAGCCCACCCCAGCGTGGCAATAGATCTTATGGCTGACGAGGGTGCCCAATCCCATCGGCTCCACGCCCCCCAAACCAGCCTCTTGTGCCATGCTGGGAGCCCACCCCAGCATGGCAAACATCCCAGCCATCAATTTAAAAACCTGTAAATTAAAAACGGTTCCACGCAGTCTCCCGCCCCACAACCCGCACCCACTCACTGTGCACCCTGCCTCCCACACCCCCTCACGTCATACTTACCTCCGGAGTCCAGCACGATGATCTTCGGTGGACCGGGAACATGTCTGCACTCTTCAAAGCCGACCGCGAACTGAGGAAATGCCGGTAAGCTGTATAATGGGATAGATAGGAATTTTTCAACTTTGTTGCATTTCTCAGGCATTTTTTGGAATTTTTGCACCAAATTTTCAACATGGGGTTTTTGGGACCTCTTCTCATGAATGCTGTCACTATCATGGCGTTATTCAGGTCAGAAGGGTGATTTCTCAGTCACTGCGCAAAATCACCTTTCGGGACCAATTAACAAAATGACACTGCCAGTGTTCATAAGGTGGGCTCTCAAGAAGTCTATTTTGAAAATTTGGTGGAAAAATTCCTAAAAATGACTGTTTTACGAGCTTGCGTTGCACAGTTCCTACGCACGCTCGTAAGTTCACGAATTTTCAATTTTTCACTCCAGATTTTCAACATTTCCATTTTACCACACCTTCTTATGAGTAGTACAGCTGTCATTTTTCACATCTCACCCAAAACATGTTTCTGTCCATGTAGCGCACAATGGCGCAGTCGGTGTGCGAAATCAATGTACGGGACAAATTAAGAAAATCACAGTGACACTGTTCATGAGCAGAGATCTTACAATGGCTATGTTGAAAATTTGGTGAAAAAATTCCAAACAAGCATTTGTCAATGCCGAACGCTCACTTGCAGGTATTTGCAGTGGTGTTTGTAATGTATGGTGCTTTACCCTAATGCCCTGTCACGATTGCTGGTATTTGCACAATAAATTTTCAGCATGACTTTTGTTACCCCCATTGTGCACTAAGCGGAAACACGTTTTGGGCAGGATGGAAAATGACAGCAGTACTGCTCATAAGGAAGTGTGGTTAAATGGCAATGTTGAAAATCTGGGTGGAAATATTGAAAATTCAGAACCCACGAGCGGTGTGGAACTGTGCAACACACGCTGTGAAACAGTCATTGTTAGGAATTTTTTCACCAAATTTTCCACATTGGCATTTTAAAACCTCTGCTAATGAACAGTGTCACTGTGATTTTCTTACTGTGTCCCATACATTGATTTTGCACGCCGACTGCGCCATTGTGCACTACATGAGTGGAAACACATTTTGGGCAGGATGTGAAAAATGACAGCTGTACTGCTCATAAGGAGGTGTGGTAAAAATGGCAATGTTGTAAATCTGGGAGTGAAAATATTGAAAATTCATCATTTTCATATCTCACCCAAAATGGGTTTTTCACTTATGTAGCATTAAATGGAAGTAGTGGTGCAAAATCAATGTATCGGGACAAATTAAGAAAATCACAGTGACACGGTTCATGAGCAGAGGTCTTAAAATGGCTATGTTGAAAATTTGGTGAAAAAATTCCTAAAATGACTGTTCTGAGGTGTTGCGCGAGTTCCTATGCCTTCGTGGTTTCGCAATTTAATATTTTCATCTAGATTTTCAACATTGCCATTTTATTACACTTCCTAACGAACATTACAGCTGCCATTTTTCATATGCGCTCAAAATGTGTTTTTGCATATGCTTGACAATGGTGCTATTGGTGTGCGAAAAACAATGTTTGGGACAGATTAAGAAAATCACAGTTACACTGTTCATGAGCAGAGGTCTTAAAGTAGCTATGTTGAAAATTTGGTGACAAAAGTCCAGAAATGACTTGTGTTACTTAGTGAGCATTGGCGTAGTTTCCACGCGACCGTAAGTTCAGCGACTTCGTAATATTTTAAGTCCAGATTTTCACCAGTGGTATTTTTCCACACTTCCTTATTTACAGTACAGCTGTCATTTTTCACAACATGGCCGAAGTGTGTTTTCACTCTTTCAGCGCAGAGATGCATAATCACTGTGGGAAATCATTGTTTGGGACAGATAAAGAAAATCACAGTGACACTGTTCATAATCGGAGGCACCAAAATGCCTGAGTTGACAATCTGCTGTAAAAAAATCCCCAACCTAATTATATTACGGTGTCGTTGCACAGTTTCTATATGCTGTTCATTGACTTCACCATTTTTTTATATTTTTACTGCAGATATGCAACATTGCCATTTTTTACACGTCCCCATGAACAGTACAGCTGTCATTTTTTGCATCCTGTTCAGAATGTTTTTGCACCTGTGGTGCTAAATGCTGTAGTTGCTGTGCATAAGGAGCTTTCGGCTAACAAACTGATATTCCCCCTGTTCATGAGGTAGGGTCACAAAAAAACTATGTTGAAAATTTGGAGTGACAATACCTGCCTGAGGTATTAGGGTTTCCAACCATAACGCCCAACCCTGTAGACAATGACAGGCATCAGGGGTGTGACTTGGGATTCTTGCCTGTGATGCTCATACCATTCCACGCCCTGCAGCCAGTGAGAGGCATCGAGGTATGCCTTGGACTCTTCTGCCCCAAAGTTCACCCCATTCTCCTATATTGCACCCATCTCACCATATTTCCTAATGGAATGGGGTGTGAATAAGGGCCAAAGACCCCAAGGAACACCGTGACACTTGTCAGTGTCTGCAGGGTGGGGTGTGGTGAAATGGCATGGCCGTAATGCCTGATGACCCAAAGGCACACCCCAATGCCTGTCACTCTCTGCAGGGTGGTGGTGGGATTGGCTTCAGTTCAATACTTCACTGCCATTCCTATTACGCAGCTCTGTAACTTCTACACTACCACTGCCAATGCCAGCAAGCAAACATTCGGCATTGACAAATGCTTGTTAAAGTTATAACCATTCTTTTGTTTGCAGATAACCAACCTAATGACTTAATTGCTCCTATGTTACTGTAGGTGGATAAGGGAATAATGGAGGAGTGTTGGTGAGCAGCTGTCCTCACAGTTAATGCCACTGTCAATTGCAGAGGGGTGCAAGAGTCGCTTCTGCGACCTACTTTTTCCCCGAGTCAGTCCAAGTGTAGAAATCTGGGACTAAGTCATATTTCATACTTTACTAGGTGACTTTATTTATGGTGTCATTGTCTTGTTGAAAATCTCAACTCTCACATTTACACATTGCCAGTGCCCTAATTATATGATTTGCATTTTAGCACACTATCTACCTGTGATAAAATCCGGAACCTAGGCTTTCATACAGTGGATGGCAGAGTCAGTGCTGAATGTCTGTCTCAGAAGCCTCCTGACTTGTTGAAGGTGGTTGGTCCCTGCTGCTATAAGACTGCCCATTTGTGGCCACCAGGGAGGGTGATGTGTGAGCAATAATACACTACTCTGGGGGGATTCCACATTCAGTGGGATTCAGGATATTCACATAGGGTGTGGTGGTGTCATATGTCCTTTCCTTTGCCAGCAAGTGTCAGGCTGTATGATGGGTTGGTCTATTTGTAACCAATACTCACTGTTCAGAAGTCTCTCCCTTAAAGTGTTGTACTCTGGTGAGGTGGGGGAAGTGAATACAGGTGGAAAATAGGTGAAAACAGTGGGGGTATGCTGACAGAAGATGCTGCTACACACTTTTTTGCCTACTTGTGGTTCAAGACCTCTAGATCCCCTGCCTTCCTCTCCAGTTGTGACTGTTCTGACTGTCTCTCCTTTCAACTGGCCTGTCCTACCCTGAAGGGTAAACTCAGGACAGAATGTGTGGGGACAGAGAATAGGTATATGAAAGCCAGAGGCAAGTTATCCAGTAGTCATTGCATCTTGGGTTTCTGGACTGCCCAAAGGAGAGCCTGGCCTGGTAATTGGAGAAAAGGGAGAAATGGAAAGTAAAAGCAAATCACAAACATACAGTTATATACAGACAAACAGTTTTAGAAAGGATAGAAGACCATTGGTTTCTATGTTTCAGCAACTCAGTGAAAGTACCCTGTCATCCCCTGTTCTTCAAAGTAACTGTTGAGTTTGAAGCTGAATAGTGTTACAGTGTCTGCTGATACCATCTACTCTGCTAGTCTGTTCCATGTACTCACCAATTGTTCTGTGAAGTAATTCTTCCTGACATCTTCCTTGGATCTTCCTTTTTAATATTTTTATTAAGTCCCTATCGGCTGGGTGTAGGAAGCCCTTAAGTCCCTAAAAAAGGACAAATCTCCTGGTCCTGATGTTATCCATCCCAGAGTACTGTGGGAGTTGGCTGATGTTTTGACGGCACCACTGGTGGACCTTTTCAACATGTTACTGCAGTCAGGGAGGGTACCCAGGGATTAGAGGAAGGAACATGTTGTACCCATTCATAAAGGGGGTTCGAGGGATGAGCCAGGGAACTACAGACCCATCAGTCTGACATCAGTGATGGGTAAGATATGGAAAGCATTCTTATGGAGAGACTAGGGGGGTTCCTGGAGAAAAAGGGATACCTGGTTGACTGGCAGCATGGGTTTGTGATAGGGAGATCATGCCAGACTAACCTTGTAGAGTTCTATGAATGGGTAACATCAGCACTCTATCAGGGGAGACCAGTGGATGTACTGTTTCTGGACTTCAGTAAAGCATTTGATTTGGTCCCTCATATGGGACTACTGCAGAAACTGAGGAGGATGGGGATGGGGATGGTGATGGGGATAGGACTGCTGATAGTTAGGTGGATTGGAAATTAGCTTTCTGAGCACACCCAGAGGGTAGTGGTGAGGGGGAGGTCTCATCTTCTGGGGAGGTCTTGTCTCCTATGGAGGTCATTAGTGGGGTCCCACAGGGATCTGATCTGGGGCCATTCCTGTTTAATGCCTACATCTCCGATATCATGGAAGATATTGGGTGTAATTTGAGTCTCTTTGCTGATGACTCCAAGCTGGGGGCTGTGGTGGAAGGGGAGGTTGGCACTTCAAGGGAATCTGGATACTCTGGAAAGGTGGTCATGCACCTGGGCAAGGTGCAAGGTGCTACACCTAGGGCAGGGGAACCACAAATATGAGTACACCCTGGGAGGGGATGTATTACAGGCTTCGGCAGGGGGAAAAAGACCTGGGAGTACAAGTGGATGTCAACGTGAATAATTTGGAGCAGTGCAGGAGGGCTACGGTCAGGGCAAATAGGATGCTGGGCTGCATCACCAGGGGATTACCTTGAGGAATGGGGAAGTGATTTTGCCGCTGTACAATGGCCTGGTTAGACCACACCTCGAGTACTGTGTACAGTTCTGGTGGCCGCACCTAAGGAGAGACATCCAGCTCCTAGAGAGGGTACAGAGGAGGGCAACCTGAATGATCAGGGAATTGAGAGATATGACATACGAAGAGAGACTGGAGGAGCTCAACCTGTTCTCACTGGAGCAGAGGAGGGAGAGGGGAGATATGATTGAGGCTTTCAAGTACCTCAAGGAAGTAAATAAGGTAAACCATGATAGCATCCTTCAGCTGAAGAAGGGTGGAGCCACCAGAGGGCACGGTTGGAAGATTGGAAGATTGAGGGGGGAAGGCTTACCCTTGACACGGGTGCCTCTGCTGCTTCAAGCAGCCAGGTGGACCCCTTCTGTCTGCTGGCTGCCTTCCTTGCTGTACTGCCTACCGATCACCAGACTGAAGCTTCACCCTTGACACGGGTGCCTCTGCTGCTTCAAGCAGCCAGGCGGACCCCTTCTGTCCACCGACTGCCTTCCTCGCTGTACTGCCCGCCAATCACACTGGTAACTGCAGAAACTGTACGCTGCAGAAACTGGACTGTCCAGAACCATTGACTCTGCCTGCTGATTGACTGCTGCAGTTCTTTAATTCTTTGCTACTGCTGTTTCCTCTCTGGACCTTAAGCTAATGTTATATTCTGATTGTGGTACTTGTTAAGTCTCTCCAAATTGTCTTGTAAATCCTAACTTAAACGTGAACCTAAGCCTGTTTACAGCAATTTTGCACTCCAAGAGTAGTTTGAAGTGCACGTTCATTTAGGCTGCAGGTTTGTAGATTGTAAAATATTACAGCTCTCTTTGTTTTAAGGTCCAGTGGTAAGCTACCGTGGATCAGAAACTAAGTTTAAAGTGATACAGTTTTTTCTGTTTAGACCAGATTCCATTTGAGTCACAGTTGTAAGCTTTGCCCTGCAAATAATTCAGTTTCTCCTTCACTTTCTGTCCTTCTGTCTCCTTGCTGGTTGAATTTTAATGCTCACCCTCCCATCCCCCACCTCCAGCCTTTATTAAATACTCTCCCTCCCCCCTCGGCACCACCTCTAGCAATGTTCGTCCTCCCCTCTCACTAATATTGCAACTCCTCTTAAAGATACAGAGTGCAGCTATTAGGCCTAACACTTGTCCTGTCTTCCCTTTAAAGACGTCATCCTATTTTCACCATCTGCTTGCCTTTCAGCTTTGCTTAGTTCCTGCTCTGCTATCTACTGTGCATTTCCATACCTGGGCTTCCTCTCTTGCTACCCCAAGTAATTTTCAAGTTGCCTTGGTACCCCCTGCCCTAGCTAATAACATCCTATCTTAACCTACATTTTATATCTTAAAATAGATCCACTGTGCCTGATCGTGCTCCCAGTGAGCGGCGCGGCTAATCCTGCCAGCTGCCCGTACCTTCATCCTCCTGACGAACAGGACACCTTCAAATCCGGTTAAGTGTCCGGGCTGGCACTGTGCAGGTTTGAAAGGCGGCCACCTGCTACCACCCACCTTTAATTGGACTGCTGCTCTCTGCTCGGCCACTGTTTGGCCCTGCCTTTTCTCTGTCAGATTATCAGTCTCTGGGCTTCGGCGCCCTCTGCTTTGCATTGACTTTTGTCAAACACTACTGCTATCTGTCTAGTCTCCCACTGGTTCCTTATAAAATTCCGTCACTAGGGGTGCCGTCTAACATATCTTGAATATGTCTTCATTTCCTCACTGTAATCTTTACCACAAGTAGAGCCTCCGGCTGGTCTGCTTTCCTAATTAACCTTTGTGGGGCTTTACTTTCTGCTTCTCTGATCCACTTCTTCTAAATAATTGCTACACTAGCAGGAAACACTTCGTTGTTTTTGCTATGTCTCTAATTTTGGCCAAGGGTTAAAATGGTGGAACACAGTCACCCTTGGCAGTGTTAATTTTACACACACTATCTCTTTATCCCTAAGAGCTAATCATCTGTCTCAGTATACCACTAGCCTTCCTACCCAAGTCAAATAGTAACACTATGGCGAAGTATAGTCTGCTATGGGCACTCTTGTCATTTGTCCGTTTACTCAGCCTGGACACTGCCACATGGGCACTCCCATGTAACCAAATAGCAAAAGACTCCTCAGAGGCTTACCACAACTATATTTTCTCTAACTTGATTGCAGAGACAAAGCCTGATCTGCAACCTAACCCTATTCTCCTTGTTAGAGGCAGCATCTATTACCCCTATATGCCAGGAGGAAGCTGCCATGGAGATGTGCTTTCACCCTAACCTGCCACTGTGCAAGGCTTTGGTTCCTTAGCCATGATCATTATTCTGCTATTTGGGGACGTCAAACTAAATCCAGGTCCACCTACCTGTTTCTTTTCCCCAAATGAGTTATCTGGCATGTCCAAGAAAGGATTATTAATTGCCCATATCAATATTAGAAGTCTTACCTGTCACCATGAGGAACTCGAGGCCTGGGTGAAACTCTACAATCCTGATGTACTCTGTCTCACAGAAACTTGGCTAAAACCTGGAATACCTGATGACGTATGCTCCTTGCCTAACTATTTCCTGTTCCGGCTGGATAGATCCTCATCCAAGTGTGGAGGTGGAGTTGCCCTATTCTTCAAAAACCACCTCAACAACTCTGTTGTCCTGGCATCTGCCTCTCCCACAGTGTGAAAATTCATACAGGCAACTATTGTATTGGTGGAAAAGAAGCTTCATATTATCTGTGCCTATAATCCCCCTGCTGGGGGAATAGTAGGTCTTCAAGAACTCCTTGACATCACCTCCCAGACTTTAAATCATAATGAGGCTGTCATCCTAGGTGATCTTAACCTCAATTGGTTAGGGTCAGCTCAAATATCCTTGCAATCACTCACGCTTAGTTATAATTTTCGCCAGTTGATCTCTGAAGCAACTAGAGCCACGTCATCCCATCAAACGGGTACACTCCTAGACTGGGTGATGGTTAACCATATGGAACTTGTGTCAAAAGCAGGAATCCTTGCAGATGCACTAACAGACCACTCACCCACTTTTTGGATCCTATCTATGGTTGCGCCTCCATCTCCTCCATCAAGACTAATCATGTTTACAAATATAGCTCAT
Organism: Neoceratodus forsteri; assembly: GCA_016271365.2. NCBI lineage: Eukaryota > Metazoa > Chordata > Ceratodontiformes > Ceratodontidae > Neoceratodus > Neoceratodus forsteri. Next base: position 384,136,647 of record JADMNL010000024.1, on the reverse strand, counting down.
ATTGACAAGGATGCATTTCTCTATGATGTCTCCAATGTTGATTGGACAGGTATCTATCAAACAAAGGATGTGGAGGTTGCTCTACAGATATTCATAAATGAATTTCTTACCATTCAATATAAACATGCCCCCAAGACTACTAGGAACATCAGAGGAAAACAGACAAGGTGGCTGCATAAAGACCTCCTTGCTAATCTGTGCCAGAGCGACAAGCTTTGGATTCGCTACAAACAAACTGGCCTACAGTCAGATCTTATTGTCTATCGTGAACTAAGGAACAGATGTAAGAGACAAGTTAGAGTTGCTAAAAGCAAATACTGCAAGGACCTTCTACAAAGCTCAACCTGTGACCCAAGGGAATTCTGCGCCCATGTCAAAACATTTCTCGGTACCTCGCAGTCGGTCACTTCTGATGAAATGATCATAAATGGGGCACATTGTAATGACCCTAGGACCATCTCAAACAGTTTTAACAATCTTTTCTCTGATCTGTCATACTATACCTTGGCTTTACAGCCTAGTGGATCGCACTGCAATCTACCTACCACACTACCATCAGACAACCATACTGTCCTATTGTATGATGCCCCTCCAGCACCACCATTCTAGTTCAAGGCTACATCAAGAGCAGAAGTTCTGAAATTACTGAGATCCATATCTGCCAATACCAGCTCTGGTTCTGACTCATTGGAACCTGGCCTTCTTAAGCTGGTTGCTCCACTCATTGCCTCTCTGATTACCAGAATCTACACTTTATCCCTTATCCATAGCACTGTGCCAGACCTATGGAAATCTGCAAGAGTAACGCCTGTCTTTAAAAAATGTGACCAAAAGAACATGGCCAATTACAGACCTATAGCAATTCTCTCTGTCCTTAACAAGATCCTAGAAAAAGTAGTTGCATCACAGACCATTGACTACCTTACACGCTACAATCTCCTCTCAGACACTCAGCATGGTTTCAGAAAAGGTCATAGCACCACCAAGGCTCTTCTTCAACTACTGATATTCTGTCCAACATGGACTCTGGAAAACTCACAGGTGCCATCTTTATTGACTTCACTAAGGCTTTCGACCTTGTAGACCATCCTCTGCTTCTCTCCACTCTCCATAAATTCCATTTCTCTACCCCTGTTGTGGACTGGTTCTGTAGCTACCTGTCAAACAGGTCGCAAGCTGTCAAATTTAACTCCTTCCTGTCCAACAGATCTACTATCAACCTTGGTGTCCCCCAGGGCTCTATCCTTGGGCCCCTTCTGTTCTCAATTTTTATCAACAATGCAGCTGAGGTCCTGGAATCCTGCTCAGCTATTCTCTACGCTGATGACCTGGTCATCTACACTAGTTTTTCTAGTATTGCCTGCATAAACACATCACTTACTTCAGATTTCAATTAGGTCTTAGACTGGCTACTAGACTGTAAGCTTGTACTAAATGAAAAGAAAACAAAAGCCATGCTCCTAGGTTCTGCACTGAATATTAAGACCTGTTCTAGTTTGCTGGAGGTTCTTCACCCAGGAGGATTTCCACTTGAAAATGTTACTTCCTTCAAGTACCTTGGGATCCTCCTGGACCAGTCCCTGGATTTTAATCTTCACATTCAGTCCTCGTGCAAAGCTGTAAACTCGAAACTAGGAGTAGCTTACAAAACAAGCTACCTGCTTACACCCTCAGCCAAATTAGCAATTGCCCCAGGTATTCTGCTCCCAACCCTTACTTATGGCGCCTCTATTCTTACCTCTGCCCATAAAACCTCCCTACTAAAATGGGACTTAACTTATAACAATATATGCCGATTTGCCTCTTCGTCTCCTCAACTCAAACATCACTGCCTTCTTTATAAGGATTTGAATTGGCTCTCACCCTCTGCCAGTAGACAATACTACCTTGGATCACTAATGTACTCGGTCATCTGGGAAAAAAAAACCATCCCAGCTGGCAGCATTGCTGGTCCCTCAACCAGCCTCCCATGGCCTGTGATCAGCTGACAAATCCTTGCTTTATGTTCCGAGATGTCGGATGACTAAAGGCACAGGGGCCTTCCAGTTCTCTGCTCCCAGGCTATGGAATGCTTTTCCACTTAACCTCTGGCTATCTCAGTCTCACTTTGGATTTAAATGTGAATATCGTCGTTATCTATCCTTAGCTGATGCTTGTTCATGCTTTGACCCAACCTGAAGCTCCTGAGACTTACCAGTAATGTCACCCCTGCTCTAATCCAGCTCCAAGACTGTCTCCTCTTCCCTTCCCCATATTTTTCCTTCTCTTTGTAAATAACTTCTTGACTACTAGCTCTCTTCCTTCTCGAACCTTGTTGCTGACCATCCACTGTTGTTTTGCCAATTACCACCCCTGACCTTCCTTCTGTCAGTCTATCTTGTTATGTTTGAACATTCCTCACATTTCTCTCTATATAACCTTACTATCTTATTAACCTTTTCACTCCACAGGTCGGGTCCATGGTTTCTGCACTTATTATATATCTTACTGCCATTATCTGTATAATGCTTGCCATTATTTTTTGTTGTTTCTACCCATTGTATTTTTGTAGCACTGCTGTACTGTTCCTCTAACATAGAAACATAGATTTTGACAGCAGATAAGGACCGCTTGGCCCACCCAGTCTGCCCATTTCCTACCTAATGGATAAGCTGCAGATCCTAGTTAACCAGCAGCCTACTTCTTCCTACCCCACCCCTAGAATTGCCTTATGACTGTCCCATGCATGCTTGAATTCCACCACTGTTTTGACTCCACAACCTCTCGGAAGGCCGTTCCATGCATCCACAACCTCTCTGTGAAAAATACTTCAAATTACCTCTGAGCTGCCCCCTTCTATCTTCAAATTGTGCCACCTTGTTCTTGCACACCTCTTTTTGAAAGATGCTACCCTCTTGGACTTTGTTGATTCCATGAGGGTGCTTGAAAGTTTCTATCATGTCCCCCCTCTCCCTCCTTTCCTTGAGGCTATACATATTCAGCTCCTTAAGTCTCTCTTCATATGTCTTCTGGTGCAGACCCTGCACCATTTTAGTTGCCCTCCTCTGGACAGCCTCCATCCTGTCTATGTCTTTGCGGAGATTGGGTCTCCAGAACTGCACGCAGTACTCCAGATGGGGCCTCACCCTATTTGTATTACTGTACCCATGTTGCTGTTGTTCAACTGTTCTCCTTTTGTTGTACTCTCTTGGGTCATGCCTGAAAATAGGCATTTTATGGCTAGTGCACCTACCCAGTTAACAAAAACTAAATAAATAAATAAAAATAAATAGTGGGGAAAGGAGGAGGAGGTACTTCACCGAGAGAGTGGTGGAACCATGCAATGAGCTGCCCAAGGAGCTGGTACAGGTAGCTATGGTGGAAGAGTTCAAGAAAGGATGAGATGGGTATAGGCAAGGGGTGAACCAGAGGAGGGCTTGCATGGGGAGGGAGGGGGTGTGATGAGGGGAAGGGTAAGAATGAAAGGAACCTGGATGATGGCTACAGAACTCAATCAGGGTGCTGAGGCCTAGCAGACTTGATAGACCATGTGGCCTACTCTGCTGGTGTGTTTAGTATGTTAATATGTTAGTATTATCTTTGCTGATGTACATCTCCATCTTTGGCCTCAGTGTTTACAATTACAGGGTATTTACTCTCTTACATACTCGATGATACTGTGTTGCCACATACATTCTGCTTTGTGCATATAACAGCAAATGAGCTTAAAAAGACTAAAAAGTAACAAATGGAGAGCTCTGGTGCCAGAAATCCAGCTGGATGCCTTCTTGTTGTTAGTCCTGTCAGCATACTCAACTGAAAACAGGTTCTACTAAACAAAAGGCGAATACATTCGTGAGAATTATAAAAGTGTTTCACAAATGTTTCCAAATTTTTACAATAAATGATAAATCCAGCAAACATGATTCCTTGTCAACACACCTGGACAATTAATGCTGTATTCTGCTAACATCAGTTGGAGTTTTGCTGAAGTTAACCACTCGCCTTATAGTGATATGCACTGTGGCATTTGCAGGTAACAGTAGCTGGAAATAGTGATGTATGGACTGGTAGCTACTGGACTTTGTTTAATTTATTAATTCTTGGTGCATTTCCATTGTCTTCCGACAGTTGCTCTAATGCTGCAAATATTTGTGCCTAATTTTAATTTGTTCTCATGCAACTAAAGTGCTGAAAGAAGTTATCGTCACATGTCTTTAAAGAAGCCCACACGTATCCTCCCACAACATAAGAAGAAAGAGAATTCACTGCTGTCTGGAAAGGTATCAGCTGTGACCAGGTCTTATCTTCCCACACCAACATCCCCTGGTGGGTGGGACTATCGCCATGCAGTGTGCACAGGGCACATAAATTCCCCTTTCACTTCCGATAAGAGGAGGTGCATGAATTGCCCTTTTCAGTCTGCTGCTGGTGTGCAGCCAGTCTTTATCTCTAGTTGAAGGAAGTGAAGGCAGAGCAGAACAGAAATGGGAATAGTTCCTTCATGATATTATTGGTGGTGTTGGGAACTAAACACCACAGAACACTTAAAAGAAAAAAAAACTATACTGATAAACTGTAAATTGGAAACAGATGTTCAGACTTCAGGTTATCTGCTTTAAAAACAGCTAGTTCATTTTATGGGGAAAGCAGAACACATAGTAAAATGATACAAATGAGAGAACATCTGAAATGATTTTCCAGCAGTTTCTTAAGTGAAACTGTTTCATAATTAGCCTTCTATAGAAATAACTTCCATTTTTGGTTATACATATTATATGATCTATTTATTATGATTATTGTTATCCATGTACTGCTGCTGTAACATTTCCATAGGACCATTTTACAAATTAGGCATTATGCCTAAATGTGGCATCCTAGTGTATGACATTTCAAATAAAATATGATAATTGCATAAATAATATTGGATGTGGTATTGTATATTATGAGTTTGGTTTTACACACCTGAGGTAAGATCACATAAACCATGAGTGTGACGCACTATGAGGGTGTGTAAAAAAAGAAAAGAATAATATAGCACCCCATTCTTTATTTTACACAATTGATGGTTGGTTTAGTGCTGTGTGTTAATAATAATAAAAAAAAAACAATGGCTATTTTCCTTTCCTGGGGCATTTTGTTTCTGTGAGTATGAGAGGATGGTGGCTTTCATCTTCTGTTTGACTGGCTGACACCCACACCATAATAATCGGGTTCAATTCTGTAACAACCAGCCAGATATTATGGTATTAGAAAGTGGTGTCAGTCCAGTCAATAAATGGGCTCACCAGTACAATAATTATATCAGAGTACAGTATGACAAATGAACTGACTGGAAAAGATTATTTCTATAGTGAAAATTGAATCTATATTTTTACAATTAATGGGTCAAGTCTTAAACAGAATAATTATATTCTAATTTGCATTTGCTGAAAAAACAAATATGTTGCAGGTGATACAATTTATATATGCTGATATGTACAGTTACTCTTATAAGTGTGCATTCTGAACTTCTTGAGGTGTTCAGGCATAAAAATTACCTGAGAAGAAACTTGGACAACCATGGGAGACATGGAAACTGTTCTGTATATTTGTTGAACATTTCTGTTTTTAAAAACTGAAATTTAAATTTAAAAGCAAAATGTTTTACTTTAAAAAAATTAGATAAACCAGTGTGGCCATGGTCAGTTCATCAATGCAGCTGTAGAACACCCACTCATGTTGCCAGTGAGCTGGGTTTGGAAATGATCAAGAGTCATTATAGGCCAGCTGGTGAGAGGAGGACGACTGAGTGTCCCAGGGGATGCTCTCCTCCTCTAGGGAGGGCAGATGTCAGATGTCACCATGGCAGTGCCATCTGGGTGATCACTGGTGGAGTTGCATGGCAGTGCTGCAGCCCTGGTGGGATGTCAGATGGTGCTACATTCTGTTGCTTATGTACATGTGCACCCTTGCTGCTGATATCCCAGAGGTGGGGAGGAAAATATGAAATGCCTCAGACCCAGCAGAATGGCATCAGGTCCCCAGGGCCCATACTATTAACTTTGTTGCAACCCTCCACTTGAATTTAAACTCTGCTTGGGGGCCAAGATTCCACCCCAGTGGTCCCAACATGAAGGATAAAAGCAAGAGTAAGTCTGGGAAGAAGACAGGTCAGGGCACTGTGGGAGATCAAGCAGATGGGGGTCAGTCAGAGAAACAAGGGTGTAAACAATAAAAATATGGAAAGAAATCCCTGTGGGGATATGGATATGACGTCAACTGAAAGTAGAACTTCAGAATTTTAGAACTATTACCACAAGACACCCTCTTACGGTTATGAAAGTACATGGAGTGTTGACTAAACAATCCTGATTGGCTAAGAATGATGCTATGATTTATCATGGACCAGCAAAATTGTTTTTGAAACATGATTTTGAAAGTTAGCATATACTCTGTTCATCAGTTCAGTGGAAACAGAGCTCAATTTCATGCCAGATAAACAAAATGGATGTTGATTCAATTGAGTGTCAGAGCAGACAGTGCAAATATCTCTGTGTGTCTGAGTCAGTTTTGATTTGTAAAAACAGGCAGAAGGGTTGCAGAATATCCCATGTCATTTTGGAAAGAAGCAATATGTATCTTCATTCCCTGCCACTTACTGCTGTCCATCTTCAGCAGCCCCCCCCGGCCACCCAATCTCCTTTCCTCTCCCATCCTCTGAATACCTACTGGGACAGAGGGAAGGCAACTCCACTAGCAAAGAAGAAGGAGGAGCCTACCCTCACTCTCCCTTTTAAATCCTTTCCTTTTTGTGGACTTATTCCTTCTCCAGTCCTATCCTTTCTTTTGTCCCATCCCTTTCCGTTTCGACCTTACTCCCAGCATTCCCCCCCACTAGCCCTCAACTCCTCCTCTTCTCTTCACCCCCACTCCCCCACCCACTCCTTGCCTGCCCAATACTCAGGGTCAGGTGACCCCATGCAACAGAGATTGCCTTTCAAACAGGCAACGCATTTTGTCATGAGATCCCCTCCTTTGAACTAATACACACACATTTTTACTGGGTGATTAGTCAGCATCTTTATTAACCAAACTTACATCTCTTTTCATTTCACCACATACAGTATATATATGTATACATACTGTACATTATATTTACATAAGTATGTCTCAAATTATTACATATTATTACATCACTTCTTATCCATTATAGTCAGATGCACACCTAAACTACCTTTCAGCCCTCAGGTGCACACCCAGTTTGTGTTCTTTCTTTTTATCCTAGCCCAGTATCCCCCAGGTCCCATTTTCCTTTATTCTGTTCCATTTCCCTCCCTCCCCCTCCCACCCCCCTTTCTTTTCTTTCCTTTCTTTCACTAGCCCATCTCCAGCTATTGTGATGGAATGTGGGCTTCCCCCCATGTGTAAAACCCTTGTTCCATTCTTCCAGAGTCCCTTCCACCTGTAAGTTGATCAACTCTAACCTTATATCAGTCAGGTACACAATCTGGCCGATAAAGCTCTGAACACCCCTGAGAAATGCCCCAATTTGTTATTACCATACCCCCAGCTCCATAACCATTACTGAAACATTTCTATTCAGCCTCTTCCTATCCCCATGAATGGCCTTAACATCACACGCTTGAGGCCAAACCCTCCTAGGCACCATTTCAGACCAACCAATTACCACACCCAGCCACAACTCCTTATTTGCTCAATGTCCTCTTTTATTTCCCACGTAATATTCATCCATGGTCTACCTCCCAAATAATTGGCCCCAAACGAATAATCAAAACATCTAGCTTAGGAAGTTTCACTCTCAAGTCCTCTAACAATGGCAACAGTTGGGCCCATCTCATGCCCCGAATAACTCTCCAATGCACCTTCACTGCTCCCAAACTCATCTGTAGTTGCCTCCCCCGAGCCTCACCGCTGCTCTTCTCCCCACCCAGTAAATGAATAAATGGCCACAAATCCATATATCAGTATTTCTCCTTCTATCTGACACTGAAAGAACAAAATTTGTTCAATATCTCTCCGATGTATGTTTTATAACCCTCATGTCCACCTTCCCACCTGCTTTACCATCTCTGCTGACCCACCCTTAGCAGCTGTCTCACAAGCTGCCCCTATCCTAAATGAATAGGATGAAAACCCCACTGTAACCTCACCCAGAATTTCCAAACCCTACTTTAAAACTGCCACCAGCTGGTAACTGGTGACTGGCTCTGCATTACCATGAACAAACAGTGGCCTGTCACATGGTGGTCTGGCCACCCTGAATTCCCACATGGTTCTTACCGGACACACTTGCCCTATTGCTTGTTTTTTGATCATCACCTTTACCCCATTCCCTGCCTGGTCCATCTTGGACCTGCTCAACCACAGCTCCACCCTATCCTCAAACCATCGCACCTCCTTCCATAGCAGACCTCTTTGCCCTCCTCCCCAGGCAACCACCTCACTAACCCTGAATGCTCCATGAAACATCATCAAGAACACCACTGAAAAGAGGCACTTTTTATAGTGTGAATGGCATATATTCCCCAATGTCCCCACTAACTCCCAAGGAGGCACTCTGAAATTGGACACCTACCATCACAGGTCTTCCATTTTATCCTCTGCCACCCTTGCATCATCCTTCTAACCACTGGAGTTCTACGAGTTCCCCCCAGCACTTCAAGGTGCACACCAGCCCTACTGCTGCCAGGTAGCTCCCTATGAATGAGTGAGCTATCCCTTATTCCCAAGTCTGCACTATAAACCATATAACTTGTGCTTCCGCCACTGGCCCACTTACCTCCATTCTGGCCTGCTCTCTGAAGGCCTGAAATGCACACCATGATCCCTTACATGCCCTCAGCATCTCGGCTGACCAAGAGCTCTAAAATAACAGCTGGGCTCGTACCATCCAGTCTTCCACACCCATCATGGAACCTTGGTTCTCTTGGCCTCTGCCCCAGGTTTGATGTCCCGCAACCTGTCCAACTGAAAATGAGAAAGGCTATCAGCCATGAAATTCCTGACCCCTAGTATGTGTCTCACTCTAAATGATGAATTCAACCTCAAACCCTGGTACAGCAATTGCCTTATTACCTTCATCACCTTCATCCTTGACAACGGTTTGACACTTGATGCTCAGGTGTCTTTCGTCATCTGGAGTGGTTTCTACTACTTAAGGAATGTTGCCCGGATTAAACCCTTAATCCCACCTGATGAAATGCCCTCAATGGTACATGTCTTCATTACATCAAGACTCGATTACTGTAATGCTGTATCCTTCGGGGTCAGCTGAGGTAACCTCCATCGACTACAGCTAGCACAGAATGCAGTGGCCAGGTTGTTGATGGCCTTTCAAGGTCCACTCATATAATCCTGGTCCTGCGTGAACTGCACTGGCTGCCTGTCAGATGGAGGATTGCCTTCAAGGTGGGCTTGCTCCCCTATAAGGCCCTATACAGTTCCGGTCCAGGCTATCTGACTGAACTACTGACCCTTGTCTGCCCTGTGCTCTCACTCTGTTCCTCCACAGAGGGCCTCCTGATAGTTCTCAGGGTGAGGCTTAAAACATCAGATAACCATGCCTTCGAGGTGGCCAGGTCAGCACTTTTGAACTCACTTCCATGGTAGCTAAGGGAGGCTCCTTCTGTGGAGATTTTTAAGTGAGGCCTTAAGGCATGTTAATTTAGAAAAGCATGTGATAGCCACTGATTTTAAGGGTGTATAGTTATATTATTTATTATTTAAATATATCGTATTAGTTATCTAGCTCTGATTTTAATTGTTATTTTTGTTAAAATCTGTTACACCTCTTTGTGAAGCACCCAGAGCCTCCAGGATTTGGCACTCAAGAAATACAATTTTACTTACTTACTTTACTTACTTATCATCCCTGATGAGGCCATCTGTCTATTCAAAACTTCCACTACTGCCTTATTGTCACACCAGAATGCCACCTTCTGATTACTGAGTTATTCCCCCCAGACCACTGTTGCTACCTATATCAGGAAGATCTCCAGAAGCGTAATATCCTACATCAGTCCTAGCTTCCTCCATTCCTCTGGTCATTGCTTTGATAATGGATTTCCCCCCAAATATGCCTCCATTCCATGGCTCCCTGCTGCATCAGTATACAATTCCAGATCAGTATTAAATATCCAATCCTCCTTCCAAAACGTGACACCATTATATTACTGCAAAAACTCCTCTCATACCACCAAATCCTCCTTCATGCCACTGGTTATATCCATCCAGTAGTGGGGCCTCCTGGCCCCCCTTGTAGCTCTTGACAATCTTCATGTGACTGCCCTGCCCAGTGCCACTGCCCTGTATGCAAAAATCAAATGCTTCAATAGTCACTGCATTACCAACAGTGACACCCTATGTTTCCAGGTGTCAGCATGGCTCAACTGGTAGCACATCCACCTCTGGACCAAAAGGTTGTGAATTCTCATCCCACTCTGGGACTGGACCCATACCTAAATGCTGGCACCCGAGTGCAGTATTAGGGGAGTGCTGCACTGTTGGGGTGTGTAGAGTGTCCTGGCCAATATTCCCCTTCCCATAAAACTGGTTCATGCAATTGTCCAGACTGTATGTGGGTGTTGATGTGTGATATGGTCACCACTGCACATTCAGTCACTTCACTACCAGTCTAGCATTGCTTGTAAATCACGTTGGGATATGTTTTTCATGAAAAGCACTATATAAATGCTGATTCTTCTTCCCTTTCACCATCCCCAGCAGCTCCCACAACTTATGCACTTTCCCCTCTAGCAGCCTAAATAAATCCTTTCTGGTGTTCACCTCTATGCCCAGGAATTCTAAACAGTGGCTTGGTCCCTCTGTCTTTCCATCCACTAATCAGAACCCCAACCTGACACACATTTCTTGAAATGGAGGCAACATCTCTACTATTCCTTCTTTCCCAAGTTCTATAAAAAGGATACGGGTGAGATATGATTACCATTAGCAACAGCAGAGTCAAAGAGGCCTAGCTCTATGCCAAAATGACATTCAGAGAGTTGGGGGTAAATCAAAATAAATCAGATTAAAGACACCCCTAAACTAGCCTAACACCTATAAGCAAGTACTAGAAAAGGAAACGTTTCCACCTCTCAGCAGCTGGAAAAACCCAACCTAACTTTCTCCTGCCTGGATACCATGCCATTGGTAGCGCCCTCGTGGCCCGCTCCCAAACTTTCTTCCTCAGGAGCCCCCTGCATGCTCTGCTGTGAGCTGCTCGCAGTCATGCTGCCCTTGCAGCCATAAATCCCTGCTCCTTTCTTCATCCTCCAGTTGCCCTACCACTCCCATTCTGCCTCCTTACCTCAAAAGAAAAAGTCAGATGTCTAGATGCCAACCGATGTGCTATTGGATGTCCTTCTCGATACTGCCACTAACTCCACTAGCAAAGAAGAAGGGGGAGCCTACCATACCTCTCAACCTTTCATCACTGAAATGAGGGACATAGACACTCAAAATGAGGGACAGTGAGGGACATCAACCGTCATAATGAGGGACACATCCTCAAGCATGGAGATACAAACTCAGATTACTGTGTAATCCACTGTTTACTTGTACAATGTTTATTTTTGATTTAGCATATTAGAATATCATGACTTTCCATTTTAAAGTCTGAATTTATATCACATTCAGTTTGTGGTTGGCACTTTTCCAGTGAGGGACGGAAGAAGGACAGAGCAATTTTTAGGGGTAAAATGAGGGATGTCCCTCGTAATAAGGGACACTTGAGAGGTATAGTTCAGCCTACCCTCGCTCCCCCTTTTAAACCCCTTCCTTTTCACAAGTTTATTCCTTCTCCAATCCTATCCTTTCTTTCATCCCCCACCCTTTCAGTGCCAACCTTCCTCCCAGCATTCCCTGCACTAGCCCTCAACTTCTCTTCTCTTCGCTTCCTCCTCCCCATCCCACTAACTCCCTGCCTGCCCAACAATTAAGGTCAGATGACTCCTGGCAACAGAGGTTGCCATTCAAACAGGCAACCCATTTTTTATTAAGTCCTATTCTTGTCTGATGTTGGGTTTCAGGCACACTTCCATTTATTTTCCTCACAGACTGAAACCACCTTAATCCTCCCCCCCCCCCACACAACATGAGAACATTTATCGTAATCCTGATACCTGCTTTTCTTTATCAAATGCACCTGGTGATGAATTGCTACATGACTGTTACACTACACAACATGTACTATAGCTTGACTTCATATCGCAAGTGCTGCAAAATGTGCATCAACAATGTTTTTTTTCTGCCGTAAAGCAATCATTTTGGCAGATTTGCAGTGATTCCACTGTGGCAGAAAAACGACCGCAAGTCCTGCACCCATAGCTTTGAAAATTCTGGCCATTAACTCATTCCATAATGACAGCGTAACCCTCTTGTCTGGTTTTTACAGTTCGGAATGGACTAATGTTTATATCAACATCCTACTCATATACAGTATCCAGAATGAAACTGAGCTCTGTTTTCACTAACCTAAGGTAGAGAGGGTATGTAACTCCTCACAATTAGCAACAAAAACAATTTTGCTAGTCAACATATTTGTTGTTGTATTTTTCTGCATCTTTTATTGGACTAACACAGATACTATACCACATTTCTTTGCCTAACTTGCAATTGAAACAGTATATTTTAGTTAGTGCACATTTTTTTGTGGTAAAACCTTTTATTAGACTAACTGAATAATTTTTATGTTGGCTTGCACCCACACGCAAGCAACATCTTGTGGTAGTAGCACATTTTAGAGGTGTGTCAGTGTTGGCCAATGCAGGGGATGCTTTAGTGGGTGGGTTTCTTAGCCGCCAATCAGTGAGTTTCAGAGAGAACCAAAGAGTTGAAATGAATCTGTTGCTGCAGCTAGAGACAGGCTCATTATTGCAGCAGCAGATGACATGCCTCCATTGCGTGCCTTTCCTGGTGAAACATTTCAATAAATATGGTAGCTCCTGACGTCTGCCCCACAATCCCCAGAAATCTGACACTGGGGTGCCCAATCCCTGTGTCGGCATGTTCCCTCCCCCCTCATTATGTGGCACACCACAACATGGTAGCTCCTGTCACCCACCACACACTCCCAAAAAGCCAACATCAGGGTGCCCACTCCCTGTGTCGGTATCCCCCATCTTAGTGTGACTTTCCTCCTGGTTAAACAGTTTCCCCTTTCCTTTCTGACACTGGGATGCCCACTCCCGGTGTCAGATGCGCATTTCCCCAACCTGTCTATACACCTTGCCAACATCGGGGAGCCCAATCCCCATGTCGCCACCCCCACTCCCACCCCCCAGAATTGTGGCACATTGGGAGCCCACCCCAGGGTGCCTATTTTTTTTTTTGGTGTGCAACCTGTGAATGAAGAAAACCTTCCATCACAGTCTTTTTCCCATGCAAACAAGAAAATGGTCCACCATTTTCCCTTGTCCCCTCCCCATTCCCACCCTATCTCTGTGTACCCACCTCCCCACCCCTCCAATACTTACCCTTCAGAGGTCAGGAGCCATGATCTTCTCTGAACAGGGACACGTTTGCACTCTTCGAAGCCAAACAGCAAACTGAAGAAATAACGGTAAGCTTTACAATGGAAGGCAATGGGGAATTTTAACTTGGGTTGATATCTCAGCCATTTTTGGAATTTTGGTCCAAAATTTTCAAAATGGGATTCTTAGGACCCCACATCATGAACAGGTCACTGTCATTTAGTTTCTCATCCTGAAGGGTGATTTTGCAGTCACTGAGCAGAATCACCTTTTGGGACTGCTTAATGAAATAACAGTGCCACTGTTCATGAGGGGAGGTCCCAAAAAGCCCATGTTGCAAATCTGGTGAAAAAATTCCCAAAAATGACTGCATTACTAGCGTGCATTGCTCAGTTTCTATGCACACTTGTAACTTCACCAGTTTGTAATATTTTCATTCCAGATTTTCAACATTGCCATTTTTTCAAACCTCCTTATGACCAATATAGCCATCATTTTTCACTTCCCTCTTGAAATGTGTTTTCACACCTGTGGTGCAGAAAGGCACAGTCACGGTGGGAAATCAACTTTTGGGACAGAGTAACAAAATCACGGTGCCACTGTTCATGAGGAGAGGTTCAGAAATGCCCACATTGAAAATCTGGTGAAAAAATTTCAAAAAATGATTGTGTTTCAGGCGTGCCTTGCACAGTTTTCACGCACATTCGTAGCTTCACCATTTTTCATATTTTCACTCCAGATTTTTCAACTTTGCCATTTTTTCACACCTCCTCATGAACAGTACATCAGCCATTTTTCAAATTCTGCCAGAAATGTGTTTTCACACCTGTGGTGCCAGATGGTTCAGTTGCTGTGCAAAACCACCTTTTGGGATTGAGTAACGAAATAATAGTGCCACTGTTCATGAGATGGGGTCACAAAAAGCCCATTTTGAAAATCTGGAGTGAAAATACCAACAAACGGCCATGGTGTTAGAAATTGCAACCATAACACCCTACTCTGTAGAGACTGGCAGGTGTCAGGGGTGTGACTTGGGATCATCAGCCATAATGCTCACGCCATTCCACCCCCACCCTGCAGCCAGTGAGAGGCATCAGGGTGTGCCTTGGGGTCTTCTGCTACAACGTACACACCATTCTCCTATACCACACCCATCTCAGCATATTTCCTTATGGAATGGAGTGAGTATAAGGCCCGAAGACCCCAAGGCAAACTGTGACACCTGTCAGTGTCTGCAGGGTAGGGTGAGGTGAAATGGCATGAGCATTATTGCCGAGAAACAAAAGGCACACCCCAATGCCTGTCAGTCTCTGCAGGGAAGGGGTGGGGTTGGCGTTGGTTCAATACTTCACTGCCATTCCTATTATGCATCTTTCTAACTCCTGCACTACCAATGCCAATGCCAGCAAGTAAACATTCAGCATTGACAAATGCTTGTTACACATCCTTTTGTGACTTCCCAGGTCGCTTCATCAGATGCAGAGAAATCTAATTAGTTTTTCAGAATTTCTGAAATGCTGGTTAGTTGTCGCTGCACCCAATGAAGGGACCAGCACAATCTTGAAAGCTTGTGTAAAAATTATTCATTTAATCTAGGGTTGTCAGAACCTGCTGAAGTTCTGGGTTCTGGTTCTGGGCTAGAACTTTGCAAATAGTTCTAGGGTTCTAATCTTCTTTAGAACTTGAACTCTTGTGTATGTAGGATTGGAGAGAAAGAACTGATAAATATACTGAGAGGAGAAAAAACACGCATAAAAAGAGCTGCACTCTCAGCATAGCCATAATATCGGTTCACTGCACATGCAGAAAAGAGAAACACATTGAGCCTCTCAAAGTGCAAATGCCAAGTATCACAATTCCATGCTTTTAGCACATCTGCATATGAGCAGCACATTCTCTTATTTTCTCCCTCTAAAACATTTTTAGCATGTAATTCCCAATACTTAGTTTGTTTTCCAGGCTGGCATCCCCTGTTTTTAAAATGTATGAAGAAAAAAGGCTTTTTTTTTAGCAGTTAGAACCCTTAACACTTAGAACCCATGGGTGTTCTAGTTCTAAATTAGAACTCGAACTCATGGGTTCTAAAAGGGTTCTAATCTTTCTAGAACTAGTTCTGACAACCCTAATTTAATCTACTAAAAGGTATCACCATAAAAAAAGTGTAATGGATTTTTCTGATAGTAACAAGGCACCACTACCCTGCAAGGTATCTTCTACTTGCTTTTTCTGATTAAAAAAAATCATAAACATGTCCATTAATGCTGTAATTGGATGTTGTTTGCATTACCAGTTTGTGTGGCACAATAACTGTCTTTCAGTTGAAATAACCCCCCCCCCCCACAAACACACACACTACATACACACCTTTTGTAAACATCCATGAGGCAAGTTGATATCTTCTTAGGCATTTACATGACACAGACATCATTTCTGTTCTTTTTGTTATTGTTTCACTGTGCGGGTGAGGGGTTAAAGTTCTTCATTGCTCTCAAGAATAATTATTTATGTGAAAACAGGAAATGTGCACAAATAAATGCTTACAACTTGCATTAAGATACACTTCTTTATATTTCTTTTTGATGAAAGAGGGTATCAGGTCACTAGCAAAAGACATCTCATTTGGAATACACATGGCTGAGTAGGACTACAGTCCAGAACAAGCATTTGTCAATGCCGAATGGTTGCTTGCTGGTATTAGCATTGGAAATGCAGGAGTGAGACAGAGGCAGAATAGGAATAGGAATGGCAGTGAAGTATTGAACTTCACATCAACCCCACCTCCATCCTGTAGAGAGGGACAGGCATTGGCCTAAGTGTTTGGTTCATCGCCCATGACGGTCATGCCATGTCGCCTCATGGACACCGACACATGTTGAAGTGTGCCTTGGGGTGTTTGGCTTTACAGTCACCCCATTCCATAAGGACATACACTGAAATGGGTGTAGCATAGGAGAATGGGGTGAAGTCTGGGGCCGAAGAGTCCAAGGTACACCTCGATGCCTGTCAGTGGCTGGGTGGAGTGGGGGTGGGATGGCATGAGCAGTACAGTCGGAAGAACAAAGGCACACCCCGATGCCTGTCAGTCTGTAAAGGGTGGGACGTTATGGTTAGAAACCCTAAAGCCCCGGGCGTTGGTTGGTATTTGCACTACAAATTTTCAACATGGCCTTTTTGTGACCTCACCTCATGAAAGCATTTGGGACCTCTTCTCATGAAGAGTGGCAGTGTGACTTTGTCAATGTGTCCCGAACTTTGAGTTCCAGCTGCGACCGTGCCATTCTGAGCCACATGTACAAAAACACAGATCAGGCAGGATGTGAATAATGACAGCTGTACCATCCATAGGGAGGTGTGAAGAGATGGCAATGCTGAAAATCTGCTGTGGGAATATTAAAAATGCTCGCACTTCTGAGCATACATGGAAACTGCACAATGCATGCGCTTAACACAGTCATTTTATGGACTTTCATCACCAAAGTTTCAACATAGGCATTTTAGGACCTCTGCTCATGAACAGTGTCACTCTGATTGTCTTATTGTGTCCTGAACACTGATTTTCCACAGTGACGATGCTAATCTGCGCCACAAGTGCAAAAACACATTTTAGCCAGGATGTGAAAAATGACAGCTGTACTGTTCATAAGGAGGTGTGGAAAATGGCAATGTTAAAAATCTGAAGTGAAAATATTACAAATGTGAGGTGTTATGTGCGTGCCTGGAAACTGCACAACACACACTGGTAACACATTCATTTTATCGACTTTTGTCACAAAATTTTCAACATAGGCATTTTAGGACCTCTGCTCATGAACAGTGTCACTGTGATTTTCTTAATGTGTCCCGAACACTGATTTCCTATAGCGACCACACTATTCTGCGCTGGAAGTGCGAAAACACATTTCAGCCAGGATGAGAAAAATGACAGCTGTACCGTTCATAAGAAGGTGCAGAAAAATGGCAATGTTGAAAATCTGGAGTGAAAATAATGAAATTCGCGAAGTTATGAGCATGTGTAGCAACTGCGCAACACACACTCATAAAACAGTCATTTCTTGGATTTTTTCCACCAAATTTGCAACATAGACTTTTTGAGAGCCCACCTCATGAACACGGGCACTGTCATTTCATTAATTGGTCCCAAAAGGTGAATCCACGCAGTGACCGCAAAATCACCTTTCGGGACCGAATAACACTATGACAGTGGCTGAATTCATGAGGAGGGGTCCCAATAACCCCATGTTGAAAATTTAGCACAAAAATTCCCAAAAATGCCTGAGATATGCACTAAATTTGAAAAAACCCTATTTATGCCATTATATAGCTTACCGGCATTTCTTCAGTTCACGGTCGGCTTTGAAGAGTGCAGACGTATTTCCGGTCCACCGAAGATCATCATGCTGGGCTCTGGAGCTAAGTATGGTGTGAGGGGGGTTTTGGGAGGCAGGATGCACAGAAGGTGGGCATGAGTTGGGGTCAGCAGACTCAATGAGGGACCATTTTCTGATTTATAGGTTTCAGCAGGGACATTTGGCATGCTGGGCTGGGCTCCCAGCATGCCACCTGAGTGTTTTTTTGGGGGGGCTTTAGCCGACAGGGAATTGGGCACCCTGTTGGCATATGAGGGGCAAGAGCCGAGGGTGATTGGGCACCGGCTCAAATCAACATTATTGGGGAGCATTATGCCAATGGGGAGTGGTCTCCCCATCGCAAATTAAACTGGGAAGGGGGACTGAAGTTGATGGGGATTGGGCCCCTCGTCAGCAAACAAACACTGTTTTTTTGGAGGCGCATGATGCTGAGGGGGATTGGACACCCCTTCAGCAGTGGGGGCTCTGTAACACTGTTTGTGAACATGGCGGCAGCTTGCCACCACGTCCATAAACAATATTACAGTATGCAATGTTCCGACCTGCAATGATGGGTCGCTCCCTCATTGCAGCGGAATGGCTGACGCTGCGGAGATAAGGCAGACCCTGATTTCTGCAGTAAAAATGTTACAGCTTGGTGGCACATTTGGAAGCCAGTGTCTTCAGCACACTGTGCCTCCATTGGTCCACCAGTGCCAAGCCCCCAAATGCAGTGCCTCTGTTGGCTGCCACAGTACTGCGCCCCCACAACCTGCTTCTCTCCTAAGCTGCCACATAATGTTTCTTGCGCATGCGTTCAAGCAAACATAAAAAATTAAATCTGAAACCCTTCTGTTCTTTATTACTTAGAGTATTTACATGACAACAGTATCTTTGTGCTTTACAGTTCATTTGCAGCTGATGTTTGAGTGATGCAAAGACCCATTTCCAACCCCTTGCAACATAACAGGGAGGCCATCATGTAATTTACCAACCACTGCATGCTGGCATTGCACACACTCAACCTAATCCTGACTGTTATGCAAAGCTACTGTGGAAGCTTGCATGTGGGCATGATGGGAGTTTACCTGAGTGTGGGCCTGATACACATTCTAGATCTGTGGCATTCAGTAAGCCGCATATGTGTACCAGCGGACTTGGGGGAGATACACACCATATGCCATGGGACTCTGCTGTAAATGGTCATCTCCTCCATAACATTACATATTCTGGGGCCTGGAGGGCACCCTTTGTCTTTATTTAACATATTTTTCCCCCTTGCTCTGGTGGGCTCCTCCTTCTTCCCCTGCCAATCCCTATTCCCATTTGCTGAGACCCAATCATTCACCTGACCTGGCCTCCAGGCCCACCTGCTACACACTGCTGTGCTACCCTCATTGCTTGCCCCCTCTCACTGGAGTGACCTTCTGCCACTATGGCTTTCTTCACTGCTGCCTATCTGGCTACCTGGAGTGGAGGTGAAGACCTGGAGGATCCCTGACTAATGATAGTGTGGGGTTGGTGCTGAATGTGGTGGGCCATGGGCAGGAGCTTCATCTGCCCTCATACAGTCTGAGATTTTCTCATTTTTCACCCTCTTTCCCCCCCTCCCTCCTGGAGCATGCTGCACCCCATGACCCAACACTTGCTACAGGCTCCCCTTTCTGATGCTTTCCCCTGCACTGCTACCTATGGTCACCCAGGCAGTAGAAGATCAGCAGAGCTGTGAGTCTCCCCACTTCAGAGGAGAAGATCATTCTCTGGGATGTTTTATCCTCCCCGGCAGGCCCTCTAACAGCTCTGGCTCATTCCCAAAGCTGGGTTATCAGTGTCACCAGCAATAGCTCTAACACTATGCCAGTGGGCTGGCTTCACCCTCTGTCTGATGCTAGTCTTTGCCCGGCCTTCCCTTTGTCTCGTCTTTGTGACTGGGATACATTTTTGTGTAAGTTGTGAGTCTCCGAGGGGCTGCAGACCTGGCCACATATTGCTGGTATCCCATAATCCCTTTCTTCTCTAGAGCAAGGAATCCACTAAGCAGGTGGACCAGGTTTTCAGCAAAAAGCCAGGTGCATGGCACAGATTCACCCTATTAGCAGCCTCCACCTGATTTGTTGTGGTTTGATCATGTGTACTTGGGTGACCATGGTCTGCTAATGCTGTCAGCATACATGACACACAGAGCACCATCATGGTAAGAAGCTCTGTGGGCTGGCAATGAATGAACCAAGCATATGCTGGCCACCCACAATACATGAATATGGCCTGATTAATTCAGTTTCTGAATCAGTTTCTACTACAGATGAACTGAAAATGATAATTTTCCATTTTTAGGTAGCTGTACACAGAACAGAAAAGCTTGATTTCTAAATATTTTGCAATGCTGTGTACCTGAGTTTTGTGGATCCCAAATTAGATATGTTGCTGGTGACCAGAGCATTCATTAACTTCATTATTAAAACAATGGCTCGGATATTCAAACTGCACCCAAAAAGTGTGCAATAGCAGGAGCAAGCGCAAGTCCATTGCGCCCATGCGCAAGAGATGTAATATTCAAAAATGGAGCAGGCCAAACTGCGCCTACAGCCAACGACTGAAAATCGCACCACCTGTGCCATAGCGCAACTAGGGAGGGGAAGCTGAGAAGATCTGATGCACCACAGCGCAACAAGGGATGTGCAGCTGAGCAGTCCAGAGGCACCATAGCGCAACCAGGGATGCCCCTCAGCAGCAGAGCAATGCAACTGCACAACCAGGGAGGTAGGGGCCCACCACCCATGCCACAGATGGGCACAGGAACACACAGCAGAACAGATATCATCACCCCACACCCCATGCACTGCACAACTGGGGGAGTGCTGGAATAACCACTGGCCCATGGAGACAAGCAAACAACCCACAGCCAGGGCATGGTGCCCCATCACACCCCCCGGCAAGCTGTGACTGGCACACAAGGAGGCAGACCACCCCGTGCCACACCATCCCCCAATGCAGAGCACACCCTGCATCATGACCCCAGACCCCCCCCAGGAGCAGCGACCACCACTGCAGGAAACCCAATCCATGCCACCACCCCCACTGTGACAATGCAACCCTGTGCACCACAGAACCATGCAAGCCAGCCCCACCACAAGCACCCATCAGCGGGTGGCAGCACACAGCAATGCAACAACGGTAGACACAGTGCCACCATGCACAGTCCCCCTGAGGTACTGCTGAGAGATCAACCATGCGTCGGCACATGAGGTACCCCACATGGGACAGGGCTTGCCCTGGACACCACCACCAGTGGTACAGCACCCTGCACAATATTCCAATGACACACCCTGACCCACCACTGGCCACAACAGGCAGCACAGACACCCACAGTGGTGCATGGAAGCATGCACCATGCCGGATGCCACACAGTGCATGGACAGACACCCACCCATACCCAAGGGCACAACAACACAGGGACGCAGTGGCGGGGCAACCAAGCCCCCAGCGTGTGCCCATATAAACTGTGTACACACAACCCACAGTCCTCCATGGCACTGGAGTGCCAGCCACCCTGCACAGGCACTGTGGACCCGTACACCACCATCATTTGCCCAGAGCACAAGTCACAGAGAGTGGTGCACATCCCCTGCAACACACACAAAGCACAGCATGGAGGTGGGACAACAACTGTGGAGGCCACAGTGTCAACCGAGTCAGACATGGACCACACCAGTGACAGGAGGCAACCCAGCAATGTGATGAGTACAGTGGCTGCCCTGCAGGGACTGCCACCACTGACATGCCAGTGGACCGTGCAGGTCACAGACATGCATGTGAGTCAGCTGCACAGGCCATGGATGGGCTGATAGGGGCACCATGGACACAGGGCATGCACCATGGACCACTGCACACAGTCATCCAGTGCACAGGGCACAACACACACACACACACCGCAGACACTGACTGATAGCTACCCCCACACCATAGTCACCTCCACACAGGCCCACACACACATACCCATGACCGCACCACCTCTGACGCCATGCACACCACTGCAGCTGAGCACCTATAGCCCGCTGCAAATCAGAGACCACCACAGTATTCATATCAAAATAACTGTATTGAACAAACATATACAAGTCAACTATTTACAAGAATATTTACAAAATATATACAAGGTGGGGGGCCACAAACAAGGTGGGGTGGGTAGGGGGCAGGGTGAACAAATGGGATGGGAAAGGAGGGGTGTGAGGGTGGGTCTAGGGGGGTAGGGGATTACAGGGACTGAGGGACCCCTAGCGAGAGTGCCGTTCCCCATTCTGACTCCATTGTGCTTTATGCCTCCGCAGGACCCTGGTGTTGTCAATCCTGTGGATAAAATGTCCAGCGAAGCCCTCACCACCTGGAGTATCTCCCGCAGTGCCTCCCTTATTTCCCAGAGATGGCGTGTACCTAGGACAAGGGAGCACAGTCAATAGGTGTGAATGCACAACCCCATACAGCCCGCCCACTGTGCATGGCATACGGCCATGGGACATACCTCTGTGATGGTGTGTGACCACCCACAGTGATCACGTCCAAATGACCTGCCCACCCAGGTGCGTACAGCCATGCGAAACGCTGCACACACCCACTGGCCAAGTCATGCACAGCACCACCGTGGCCGTTTAGTGACATGGCTATGTGGTGCAAAGGCAGTGGCACAACCATGTACCTGGTGCACGCATGGACCACCATTGACGCACTCCCAGACATGCATTGCCACTGGACAGTGTTGACTGTAACAAGTCACGTGCATGGCAGTGGTGTTGGTGGATGGTGGCCATGCCCCACTGCCCACTCTATTACACAGCATGCAATAGTAATCATGGAGGTATGGCACTCACCTTCATCAGGCTGGTCCAGTGGGCGGTGAGAGCCCTCGCCCCACCTGGCTGCACTCTGCTCCTCCTGCAGCCGAAGATCACGGGCACGGCGGCGTTCCTCCGGGCCTGTGTTGCAAACATGGAGAGAGGAAAATCAGTACAATCCCATAGCAAAGCCCCCCTGCCCCCAGGTGTGTGTCCTCCCACCCAGCCAGACCCACCCACCCCACACCCTAATAACACCACCACAGCCAACCCCAGACGGTCCCTCCCCCATGTGCTGAACACATACAACAGTGTTACCCATGTGGAAGATAAAAGTGTGTTGACATAACACCTACCTGGCCATGGCACCATGCCCCTCCTGGCAAGTGCCCGCAGGCATGCTAGCAGCTCTGGCTCCCTCCGCCACAGGTCCCCGTACCTGTGGCAGCACTGCTCAGTGCTCCTCCCCCATCCTGTGGCCTCCTCAAGCACAGTGGCCACCTCCTCCCACACCTGGGTCCTGGACCTGTCCAGGGGCACCTCCCCGAACAGTGGCCCATGGTGTGGCTCCACAATGGCCACTAGGTTAGCCAGCTCTATTGTTGACCACTGAGCTGCCCTCCTGCGTGCCATGCTTTCTGCTCGATTTGGCAATATGGTGCTCTACAGCATGGCTCCCCATGTGCAGATGCTGCGTGGTACAGTGCCGCCATTCCCTATCATGCTGTCACCGAACAGCGCAATAGAGGTGCACCCATGCCTGACACATGGTGCCTAGGGGGCAAAGGTCGGGCACAGGGCCAAGGGTCTCTGGCTCATGGACACGCATAGCGCCATTGGATCTCAATGCATGTAGCATGATTGGCTGCCTGTGTGCTACCACCATTAGCAGCCTACTGTGCAGTTGGCCCAGTGCGCCTATAATGGCCCAGTGCCACAGTACTATGTAGTGACCATCACTATAGCACCACTGGCACAATGGTGGCCGTGCCCTGCATTGCCTACTGTACACAGCACATCAGCAGCGTGGCAGAAGCCTGTGTCAGCAACCCGGGCATGCGCAGTGAGGTGTGTACTATGCATGTCACAGAACTGCGCCATTGGCTCAGCATGTTCAACACAATTGCACAAAGCGCAAAAGCACGATATTCAGCTGTCATATGCAGATCATCTAATCAGTCATTCAATAGTGCAGCACTGCAATTTGCATCCACTTAAAGTTGCACCTTGCCTCATTTGCATGGGTTGCGCTATAAAAGTGCGACTTTGGGCTGCAGTGGCCATAGTTGGTTACTGCAGTCTATTGGTAAGTTGCATGCTGTTTGGGAGTGTGGACTGTGGATTTAGGGACATGCATGGGACTGCACAGTCACAGGTAACAACTGCCATTCTTACAGGCTAAATAATGACCGAACAAGTTGTGGGAGAGGAGGAACACAGTGGTGGGAGGAGGAGGAGGCCTAACTTTACCAAGGCCGAGACCAAAGCCCTGTTTGAGGCCTACCTGGATCAGGAGCCGCTTCTCAGTGGATGGCAGGGAACACCTCAAGCCCGTGCTGCTGCATGGGAGGAGGTGGCATGTGCTGTGAACCTGCATGGCAGCCACCAGCACTCCGTGCAGGAGTGTAAGAAAAAGATGGGCATGGACAGGAGGAGGATAAAGGAGAAGGTGGCTGCCATCAGGACAGCATGAGCTGCAACAGGTGGGGGACCGCCAGAGGCGGTACAGCTGACCACACAGGAGGAGAGGCTTACTGGAAGCATGCAGCATAGTGCCATTGAGGGTGTTCTGGGTGGTGGCTTCCAGATGGGTGGTGGCCCATCACTGCATGGTAAGTCATGGTCTGTCTATGGGGGGGGCAGGGTAGGTCACATGCAGTAACATGACTTTGCTTTCCCTTACAGATCCTGAGCATCTGCATGGGTCAGCAGTGGTGGGCCTGTCCACTGAGGACAGTCAGCTGGAGATGGAGGAGGGCCCATCCACCTCCACAGGTATACGTGGATCAGTGCGACAGTGGGTCTGCCTGACTGTCTACACTGATGTCGTTGTAACAGGTGCAGAGGAAGCCCTGCCTGTGTCCCAGCTTGCCAGCGTCCACAGATACCAGCATGCTGTGACTGGTGCCGATGCAGAGTCCGTCACCGATGATGATGTCGCTAAAATCATGGGCAGTGACATGTGTGTGCACGGGATGGCCACACAGCAGGACACATTGTGCCTATGGCTGTGGGTGGTGCTGCCGTGGAGGCCTGCATTTCATCACAGTCCCAGCCTGTGCCTGTCAGCACCAGTGGGGCAGCAATGGTGTTTTTTCAGGACAGTGGGTCTGTTGTGGCCACTGCAGCAGCACCACTGAGCCCTAGGGAGTGGCAGCCAGAGGGGCAGCATCAGCAGTCAGCCAATGGGCTTGGGGGTACAGGGTTCAGTGGCAGCATCTGTGCACCACCTATGGACATGCCCAGACCTGGTTCTGGTGCACAGCACCCACCCTCAAGGGGTGCTGAGCATCAGGGCCATGCACACAATGAGGTACAGGATGCAGAGAAGGCAGATGACCTCTTGGATGAGCACACCTGCCTACTGCAGGCATCAGTCCAGCAGCAGATGCAGCTCAGTGGATGCACTGCTTGTGGCTCTGGAGTGGGCAGAGGAGCATCTCAGCAGGGACACAGCTCTGATCCTGGCAGGGATGGACCATTTGCAGGAGGATGTGACTGCTGCCATTGACAGGCATGCACAGGCTTTCACTGCAGTCATGGCCACAATGGGCACACAGTCAGGTGCCCATGCATCATGGACACATGCAGTGCACTTTCCACCCCTGTTCCCAGCATCGTGCGCCTCCCTCCCTCCCTCCCTGTCGACACCAGGTTCAGCTGTGGGCATCCTGAGCACTCCTGGCACAGGCATGTTTGGTGTGCTGCAGACCCCTGCACGAGCGCGGTCACGTTCATGCAGTGGAACCCCTGGGGGACTATCAATGCCACCCCATGAGGCCAGTGGTCAGCCTGTCAGTGCTGGCAGGTCTCAGCAGGGCCACCCATGCATCCGTGGTGGTCAGGGCACTGTGTCACGTGACTGACCTGTCTCCCAGCATGGCTACTGTCTGGTGCTGCCCTGTGTGCATTGTGTCTTTCAGTGGGCAGTGCACAGGTGGGTACCTGACCCTTCATGTGGACACACAGTCCACCTGCACACCCTCCCGGCTGCTGTCCGCAGTTGCGTGTGCATGATGATGCCTGCATTGTGCTGTACACCAATGTGCAATGGTGCTCAGCATCTGACACACACACATGGACAGGCAGTGGGTGTGGTGGCCTGTGGACATGTATGTGGCTAGGGTTGGCGTTCTGGGTTGGTGTGCCTCCTGCCCTCTGTGCACGTTTGGTGCATTGTGTGTGTGTGTGTCCATCCGTGTGGCATGTTAATCCTCACCCATACCTTTTTGTGTGTGTGCTTCTGTGCCCTGCCACTTTCCTTGATGGCATGCACCCCTGGTGTGTGTCCCTGCATGTTTGTGGGTTGTGCCTTAGTCACTGGCTGCACATGGCCCCATGACTTACCTCGGTTGGCTGAAGTGCTCCTCCGTGATGGTGTCCCGGTGCAGCAGTGCCAGCTGGATCAGTCGGGGTTCCCATCACCCAAGGGGGGGCTGCCCATCACCATCATCACCAGTGTCCTCATCGTCCCCATTGCTGTCCCCTTCTTCGACCTGTACGGCTATTCCATATTCTTTGCCCATGTTGTGCAGGATGCAACAGGCCAGGAATAGCCTGCAGGCCTTTGAGGGGCTGTACTGTAGGGCACCGCTGGAGGTGTCCAGGCAATGGAAATGTGCCTTCAGCATCCCGAACACCCACTCAATGACATTATGTGTGGTGGTGTGTGTCTCATTGTAGTGTTACTGCGATGGGGTCCCGAGCCGCCGGTAGGGTGTGAGCAGCCAGGGATGGAGTGGGTATCCACTGTCACCTGTGTGTAGAGGGTGGAGGTTAGTTTGGTGATCAGCATCACCCTGTCCTGGGCCATGTAGGCCACTACCCATGTCACCTCTGGCCATGCCCCCCCCAGGCCCTATGATTGTCCATGTGGTTTGCATACTCAGCCACTAGGTGGCCAGTGGGGATGTCCCCACTCTTGAATCTGTGGCACAGTGCTGACTGGTGCCAGATGAAGGCATCATGTTCTTCCCCAGGGTGCGTGGCACAGACATTGATTATGCACCCCCTGGCATCGCACACCACCTGGCAGTTGATGCTGGCACAGCACTTGCGATTGATGTGTGCGGCCCCCTCAGGGCTAGGTGGTGTGCGTATGGCCACATGGGTGCAGTCTATTGCCCCTAGCATGCCAGGCATACATGCTACCCTGTGGAACTCCTGTATGTTTGCTGTGCGCTCCGCTGGTGTGCTGGGGAAATGGATGTACTCCGCAGCATGTGGCAGCAGTGCGCTGAGGAATTGGGTGAGGTGGCATGACGTGGCCAACTGGGTTATGCCGTTGGTGTCCCCAGTTGGTCTCTGGAAGGTACCCGTGGTGAGCAAGCACATGCAAGCTGTTACTTTAGTCTCCACTGACAGGGCACGGCTCCGTTGCGTGGGTGCCTGCATCACATCACTGCACAGCTCACAAAGCCACCTCAGAATTGCCCTATTCAGGCAGTACCAGCCCACAATTTCAGTATCACTGTACAGCTCAAAGCTGGTGCGGGCTTGGTACTTCCTGTTGGGGGCATACCACCGATGGGCCCTTCCACGGCCACGACCCCCTGCTGCCCACCTTCTCACCCCCCTCATAATGGCATAACGGCCTCCATCTGGAAGGTGGCACTGGCCATGTCCCTGGCTTGTGTTCATCCCCCCGGCAGCTGTTACTGTATTCCCCCCGCTGTCCTCCCTGCTACTTCCCCTGCACCGGGAACACCTGCCTGTGGTGGCCTCTGTGCTGTGTGGCACTTCCCCCTTTTGCACTGGCTGTGGCTCCCCACACCTTCCCTGTGCCTCTGTGTTCAGGATGCCCTTTCCCTAGCCTGCCCTGTGTGTCCCTCCTGCCCTGTCTGTGTGGCTAAGTTCTGCCTCATGTGCCTTCCTGTAGCGTTCTTGCACCTCTCCTTGCTCCACTTTTGTTTTGTCTCATTTCCGCTGTAAGCGCCTTCCGCTTGCTCCCCTTATTGCGCATGCGCCAGTTGTTGAATATTGCACTGCGCCATTTATGCATGGTTCCTCCCCTTCAGTTGCGTGACTCCAGTATCACGCTTGTTGCTCAGCATGATTTTGGGGGCGCAACTGCCTCCTGCTGAATATCGCAGAATGGCACAATTTCAGACTTGCGCAGGTCCAACACTATTACGCATGTCTCAACTCTTTAGAATATCTGGGCCAATGTGTTTATGAGAGAGGTGTTATGAACAGACACAGGCACAGAGCAGAGCAATAATAAAATCTTCATTACAGGCATCTCACTAAAACATAGGGTCAAACAACTCAAATTTGCCAATTCCTGATTTTATTTAAATGTGATTAATAATTCATCTGACTGCCACGTAAGAGGTTGACTGTTTTATTGAGCCTGTAGTGCACTGCTAATTCCCGAGACACTGCTACAAAGCAGTGTTCAAATTTACTCTGTTAGCCTACCACTAATTAGTTACAGGTCTGTTTACACTCCAGTGTTTATTTCCAAAAACAAACTTAAGCCTAGATAATATTTATAATGACATCCTTCCCTAAAATATGTTTCCTTGTATTAACTCTGAGAGCTTCCATAACACCGATGGGCTGGGGAGTCACCAGTAGTCCTGGGAAGTGGCCACTTGTGAACTTTGCCCTCTAAGCCCTCCTTTTTCATTTTGCTTGCTGACCAGAACATTTTCAAACTGACCTTCCAAGTGTAAAGTGTCAGAAGATTGAGGGCATGTTTTATATTTATGAGGTTCATAAGGATATTGTTTACAGAGTCCAATAACCTGGCATTAACCAGGTTAAAAGGCAGTTCCTTTGTTTTTGGGAAAGATCAAAAGAAACTGTTTGATTTCCTTCAGGGGCTTTCCATTCATGAAGATGTCAGATGATAGTTAAGCTACAGGAAGACACAAGTTAACAGCAGAAGTAGAACATACTATAGTTTGTATAGAAAAGGCAAAGAGTCATTATCATTTGGGGTGATGCAGATTTCATGGCCAAGACTGAAGACAGCAGTAGGTCTCTGATCTTTACCCTTTTTAATCAAGGCCACTGATTTTCATTTTTTACTGGAAACCCCAGTAAAATTCTAGAATTCAGACTATCTGCACACCAGTAAAAACAAAGAATTTCACAGAATTTGTCATTTTAGGTCAGATCAATAAATCTGTAGAACTTGTTTTTTTTCTAATAGTTACTTCCTGTACTATTTTCAGTTTGCTTTGATTAATGCTCTGCATACTAAGCCTTCTTTTATTCTGATTATTTATACACATTCTGAAAGAATGGCAGTAGAATCCTGGTAAAATCTTAAAATTAGAATAGCAATCACTGGTGCAATTTATGGAATTCTAATTTTTGAAAATGCAATTTCATTATTTTAATCACCGTAAATCAGTGGCCTTGTTTTTAATCGATATGTAAGGAAGACAATAATGGCAAGCATGAGAAACCAGGTAAGAATTTATACAAACTAAAAGCAAGGAGTGTATATTATCTAGTTCCTTTCTTTTAAACAACATTTGGATTCACCAAAAAAAAACACTTTTGATACTTCAGCTATTTACAGAAAAAAATTTAGAAAACATAAATATAAAACTGTAACCCACATTACATACAGTAGGAAGTATAAAGATAACATTTCTGGACAGTCCAACAATAGTTCACAGAAATAAAATTACAAAACTTGAATACATCTATCTGTGTGTGTTATCACATCCAACACAACATGAAACAAAACTAGGTTATGGATTTGCAAAACCAATTCCCATTTGTGATTTTTTAGAACAGGTGGGAATAAAGCTATGCTACATCTGCTTAGTGGTGAATTGCACAGAATGATTCACCATTTTGCATACATTTCAGGACAGCTGCACGAAGCTTCACTTTGTCCCACAATACCAGTTTAGTATTTATGCTACTGTATGATGATATCCCAGAGTAGTTTTGCAACATGATTTGTATAGGCAGATTATGCAACCACAGTGGCATTACACAGTGCTGCTCCTGTTGCAGAAGGATGCAGGGAGTTAGGGACTGGGGTCAGGAATGGAGATACAGGGGGGCAATGTTGGAAAGTGAACACAGGCAGAGGCCTCTGTTTAAGATAGTGATTACCTGTTACCATATCATAGTGACATCCCTATAACATTCATCAGAGACTTTGCAAATAATTATGCAGTGTGCCACTGCTAATCATTGGAGTTAAGGCATCCCTTCACCCAACACTTCTCTGCAGACCAGTGTTTTTCAAATGCAGCCACTGGCAGGATTTTGTGTGACCACAGATGCCTTTACAATTCTAAAGACTGAAGGTAGTTTTGTAGAGGTACCTTATAAAATCTAGAAGATAAATATCAAGGGAGCAAACAACATGGACTGTGGTGTATAGTATAAAGGAAAATAAGAAAAAGTTTGTTCTGAAAGGTGGGGCTAGATGAAAATTACAAAAGTGTGCCCACCATATTCCAAGCATAGTGATTACAGAAGCAGAAAAATTGCATCACTTAGTAGTGAGAAACACCCTTATATTACTTAGGTCAGGTCTTCCTACAATGACATATATCTTTTCCAGGAGACATAGCACCATAAATAAAAGTACATTTATATCATATCCTCATCAGAAAGTTTCAAATGAGTTTTACTTGTTAACTTACTTCCATGTAAACACATTGTTCTTTTCTTTTGAGATGGAAACAAATCAGCTTATATCTTGCCTGTATATATCACATTTGCATGTATCTAATAAGCCAAGCAAGCGAACATATTAAATGAGTTAATGGTAGTAAGTGGTCATCATTTCGCCTCTAATTAAAATTAAACTAACTTCCCGGTTCAGCAATCAAGCAACTATAATGCTTATGTACAGTTTATATTATATTTGTACTCAATTAAATGAAATTGACAACCTTGCTTTCCCTAGGGTATCTTTAGTTGATCAGTTAACCTTCAGGCAACATGTTTCTTGGGAATATTTTCATCAACTAGCCATTGTAGATTGTTTAGTTTTATAGAACTGATGTTATTCACTTCTGAATAAATCTCTATAGAAAAATATAACAACATAACTAAACAATTTTAAAATGTACTTTATTTCTAATGCAGCCATTAATATGTGTATTTTCTACTGCAAGGTATATTTCTAGATTAATATAGAGTGGCATGGTTGAGCAAACAATAAAATTACTTAAGGTAGCTTACATTTTTTATCACTTCTTTCTGCAACTTTAGTTGATCAATCCTTTCTCTTCTTATCAGTCAAATAACTAGAGTTTTCAAAGTTATGTATTAAAGATGTGTTTCAATACTGTTTACAAAACATGGAACCAAAATTTGTATCAGTATCTCTTAACTAGAAAATGTACTGTACCATCAGGAGCTAGCCAACACGTAGAGTATCGTGATATCACACAGATGATACAGCTTTCCTCCATGAGCCCAGATCACTGCATGATAGCAGTCATGGTCGGAGTGCTGTTTTAAGGCAGTGCTTTACATCCTGAGTGAGAGGTGCATGTTTCCAGGCATTTCAGTCAGTCCCAAATGTCTGGCTGGATGTTAGCAGGTGCACTGTATGAAGATGTCTCCAGCCACTGGACCTTGAGGCCATGGAAGCACTGACTGGAGGAGGGGATACCCTTGATGTCTGACACAAGCTCATCAGCATTAAGTGGGATCTACTGTAGGTAAGATAAGGAAAGTAAGGAGTTCCTCTTGTAGAAGGGCATGCCTTCAATGCCCCTCTTCTCAAACCTTGTATCCCACCTGGCAGTCTTCATTTCATGTTGTTCCCACCAGTAATTAAGGGTCTTACCATGGGGGAAAGTAAACCTTGGGGTGCCTTAGCAGGTTTGGCTGAGGTGACACAAGAAACAGAGACAAAGTGAGTGGCTGAACCATCATTACAGCAGAGGTACAATAACTAGGAGAAAAGACACAGTTACAAATTAAAACAAATCAAGAGGACGAAGTAACTAGTACAAACTGGATGGATTTATTTATCAAATGCAGAATGATGCAACATTATTATATAAAGTAGATACATATTGTACATAGAATCCATAGGTAGATAAAGACCAATCAGTTCATTCAATGTGCCATTACACCATTGGCTCCATCAATGGCTTGATTTTCAAACATCCTGTAGATCAATAAAGTTTGCACCAAACCCTCAGTTGTGGCAACTCTGGGTGTGTCAGTGACCCAGCATCAGTTTTTAGTGTATGAGGGGCACCAAACTTCCTGAGACTGCCACAAGTGCTTCTGAGTGTCAAACAGTTGGTGCATTGGAGGGGAATAACAGAGGCTGCTGGCCTCCCCCAGTCATGGGAAAGGTGGCCCATACTGGCGTCATAGTGGGACTCACATAAAAACACTTGCACCATGTTGGCAGGTAAGCTGCCAGTGGACACCATACACCCAATCAGATGCTCTGTCACAGGCAGACATCTGCTGCCAATAAGATGTGTGGCCCCATGTACAGGTGCCAACAGTGCACTGGATGGGATAGGGTTGTGGTGCTGTCACAGCAGGGTCAACAGTTCCATATGTACCAGGGCAGCCTTACAGGTAGCACGTCAATTCAGCATAGTCAACTGAGTGAATCAATTTCAACGAATTAATTATAGTGATCGTGGCTTTAGTGAATGGCACATTACAGTGAACTAGGTAATATAGCGACTGCACATTATGGTGACTATGCATTACAGCAACTGTAAAATTCAGCGACCCCAAAGATGCAAAATACCCCCGGGTCCAAGTTTGGCATGGTGTTAGAATAATAGAAATGGGGGAAGGGTCCAGAGGGGCACAGGTGCAGGGGGGCTACAAGGAACTACTAGTGCCCAAACTTGTGGATAATGAGGTAATGGGGAATAGGTGCAGAGCATTAATTCAATTAATGGCTGAGGTGAGGATGGCTCAAGTGATGTCTGGGGCAGCAGGGAGCCATTGGCAGTACTGGGATCTTACCAAAAGTCTCATTCTGTTGGTCAGTGAATTCACATCCCATACGAATATGGAGTACCTGATGGGTATTGTATATAATTTTCAAATGCAGAAGTGAATTTCTGTCACTGAGGTCACTAAAAGTCTCTGAAAAATGTTTTTGCTGACATTTCCAGTCATTAATATAGCATTTTCTATAGTTTAGTCTCTGAAATTGTCACTCGCTAAATTGTCATGGAGCCAGCTATATGCTGTATGCTGCTGAAGTGGATGGGTGTCCCATGGGTATCTGCCATGAGGCTGACCACGGGTCACAGCTAAGAGCTAGAGTATACTGCACACCATACACTGGTGGATCTCACATTGCATCCTGTGTATGTGAACAGTGCAACAAAGTGTACTGTGTGCCAAATGGAATGCAACTAATGACAGCTTTGCACTGACATGCTCATCACAGTAGCAGGCTCCAACACCTCCCGCTGTACCTTACATCCCATAGTCAGTTGACTGGAGAATATGTATAATGATAAGCAAGGACAGGAGGCATGACAGGTGTAAATAACAAATGGGGGGCATGTCAGGGAACAGATGCAGCAGTTGGATACATGGCATCCTTGCATCCATTAGGCAAGCAGGCAGGTGAGGAACACAACTGCACACTTGCCATAGGGAGGCTAGGTCACAAACAGGACCAAGCATGGGTCAGGATTATGTGCTTCAACCTGCTCTCATCTGTGCAATGAGTGGGGCTCCCCACGCTGCCTTGCTCCCCTCACACCCAGAGAACTGGTTGTGGCTGTGTACAGGCTGAAAGCTTCGCCTGCTGCAGTGTCATTACCAGGATGGCAGCCTACATGGCACAGACCAACACACAACATCTGTAGCCCCCTCTTTTTCCATCACATTATGCCCAAGTCCTGCTCCATAACACAGCTGCCTATTCATAACAATGCACATTTACCAAACTGCAAACATAGAGCACCTGCTTAGAGGTGATACTTAATATGTCTTGCAGAGCCACAGTGATAACAACCATGGAAACCCAGAGTTTAGCAACTCATGTGCCAGATCATTGGGCTCAGAATGCAGCAGGCATCTGGCCACAACTGTGGGGAACAGAACTCCACCACCTAGATCTGTCTCAACATGTGGCACACAGGCTGTAGACCAATTTTGGCTGGTCTAACCACCATTAGTCCCTGCAGCCATGGGGGGGGCTTAAAGATTCCCAAAGTAGGGGATACTGTATCATTGTTGTGTTGCAAGTCCCCTTCTGCCATGGCGCAGTCATGCATCTGCTGCAAGCACAATACAAGCCCTGGTTGGCACAGGTGACCCTGATCAGGTGCAGGCATTGTTACTAAATTGGGAATAATGCAAGGTATGGTGCAGTGAGCCTCTTGCATCAGATCTCTGTGACACAAGCACATTCTGTCGTTCCCGACCCTTTGAAAATTGAACCCATCTGACCAAATACCAGACAGGATTCACTGAAGCAATTGCCCTGTGAGAAATAATTCATAGAAGAAAAAACTCATTTACAACTAAACAAGGCAGGAACAGGTTAGACACAGGGCTGAGGTAAGGGCCATGCCAAATTCCTCCTCAAAAGTGAAACAGTCAGGGTAGCCAAGGTCAGGATAAAAATCCTACATTCGCAGAATAGGGACCAGTAACAAACAGTTCTTATTTGAACGGGTTTACAGAATTTTGGTTTAAGCCGAATTTTAGAAAACTATTAAAGGGACTTTTGGATTAAAGAACAACTCATTCTACTGTAAGTACTGTAGCTTTTGTCCATCTGTCCATCCATCAATCCACCCACCCACCCAGACAGCATCCATTTTTCACAGGGGAACCTAGATCATCTACAGCATCAGCATCCTCACCATCCAGCACATCATCCACCACACCACATACCTTGGCCAAGGCTCTTCAAGGTAGTCAACAACAATGGAAATTAGGGATTTCCTTTGAGGGTACTAAAAGTAATGAAGGTACTTAAATTATTTTTCACAAATGACTGGGGACCTGGGAAGAGGGACAGTACCATTTCAGCCTAATGTGATGAATAATTACAGCTGTATGGACTGTCAAGTGACAGTCACTGTCTAGCTTTGCTGAGTAACAGATGTATGCTGAAATGCCTGCTTGATGAACAGAAGTAATTTAATAAATGTTGTTATGTTTTTCTTTGCTGTTCATATGGTGTAAGCGTCATATTTCTACCATGAATATTACTGAAGGGTTATGGGTTGCATGTCACATGCTGAGTTAATAGACCCACTCCACCTCCCTGACCCTAGTGGATACACTCTGTAACTCCTGTTGTCACTTTGCTACCAGTTCCCCCCATTGAACTCATCACTGATCACTTTTCTCATCATTATCCATTGTCCTTCTACCCTCACATCACCAGATGCACTTTTCCTCCTTTATATCTAAATACTGGTTTGGGTTCCTTCACTCCTGCCTCTCACCACTCCTCTCCATTGTTTACTCAGCCTCCTGCTCCCTCTGCTCCAGGGATCATTCCACTTTTCCTATACCTCATCCTCATACCTCTGCTGGCCAATCAGTTTCGCCTATCATTTTTTCCTCACTTTGGAACCAGCTCTCTCTTCCCTCTACTTCACTACTTCCTCTGTCTCTCCCAGATATCAGCTGAGGCTCCTTCCCTCACCCCTTGCTCCTGTTTTCCCTCCACTTAACAGACCCCCTTATGTTTGTGAAATGCTCAACTTGTTGCTTTTGCCTTTTTTAATCATTGTGCACTTTCCCTGGTCATCGTGTTCTCTGATTTGCACTTTATTGTAACTGTGAATTGTGTTTGTTCTATGTGCTTTTAGCTAGTGCTGTGTGGAAATTTCAAATTCCTGTGGAATGAAATTCTGTGGAATTTTCAAAATTCCACTGAATTTCACCAGAAATGGAATGGTGGAATTTTGTGGCAAAAAATACTTACAGAATGATTTTCTGTGGGAAAAAAATGCTGCTCTGCAGAATATTATTCCATAAAGCTCAATATTTTCCACGAAAATTGTTGTGGAATAATTTACCATGGAAAAATACTGTTCTATGGAATATTATTCTGTGGATCACAGTAGATGGAATTCTGCAGAAGAACCAGTGAAATTCCAGTGAAAATTCCACCGTCAGAAAGGTCATTCCACTGTAATTTTGCCGGTGGAATTCTACATTCCACACAGCACTGCTTTTAACCCTCTGTTCTCTTGTGTTGCACCTGGAAATGACCTTTGACAAAGTGTGCCTATCCTGGTCACAAATTTTCAAATGAATAGCATATTGTTGCTGTTCATCATTGTTTCTGAATCTGCTCCACTGTAGTCATTACTGCATCCCACATCACAACCCAGGAAGAGATGCAGCGAATTTAAATTATGCCAGCGAAGTGAACGCAAAGTGGGCACTTCGTGTTGCCAATCCACTATGTGGAGTGGGCAATGCAAAGTGCACACTCCGCCTTGTCATTACCACTTCGCTTTAAGGCGGAATGGCAATGCGAAGTAAGGTGAAGTCATTGTTTTTAATGGACTTCATATTCCTCATTATGATTCTAAGTGATCCACTTGGTGTTTCAGATTTGGCAGCCCCCCCCCACATCACATGGCTTACAGTACTGTAAGTCACATATGCTTTAGCTAGGCAGGAAGGAAGTAAGTCATACAAGCAGACACTTTTACTTTCTCCTGTGCAGACAGAGAGAGAGAGAGAGAGAGAGAGAGAGAGAGAGGAGTGTGTTTGGTGTCTGATGATACTTTGAGATCAGAGCGAGGAGGAGATTTAAACTTTGATTTAGACCCAACAGCTTTTTTAAAAGCTACATTTTTTTGTCTTTTCCGAACTCTTTTTTACTTAATTTGTTCTTTCTGTAAATTTTATTTTTCTTACCATTATAAGTAGTTAGTTGTTTGTCTCCCCACCAGAAGCAGGACCAGCACCACCTCCTGTCCTGACTCTGAGGCAGTTGAACCACCACCACCACCACCACCAAGTCCAGCACCAGGTCCTCTGGAGCAGGATGTGCCAGTTCCCCTGGGCCCAGGTGTGGATCCCATCCCTTCTCAGCACCATGACCAGTCGGCTGCCAGTTCATCTGGTCCTCCCCTGCCTGTGCCTGGTCCTCCCCGCACCTCCATTGTTTTGCAGTTTTTTGACTGTGTTGGGGGGACAGCAGTGTGGTCAAGTGCTGCCTATGTGAGGTGGAGATGCACTGTGGCCCCCACGGTACTCATCTGGGGACTGGGGGCCAACACACCCATATGCTCAATCACCACCAGTTGGAGTGGCAGGCTGCCACAGAACAGACCATGCCTGCACCTGCTGGCCATTCTGTGGCAGAGGGTGCAGCTGTACATGGCAGCATCCCTAAGAAGCGGAGGTCCACAGTAGCACCTGCTGCTCCACCAGCATCCCCATCCCCACTATCACCACCACCAGCAGGTCAGTCTGGAGAATGTGTGGACCCCTGAGAACTGCATGTAACACAGGCTGACTTGTCAGTTCTCTGGAGAGCTGTTGAGGAGAACAATGAGAGGGTGAGTGCTGTGGAGTAGCAGCTGGATCATATAGAGGGACTTCAGTTGCAAATTATGTCCATGCTGGAACTGCTGCTGGATCACCATGGGATCCCACATTATTTTTTTTTCCTCACACCATGTGCCCCCCCACACCTTCCTTGCTGTGTTACAAAATGTATTCCTCCACCATCCCTGACCCTTGTATGTAATTATACCCTTTTTTGCTGTCTTCCATATGCATGACACTTTGTATTCTGAGCAGTGCAAGTATATTGTGCTAAACTGCATGTGTGCAGTCAGTCGTCTTACCAGTCTGTGTATGTACTGCAGACATTGTCCAAATCCCTGACTTAAAAACACTTATTAATGAGTACAATGGTGAGAAAGTGAAGCCTGGAGAGACACTACAAAACAGGCTTACAATACATCCAAATAACTAGTAAAAAAATTAATGTTGTGATTCATGACATAAACATACATCGTGATTTGTGACTGCATTTGTGACCATGATGATGAAGAAATGTGAATGCCTATGGCTGTACTTCCCTGGGCCCCATTGAGGTGTGGCACAAAACTCCCCGACTTATAAACACTCATTAATGAGTACAATGGTGGGGCAGGGTGGTGAAGCATGGAGAGATACTACAAAACAGGCTTAAAATACATCCAAGTAACTATTAAAAAAAATTATGTTGTGATTTGTGACTGCATTTGTGACCGTGATGATGAAGAACATGATTTGTATCACGAGTGACTCGTGATGATTGTCCTGACTGAAAAACGCATATTAATGGGTACAATGTTCATGCAGAATTATGCATCACACCTGTCCAGTACTCTGAAGGGAAGCCAAAGAAACAACTGTGACTTAAGTTAGAGATGGAGATTAGGCCCTAAAGAGATGCAAATGCACAGACAGATTAAGATTGCACTGCACACTGAAGAGATGCTGATACAAAGGCATAACACCTAACCAGTGCTCACCAACAGAAATTCAAATCTGGAAAATAATTCCTTTGCCTGTTGGGGCGGGCCACGGGGGGGAGGCAGTGTACTGCACTGCTGCAGTGACAGTCACTAGTACTAGTACCAGTAAAGATACCCCAAAGAAGTGCAAAAATTACACAGCTGCAGTGGATAGCAGGTTCACATTGCTGAAATTATGTGGCACAATAAAAGGTGTCTGATTTGATGACACACGTCACGCACATACTCACACACACACTAACTAATGCGTAGCAAATTGAAAACTTCAGTAATATAACCACATATTTTAAACAATCTAAAATTATGCACTGCTGCACCACAACAATCAGCAAATAAATGGCAAGAATTATTGAAAATATTACTGTGTGCACATTAACACAGTTATACAAGAAAAATATCAGCAAAACAGAAAGCACTGTCTTTTTCTCCAAGTTAATCTACCTACACCACAGATATGCCCCTTCCCCAAAGCACACTTCCACTGTCTCTCAGTACAGACTGAATATTGTACATTAACATTCAAAATCCACACACAAGCAATAAATGCTCGATGATACAGTAGTAGCCAGAGACATTGCCAGCTATTTCCAGATATTTCGTGAAATTTCTGAGGAGTTTCTCTTTGCTGCCCCTACTATGGAAATGCAGAAAGCGGGAGATATTTCTGGAAACATCAAAGACATTTCGGGAAGTATATGGCAGTGTCTGTGGCTGCTACTGTATGAGAAAAAGTTTTCTGGAGACCAGCCACTCAGTTCATCATAAGAAATGTAGTTTTATTTTGATATTTTCTTAGAACACCATGATCCCCTTGGGCGTACCTAGGGGATCATGGTGTTCTAAGAAAATATCAAAATAAAACTATATTTCTTATGATGAACTGAGTGGCTGGTCTCCAGAAACTTTGTTTCACTACATTGAAGTCAACCATTCAACCAGCCCCCAATAGGAACATTTGGTCTACTTTATACAAAGGGCACCCACCAACGTTCTCTTCCTTGCTACTGTATGAGCACAGGAGGGTTTCCTATAATTGATGAACTAAAGTTTCAACAAAACAAATGACCCAAAAAGGCTTTTTTAACAGCTTTTAGAAGGTTTGAATCACAGAGAGCTCTCAGAGCAGATTGTCTCCTACAGCTTCATACACACACTGCCCCAAACTGAGGCTGTGCAGAACAATCTAGAGCCCATGTGACCTGAAATCCCATGAATCACTGCAAAATTTGCCTTTGAAGCATAAAAACAAGGTGAAGTGAGGTGGAGTACATTGTTTTCGATGTACTTCACCTTAAGAATTGGTGTAGTAGTGGTTTGGGAAGGCGGACTAACGCAAAGTCATAGTTTTCAATGGACTTCATGTTACCCATTATAACGCAAAGTACTCCACTTCGCATTGCTGAGCACTCCGCAAATTCACCTTCACTCAGTGAATCACTTTGCAGAGTGAATTGGGGCCACTTAGCCCACCACTAATCCCAGGCCATGGTCTGTGAAGTCCAGCTGAGGTTCATAACTCATTTCACCAGGACATGGTAATTAGATGGTAGAATATGTTCTGCTGTAAGACAAAGGGGTGGTATAATTTTGAAATTGAATGAGAAATATTTGAAACTATGTATTGGGAAGTTGATATTTGACATCAAAAGTATAGAAAATGGATACTCTAATAATATCAAGGCTCAGTAAATAGGGGGCTAAACAATAAAGGCAGATGAACCTGAAAAAGTGATGACCCTTTTTATAAGGATCCAAGTTCAGGTCAAATATCTGATTAGTTCTTAAAATCTTTTAATGGAATCAACCCCCCACCACCACCACACAGAGACAGACGCTGAATCACAGATGCTGAAAAGCTCCCTCCTGGAGCCGGGGAACACCAAGAGCCTGAAGAGGTAAAGGATATCTCCTCTGTCAGACTGCAGCCTTGTGAGGGGTGTTAGCCCATCAACGCTGCGCATCGACTGCCCTGCCCACCCCAGCCACCCACCCACGGTTGTCCCTTAATTTATTGGCCCTTCCCATGACATCACTTCCAGTCTGATCTAATACTAAGTCCCCACTTTTCCATTTGCAGGTTATACCTGCCAGCCACTAGAAGGACCCTCAGACTTTCACCTCAGGTTTCCCTACCTGACTTTCCTCCTCCTCCTACTTCCTAGAACCCCTCGGCCTACCTATGCTACTTCTCTCCCCTACTATTCACCTCTGCCTCTGCCCACATCTCACCCCCACACCCAGCCTCTTAGATAGCCCTACTTTCTGACCCCTTGCCCTACCACCAAACCCACACCCAGCATGCCGCTAACCCCCAGTGACCACTAGGAGTCACTATTTCCACCCTGTTTTTGGGCCCAAACCCAGCCTGCTTTGAGTCCCCTAGAACCTGGATCCCCGCTCTCACCCAGGTCACATTTCAGCTGCCCTGCCAGAGTCTCAAACCTTGTACCCTGTCCACCAGAGTCTGTGACACTACCACTACTCCAAAGTTGTACCTACGCTTTCTGAGGGGCAGCCAAGATACTTCTACCTTTCTGCCCTGCTGCTACCTTAGGCACTATGTTTATCCACCTCCTCCTCAAATGTCCCCCCCTCATCTACATGCTAGTACCCACATCCCATCAGCCAGGCATCTCCCCTGGCACACCTGTACCAGCACCCACAACTCTCCGTGACATAGTCCGATCCCACCCTACACTGACCATGTACCCTGGTCCTCAGCACCCACCCCCTGGATGCCTGCCCACTGCCTACCCTGGCTCCCTTTGGTGGCTAATCATTCTCACCCTCCCGACCTGTCAAACCCTGCACATCCCTTGTTCCCTTATGGCCTCCT
This sequence comes from Neoceratodus forsteri, assembly GCA_016271365.2. Lineage (NCBI taxonomy): Eukaryota > Metazoa > Chordata > Ceratodontiformes > Ceratodontidae > Neoceratodus > Neoceratodus forsteri. The sequence continues at coordinate 384,095,523 of JADMNL010000024.1, read as the reverse complement.
CCCCATCCCAATGCACCCCCTGGAAGCTTACACACTACCACCCCCGGTCAGAGCCTTGGTCTTCCTATTACCCCTATCAGGCAATATACATCTTAACCCAGGCCCTGCCAATACTAGCCCACCAGCTGGGTCCACTGGTCTCTGCATAGCCTCCATGAATATATGCAGCCTACTGAAAAAATGTGATGCCCTCCAGTGTTGGGCCATGCTGCATAAACTAGATGTCATAGCCCTGGTTGAAACCTGGCTGTCAAAATCCACCCCTGACTCGTTTGTCTCCCTCCTAGGCTATACCCTATACCGGGAGGACCGAGTAGGCAAACGCGGGGGTGGCTGTGCAATCTATACCAGGGACACACTCAGTGGACAAGCAATCCCTACTCCTGTTCTTGAAAATGAGGCACAGACCCTTATCCTCAAACTTGCTCCTGACCCCTCCAGGGACCCTCTATATTTCACCACTGCCTACATTCCCCCAAAGAACCAGAACCCGACACTGATATCTTTAACAAATTATCTTGCCACCCTCCACCACAAGGTGGAACAAATCCTAGTGGGGGCCCTAAATGTGAACTGACTCAGCACTTCCTCCTTCACCACCCGTGATTCTTTTGCAGCCCTAGACCTGACACAACTCATTTCCCAACCCACTAGAGTAAACCCAAAGAGAGGAACCAGCACCCTTCTAGATGTAATTATCACCAATCGCCCCATAAAAATCCATGACATCCAGGTCCTCCCAGACTCACTTAGTGACCACTCCCCTATCCTTTTTCTTTGGGCGACCCTCAATCCAGAACTCACAGCCCGGACCATACTCCGCCCTCGCCTCAGACCTGGTGGGCTGAAAAAACTCAAACAATTTCTTGCCCAGATAAATTGGTCCCCCCTTCATCATGCACCTGACATAGACACTGCCCTCACCTTTTTCTCCCAAACCTTTAACAAAGCCTGTGACCTCTTTGCACCCCTCACAGGAGTCCGATCCAAAAAACGTAATGCACCCTGGGTTACCCCTGCCCTACTACTAATGCTCAGAAATAGGGATAACCTGTGGCACCTTGCCACTGAAACAGGCCAGATGGCTGATAGACAGGCCTATAATGCTGCATGGAACAAGTGCACATGGGCCATCCGTAAAGCCAAGGCTGATCATTACCAGGCCACCCTCACCTCCTCCTGGGGGTGTGCCCAGACATTCTGGGACAATGTTAAACAATTAAATGGGAAAGCAATCTCCCCTTCCCATCCCAGATCACCATTGATGGCTCGGCCTAAACTGACCCTGCCTGCATAGCTAACTACCTTAACACATCTTTTACTGACCTTAGCTCTGTCCTTCCCAGTAATTTCTTTGACCCTCCCCCCACCCTACCTGCCCCAGTCCTCCAACACCCCAGTTTCCACCTATGTAGGGCATCTGCCCAGGAAGCCAGACCTCACATGATCAAAGCTTTAAAGAGCAATAGTCCTGGCAGCGACTCCCTGGACCCCAGCATTCTCTGGCTGGTGCTGGATGAAGTCCTTGCCACACTCACCAGCCTTCTAAACCGATCCCTCTGCCTGGGTCAATTCCCCACTGCATGGAAAACAGCCATAGTCACACCCATACACAAAGGAGGTGACAGGTCCTCCACTGGGAACTACCAACCTATCTTCATCCTCTCTCCCCTCTCCAAAGCCCTAGAAAAACTGGTGGCCATTCAAATCACCAAATATCAGACCAAGCATAACATCTTATGCCCAGAACAGCATGGTTTCCATGCTGGTCATAGTACTGGCACTGCACTAGTTGAGTTCTCAAATTTCCTACACTCCTCCCTAGACTCCAGCTCCCTAGCTGGTGCAGTGTTTGTTGGCCTCTCAAAGGCTTTTGACACTGTCTCCCACCCTCTTCTGCTTGATGCCCTCTCCCACACTGGTTTCTCTGCTGGTCCTCTCGCCTGGTGCACTAGCTACCTATCTGCTCACTCCCAATGTGTAAAAATCAATGGGACACTTTCCAAAACTCATCCCATCTGCTCAGGGGTACCTCAGGGCTCCATCCTAGGACCCCTAATCTTCTCACTCTACCTAAACACCCTGCTCAGTGCATGCACTACAAAAATTCTTCTGTATGCAGACAACGCTGTCAATTTTGCCACCCACCGCAATTCCATCTCCCTCCAGGACACCCTACAACAATCCTATAATGATGCTGAAACCTGGTTTAAAGAGCACAGACTCGTCATTAATCTCAAAAAAACCAAAACAATGCTTTTTGCCCACCCCCAAAACAAAGCCTGCAACTTCTCATTCCATATCCTCCCTAGCACCAAACAACCACTTGAACAAGTCCGCTCATACAAGTACCTTGGGTTTTCTTTCGACTCAGCCCTCACCTACCACACCCACATTGATGCGCTTGCATCCACCACTAATGTACGGCTTGGCATCCTCTACCGCTATAAAAACTGCCTCCCCCGATGCCCTCCGACTAGCGGTTACTTCCTCAATACTGTCCCTTGTTGACTATGGCCTGCCAGTATATGGTGCTGCTGACCCTACCGCCCTCTATAAAATTCACTTCCCCCTAAATAAGGCCTGCAGGCTGATTACTGGTGCCCCCAGGCTCACTCATACGTGTCAGCTCTATGACAAGGCAAAACTGCTTAATTTAGACTAACAGCTATGCTACCAAACCTGCCTCCTCACGAAAAAAACTCTTCTCAGGCTATTCCCTCCTGGGATGACAGCCTCCATCCACCAAACCCAACCCACTGTCGCTACATGAACCTCCTGCAAGACCAATCTACTGGTCCCAAGATCCAGGACCACCCATGGACAGAGGCCCTTCTGCTACAGAGCTCCATCTTGGTTTAACTCGCTCCCTGCTCCCATCTCCAATGCCCCCACAATCTCCAACTTCAAAATCGCACTTTGGAGCCAACTGTTTAATACTCACAGCTGCTCCTGTCTCTAAATGAGGCATAGCTCACTCTGTACTTGACAACGCCCACAGGGCAGCACTACACCTCACCGCACACAACCTCACCCCATTTCTTATTGCCACTGTTATTAACCAGCTGTTTTTTGTGAATCTGTATCATTGTAACTAAACTGTATAAATGTATGTAACCCCTATGTGCTTACTAAGTTATGTGACTCGTATGCTGTAACCAAACATTTGTTCTGTTAGCCCTCAATGTAATGAGGTACCTTTGGAAATGAGCCTCTGGCTCAAAGGTTGTAAACTGATGTACAAATAAATAAATAAATAATTATGATTGTATGACATCATAAAACATCCAAACTAACTGAGAAAACAACATACTGTATAAACCCAGGAAATCTGGAAAAGGCATGCTGGTTATGGGTACATTTTGAGAAATTTGAAAAATGAGGAAGTGTATAAGAATGTCCATATGTATATGTCATGATACAGTATCTACGTAAAAGTAAAAATGTCTTAAGAACCAGAACCTAGCAATATTGAACTCAGATTGATCTAAATCTTTAAATTTGTGAAGGTTTGTAATTTCTGAGAAGTTCTTATACAGTATTACTACTGCCATACCTCTCAGTATTTTGTCACCTAAATTTAGGCTGTTGTTCCTCAAAATGTGTGAAAAAAGATATAAAATGCAGGACACATCATCTCGTGGAGCTAGAAACTGAGAACACTTAGGACACTATTGCTTTTTGCTCATAAAGATTGCTGCTGATTGAGCAATATGCATAGATTAAGATGAATTTCTGCTTTAAATAGATAACGTACAAGTATTTCTGCAGGAATAATCCCTGACGTCATCTCAGATCACTCTCCAACTTACTGCACATGGGGTATCTCCTCAACCAAAATCCCTAGCAAAATGATCCAGATGAGGGACTATTCTAAATTTATACTCAATGACTATCTTGCGGACCTACAACACACTGACTGGTCCAGGGTCACTGCCACCAACGACCCTGTAGCAGCCCTGGACCACTTCCTTGCGTTATTTGTTCCCTTGCAAAACAAGCACACATACACTCACTAAAAGGAGGGTGAGGAGCACCATCACAAAGTGGCTCCATGGAGGCCTATTCTCCCTCATGAAGAGGAGGGATAAATGCTAGGAGAATTACAAGATCTCCCACAACAACAACGACCTCCTTGAATATCAGTTGCTCAGAAACTCTTGTAAAGGAGCGATCCGTGCCACCAAGAGGGAGTACTGCCAATCTGCCCTGCTAGTCTCAGCCAAAAAATCCATGGAGTTTCTGGCAAAACATCAAAAATCTGGTCGGTGGGTCTGCCAGGGAACAAGTCACCAACGTGCACATCGGTGGGGTAAACTGCAATAACCTCCAAACTATTGCCAATGCATTTAACTTCATGTTCTCTGACCTGCCTGCTCCCCCTTCTTCCCAGGACCCCACCCATAAGCCTCTGAGTGGGCACACCCTTCAACCGCCCTTCTACCTAAAATGGGTCACTGTTAGGGAGAACCAGAAACTCCTTGCCCGTCTCTCCCCCCCCACATGGGGGCAGGACATGACAGCCTGGAACCTAAACTGCTCAACCTGGGGACTCCTCTCCTCCCCCAGCCTGTCTCTTACATCTTTAACACTTCTCTTATTGAAGGGGAACATCCCTGACACATGGAAAAGTGGCCAAGGTTGTCTCTGTTTTCAAACAAGGCAACCCCAAAGATATCAGTAATATCGCCCCATCACCATACTCTCCGCAATCTGTATGCTCCTTGAAAAGGTAGTTGCCACATAACTCTGCCATTGTCTTCAGGATTATGCTCCTTTCTCCCCTGCTCAACATGGCTTCAGAAAAAGGCACAGCACATCAACTGCACTTGCCATGGTTACCTCTGAGATCAGTACCGCGACTGATCTAGGCATACTGACTGGCTCCATCTTTGTGGATCTCTCAAAGGCCTTAGATCAGGTTGACCATTCCCTCCTCTGCTCCACCTTTCAATCTCTCAGATTCTCCCACCCTGCCCTTGCCTAGTTCTCTAACTACCTTGTGGGTAGGCAGCAATACACCAACTTCAACTGTGCCCTCTCTGTCCTCTCCTATGTTAACTGTAGGGTCCCCCAGGGATCTGTCCTTGGACCCATTCTGTTTTCCCTATTCATTAATGATCTGCCCTCTGTCACATCCCATGGGCACTCCACCATATACGCGGATGATCTCATCATCCTGACCAGCTCCCCGGATATTACTGTCATCAGCTCTAGGCTAAATTCCGACTTCGAGCTTATCCAGAACTGGCTAGAGGGCCACAAGCTGACCATCAACCTGAAAAAGATCCAGGTCATGTTCTTCAGCTCCTTGGCCAAAACTAATTCCTGTCCTGCTCCCCTAACCATCTTGGGAACAAGTGGCACCCTCCTGCAGGCCGTGGACTCAGTCAAGTATCTGGGAGTTACCCTTGAACCGCAACTGGATCTCACCCCACATCTTTGGATTATAAGTAAGGCCACAAACAGCAAGCTTGGACTTGCCTACAGAGACAAAAGTTGCCTCACCCCGGCTGCATGGCTCACCCTAGCCAGGGGGATACTCTTTCCCACGCTCTGTTATGGGGTCATAGCCTTTGCCCCAGTCCTGAAATCTAGTCTCATGAAATGGGACACTGCATATAACAATATATGCCGCTTTGCACTCTCTGCCCCTCGCCTTATGCATCGCTGTGAGCTCTACTCGCGGCTGGAGTGGCTCCACCCGAAAAGCACCATGCCTTTGTCCTCGGCAGCTTCATTGAAAGCATAGTCAGAAAGGCCACTCCTTCCGCTCTTGCCCTTCCCCTCAAACATGGTAACCCAGCCTACCACTTAAGATCCAGTGCTACACAGGACCACCTGGTTCCTAAGACCTGCACCCTCACGGGGTGATCAGGCCTTCTTCGTCCATGCACCTAGACTGTGGAACCCCCTTCTTGCATTAGTTTGTGCCTCTCCCTCACATCCCTGCTTCAAAGCATCCCTCTGGAGCTTCCTCAAATTGGCCTCTGCCTGTCTATGTGCCATATAGACCCCAGTGGAGACTCTCTCTTCCCTTTTCGACTGATTGGGGGTGACGCCCTGAGTGATGTTGCAACCATTTTGCTGCTCAGTTCTGCTGATAATCTGCATTAGGCACTTTCTGCCCTCTTGTTTTGAGTGGGCACCGGTCTGTATTCTCAATAATTTGATGTTATACTACATTTTGATGTTATTTAGATGGTATTCTACTAATCAACTCTGTATATGAATCTTCTTGCTATCTGCCTACTTAACTGCTTATGCCTGATGTCCCATATGCTGTATCACCTATTTGTATGTGCTGGATGCTCCTGTATGTTTCCTTGACTCTGTATGATGCATTGTATGTACCCTGAAACCCTCCCAGGTCGCACCTGGAAATAGGCACTTGGCTGTCTAGTGTACTTACCTGGTAAACAAAAGCAAATAAATAAATAAATAAATGTGGGATGTTGAGCTTCTAAACTATAAAATGAAGTGCATCTTAATCTTGAACAGGTGTGATTTATGGACTGGGCAATCCTACTTAATTGCTGATAGTTTTAAGCAACAAAAGAAAACCACAAAAACACCAAGGTCCTTACAGCAGTTTACAGGTTGAACAATCTGGCATATGGTATATTACAGATCCCCGGAGACATTGGGCCAGAACTTATCTCACCCCAACCTATGTATGCACAAATCGTTATCCCATACTTTTTTGAGGTGTAAGGTGGGGTCCCTGAACTGTCAAAACTGTACAGAACACAAGTGCATGCTAAGTATCTTAGAATCAACCTTTAATTGCAGTTGCAGGACCTTGTCCAAGGGATCTGGGCCCAAAACATGTTACTGCTGGACCCAGCATGGAACAAGGACATGCCAGAGTTGAATGTTCTAAAATAGATGGCTATACGGAATATGGTGGACCTGTTGAAACTGGAGCACCGTGATCGATTTATCAATCCTCAACACTAGTAGGGTATTTATCTCTCCCCATTCCCACTCATTCCACCTAATTATACAGTTATAAATAGTGAGTGTGGGACTCACCCAAATAGCAGAAAGTTGTGCAAATGGCTTGGTTTCCAGTTGGATAATGATGCTACCTTCCCTCAGACCCACCACATATGCATAATCATTGGATGAACCCTAAGCATGATGTGGGGACACAAAATATAGTAAACAGGAAATACACTTCCCTTCCAACAAATATGATTCAATAATTCCCAAACAGGGATCTCTGCCCTCCCTTCTGTGCCACAGATGGCTGGTTACATGTTTCTAGGTCAAAGACAAGTGGAGAAATTTAAACATTGGGGAGAATGTGACCTATTGTGTGGAGTGGATGCTGAAGAGTTTAATTATTAAGCCTGTTTTTTTTCCCCTGGTCAAAAACATTACAATCCAATAGTGTCCTACCATGATGAAGAGGCTCTCAAGAAGGTCATAGATATTTAGGGCTGCTGTGATACTGAAGGTGTTGACCCTTACTCAGTAAGACAGAAGGCATTCATTTTTTTAAAACATTCTCTGCTGTTTCAGCAACCCCATGTCAAAGTCATAATTATTTTCCCAGTAGATGATGGTCCTCTAAACATTTAACATCCACAATGCAGCGGCAAGGCATCCATCTGTGACACCAACGTCCTGGGTTTGGAATAGACCTGGGGAGTCAAAGAGCCAGTCAGGAGAGAGGGATTGAGCATCCTAGGGATGGTTCTCCTTCTCCGGGGAGGGGGGGCTGTGTATCTGGCACAAGTCAGACCTCTAGTGGAGGCTGGGAGTTTTGCTGTGACTGGCATCTATATTCCTCTGGAACATGTCAGATGCTGGTGTCATTGCATGACACACCTCCTTCGGGAGAAAAAATCTGTAAAAAAATATAGTGGCTGCCATCCATGACAACCCGCTTCATTGGCCATGATTGCCCACCATGGCACTCCCAACACATGACCTATCCCATCATGCACTGTATCCAGTTGACCCTGCACCCTGCCCTGGGGAGCAAGCCAGGGAGGCAATGCCAGTAGTTTCCCCTTCCGGCACCCTTCTCCTGTCATCAAGGGCTCATGCTGGTGAGGTGGCCCCACTCTGGGGGGCAATCCAGGAGATATGGTAGGTAAGGAGGTAAGTCCTAGGGCTCTGGAGCGGGGCCAGGGGTTGTCAGGGCCTCAGCTGCAATGCAGTACATGATGAAAAAACATACTAATTAAAAAGAAAATCCACAACAAAAAAACATGGGTTACCGTGCTTGTTTTTAAGTTACGTTGGCGAGACTTAAACTTTCTTTATGCAAAAAATTTGGAAGGGGTACGATTGTTTTATGTGGTTACAGCATCAATTGTTCAGATGTCAACATGAGTGTGGAAGAAAATGTGAATCAAGGACACATCGTGTGTCATGATGCTTGCTTATTTTTTTCCACAAATGCAAAAATAAAGAGTGAATTACGAATGCTATGACACCCTCTTGAACTGATATTCCCTCAAAAAGGGGAAAATATTTGTATGTTTTTATACATAAAACCATGTCAAGCCATGTCATTTCCATAAAACTTTTTTGATAGATATAGAATACGGTTATGAATATAGAAACAGAAAGAACTATAGGGGCTGCCATGCTTCTTTTTTTTATATCTGCTTTTAATGTTGCAGTTTCAGAGGTGATCAGCTCAAGACAAAAATTGAAATGTGCAAGAATGTTAATCAAACAATTCAAAAATACATGCAGAATGGCAAGGACTTTAACATAAAATATTCAGTGTAACCAAAGACAGGAGGCAGTATAATGTAGTGGCTCAAGGCTCTAAGCTTCAAACCTGGAGAACTGGGTTTAAATCCCACAGCCCCCACTTGCTTACTGTGTGACCTTGAGCAAGTCACTTAACTTCCTTGAGCTCCCAGGTCACACCTGTAAACAAACTTTCAGCTTTGTGTGTCTCTCCTGGTTAAAAAAAAAAAAGACAACAGATATTTAGGTAAAGTGCCTTGAATGATACCAACTGCTGCAATTGTGAGAGTTAATTTCCTTGCTGCCGTCCCGTATATATTCCTAGCTGGACATGACATACAGTAGGCTAAATCATTATTCTAATAATGCTTCCATATATTTATGAATGTACTTTTGCTAGAAAATAACTCTGAAAACTTTTTTGAGAGCATCAGAAAAAGTGTGAATTTGAAACACCAGGGAATGTCCTTAATTAGTATTTTATCCTCCTTATGTATCTGCCTGGTGGCAGGCACCCCCTACAATACCTCACTGACCTTCGCTTGGACTTACCAGTTATCCACTGCTTGCCCAGGACCACAAGCATGGTGGATGGCCAGCCACTGTTGTCATACAAGAGCATGTGGGGGGAGTGCTGACATAGAGCAGTCCATCCTTTCTCCTCCATTTTCTTCCCAAGGGTGCCATGTGAGAGAGACACAAGCGTGCATGCATGCATGCAGTGGAATGCATCCGCATCAGGACATCTTGCAGCAGCCTATCCCCTTGTATCCCCCCCCCTCCATGGAAGTAGATCAGTCTATGGGATACTCAATCCTTCCCCCTGAGGTGGTCTCCAGTGAAACGTGCTCATTCCCGAATGCAGGTTGCAGGCATCACGGGCAGTATCACTACTGTTGCACCAACAGGCTGACTTCAAGAAGGCATTTGTTTTATCTCATAATGTCTCCTTTAAAAGAGCTGATGATAGTGAACATGTTAAACTTGATTTAACTGTTGTTTCAGCTGAGTATGTTTTTCTGTTGTACAGCACTCCGAGCTTGGTAAAGGGGCCTAATCAAAAATGTAAACTTTCCAACCTACCTACTAATCAAGCAGATCAGTTACTTAATATCCTATCCCAGTAAAAGATCCATTGGGGAAATGGGAGGTTTTGTGCTACTGTGAGTAAAACACTGAACTTTGGATCAGAATGTTCCAAATTCCAATCCTGCCATAATGTAGCTGCTGGCTTATTGTATGGCTTTAAAGAGCTGCTGACACCTTTAGGAGAACTTTAACAAAACATAATATTTAGGTACTGTCCAGCTTGTACTTCCCATTAGTTCTGTATTCCTTCTCTCCGTTATTTAGTAGTGAAGTCATCTGCTTGAAAACAGCATCTTGGCTCTTGAATAGTTCCTCTATTCCTGCTGCTTTCTCCCTACTTGAGGTCATAATGCACTGTTTGCGACCTCACAGTTGCTCTCATGACAACAGATTGTGATGTCACAACCTAGGATTATGACATGAAGTAGGGAGTAAGCTATAGAGGCAGATGAACTGTGAAGTAACTCTAAGGGATAAAGATCATATATTCATGCAAATTCGTAATAAGTAATGGGGAGGAGAAATATACAAAATATGAATTAAATGCAAACAGAATTGTACCAGTATCCGACCGGTGGTCTCTGGGGTACTTCAGGGCTCTGGGGTAACTCAGAGCTCAGTCCTGGGCCCCCTGCTCTTCACTCTCTTTGTCAATAATATTGAGATGGTTGGGGGGGTGCTGTCGAGCACTTCTACAGAGAAGATGTGATCTGCATCAGCTCTGCACTTATGGTTAAGAAACCTCGATATAATTGCTCTCCATGGGGAAATACAGTTTTAAAATTGCTTATACTGAAACCCTGAAGCCAAGCAGAGCAGTTTGGTACTAAACTTGGATATGGGATGAACGAATAGAAGCGGTACGAGCGGAACGAAAGTACAGCCCTCAACAGAGCAACAGGCCACGCTGATCCCTACTGCCAGCACCTCGAGTGAACCACCATGGCGGGCTCTTCAGGCGGCGATGCAAGCAATTGATGGCAAAATCGAATCGGTCCTGCAGCGTTTGGGTGAGCAGGACTGTAAGATAGAGGTAGCTACTAGAACTGCTGAGTTAGCTGAAAGTCAAGCAGTCAAAGCAATGGCGACTGCGGCGAAGCTCACCCAGGAAAACGGGCAACTACGATATCGTCTTGAGGCCCTGGAAAACGCGAATAGAGCTTCCAACATGCGACTTATCGGACTACCGGAGGGCTCAGAAATTCCTGACTTACTAACTTTTTTGAAATCTTGGCTGCCTAAGGCCCTACGGCTAGGATCCACCACTGGGGAGCACTCAGAGAGCCAATGTGATCTCTCACGATCTGCTGGAGTACAGAGGGGCCTACCTCGCATAGTGCTGTTGGTCACTTAACGCTGCCATCAAAGAACAAATACTGCAAGTGGCCAAACACAGAAAATTTGAACTTTGAGGGCTCTACTCTACACTGCTTTCCGGACTCTCTTATGCAACTAGGGCTCGCGGAAGAAATTTGACGGGTTCGGCCTCGCTGAGAAGCCTTGGGGTCTCATCATCCTAATGATGCTCTAGATTAGGATTACTATGGAGGACAGACTTTTCAATTTACGGACCCAGAAGAAGCAGGCAGGAGAGTGCAGCAGATTCAAAAAGAATTCGAGGCCTCGAAGAATGATACCAGAATGGAGTCGGATCAGGAATCGGAGGAGGAAGACACCTGAATAGACTTGTAGTAAGCTGTTTGAATTTAACAGATAAATGTCCCAATAAAAAATTATGCCTACAGATAGGAGGGCTCTTTTGTTGATAAAAGACTGAAAGTAAGACTGATAGAATAAATTGAGGTGGGATCTGGACATTTTCTCATCAGGTCCTGGACATTACTTCTCTTGTTTTGTTTAAGATGAGGGGCTACATTAAGTCTCTAATGATGCTACTGAATTTCTAAGGCCTGAAATAACTGATTTGATTTCTATCATTATTAGAAACAGGTTTTCTTTGTTAAAGAGATTAAGTTTTATCAAATGCAGAGCTGAAATGAGAAGATCACTTAAACTTTTTGATGTTCCACCATGTTCGGGGGATTGGGGCTTATTCAACCTTAGTGGTTGAACTTTTTCTTTGATTGCATTTTAACTTTTTAATGTTGGGATTGTACCCATCTCATGTAGAAGTGTAGCTATTGAGATGCCTGCTGATTGATTTTAATAAGTGATGTGGTAATACCCCCCAAATCCGTAAACAAGCATTTAGACTGCGGTATACTAACTTAAATTGATCTGAATTGTTGTATTTGATCTGAATGTCTGATGTATGGAGTCTATCACTATATGTGTATGTAAAGCTACAATAAAAAGATAATTTAAAAAAAAAAAAATAATAATATTGAGATGGTTAATGGGCCGAGCAAACTCATCCTCTACATGGACGACACTGTAGTCTACTGCAATGACCCGCTACCTAGCGTTATCACTGCCACATTGCAAACTAGCCTCTCAGCACTCAAAGCCTGGTTCTCCACCAGCTCTCTAGTACTTAATGAGGAGAAGACCAAGGCTGTCCTGTTTGGGACAAGACATCTCGGTGCCGTCATTTGTGACCTGCTCCAGCTCCAAACAGCCCAGGGGAAGGTAGTTGAGGTCCTTGACAGGATCATATACCTTGGGGTCCTCCTTGACCAGTAGCTGTCTTATAAACCTCACATTGACTCCCTAACTAAAACCATCCACCAGAGGATTGGACACCTCTACTGCCTGGGACACTTTCTTTCTGATGAGGCCCGGTGAGCTATCGCTAATTGCATCCTGCTCCCCACCTTCCTCTATGGGGCTCCCCTCCTACAGTTCCTTAGAGAAGGAGAACCACATAAACTCACTGTGCTCTACCATAGAGTGGCATGCTTTGCTGCCAATGACCCCTCCAGGAGGCACCACTGTGAGGTCCTAGCAGACCTCCATTGGCCCACCATACAGCACAAGCTGGCCTACTCCTCTATTTGCCTGACCTACAAATTCACCACCATTGGCCCTCCTCCTCACCTGCATGGCCTGCTCAACTCAAGAGTACATTGCCGTGACACGAGATCCTCAGCTGGTCGTCCCCTTGACATCGCATGGATACGCACAAACCTGGGCAAGTGTTCCTTCAAATATGCTGCCCGCACTTATGGAACACATTCCCAGAAAATCTGGTTGACAGGCCTTCTCTCCAAGGATTCAAGTTGGGCCTCAAAGTGTACCTCCTGGAACTCAGCCTCTGTGGCTGTAATCATTAGCCCCCCACTCCTTCCCCTTCCTATGTAGGTCTCAACTGTGACTATTGCATTCCGTGCCCATTCCAATGAATGAGTCAACTGTGACTACTGTTACTCCAATGTATTATGCCGAATGTAAATACCATAATGTCAACTGTAATTTCTGTCACTCCAATGTACATAACAATTTTAACCACTGTATTATTGTCCATTGTATGTAACCATTGCTTTATGTAACTAATTACGGGTCGCCCCTCAAGAAGGGACCTCTGGTCTCAGAGGGGTTACCCAGTTACCAAAATTTAAATACATAAATAAATAAATATGTTTTTTAAAGTTTTCTTTGAGGCATCAGTAGCTCTTTAAGTAACTCAAATGACCTCCATGTGTTTGACTGCACAAAACTTTAAATCTCTGTATGTAGATGTATGTCCCTGACAAAATGAGATGTTATACTTCACTTTAGTTATCCATTAATTATCCTGGTTAAATAAATTATAAAATAAAATTTGGTTTGGGTCAAATATGATGTATCTTGCCTCCTAAAATGGTCAATACCCAGTTATCTAGTGATTGGCAGGGAGTATCCAAACATCTGTAATTTTGGATACCCCAGTTCAATGCATATGATTTTAGTTTAGAATGTTAGTATGTCTTTTCTGTTCTCTTTTGTATATATACAGTATTTATATACATGTAGTTTTGTTAAAAAAAAAAGGTGGTTTTTAACAACATCTTGTATTATAATACAGCTTGTTTGAAAAGCCTTTGGGCTATTTTCCTTGGTGGAAGGAGTATGTTTCAGCTTTTTCTTCCTGGTACCTACATCTAATGCACAAGGGCAAGCTCCTGGAAAAGCAGGCCATTTACTTGTACTGTTGTCAACGCATCTGGATATCCTGTCAAAACAATATAATTTTACTTTGTAACTTTTTGACATTGGTATTTATTGCACCTGTCTGGGGGAGTGTGATTAATGACCTGTCTGGTGAACATTACTCCACAGTCACAAGTTTATAACATGAGATAAGTGAAATGTTTGAAGTGCCGAGCAGACTGAGGATGTGTTGTTACATTCTGTATATCATAGTTTGAAAGGCCGTAGCTCCCCTGTAAATCAGTGTCATTTTAGTGATGAAATCCATCACTTTCTTTAAAATGAGACTCCACTAGGTAGAATCAGAATATATTGCCTCTACTAAAAATTTGTCTGCTGGGATGATTCTGCTTTGCACTGCATGGGAAAATAGGGGGTGTAAAGCATGTCTGAATAAGATTTGTTAAAGTGTACAGTAGATAGAGTAAGCTGCAGTACAAGAGATGGTGCATTTAGGTCCATGAAAATCTACAGACGACCCAACACTTTCATAGGATAAGACTGCGCTGTTAAAACACCCACATTTCCCAAATTCCTCTTATGCTGTCAAGAGCCTCTGGTACAGTTAAAGCATCTCTGAAGAAATTTAATATTTGGACACAGTTCCATTTATATTGCATTTACTTATTGTAATCCTCACCCTACTGTTTTCTTTATTTCTAAGGGTATTTGTAAAGTATGAAAACAGGATTGTAGTGCTATCTACTCTGTCTGCTTGTCTACACCTCACATCACAACCTTCTACTTGTGACATCATAGTCTGTTGCTCCGAAGATGACTATGATGTCACAAACAGGAAATTATTATGTCAAGTGAAGACATGCAGCCCAAGCAGATTAAGTCTTGGAGACAGTTATCTTGTTGCCATGCATTTGTCCTTAGAAATAGAGACAAGGGGGCATAAATTACAAAAAAGATATGAAATAGAAACATAAACGTGTTTAAATCTTAAAATTTTAAAGTGTTTTTTTATTTATTTCCAATGGTGATGGGAGCTCTTTAAATGGTTTAGATGTTGAGGTGGGCTGCACTTTAGCTGGGAGGACTTAACATGCATGAATATTGTAAGGAATTTGCTGAGCATTTACATATGTACAATTACATGTCCACTGAGCATGTACAATGACTTTAGTACCCCTGTACTATACGAAGGTCAAGAACTTCAGGTTCTGAAATTCAAGATCTATGAATGCCAACCTCCAAACCTAGAATAACGGCAATTGTTACACATCTCTAGTAATTAAGTAAGCAGTAACACACAACAGGGTGTGGTTTAATCTGTATAAATGCACTCCTAGGGGTGTAGTGAGGTATGAAGCAGAAATCTGAATGCCTTTCTGCTCCTAGAAGTGCATTTATCCATGCTAAACCATATCCTGGAGTGTATTATTGCACTTATAAAATGGGTATATGTTAAAAGTTTTTTAATAGCTTTAAAAAAATACTGAAATATTTTAAAAATGCTCATTTATGAGTGTCGCATGTGCGTTTTGCCACACTTAAGTATCAGGAGGAACTTTTGAAAGACACACACACAGAACATGGAAGTAGATGGCCAACAATTTTTTTCTTCGTTGATTTCTGTTTTGCACTCACGAAAACAAGGCAGTTTTGATGTAACTTATTCTTTTACCACCATGTTTCTTCATTTGGCTCTGAGTACAGTGTAGTGCACAAACTGTTGTGTACTCACTCATGAAAGATTGACATAAACTGTTGTTCAAGGTGGCAAACCAGGATTGCATGAAGTGAAGGACAAAGAAGAATGGGATCACTAGACCATCAGCAAGACCAAGATTTACTTGTGGTCTTGCCAGCAGCATGTTTCCATTTGCTGTTCTGTCTGTCAACAAAGTGCTGGTAGTCTGACTGTCTGACAGTCGCACTAGAGAACAAGAGACCACCTGTGAGTTGGGTGAGGACCGTGCTGGTGAAGACTGGCTGGGAGGAGTCAGTTATACAGTGGTGTTTAGCAGGTCTGAATGGAAAAAAATGGACCGTTTTGTGGACTGAGAGGGAATGAGGTGCACATAAGTGAGTCACTGTTTGAAGTGTTTACATGTTCCTGCCACTCAGGAAGGATGAAGGTGGACTGACTAAGGGTGGCACAAGGATATCCTGGGTTAGTCAGTCAATGGTGCTGGCTCTTGTTTTTATGTTGGCTCGCACATGCGCACCAGCCAACATATTGCATTGGTAGCAGATTTGGAGTTGCGGTCACTGTGGACGAATGCAGGGCATGCATCAGTAGGTGCATCCCTCATTCCCCAATAAGCCAGCATGCAGGCATCACACCAGCAAGGTGAGCACATCTAAGAAAAGGTCCACTACAATGAGAGCCAAGCTCATCATGCAGTGGCACCAGAACACACCTCCTGACGTGCCCTTCTTGGTGAAAGCAGTCCAATAAACATGGCAGCAGAGACTGCCACCTGCCACAATGCCAACTTTGGGAGTGCTCAATCCCCCTGTCAGCATGCCCTGACCCAGTTCATGTGCTGAGGGAGAGCCCACTCCCCATCAGCAAAATGGCCCCCTCCCGTTTCAATTTTTTTTTTGAAATTACTCTTTATTCTCCTCTCAGCCTGCCTCCTCCGACCCTTCAGTGAGGACCCCTGGACATCCCACTGCCTGGAACCCTGCCCACACAGACCACAGATCCCCATGGAGCCACAGATTACCGCCCGGGCGGGGACGAGGTGGGGGGTTCTAACCCTGTAACTTACGTTTCGTCGGTCTCGTGGTCTGCTGGGTGGGCACGGGCACATCATGGGCACGTCCAAAGTCCTCCCATCTTCCCGGCTGAGGCAGGCTCGTTCCGCATTTTCTCCCTCCCCGAGCAGCCAATGACCTCCCCTGACATCATGACGTGCACATCGACGTCCGTGCTGCTCAACGGCCAGCCATCCCCTGGTGGGGCTTGCAGTTCCCCGAGCCTCCGCTCGGGGTCGTGCAAGTGCCGGGCATCGGCCGAATCCCTCCCCGGAACAGGCAAGCTGTCATTGGATGCTCAAGCCTGTCTCCACGGCCGACCCACCGACAACCCGGAGTCCGCTCCCGAACCCAGGTCGCCAGCGTGGAGCGAGGTGTGGCGTCCAGCACCTCAACCCTCAGCGCCACCGGGCCAGCCCCCGGTTCAATTTTGTGCCAAGGGGGTGCCCAATCCCTCTCAGCATCATGCACCCCCAACAGTCTTTCTTTGCTGATAGGGGGCCCAAAGCCCATCAGCATCAGTCCCCAGTTTAATTTGCTGATGGGGGAGCCCACTTCCTATTGGCATAATGCCCCCTTGCCCCCCTGTTGTGTGCCGAGGAGGGTGCCCAATCCCTCTCGGCTCTTGTCCCCCCCTTCAGTATGTGCCAATGGGGGTGCCCAATCCCCCCATCAGCTACAGCACCCCAGCCCAAAAATACTGAGGTGGCACACTGGGAGCCCACCCCAGCGTGCCAAATGCCCTTGAAAAAAAGTCCCACAATGTTTTTTTTTTGTTATTTAAACCTGTAAAACAGAAAACAGTCCCTCACAGTATGTCCTGCTCCCTTCCCAAACCCGATCCCAATATCTGCATACCCTGCCGCCCCACACCCCCCTCACCCCATACTTACCTCCAGAGCATGGCGTGATGATCTTCGGTGGACCGGGAACACGTCTGCACTCTTCAAAGGTGACCGCGAACTGAAGAAATCCTGGTAAGCTCTATAATAGTATAAATGTGTTTTTTTTCAACTTTAGTGCATATCTTGGCCATTTTTGGGAATTTTGTCACCAAATTTTCAACATGGGGCTTTCGGGACCCCTCCTCATGAACTCAGTCACTGTTATGGCATTATTCAGTCCCAAAAGGTGATTTTGTGGTCACTGTGTGTAATCACCTTTCAGAACTGATTAATGAAAGGACAGTGCCACTGTTCATGAGGGGGGCTTCAATAAGCCTATGTTGCAAATTTCATGAAAAAAATCCAAAAAATGGCTGTATTACAAGTGTGCATTGTGCAGTTTCCATGCATGGTCATAACTTTGTGAATTTGTAATATGTTCACTCCAGATTTTCAAAAGTTGGCATTTTACCACACCTTCTTATGAACAGTGTTGCTGTCATTTTACATATCCTGGACTAAATGTATTTTCGCACGTCTGGCATAGAATAGCATGGTCGCTGTGCTAAATCAGTTTTCAGGACAGTTTGAGAAAATGACGGTGACACTATTCATGAGCAGAGGTCCTTAAATGCCTATGTTGAAAATTTGATGACGAAAGTCCATAAAATGACTGTGTTACAAGCGTGCAATGCGCAGTTTCCATGCACCCTTGTAACTTTGCAAATTTGCAATATTTTCATGCCACATTTTCAACACTGACATTTTTTCACACCTCCTTATGAATAGTACAGCTGTCATTTTTCACATTCTGCCCAAAATGGGTTTTCGCACCTGTGGTGCACAAAGGAGTGGTCGCTGTGGGAAATCAACTTTTGGGACAGATTAACAAAATCACAATGCCACTGTTTATGAGGGGAGGTCCCAAAATGCCTATGTTGAAAATGTGGTTAAAAAAATCCCAAAAATGATTGGTTTACGGACGTGTGTTGTGCAGTTTCTATGCATGCTCACAACTTCACCAGTTTTTTCATATTTTCACTCCAGATTTCAACATTACCATTTTTTTACACCTACTCATGAACAATATAGTTGTCATTTTTCACATCCTGCCCAAAATGTGTTTTCTTACCTGTGGCAACAAACTGATAATGTCGCTCTTCATGAGGTGTGGTCACAAAAAGCCCATGTTGAAACTTGGAGTGAAAATACCAACAAATGCCTATGGTGTTAGGGCTTCCAACTGTAACACCCCACCCTGTACAGACTGACAGGCATCAGGGGTGGGACTTGGGAACATCAGCTGTAAGGCTCACACCTGCAACCCAACCTGCAGCCAGTGACAGGCATCAAGGTGTGCCTTGTAGTTTTCGGCCCCAAAGTTCACCCCATTCTCCTATGCTGCACCCATCTCAGCATATTCCCTTATAGAATGGGGTAAGTATAAGGCCCAAAGACCCCAAAGCACACCACAACACTTGTCAGTGTCCACAGGGTAGGGTGAGGCGAAATAGCATGCGGGTTACAGCTGATGACCCAAAGGCACACCCCAATGACTGTCACTCTCTGCAGGGTGGGGGTGAGGTTGGTGTCAGTTCAATACTTCACTGCCATTCCTATTATGCATCTCTAACTCCTGCACTACCAGTGCCAATGCCAGCGAGACAACATTTGTCATTGGCAAATGCTTTTTTTTTAGTCTTTGGAAGCCGGGTAAAGGCCACTAGGCACAAGTGCCTGTTTTCAGGGGTGACCTGGGAGCACTGGGCAGTAAAGTGACTTGCTCAGACTTACACAGTATGCAAGTGGAGGCTGTGAGAATCAAACCAAGATCTTGTCTGCTGGATGTACCACACTTGTTCACAACTCGTTACTCTAACCTCTAGGCTATACTGCCAGCCCATACATCATAACACTTCAATGGGTTGACCAGCGACTACAATCCAGACATCTTCTACAAGGATGAGGAGGGAACGTGGGTGGACAGGTTGATGATACAGGTAAATTGGGATGACAGGCATTTTATTATGCCATTTTGGGGAGGGCTGTGTGAAGCCAGAGTGGGAGCAAATGTGAGTGAAACTCCACTTGGCCTGTCATCATAGCAACAGGTGCATTAATTCTAATTTCATGCCAGCCTGTTGATTAATTAAAACACGCAACAGTCTGTAGTGAGTCACACTCATGACGGCAAACAGCCCTCGCTGCCCACATGCAATTGTATGGCTTGCAAGTGACCAACACAACCAATGGATCTTGAATGAATGAGTTGTTATGGGAGTGTTTACAGAGGACAGGAGGAGGGAAGACATAGTCCCTCTTCACAACAGTGGCATATTGAGGAGGCTTGAACGTGGAAACCAATCAGCAGAACCACAATAGTGCAGAAAATTAAGGATTTTACTACTTAAGGAAAGGATTTTTCCACACCTGAAAACCAGTGGAGCACCATACCTGACACAGTATGGCTTCACAGCAGGAAGGACATGTCTGACAAATATAATTGATATGTTGAATAGGTGAAAAGGGAAGTGGATGGGGGGGAGGAAGCGGTGGATAACACCTACCTTGATTTCAGTAAGGCTTTGAATGCCACTGCACATGGAAGAGTACTGAACAAGCTGGGCAGTCAGGGGGTGGGTCATAAGGTGGCAAACCAGGTTAGGAACTGGTTGAGCGATAGATAACAGAGGGTGGAGGTAAACGGAGGTCAATCAAAGGAAAGCAGGGTGAGCAGCGGGGTGCCACAATTATCTCTTCTGGGGCTAGTTGTATTTCATGACTTCTTACTGACATTTTGGAGAGGGGTCTGGAAGGAAAGGTGTGCCTCTTTGAAGATGGCAGTAATATCTGCAAGCGGGTGCACACTCCATGAATGGGGGACAAATGAGGGGGACCTAGGTAAACTGGAATGATGGTGCACATTGCTGCATCTGAGATTAAATGCAAAAAAGTGCTGTATCATGAAATTGGGGTGCAAGACAGGAGGATTACATGATGGGGGGTGATATTGATGGTCACCAACCAGGAAAGGGATTTGGGGATAATAACACCTGATGACCTAACAGCAACCAAACCATATTGCAAGTCAGCAGGGAGAGCAAGTGTGATGATGGGATGCATAGGGATCAGTCTCACCAACACAAGAAAAGAGGTGGTGCCACTGTACAGATCATTCGTGATGCCTCATTTGGAGTACTGTGTCTAGTTCTGGAGGCCACATCTCTGTAAGGAGTTAGACAGTGTGGACGCAGTTCCAATAGGGTCAACAAGGATGTTGCAGGGATTAAAACAAAATTCATAATAAAAGAGACAGAGAAACCTCCCTATGTATACCCTGGAGGAGAGGAGAGACAGAGGAGACATAATAGAAACCTGCCAGTATCTAATGGTCATAAACAGTGTATCAGAGAATAGCATCTTCATAAGGTACATGTTCATGAAGGGGGGGCATGGCATGAGTTTGGAAAGGGGTAGTCTCAGGGGTAACGTCAGGAAGTATTTCTTCAGGAAAAGGGTGGTGGATGCCAGAATGAACTAACTCTTAGTTGAGGAAGTGGGGGACAACACCGCGGGGGAATTTAGAAAAGCATGGGACTGGCAAAGGGGAACAGTAGCGACAGGAAAGAGAAGGTAAAGCCAGATATCAAGTAGGGTATGCAACTTTTACAGTAAGAAGAGAGAATGGACGCACTGTACAACACTATTGGTCCTCATCTGCAGTCAATTTCTATGATTCTAGGACACCATTCTATGTAATAATGTGCACATCGCAGGACCACTGCATCATACTTGGCATGTGGCTGACAGCATTCCAGATAGGCCAATTGAAGCATACATGACTGCTGAGGTAATAATGCCTGCACTGACACATAATTGCAATACAATCAGACTTTGTTGGAAGGGGTATCATGTCAAAATGAGCAACTGATAAATGAGCATATCATTTTGCTTGCTTTCAGGTTTAGAAACATAGAAACATAGAAACATAGACATTGACAGCAGATAAGGACCGCAAGGCCCATCCAACCTGCCCATTTCTTTTCTACATTATGAATGTGCCATCGGCCTTTACTCTGACAATGACCTATCTATTGATACTCATCTGTACTGCTCCCTTATGCCTATCCCATGCCTGTTTGAAGCACTGCACTGTATTCATATCTACCACTTCTTGAGGTAGGCCATTCCATGCATCCACCACTCTTTCTGTGAAAAATAACTTCCTCACATTACCCCTTAATCTGCCTACCTCTAACCTCATGCTGTGTCCTCTTGTCCTGCTATTTTTCTTATATTGAAACATGTTAGACTCTTTCACCTTGCTAATGCCCTTAAGGTGTGTGAATGTTTCGATCATATCACCTCTACCCCCCCTTTGCTCTAGGGTATACATATTGAGCTCCATTAATCTGTCCTCATATATTTTCTGATGCAGTCCCTGCACCATTTTGGTTGCCCTTCTCTGGACTGCCTCAATTTGGTTAATGTCCTTGTGAAGGTGTGGCCTCCAGTACTGCATGCAGTACTCCAGAGGGGGCCAAACCAGTGTCTTGTAAAGAGGGATTATTAACTCCCTCTTCCATCTTGTGACATCCCTACTAATAGACCCCAACATCCCCCTACCCTTAATTAGTTTGCCAGCACCAGGTAAAACTAACAGAGTGCTTTGTCCAAGCCTGCCAGAAAAGGTTGTGTGATTACTGCCAAGTGAGATTATGTGCTGAAGTATGCACCGAAGGGAATCCACACCATGCCACATGTGCTTTCAAATCCAGCATTCTTTATTTTTTGCTTTCAAATCCAGCATGGATTCCCTTCGGTGCATGCTTTAGCACATAATCTCACTTGGCAGTAAGCACACAACCTTATTTGGCAGGCTTGGACAAAGCACTCTGTTAGTTTTACCTGGTGCTGGCAAACTAATTTTCGTTTATTTACATCTGCTTAATGCTGAGAACCGGACCCTGGTGCAGACCTTAACTTCTGCTCTCATCCCCCTAGCCTTACCTACTGCTTCAGTAGTCTACTTGGATGATTTCAGGTCATCGGTGATGATGATGCCCAAGTCTCTTTCTTCCCTTGTGACTGCCAACAACTACCCTCCCAGCCTATAGGTGGCTTCAGGATTACTCTTCCCTATGTGCATGATCTTGCACTTCTTTGCATTAAACCCCAGTTGTCACTCATTTTTTATGTTGCTTGCACGCATTTGCAAGAAACATAGTGCCATCATGGGAGATTTTGGAGGTGTGTCACCTCCTCCTTCAATTCAGTCAGTGTGCTGGCAGGCGCGGCCCCTGTAAGCCAATGCATTTTGGAGCTGTGTATGACACGCTCCAAAATGCAGTGGCATACAGTTGAAAGGGGGAGCTACGCTCCAGTGAGCACCGATAAGATATTGGCTGCTCACGCGCAGCTCCCCCCGCCCCAACACACACAAAGGCAGCCGTGTGTGCCCCCGGACGCACTGTATAGCCGACGGGGTGCCCAATCCCCATCGGCTGAGCTGCGTCCCCCCCCCGTAGTAGGTGCCATGCTGGGAGCCCACCCCCAGTGTGGCAAGCAGTCAACAGTCCTTTGCCGGCGGGGTGCCCAATCCCCATCGGCTGGTGCCCCTGTCCTTGTGCCGCTGAGGCCCACCCAGCGTGGCAATAAACTCCATGGCAGCCAGGGGGTGCCCAATCCCCGTTGGCTGGCTTCCCTTAACATCCTTGTGCCATGCTGAGAGCCCGCAGCAGCAAGCAGTCCCGACGTCTTTTCTTTTTTACCTGTAAGACAAAACGGTCTTGGTGCGTCTCCCGACCCCCTCCACAACCCGCACCACCCACTGCGCACCCAGCCTCCCACACCCCGCTCACCCCATACTTACTCCGGACTCTGGCACGACGATCTTTGGTGGACCGGGAACATGCTTGCACTCTTCAAAGCCAACCGCGAACTGAGGAAATGCCGGTAAGCTGTATAATGGGCAAGATGGGGGTTTCAACTTTGTTGCATATCTCAGGCATTTTTGGGAATTTTTGCACCAAATTTTCAACATGGGGTTTTGGACCCCTTCTCATGAATGATGTCACTGTCATGGCGTTATTCGGGCCGAAGGGTGATTTCGCGCAGTGACTGTGCAGTGACTGCAAAATCACCCTTTGGGCCTGAATACCGCCATGTCAGTGACATCATTCATGAGAAGGGGTCCCAAAAACCCCATGTTGAAAATTTGGTGCCAAAATTCCAAAAAATGACTGTTTTACGAGCATGCATTGCGCAGTTCCTACGCAGGCTCGTAAGTTTGCAAAATTTCAATATTTTCACCCAGATTTTCAACATTACCATTTTACCACTCTTCTATGAGTAGTACAGCTGTCATTTTTCACATCTCACCTAAAATGTGTTTCCACTACAGAAGCGTAGAATGGCACAGTCGGTGTGCGAAATCAATGTATCGGACAATTAAGAAAATCACAGTGACACTGTTCATGAGCAGAGGTCTTAAAATGGCTATGTTGAAAATTTGGTGAAAAATTCCTAAAATGACTGTTTTTACGGTGGATGCGCGCAGTTCCTACGCAGGCTCGTAAGTTCGCAAATTTTCAATATTTTCACTCCAGATTTTCAGCATTGCCATTTTACCACACCTCCTTATGAGCAGTACAGCTGTCATTTTTCACATCCTGCCCAAAACATGTTTCCGCCCCGTAGCACACAATGGCGCAGTCGGTATGCGAAATCAATGTATGGGACACATTAAGAAAATCACCATGACACTGTTCATTAGCAGAGGTCTTAAAATGGCTATGTTGAAAATTTGGTGAAAAAATTGCTAAAAATGTTTCGAGCGTGCGTTGTGCAGTTCCTACTCACGCTCGTAGGTTTGCGAATTTTCAATATTTCCACTCCAGATTTTCAACATTGCCATTTTACCACACCTCCTCATGAGCAGTACAGCTGTCATTTTTCACATCCTACCCAAAACATGTTTCCGCCCATGTAAGCGCTGTCGCCAGTCGGTGCAAACTCAATGTATGGGACACATTAACAAAATCACAGTGACACTGTTCGTGAGCAGAGGTCTTAAAATGGCTATGTTGAAAATTTGGTGAAAAATTCTAAAATGACTGTTTATTCTGGCGTGGCTATGCAGTTCCCACGCACGCTGTAAGTTCGCAAATTTTCAATATTTGCACTCCAATGACTTCCAAATACCTAAACAGCACATAGAAGCAAGCAACATTCGGCATTGACAAATGCTTGTTTTTACCCATATTTTTCCCTCCGGTCGTGGTCTGCAGAGCCTCTCTCAGGCATCCTGCCTGTTCCTGCCCTGCCTGAAGTCTTCCTACTTGAGACTCCTCTCTCCTCCCTCTCAGCCCACACAACCAGCACCCCCAGCTTAGCCCCTCTGGGGTGGGGTCACCCCTCCTCTTGGGCACTGCATACAGTCACTCTCTGGCTTGTGGGTGACAGCCCTGGTGGAGAACACTGGAAGGCCAGGCAGGATAGACCTGGCAGTGAGCATGGGGGCAGGTGCCGTCGCCTACCCTGCAGACTGGTGTTTTCTCTGTTCTGCTGTGCAGTCCCCCCTCCTGTGTGTGGTGCACATCCCTTATGCTATGGCACATGGCAACCCTTCCAAGCATCAGCTATGCTATGTGTGCGCTGCCCTGTGTGCTGCACCACCTCCAGTCTCCACCAGGAGCCGCTGGGATGCCGAATGATGCCCCTTCCTCCTCCCCAGGGAAGGACAGATGCCAGGTGGGCATACAATCCTCACCCGCCCCTGCAGACCTCCGGCACCCAAGCTCAATCCCAAACTCAGGTCGCCGGCATAGCGCGAGGTGTGGCATCCAGCGCCTCAATCCTCAGTGCCACTGGGCTGGGCTCCCAGTTGCCACTCTTCCGAACTTTTTCCTAGTTTATCCAGATCTCTTCTCATTTTGCCCACCCCATCTGGATCATCTACTCTGTTGCAGATCTTAGTGTCATCTGCAAAGAGACAAACCTTACCCTCCAGTCCATCTGCAATGTCACTGATGAAGATATTGAAGAGGACTGGCCCCAGAACTGATCCCTGAAGTACCCCACTTGTGACTTGCATCTCTTCTGACTGTATACCATTTACCACATAGAAACATAGAACATAGAAGTTGCCGGCAGATGAGGACCGCAAGGCCCATCCAGTCAGCCCATTTCTTTTTCTACATTATGAATGTGCCATCGGTCTTTGCTCTGTCAATGGCCTATCTATTCATACTCATCTGTACTGCTCCCTTATGCCTATCCCATGCCTGTTTGAAGCCCTGCGCTGTATTCATATGTACCACTTCCTGAGGTAGGCCGTTCCATGCATCCATCACCCTTACTGTGAAAAAGAACTTCCTCACATTACCCCTTAATCGGCCTCCCTCTAATCTCATGCCGTGTCCTCTTGTCCTGCTATTTTTCTTGTATCGAACCATGTTAGACTCTTTCACCTTGTTAATGCCCTTAAGGTGTTTGAATGTTTCGATCTTATCACCTCTCTCCCTCCTTTGTTCTAGGGTATGCATATTGAGCTCCGATAATCTGTCCTCATATGTTTTCTGTTGCTGTCCCTGCACCATTTTGGTTGCCCTTCTCTGGACTGCCTCAAGTTTGGTTAATGTCCTTGTGAAGGTGTGGCCTCTAGTACTGCAAGCAGTACTCCAGATGGGGCCTAACCAGTGTCTTGTAAAGAGGGATTATTACCTTCCTCTTATGACTTGTGATACCCCTACTAATACACCCCAACATCCCCCTAGCCTTACCTACTGCTTTAGTGGTCTGCTTGGATGATTTCAGATTATCGGTGAGGATGATGCCCAAGTCTCTTTCTTCCCTTGTGACTGCCAGCAACTCCCCTCCCAGCCTATAGGTGGCTTCAGGCTTTCTCTTCCCTATGTGCATGATCTTGCACTTCTTTGAGTTAAACCCCAGTTGCCACTCTTCCGACCATTTTGCTACTTTATCCAGATCTCTTCTCATTCTGCCCATCCCATCTGAATCATCTACTCTGTTGCAGATCTTGGTGCCATCTGCAAACAGACAAACCTTACCCTCCAGTCCATCTGCAATATCACTGATAAAGATATTGAGGAGGACTGGCCCCAGGACTGATCCCTGAGGTACCCCACTTGTGACTTGCATCTCTTCTGACTGTATACCATTTACCACCACTCTCTGTTTTCTGCCCATCAACCAGTTTGCCACCCAGCTGACCAACTTGTGACCCACCCTGAGCCTACCCAGCTTATAAATCAATCTTCTATGTGGAACAGTATTGAAAGCTTTGCTGAAGTCAAGGTAGGCAACATCAACTGCTCCCCCTTGCTCCACCACTCTGGTTACCCAGTCAAAGAAATCTCTGAGATTAGTTTGACAGGACCTTCCTTTTATAAACCCATGCTGTCTTGGATCCTGTGCTCCTATGGATTCCAGGTGTTGCACTATCCTTTCTTTAAGGAGTGCCTCCATAATCTTGCCCACTACAGAGGTAAGACTGACTGGTCTGTAGTTCTCGGCCTCATCCCTGCTACCACTCTTGTGGAGAGGGATCACATGAACCCATGTCCAGTCTTCTGGGACCTCTCCTGTGCTCAGAGACTCACTAAACAGTTCTGATAATGGCTCTGCTAGTTCCACCCTTAGCTCCTTTAGTACCCTGGGATGTATGCCACCAGGTTCCATTGCCTTGTCCACCCTGAGCTTAGCTAGCTCTTGTAGGACCCTTTCTTTTGTGAAGGGACTTGTGCACACCTCCCTGTACTAGAAGCACGGTAGAATGTTGATACCGCCACAGTGACACAACCACAGAGCCGGTGGCAAACACGAATGCAGGGAGAGTGCACAGGCATGGAAGCGACACCCCCCCACAGCGTCAGCAGGTGTGCCACTGGTGCCTACAAAGCACACCAGCGCACCTGCACCTACCATTCATGGACTGAATCCAACATGTCCATGGAGTACGTGGACAGCACCAAGGGGCACAAGATCCTGGTGGCAGAAGGAAATGCCTATCAGAGGGACTGAACATGAGGGGACTGGACGTCCTGGAAATGCTGCAAGTATGCAGCCAGTGGATGCTGTGGCCGGGCGCTAATGGTGGCAGGGGGCTCACTGACACTGACTGGCATGCACAACCATGTGCCAGACACCACAGTCATAGGTGTACACTGGGTGTGGGCTACAGTGCGGCAGTGGTCAAGGGACACAGTCGAGAGAAGCCAGAAAACTGTGGTGGCATGCTGCTCGGGGATCAGCGAGGCATGGGGCATAGCCTACCATCGGTACTACCGCTAAAGTGGTCAGCACAATGGGTTAGGAGGAGCAGCAGGAGTGCACCCATGGATCCCAGGACACTAGCCAACCTGTCCAACCCTGAGGAGTACCGCAGCACCCACAGAGGTGAGCTCTTCCTCTTACATGACTCGGAGCAGGGGGAGGGGCCAATGCCGAGCACAGGTTCCAACTATTCAGCACCAGTAGGAACCTGGAATTCCTAGGCCATAGTATTTTCTGGCTAGGGGACAGAACCTTCAAGTGCTGCCCATGAATGTTTACCCAGCTCTACACTGTGCATGGGGTGGATGGGGCCACAGTGCTGCCCACCGTGTACATCCTAATGTCGAAGAAAACTGTAGCAGGGTACACGGCAGTCTTTGAGAAGGTGGGCAAGCTGTGCCCAGTGGGAGGCCACAGACACATGCTCCTTGACTTCCAACAGGCAGAACACAGGGCCATCAGGGCAGTGCTGCCCCAGATGGGGTGCATGGGTGCTTTTTCCACCTGTGCCAGTGCCTGTGGAGGCAAATACAGCAGCAAGGAGCACTAGCGCACAGGTACAGCATGGATGATGTGTACGCTATGCATTTCAGGATGTTGCCCGTTCTCGCCTTTGTGCCCCCAGGTGATGTGTGCACAGTCTACGAGGAGCTCTGTGGGTGGGAGTACTTCAGGGAGCATGAGTAAGAACTGACCCCCGTTCTCAACTTTATTGAGGATACCTGGCTGGGCAGGCCTGTGCACAGTGGGCACCACCACAAGCCACTGTTCCCCATTGCTGTGTGGAACTGCCATGCCACTGTTCTGGAGGGGATGCCATGCACCAACAATGCCACTGACAGCTGGCACAGGTCATTTAATTCCCTGTTGGGCATGGCTCATCCCTCCTTGTGGAGATTTCTGGATGTCCTGCGTGATGAACAGTGGCTGACTGAGATGAAGCTGCAGCAGGCACTGTCTGGCCTGGTTGTGGAGTGCAGCCATCGACGGTGGAGGGAGAGTGCCGGTGTATTATTGACCTGGTCGCCTACTATGGCACCCGGAGCTGCAGGGATTTTCTGATGGGGCTAGCCCTGAACATTAGCCTGCAGGTCTGAGTCCCAGGATGCATGTGGGGGTGCCAAAGTCATATCTGTGCATTTCATGTGGCCTCGTTTCTTGCCATGTTGACCCTTCTCCTGGTGCCCTGCTCTGGATGTTTGCCAGCACACCCTCCCCACTAGTCCTGTTGCCACCGCTGCCATGCGAGGTGCTTCCCCATTCCCTGCTCCATTCCGGCCCCCCTCCCTGTACCACCTCTGCTGTGTGGTACAGTGGCCACTGTCCCCTTCCCTGTGCCGTATACTGGCTCCTGCAAAACCCCTTTCCAGTGCTGCTGCTTTTGTCGTTGGTACTTCCGTGGTCGTGGGAGGGCTCGCCATCCTATCCTGCTGTGTGTAGGTCGCCGGTGCCTGCACTGGGTCATTCTGCAGCTGCTCATGAGTGTGGCTGTTGGGGTGCATGCTGAGGGGGCTGCGGCAGTGCTACAGACATCGGGATCCTGGCTGTTGGGCTCCTTTGCATTGTTTCTCTGGTGTCACTGTGGGGGCTGTCGGCAGGAGTGGTGGCGCTCTCCTATGGTACTTCCCCTCTCCTCTGTGTCCATGGTGCTGAGCTGTGACTTTAGCAAGGCCTTCAACACTGTGCCACATGGGATAATGATCAAGAAACTGAGTTGCCTAGGGGTGGGATCCAAAGCAGTGAATTGGGTTAGAAATTGGTTTAAGGATAGGCAACAGAGGGTGTTGGTTAACAGTACTTGCTTTAATTATAGAAGACTAACCACTGGGGTTCTGCAGGTCTCAGTGCTGGGACCAGTCCTCTTCTATGTCTTATTAAATGCCATTGCAGAAAATGGAAGGGAAGGTATGCCTTTTTAGCAGATAATTCCAAAATCTGCAATAGGGTAGACATTCAGGAGTGGTGGAGAGAATGCACAGGGATCTCAGTAAAACTGAGGTGTGGCCAAGAGCATAGCAGTTAGGGTTCAATGCCAAAAAGGGCAAAAAGGGCAAAATCACACATTTATGGTATAGCAACCTAGAAGCAGAGTACAGGATGTGGGGTGGTACTGACAGTCACCAAGCAGGAAAGGGACCTTGGGATTATCATCACTGATGAATTCAAAGTAGCAGGGCAGTGTGACAAAGCAGTGGATAGGGCTAGTGAGATGCTGGGGTGCATTGAGAGGGATATCTCCAGCAGGAGGAGGGAGGTGGTCTTGCCACTGTATCGCTCACTGGTGAGACCCCACCTGGAGTTCTGGAGGCTACACCTTAGAAAGGACATAAACAGGGTGGAGGTAGTCCAGAGGAGAGCAACTAAAATGGTACAGGCGTTGTAAGAGAAGCCCTATGAGGTGAGACAGTGGGATCTCAACATGTACACCCTGGAAGAGAGTGAGAGGGGACGTGATAGAGAACTTCAAGTACCTCAAAGGGATGAACAGGGTGCAGGAGGGGAATCTCTTGTGAAAAGGAAATAGCACCAGAACCACAGGTGTGCAATGAAGCTGGGGGGGGGGGTTAAGAGGGATGTGAGGAAGTACTACTTCACTGTCAGAGTGATAGATGCCTAGAACAGACATCCAGTGGAAGATGTGGAGGTGAAAACAGTGGGTGGGGGGATCAAGCATGACTGGGGTAGACATAGGGGTATATTCCTAAATAGTCAGGAAGAGGAAGCATTTCCAGAGATGATTTGGGGTCTGCGGAGACAGATTAGGCAGGAAACATCTGGGCAGAGTGAATGGGTCAGGCAGTTCTTTTCTACTGACACATTCTATTTCTCTGTGTTTCTAAAATAGCTAAAATATCATCTGCAAAGGGCAAATTGTTAAGGTCTACCTAACGCACCCCAACCCAATACCCTTAATGTGTGGATCAGTGCTGAATTTTTGTAACAAAAAATCCAGGCAAAATACATACAGAAGGGGACTTAGGGCCCTGCCTGCTGCACCTGTCTTAACCAGGAATGATACCCCCACCCATCCATTAACATATTGTTTACTTGCATTTTTATAGGTTTGTATCCACTTTACAAATATCTCTGGTATACGTTACTATATGAGAATACATATCATAAAGGCATACTGAACTTTATCAAAGGCTTTTTCCTGGTTCAGTGAGAGAACACTATATTATAATTTCCCTGTTACCCCAACCCTTCATAATTTCTCTTACAAATAATAAATTCCCTTAGACTGACCTATCTTTTATGGAACAGGATTGTTACTGGGCTACAAATGCCTTTCCACTTCCATAAGTCAAGAATTTTTGCTAAAACTTTACATTCACAATTCAGAAAGCTTACCTATCTTCAGTTTTCTAGATCTGTTTAGCAATTCTTTTTCATAAAAGAATCAGCAAAGTTTAATACAGTACATGCTGTCTTGGAGCAAACCCCTTGTCAGGACTGAATTGTAAGCATTGGCCAAATCTGAACCTACTAATTCATAGCATTGGACTTAAAATTAGAGTAAGTGACTTTCCCCAGTGCCCTGGCTAGTATTCCTCCAGGTTGATCAAACAGAATTAAGTAACATCCACAGGGCAAAGCTGGAAATGAGTTGTAACAGCTCAGTGAGCTTATTCTGGTCAAAAATTACAAATAAATAGATTGGAGCACTGTTTTCTACAATAGTGGTAAAAAACATTGAATAACTGGATTTGTTTCTGAAATGTGGATCTTTTTACTGTAAACACAAACTACTCCATGGACTTTAAAAGATGAAGAAACTGTGTGGGGAATGATCAACAAAACTAATTTTGACCATTTCCAAAATAACATTGGGCATTTTTCGAAAAACAGAAAATTTGTGGTCCTTATTAGTCAAACTGAGCATAGTAACTGCCAAGTGGCAGGAGACGTAGAAAAGACATACCTTATAGAAACATAGAAACATAGACCTTGATGGCAGATAAAGACCACTTGGCACACCCAGCCTGCCAGTTTTTCCTACCTACTGTAATACTATAGACCTATGTGATCTCCGGGTTAGCCCTCCCTTCCCTAATGACTAAGGTTCCCTTATGCCTCTCCCATGTGTTCTTGAATTCCGCCACAGCTTTTGCCCCACCATCTCTGCTGGAAAGCTGTTCTAGGCATCCGCTACCCTCTCTGTGAAGAAGTACTTCCCTACATTTCCCCTCAGTCTACCCCTCCTCCAGCTTCATAGCATGTTCCCTTGTTCTTGAACATCTTTTTTTCTGAAAAATGCTTCTCTCTTGCACCTTATTTATACCCATGATGTATTTGAAAGCCTCTGTCATACCCCCCCCCTTTCCTTCTTTCGTCCAGGTTGTACATATTGAGGTCCTTAATATCTCCTCATAAGGTCTCTGGTGCACATCCTGCACCATTTTTGATGTCCTTCTCAGGACTGCCTCTACTCTGTCTATATCCTTCCATAGATGTGATCTCCAGAACTGGACACAGTACTCTAGGTGAGATCTCATCAATGATTTATATAGTGGTACCACCACCTCCTTTTTCTTCTGGTGGCACCCTTCCATATGCAACTTATCATCCCACTGGCTTTCCCCACAGCCTTGTCACACTGTTTGGCTTCCTTTAGGTCACTAGATATGATTACCTCTAGGTCTCTTTTCTGTTTGGTGGTTGTCAGTACCACTACCCCATCTCGAGCTCTGGGTTTCTATGTCCTAAGTGCATTATTTTGCACTTCCGCTCATTGAAACTTAGTTGCCACATTCTTGACCATTCCTCAAACTTTCCTAGATCCCTATTCATTTTCTCCACCCCCCTGGAGTGTCTATATACTATTGCAGATTTTAGTGCCATCTGCAAAAAGGTACACCTTCCCTTCTAGTCCCTTAGCAATGTCACTAATAAATACCTTAAAGAGGACTGGTCACAGTGCTGATTCTTGTGGCACCCCACTGGTCACCCTTCCTCTCTCAGAGTAAACTCTGTTTACCACCACCCTCTGACATCTGTCCCTTAACCAATTTCCTAACCAGGGAAAGTCCCTAACCAGTGGTCACCTCTGCATTACTTTGCTATGTTTATATACCTGTCAATCATCTTAGTTTGCTGCCTTTCTGTGCATTGGGTACATAAATGTATTTTATACAATTTTGCTCACAATATATCAAAAGGCACACCTTTGTGACAGGATCTAATGAATCTGAATGTTTGGGTTCAAATCTCAGCCCCTTGTAGCTACAGGTGAGCAAATAAAAGTATCCAAAAACATATTTTCTGGTTTTCTTGCCACCCAATTACTCAAACACACTTAACCAAAATTTACCAGATTTAAAAAACTATGCTTAGGGTTTAATGGGGCAGTGGGTGATGAACACTTTACCCCACGCTAAGAAGTATTTATAATGCATATACTCAAGCCCCCTTCATCATCCGTTTTCGTTCCTGACTCCACATCCCAGCTGGTCTTCCTGAACTTCCACATCACATTTTCCTTTGCCAGGCACCTCCTACTTTGAAATTCACAGTTTTTGCTCATGCCATCCAGCTTGTTCAGGCATCCAACTTCCCTGCATCTCTCTCTTGGTACTGCTCCTCTGCTTCCCACAGTTCTTATGGGTTCTGCTGCCAAATGTCTTCTGTCTTCTACCCTTGACACTGTCACTCTCTTCTGGTTGGGGGTTGGTCTCCTCCTACCATGCTGTAGTCTACTGCTCCCTGGTTCCTTCTTTACTAGCTTCTCCCTCCTGGGTTAGCCTGGTCCTGTGCTGCCTGTCCTTCCCGGATGTGTCTCCAGTTGCACTCTGCCCAGCCTCCATGTCTCCTGCTGCCTGTTTATGCTTGGGGATGCCTGCTCTGCAGTGCTTCCTGCCATACTGTGTCTGCCATTGTATCCATCTGATCGTGCTAACCTTCACCTTTTCCTATCTCCACCATGCACCCCTCCACTTCTGTCTTTTGTCTCAGTGTCCTCACATGCTGTCCACCCATTTACTACATAATCCAGTGTTCCCAGCCTTCTTTATCCTGTGTCATGCAGTTGCCAGTGTCCTTGTTGACAGCCTCATGCTCACGCTACCCCTGTTCTGCTTTCCTCATCCCTTAACCTTCCCACCTTTTGTTTTTTATCATTAGCTGTTCTGGCTTCATACCATCCCCCCATGCCTGCTACCTGGCATCCCCATCTGTCATGATTGTTCCCCTCTTTCCTGGATTGAGTGACATCTGTCAGGCTGTTGCTTGCAGTTCACCCAGTGCTCTTACTGCAGATGCCTTCTCAGGGTCCTGTGTCCTTTTTGTTCTTTCCCCATGTTTTCTCAAGTATGTTTTCTATGTCTTCTACGCCTGCTGCTCAGGTGAAAGTTAATGATCCGATAGCACTTATGAAAGAAGAGTAGATGTGTTTCCCTAGTGTCATGTCAACATGTAACCTGATCCCCAGGATGCACCTGGAAATGAGCTATCAAAGCTCTCCAATTTAAAACACAATCACAAATGTAAAGTACTTCCTTTTGGCTGCTGGAATAAAAAAAGTAACATCATATTGGATGGAAACAGTTCTTGAAAATATGTGTCTGCCACCAGAAGAAATTTTGAGATTTTTTTTTCGCCTCTGATTTACCAAAGATTCTTAAACAAATCATTAATTATCTTCACAGCTGTTCTAAAACAACAGAGATTCACATCAAATGAAGGCTGTGTCTTAAAGAGATCTACCAACCTTTACTGAACTGCCCCAGCACCTATATCAACAGAAATGCATTGTTAGAGAATTCTTCAGTTGTGCAGCTTCTAATCATGCTTCTAGGTAAATTAGCAGTGATCAGAATTGAATAACCAGGTTTCAGTGACTTCCTGAGCAGTACGCCCGCCCCCGCCGCCTCACCAACATTAAGATGGCCAGGAGAGATGCGCACGGGCGATGATTTTACAATCTACTTCGCTGATTAATCTGGCTGATATCGAAACGGGCACCAGTTGACTAACAAGGCCCTTGTTAGTCGACAGGTGCCCACATTTCATTGCCAACTAGCAAATCTATTGTTAAAGATAGATTGTAAAGTCATCACCCATTGCTTATAATGGTGCGCACTCCCACGCTCTCCCTGGCATCTTGTCATAACGTTAGTGAGCCCAGGGGCAGAGTGTAGGCGGCCCGTACAACCAGGAAGTCCTTGGGACCCAGTTTAATTCAATTTATGAGTGCTGCAATTTTTTACCTATGGCATGATTTGGGGAAATCATACAAATGAAGAATACTGTGGTGGTAAGGCACATGTTTAATAGGTGCAGGGGTGGATCTTGGCAATTCTCTTTAAAGATAATCTGAAATTTTAACTTCTCATATTTCTTTTGGAATGTTTAATCTTACAAAGTGCATGCATTTCTTGATAATCTTGTTAATTTGATTTTCTGACTACTTGATATAAAGTATTACATGTGGTAACATGTACCATTCATGTAAAACAAAATATACAGATACTAAATAAAAAAAAATATTCCATATATTTTACAACATCACTATAAAACTATACAAGTTCAAGTCAGTCATAATAGCTGCATCTGTGTCTAGCTCATCATCACTGCCACACCATGGACTTGGTATTCTCACTGGGTCCCAATGTCACTGACCTTGGGATAGATCGGGTCACTTGGTCCAATAACTATATGGTGACATTCTAGTTTGGGGCCCCCCTCAATGGTCATGCCCCTGTTGAGATAATCAGTCATTGCCCTTTGAGGGGATTGTCCCCAGAGGGATTGATGGCAGTAGTTGATTTGTCCGGTGTAAGTGCTGTTTGTGTGACTGGCTTGGGTAAAGTGGTGGCAGCCTACAATATAGCTATACTGGGGCACTTGATACTATTGCACTGGTTCATATATGACCCAGGTCCTCTGACTTGAGTCCCCCATGGTTTGATGGGGCTCTCAAGATGATGAAGACCATGGGTTGGAGGCTGGAGTGTTGCTGGTGGAGGACTTGGTCAGTGGAGGATAGACTGGCTTTGAAGAATCACTATGCTGATTATCAAAGGGCAATCAACCATAAGAAGGCAAAGTTCCTGTCCAGGGAGATTGCTGCAGGGAAGAACAGACCAGCTCAGCTCTTTCTGACTGTGGACAGGCTTCTTCATCCAGTCTGTCTACAGCAGAATAGAGCCTCTTCAGTAGCACTTTATGAAGAGTTTGCGCTGTTCTTGTCTGACCTAGAGGCCAGTGGGGCAGAGGACCAAATGCAGCATGGGCTCACAGCGGGAAGGTCATGTAAGACAAATCTAATTGATTTCTTTGACTGGGTGACCAAAGTAGTAGACCAGGAAGGGGCTGTGGACATGGCCTACCTAGACTTTAGCAAGTACCACACAAAAGATTAATAGTCAAATTATCCAGCCTGGGAGTGGGTCCAGGGTGGTAGCCTGGGTAAAACATTGGCTGGACAATAGGACACAGAAGGTAATTGTAAATGGAGTTCACTCTGAAGATAAAGGGGTTACTAGTGGGGTACTGCAGGGTTCAGTCCTTTTTAATGTCTTTATAAGTGACATTGCAGAGGGACTGGAAGGAAAAGTATGGCTCTTTGCAGATGACACAAAGATCTGCAACAGGGTTGATACACAAGGAGGCGTGGAAAGGATGAGAAGGGACTTGGCAAGGTTGGAGGAATGATCAGAAGTACGGCAGCTTGGATTCAATGCAAAGAAGTGCAAAATAATGCACATTGGAAACAAAAATCCGTGGGAAGATTACACAATGGGGGGGTAGTAACAACAACAAAAATGGAAAGGGACCTGGGGTAATCATATCAGATGACCTTAAGGTTGACAAGCAATATGAGAAGGCAATAGGGAGGGCTGTTGGATATTGGGATGTATAGGGAGAGGCATCACCAGCAGAAAACAGGAAGTTGTTATCCCCCTGTACAGACAGTTGATGAGACTTCATCTGGAGTACTGTGTCCAGTTCTGGAGACCCCATCTCGGCAAGGACATAGACAGGATGGAGGCAGTTCAGAGGAGGGCAACTAAAATGGTGCAGGGTCTGCAAGAGAAGCCATACAAGGAGAGACTACAGGAGCTTAATATGTATACCCTTGAGGAAAGGAGGGAGAGGAAGGACATGATAGAAACTTTTAAGTACCTCAGTGGAATCAACAAAGTCCAAGAAGGTAGCATCTTTCACAAAAAGAGATGTGCAAGAACAAGGGGACACAATCTGAAGATAGAGGGGGGACGGCTCAGCAGCAATGTGAGGAAGTATTTTTTTACAGAGAGGGTGGTGGATGCATGGAACAGCCTTCCTGAGGGGGTTGTGGGGTCTAAACCTGTGGAAGAATTCAAGAATGCATGGGACAGACATAAGGCAATTTTTGTTGGGGTAGGAAGAAATAGGCTGTTGGTTAAATAGGATCTGCAGCTTATCCTCTAGGTAGGGAAATGGGCAGACTAGGTGGGCCAAGCGGTCCTTGTCTGCCATCAAAGTCTATGTTTTATGTTTCTATGACAAGGTATCCACCATTCAGGCCGGGATCTCACCAGTGGGTTCTGACCAGAGTGGGATCTGGGTGGAGCAAGGGTGCTCCGATTGTCTGGGCAGAGTTTTGGCCAGTTGAGGTGGTCTCCAAGGTGATTTAAAAGCTGCAGCCCTCTTGTTGTGAATTGGACCCTGGCCCAACTCATCTCCTAGTGGGCTGCATTGAGGTCACCGGTCAAGAGTTCACTGGGATCATCAGGTGTTCACTTTCAGAGGGAGTCTTTCCCAATGCCTGGAAGGAGGTATTGGTGAAGTCCCTTCTGAAGAAAACACCTCTCGACCCTGACAACCTGGTGAATTGTAAATCTATCTCCAACCTCCCAGTCTTATGGAAGGTCGTTGAGAAGATAGTGGCTCCGCAGCTAGAGGAACACCTAGAGACTTTTGACATCTATAAGCAATTCCAGTCCGGGTTTAGGACAAGGCACAGCACAGAGATGGTGTTAGTCTGGGTACATAATGACCTCCTCAGGGCAAGAGATCAAAGGGAATGGTCAGTTCTCATTCTCCTCAATCTGTCATCAGCATTGTATACCGTGGACCACATCGTGTTGCTGGATTGCCTTAGAGAGTCTTGTGGACTCACCGTTACTGTCATAAACTGGTTTGAGTCCTTTCTCTGAGGAAGAAGGCAGAGGGTAGTAATGGGGAATTTCTCCTCCTCCTCCCCAATTCCCTGACCTGTGGAGTTCCTTAAGGCTTGATTCTGTCACCAATGCTGTTCGCGGTATATATGCTGCCCCTGAGGGACTCAACAGATAGTACAGTCTGGGTTTTCACTACTATGCAGATGTTACTCAGCTGTATATGTCTTTTGCATTGGGGACAAATGATGCTTTGAAGTTCTGAATAACTGCCTTGCTGAGATCCAGGACTGGATGAACTCTAACTGGCTGGGACTTCACTCATATAAGACAGAGGTCCTGGTGATGCTGGGTTGCGGTTGTGATGGAGATGCTTCAGGGGTGATGACAGGTCTAGTCCTGGGGTCGACCCCATTTATGGCATCCTCTAGGGTGAGAAATCTGGGTATTGTCCTTGATGACAAGCTGACATTTGAAACTCAGGTGTCGGCTGTAGTCAAAAGTGTTTTTTACCATCTGAGGAACATCATCCAGAATAAACCCCTAATTCTGCCTGAAGAACTGCCATCAGTGGTGCATGCCTTTATAACATCCAGACTCAACTACTGTAATGCTCTTTGCCTCGGGGTCACTGGAGGAAACCTCTACCAGCTGTAGCTGGTGCAGAACCCAGTGGCCCAGTTGCTGATGGGGCTGTCAGGGTCCTGTCATGTGACCTCAGTCCTGCAAGGTCTGCACTGGCTGTCAGTCAGGTGGAGGATTCTCTTCAAGGTGAGCTTGCTCACCTACAAGGCCCTTTATGGATTGGGTCCTGGCTACCTGTCAGACCTCTTTACTCCTGCCATACCAGCCTGCTCCCTTCGCTCCTCCATCACGTGCTTCCTGGTGGTTCTGAGGATAAGGCTTAAGACCTCTGGTGATCGTTCATTTGAGGTGGCCAACCCAGTCCTCTGGAAATTGCTGCCAAGATCTTTGATGGAGGCCCCTATTGTGGAGGCATTTTTTAGGGGCCTAAAGATTCACCTGTTTAGCTAGGCCTTTCCTGCAGATGTTTTTTAAACCTGTTCTGAACTTTTAATCATTATATTTTACTGTATTGCCTGTTTATAAATTTATACTTATAAATTTTATTGATCAGCATACAGTGCCATTACAATTCAGACAAAGAGCATACAAAAGTACAGAGAATAAATTACATTATAAATATACACCCTCATTGAATGTACAATAAAAACTGATTTATATCAGGAACATCAAAATTACCCATACCCATAAAAACATACCATAGGGGCTAATTGATCATAAATCACCAAAGTCAGGGCATCAGGTGATACCCTCTTGATTCCATGTAGCTTAAGAGGGAGGCCACAGGGACAAGCACCCTCCTATCCTGGGCTTTTAATAAATATGTCAGTATAAGTTCTGTTTGATATGTAAGTTTTTGTATCATGTTACCCAAAAAGGAAAATCTATTTTTTACATCTAGAGGACACAACATAACTACATGAAGCAAACTATCTTGACTTATCCCACATTTATGCAATACATTTTCATCTCCTCTCTTCTCATATCTTCTCCTCCTGACATTACTGGTAAAACATTTGAATCGGAATCTAGTAACAGCTTTCCTATATCTTGGATTCTGTAAAATTTCAAGATATTGCTCTAATATGTGAGATCTCTTATTTTTTGCCAACCAAGGACATACTTTGGATAATCTTCCAGTCTCCAGATCTTTTTGAATGAATACATCTTTAATTCTAGAATTCACTAGTTCTTTTATTTGATCTGGAGGATATCTTAGACTGTCCATAACAGCCTGCAACAGTCCAAGGGGTTTAATTATGTCTTCTACCACTCTCATACAGGGAAAAATGATATGTGAACAGGGATATATGATACCCTCATCTAAGCAAATACGGGGAAGTGTTGCCTGGTTCATCCTGAATACCTGTAGCCAGTAATTTACTAGTCTTTGTTGTATTTGACATTCAATTGACACCTTACCAAGTTCAGCACTTACTAATGCAGATAGGGTGCAGTTTGGAAGCTCTAGCATCTTGTTATAAAGTTTATTTAAACAGGGATCCAAACCCATGTTGATCCCCCAAATTTCAGCTCCATATAGGAAGTGAGATTTAATCTTAGCATCTGTAACCATCAGATTGCCTTTTATGGGATTCTCTCCATATTTGAAAACAAAAGACAAGAGAGCTTGGAAAAATATTTTTGCCTTTAG
Source organism: Neoceratodus forsteri (assembly GCA_016271365.2). NCBI lineage: Eukaryota > Metazoa > Chordata > Ceratodontiformes > Ceratodontidae > Neoceratodus > Neoceratodus forsteri. The sequence continues at coordinate 384,055,399 of JADMNL010000024.1, read as the reverse complement.
TTTGGCCTCCCTTATATGAGCACACCAACTTCCATTTTGACTGAAAATCAATTCTAAATAGCAGAAATCTGTTACTACATCCAATTTATGATGATACATGTAATATTTGTAATCATTGCTATTGCCCCTGAAAACCAAAACTTTGGTCTTATCATAGTTAATCTGTAAGTCTGCACTGCAACACTTTGCATGGAATTTATCCAGACTCCTCATCATACCTAAATGACTAGTTGAAAGTAAAGCCACATCATCCATGTATGCCAGGTAGGGTAATGCTCTATCTCCAATTCTTGGCATATGGAGCTCTTCATCATACATTTTGTTTAATTCAGTGCAGAAGAACAAATTGAACAACAGAGGTGCCAGCGAGCAACTCTGTTTAACCCCTATGTTGGAACTAAACCAATTGCTTAACTCTCCTCTATTGTTATACCTAACACTGGTATAATTATCCTGATGCATCATCCTAATAATTTCTAGTAAGGAGGGCTCTACCCCAAGTTCATAAAGTCTTTCCAAAAGAAGATTTCTGTTAACTTATCAAAAACTGACTTGAGATCGATAACGGTACAATAAAGTTTTTGTTTTTTAACCACTTTGCATTTGTATGCAAGGTGCGCTAAAGTAAAGCTTTGGTCAATTGTTGAGTGCTCCTTTCTAAATCCAGCTTGTGCTTCATCAATTATAGTGTTAACCTCTACTCAATTATATAATCTATTGTTTAGGATTCTTGTAAACAGTTTCCCTATGGTATCAAGAAGACTAATCAGTCTATAATAGCCCGGGTCCTTTCTATCACCTTTCTTAATGATTGGCACAATAATACTTAAATTCCAGCTTCTAGGACTATCCCCCATTACCAAAACATGATTAAACAATTTATACAAAAAGGGACTCCAATAATGCTTAGTCCTAATTATAGCATCTAAAGGTACCCCATCCGGACCAGGTGCCTTTCTTCTTTCAAATGAGTCCATTGCATTTTCTATCTCAGTTATTGTTATCACATCATTGGGTCTCTAAGTTCTTTCACTAGACTTCATCTGAGTTAATTTAACAAGATATTCAGGGTCATCCCTATAAAACAGTTGCTTAAAATGAGTTTCCCAAACATTAGGTTCAACATGTGCTTCAATACTATTATTAGTTTTAGTACAATACCTAGCAATTTGCCAAAAAAATGTATTATCTCGTGATTGAACAGCCCATTTTAGTTCCATCCATAGTTGTTTGACATATTTTCTTTTATTATTTTCTAACACTGTTTTATATGCTTTTCTTAACTTATTCATTTTTTCATTATTATCCGTATTTGAATTAATTTTTAAAATTCTGAATTGTTTATTTAGATGTTTCCTTGCTTTTTTGCATTTATTATACCATGATTGGCCTTCCTTTTTCTTTAGGTTAACCTCTTTTGTTATTATATATGCTATTGAACTAATAACAAAATTATAATCAGATATTATTTGCCTGTCAAAAGAGTTATCCACAGAATCTAATATTCTGGTTAGGATTCCTGTGCTTTGTAGCATAACTTCAGAGTTTTGGGCTTTGATCATTTCCTACTCTATTCTATTTCTTTTAAATTGGTTGGGTAAGGATTCCTTCTTAGTACTTTTTTTGGTATGTGCCATTCTGTTTACTCTAAGTTCCATACCAGAGTGATGACTTTCAGGCCTATCTTCCAAGTGAAGAGAGTAGCATAGATCTATCATATTAATATTTACCCATATAAAGTCAGTAGTTGAGGAGCCATCCCCCCCCCAAAAAAAGTAAATTCTCCCTCTGTGTCTGAGACTATCCTTCCATTTAAAAGACATAAATTCTTATTAATCATTGCTCTGTACAGATCTATTCCTTTTTTGTTAATCACCAAATCCTTGGCTTTTCTTGTGCTCACATTTTTTTGATCATTTAAGGTCAAAACATCCTCTGCATCAGCAGGACAAGCTTGTGCACTTCCTCTACTGACATTAAAATCCCCCCATAATTAACAACCCACATTCAGGATGGTCATTTTGAATGCTGATTATTAAATCATCCATTGTTTTGAGGAAATCCTGATCACATATTTACTTCCAGATGGATTACAGTTCACACTAATTATGAACCAAGGCTCCTTATCTTTGTCTGTGATTTTAACCACTTGCAAGTTACTACTATTGCTGTCTAACTCTTCAGTTGTTATATCAATATCAAGCTTGATAAAATTGTGAGGCCCATATTTTTTTTTTACTTTCTTTTCCAATTTGTTATAGGATTTATATCCATCTAAGTAAGAATTACTAAGAGCCCATGTCTCCTGTATACAAATAAAATCAAAAAGATTCAGATGTTTAATTGTTTCTGGGTCTCCCAACTTTTCCTCCAGTCCGGACGGATTCCATGACAAAATTTTAAGCTTGTCCTCATTATCTTTGGACATATCAGGCCCAATTGATAAATGAGAGCCCTTAACATATGATGGGTTAAGTTTTAGTCCCTGTGGCCTCAATCTGACAGAATCCATTTGTCACTGAGTCATTGATGAAAGTGTCTCATGTCTATTAGCTGTTTCAATCAAAATCTCCTATTGATGCCCCCTGAATTGTGTGGTTAAAAGTGAGCTATTAGGGATCCCTTTATCATCTTCGATACAGACATGAATACCTAATTGATCCAATGTCAACTGTTTCTTCTTCAATTCCTTGACCAGACTCTCTTGCTTAGCCAACAACATGATCAGTCCATCATATTCTTGTCTCCTAACATTATCAATTAGCAGGCTGCTAATGTGAGTTTCCAAGCAAGCATTTAAAAAAATCAATCATTGTCCCCTTTAAATTAAACTTATTCTCATCAGGTGGGATATTCAGAAATGCGTTGGACGCCAGCGCAAGGCTGGTGCAGCGCAAATCCAATACACCATGGTGCACTGAGGTTGGTGCACAACCATATTCAAAGGTTGCGCAAGGTGGCATACACCAACCCAACATGGCTGAATATCGCATGGATGCGCCAACGCAACATGGCTGAATATCACATGGATGTGCCAGAGCACAGTCAGGGGTGCACCAGGGAGCAACCCAACATGCGCATTAGCACAACCACAGATGCACAAGAGGCTGAGGAAGATTTGCCAAGAAACATATGGACCAGCCACAGGCACAACAAGGAGCAAGTCACTGTGGAGTAGAGTGTGGCCACTGGGGAGATGGGGGAGCCAGGTGAGAGGCACAGCTGGCTCACAATGGAACACCGCCCAAGGAGAATGGGCATGTAGCCAACCCCCACCCATGTGCACCACAGCAGTGGACATAGGAAGGGTGGCACCAACTGCCATAGGTGGACTGCCACCAGCCACCCCCCACTGGATAACATGCACCATGGCACCCGGGCCACAGCTGGCAACACCCAGGCAAATGGCACACAACACATACACTCCACAACCCAAACAGCCAGCACATGGCCACCCCAGGGCACAGCCACTGACAGATGGGTGAAGACCACCATGCACAGCCCTCAGAACAACACAGGTGCTCCACATAGCCGCCCAGCACACCACTGCAGCATGGCTCCACTTGCCAGCCGCAAAGCAGACCCGGACACAGATGGGTAACCACAACAGATCTGTATTAAATGACAATGAACCAGCAACAAGTAAAATACATTCAACAAATAAAGCAAAGCAACAGGGAATAAGGAAGGGGAAACTATATACAGAGCCGGTAGATGGCAGGTAAGGGGACAGGGGACAGGGCGATACAAAGGGACAGGGGAGGGTATGGGAAAGGAGGACAGGTGAAGGAACAGGTGGTGCAGGCCTGACAGGCCCTAAGGGTGGTCCCATTCTGCTGCTGCCTGGCGCTGTCCCCGCTGCAGGAGCAGATGCATGAGTCTTGCAACTTCCAGTGTGGCAGTAGTGATGGTGATAATCCTCCTCAGGAGGCGGCTGTTGATAGCCTGATGAGACTCTCATCAGACACCTATGACAAAGGAGGGAACACGTGATCAGTGCATGTCCAGGACACCCCGGCTACCCATCGTGGGCAGCGGACAGTTGTGACATGTGCCACTGGGCTGGTACCCTGGCCACCCACAGTGAGTAGGCCCACACCTGCCACTGACCCAGAATGGCACAGATATGCAAAGCACTGGACACCACCACCCATGGGCCAACCACCAACAATGTGGCAGGCAGGTGGCATGGTACAGTGGTGGGACTGTAGTGGCACGGGTGGCAGTCAGACACACCCACAGCCCACCAGCAGCAGTCACACTCATGTGCAATGGCTGCAGCATGGCACCACGCACACCACGGACAGTACACAGCTGCCACAGATCAATGCACAGGAGGCTGTGGCCACACCCCCACTCCCACCGCCCACCCTGCACAGCATTGCAGTACTTTACTGTGCCTACCTGCATGCTGTTGTGCTGGTTGCACTGGTCTGGTGGCTCCTCCCCTCTGATGTGCATCCCGAGCCATGGGTCCCACAGCAGCCTGCTGTGGCCCACCAGGCATGCCTGCTGCCCTGGCTCTCCTCCTGCCCTCAGGGCCTAGGACAGAAACATGAACATGCACACATCAGTACACAGCAACACCATGTGCCCACCACCCTCACCCCCCAGCACAGAGTGCACCCTAGCCTGGCATGGCCGCAGTGTGGTGGTGCAGCGCACCCAGGGCACGCTGCCCCAGACCACAGGGTATGCAGTGCCAGTGCCCCCCTGGTATGGCATGCAGCCCTGCCAGCCCCATGGAACACTGAGCATGCACAGATGCAGGCAGTGCACCTACCTGACCGTGGCACAACCCCCCTCCGGACGCATGCCTGCAGCACCCTGAGCCACTCTGGGTCCCATCTCTGCAGGTCAGCAGACCGGTGGTGACACTGTTCCCCACTGCACTGTACACCTGTGGCCTGCTCCAGTCCATCTGCCACCTCCAGCAAGACCTCCATCCTAGGCCTGGTGAGGGGCTGCTGGCCAAGCAGGCAGCCTGCATGGGGCTCCACCAGGGCCACCAGATTCACCAATACTACCTGGCTCCAGTTGGGAGCCCATGGCTCTGTGTGGCATGGCATTGCCACTCCACCATGTAGCAAACCAATATGGCATCCTGTAGTGCATGTGCTCCACATGCCAGAGATGTGCACCTCACTCAGAGATGCACTGCCCTCGTCAATCGTGCAATCTTGGGGATGTGCAGTATGGGTGTGGTCACACTGCAGTGTGGGGCAGAGGCCCCTGGTGGGCATAGGGCAGGGGTCAGCAAGTGCACTGTGCGAGAGTGTGCTATTGGGACCACACCACAAGGTGTGTAGTAAAAGGGGTCTGAGGGTGCCACGGCCTACAGGCCCTATGGTGCCTGAGTACCACTGTCCCTATGGTGCCTGTGTGCCATAAGCCCTATTGCAGCTGAGCGCCATGTAGCCTATGGCACACCTAGTGAATGATGTGCAACTGGTGTAGGCACAGGCCATGGCGCATCGACAGGTGCACTGCGCACGTCACAGCATTGTGCCATGACTTGTGCCAGCGCAAGTCCATTGTGCAAGGTGCAACAGCACGATATTCAGCCAGCATATGCAAATCAACTCATCTGCCTATCCACGGCACACTGGGGAAATTAGCATCTCATTACAGTTGTGCATTGGCTCATTTGCATGCAATGTGCTATAAAGGGACTGTGGGACTGCACAGGACATAGACCGGTATTGCAACCATCCTTGGTAAGTTGTGCCAGCTGAGGGGACAGACAGAAGAGTGGGATGGGCAGCAGGAGTGTGGGGTGCTGCAGCCACTGACCACATGTCATTGCCTACAGGTAGCTTCATGTCCAAACGAGAAGAAGGCGAGGAGTGTGGGCCCTACACACAAGCATAGGCCCAACTTTATGAAGGTGGAAGTGGATGCCCTGTTCGAGGAATACCTCAACATGGAGTCACTACTGAGTGGTGCAACAGGCACACCCCAGGCCAGGTCCACAGCCTGGGAGGAGGTGGTGGAGGCCATGAACCAGCAGGGTAGACACCAGGTCAGCACAGGAGTGCAAAATGAACATCAGCACTGACAAGCACAGGATCAGAGAGAAGGTGGCGGCCATCTGGGCTGCAAGGGTGGCCACAGGTGGGGGGTCAGGCCGATGTACCACAGCTGATGCTTCAGAAGGAGCTGGTGGCAGCCACCATGTGGTGCAGCACTGTCGTGGGGATGCCAGGTGGTGGCTTCAAGACCGGAGGGAGACCATCACTTCATGACAGGTACAGCGGCATCGGGGCGGGGAGGTGGTGGCTGGGGGGGATGGGGGGCCTGTTCATCATCGGCACTAATGTGACTGTTTTCCCTTACAGCACCAGAATGCCAGCATGCAGTGGCAGAGGACAGTGGTGTCTGCTGTGGGGGCAAGCCCAGCCCTGGAGGACCAGCCATCCACCTCCACTGGTGTCTGGGGGGCCTGATCGGCTGCAGCATACCACCGCTGTCTGGCTGGATGTCGTGGGTATGGTGGTGGAAGAGGCCCTGGCTGTGTTCCAGTGGGACATCAGCCATGGCGTGCAGTGTGCGGAGACACAGATTGGGGCAGGGTCTGACACTGATGACGATGCAACCATTGTCCTGGACAGCGGGGGTGTTATCGAGGGGGAGACACACATACCTTACACTGTCCCTGGCAGTGCTGCCAGTGCCCTGATGGTGGTGGGTCGGCCACCTGCCACTGCCCCCAGTGCGGCCATGTGTGACAGCAGCACGGTGCCAGTGGACAGTGGTAGTGGTGTTACAGCTGCACAGCTGCTGCCCGGTGCACAGCGGCTGGAGGAGGGGCAGCAGCAGATGGCTGGGGATGTTGGGGGGCCGGGTGCAGTGTCCACCACTGGTGCACTGGTCACTGAACAGCCCCAAGGGGACCTCACTGTGCAGTGCCCACCTGAGTGGGGGGCTGGGCAGCATGGTCGCACACCACCCATGGGTCAGCGCAACACCAATGTGCCCCCCGGGCACTGAACCCTTGCCCGAGTGCACCCGATTGCTGTGGGCCTTTCTGGAGCAACAGGTGCTGCTCATGGCTGGGGTGCATGCACTCCATGCCGAGGTGCACCAGGTAACAGAGCAGCGTGACAGGAGCTTCTCACAGGTCCAGGATGCCATCAATCAACTGTGGGAGGACATGACCACGGCCCTGGATCACTTTACCACTGCGGTCATGATCAGCCTAGCCCCACTGGCCACCATGGGGTGCAGCCAGCTGCAGCAGACTCCATGGAGTGCAATGTCCATCCCCATGGTCCCAGCATCGTGCAACCCCCCCAGTGTCAATGCTGGGATTTGCTGTTGACATTCTGGGCATGCCTGGTGCGGGCCTGTTTGGAAGCCTGCAGAACCCTGTGAGGATATGGTCTCATTCCCACAGTACCACCCCTGGGGGACCATCGCAGACACCCCCTGAGGCTCTCGCACAGCCTGGGTCTGCCGGGCAGCTTCAGTAGGGCCATCCGCATGTCCACAGTGGCTGTGTGACCACGCAGCAGACCTGATGTGCCCTCCTCCCTGTCCGCAATCTGCTGCTGCTGCTGCCCTGTGTGCACATGGGCATTGTGTGTGTGTGTGCATGCCATGGATGTGGCATCCATGGACTGCACTACACACTGGTGGTTTGTGCACCTGCCCAGCCACTGGCCTGTGTGGCATGTGCTTGATGATGCCAAAGCAGCACTAGATGCACCTGTGCACCGGTGCTCTGCATCTGATCCACACCTGGTACTAGCACCCGGGCGTGTGTCTGTGGACACCAGTGTGTGTGTGTGTGTGTGTGTGTGTGAGTGTGTGGGGGGGTGTGGGGGGTGAATGTGTATGGGTGTGTGTGTGGGTGAGTGTGTGGGTTGGTGTGGGTGGAGTGTGCTGTACTGTGCTGCATGTTGATGTGTGGGGCCCTGTGGTCCAGCCCCATCCCTGCCCATGCCTCCCACCCAGCTGATCAGGCAACAGGGCAAGCACATGCATGCCAGCGTGCTGTACTACTGTGGCCATCCCATATGTGGGTGTTTGTCCACTTACCTGCATGTGCCGTTGTGCTCCTCCGCTATTGTGGCTCTATGCTGGTGTGCCATCCTGGTCAGTCAGGGATCCCTCTGTCTGGGGGGGCTGCCCACCACCACACAGCCCGACATCCACATCGTCCCCACTGCTGTTCCCCTCTTTGACCTCGACAGCTATCCCACGGACAGTGGCCATGTTGTGCAGAACACAGGAGGCCAGGAATAGGCCACAGGTCTTTGAGGGACTGTACTGCAGGGCACTGCTGGACCTGTCCAGGCAATGGAACCATGCCTTCAGCAGCCCAAACACACACTCAATGATGTTCCATGTGCTGGTGTGTGCCTCTTTGTACTGCTCCTCTGCAGGGGTCGACAGGCACTGGTAGGGGTGAGCAGCCAGGGCCAGAGAGGGTAGCCACTGTCACCTGTGTGGAAGGAGAATTGGTTAGCCTGGTGTCCTATGTTGTTGCACCCCTCATCCTTCTCAGCCCCATCCCCTACTGTACCCAGCTGCCCTTGGTCTCTACATACTCATCCACTAGGTGGCTGGTGGGGATGTCCCCACTCTCAAACCTGTGGCACAGTGCCGAGCTGTGTCAGATGAAGGCATCATGTGCTCCCCCAGGGTGTGTGGCACAGACATTGGTTATGCACCCCCTGGCATCACACACCACCTGGCAGTTGATACTGGGTAGCCCTTTCTGTTGATGTATGCTACCCCCTCCAGGCCAGGTGGCATGCAGATGCCTACATGGGTGCAGTCGATGGCCCCTAGCATGCCAGGGATATGTGCTACCCTGTGAAACTCCTGCATGTTCACTGTATGCTCTGCCTGTGTGCTGGGGAAGTGGATGTATTCAGCAGCATGTGGCAGCAGGGTGTTGAGGAATTGTGTGAATAGCCATGACGTGGCCGACTGGGTTATGCCTGTGGTGTCCCCTGTTGGTCTCTGGAAGGTGCCCATGGTGAGCAGGCACATGATAGCGGTAACCTTCATCTCCACCGTCAGGGCATGGTTCCATCTAGTGGGTGCCTGCATCTCCTCACTGCACAGCTCACAGAGCTGCATCAGAATCATCTGATTCAGGTGATACTGGCCCATGATCTCTGTATCAGAATAGTTCTTGAAGGTGGTGCAGGCACGGTACCACCTGTTTGGGGCATACAGCTGATGGGCCCTTCCACTACAATGCCACCCTGTCTCCTGCCTCCCCACACCCCTCATTACAGCCTCCATCTGGAATATGACACTGGCCATGGCACCTGTTGCCCTGTCCCTCCTGGGCATCTGACTCCACTGGCCCTCCTGACTGTGTGCAGCTGTGCAGACTGCTCAGTAGGGCCCATGTCTGTGTGCCCTGCCCCCAGGTGGCTGCCTGTTCCTTGTGGCCTCTGACTCCCACCCCTGTGGGTTCCTGTATTGGTCCTCATGGGCCTGGTGCCACAGGCACACACACACTTACACTGATGCCTCCCTGCCTATCACACTCACACACACACTCACTCTCACACACACATTCACTCCCTTTCTGTCACTACCTCTGTCTGTGTCCCTCTCCTTGTCTCCTAGTCAGTTGTTTGCCATCCTGTCTGCCTCCCTCTCTCCTGCTCCCCTCTGGCACAGGTGCCCTTCTCCTACTTGCTCCCTGTATTTATGGGCTCAAGTGTGCTCTATGCAACTGCCATTTGCTCCATGCTTGCGCCGTTTGTCCGGTGTTGAATACCGCACTGAGCCACTTATTCATGGCTATGCCCCCTGCACTTGCACATGCATACATTCCCATTGCACATTGGTGCACTGCCACTTGCACTGCTCAGTTGCTGCCACTGAATATCGCTCTCCAGTGCATGTTTGCTGTTGTGCAGGCACAATCCAGTCGCGTAATGTGCAAGTGCTTTGAATATCCCATCCATTGTGTAATTGTTTCAATCCAAAAATGGAAATAAGTGATTCAAATTGAGTAGTTACATTCCCATTGCTATTATTTATTTATTCTTTTTTATTTTTTTTTATTTTAGTTTTTGTTGACCAGGTAAGTGCACTAGACAAATCCTGCCTATTTTCAGGCATGACCCAGGGGGAGGGGGATACAGATGAATGTCAACTGACCTTGAACTAGATTAAGCTGTTGGTGGTATTTTTAGTGAATGAGAGAAATTTGGCCAGGACACCGGGGAAATTCCCCTGCTGTTTTTGATAAGTGCCATGGGATCTTTAACATCCACCTGAACTAAAACTCTGGAAAGCTCTCTTTTAAAGTCAGTAGATCCCCAACCTGAATTCCCACCCTCTCTAAATCTTTAATTCTGTGTGTAACAGCATTTAAAAGATAAAACTGGTTCGTGACCAACAAAACAAGTTCAGATCTGGGTAAAGGCCTAATTATACTAATAGAATTTTTCACTATTTTGCAGCCATCCAATATGGTAGTTAATAAATTAATTATCAGTCCAGTTAATTTATCCTGTGTTTCTTGTCGGATACAGGACACTCTGAATTATGGGAGAACAAAATCAGTGCCAAGTGTCTTTGACAGAAATCTTCTAAACTGCTAATTTTCCATGGCTGCTTAATAAATTGAGTTTTTGGGTATTCTGTTCTTGATTTGCATTCTCCTTACTTACTGAGTGTTCTACAGTGGGAATGATATTATTAATGTTTTCCATAGCTTCCTTATCAGCCCCACCATTCAAATTCTCTTTCCCCATAACTGTATGTCTTTGTTTTATTCTTAATTTTGTTCTTGTTTAGATCTTTTTTACAATTCTTAGATTTCTTGGATTTCCTTGGTGTATTACCTTTCTTTTTGCCTATCTCTGCCCTTTTTACCCCCTCTTGATTTTCCTCAAGACTTTGCTTGTCTTTCACATGTTGTGACAATAAATCATTATTTGTCTGCTTGTGATTACCAAATGATTTCATGTGAGTCATTTGAGGTTTTGATTCCACTGTGGGTTCTCTAACCTTATTCTTTTCCCCTTTAGAGTTCTTGCAAGTTTTTTCCCTACAGAATCCCAATCTCTCTTTATTACACTTACTCTTACTGCCTTTACTAACTTTTAAGGTCATCTTACTAGCCTCCTGATCCTCACCCCTTTTCCAAAGAGAGGGAAATTTCTCTGCCAATTTTTACAAATGCTGTTATCTCTTAAACATTTATCAGGTAGTATAATACATTCAGAACAGCCACTTTTAACAAAAGACTCAGATGTATTATCTATTGTCTTGTTTGGAAAATCAATAAACTCTAAGCTAATGGTATTCTGATCAAATGAAGAGTTAACATTCAGGATATCACCAAGCGGGAAGCCAATGTTGCCCTGTTCAGGAATTAAGTTCTCTCCAGTGGTATCCACAGATAAATCTATTCCTTTGGGTCCCTGTTCAATCAAATCTAATTTAAGTTTGTTTTCCAGGCATATCCCATTAATGATAGAGAGGTCCTGTTTAATGTCCAACAAGTGTTTGAACAGGAAAATGTTCAAGTTAAGTGGATCTCTTAAAACATTAATTACATCTTTAATTACACCCTCCAGATCCGGTATACTCTGGTTATCAGGGCTCATTGTCTACGAAGAATAATTATGGTCTCCCCCAATATTTTGTTCCAAAATCCCCTCTGCCTGATTATCCCCTTCAATATATTTTAGTAAAACTGTCACTTCATCCATCCTTTCCATCAAACGTTTCTCATTATCCAATTTTATGACAGAAGCTTTTGCTAAACTCTGATTGGCTGGCCTGCGTTCATCATCATCACTAATGCGAGTTCTTAATGATTCTCTCAAACATCTCACTTCTGTATCTAGTATGGATAAATTGTGAAAAATATCTGTGAAATCTATTTTTGAAGTTCATGTCTGCTCTACTTCCTCTCTGTTGCCCCTTTTTATCAGGCTAAATGTTTCTAACTTATTTATATCAGGGTTAGATAAACATTGCTTTTCTCCCTTACCATCACAAAGCTCAGTATTCAATGTTGTAATAATCTGTGGACTAATAGTAGTTTGGGATTTATGAGATTTAGCCTGTGAATTTACAAATCTGTATTTACAAATACCTGTATCCTGCTTTACTGCAACCTTGATGCTCAAAGAATTCGAATGTATATCCCTCAAAGTATCTCTCCCTAATACAGCAGCTTTCCAGCTAGTAGGCTGCTACAGGCTCCCCTCTGCTGACCACAAGCTTTTATCCCACCTGGGGAATCTACTCAAACCAGGCTCTGAAGAAGTCATTATCCTAGGTGATCTGAATCTAAACTGGCTTTCCAAGGTAGCTGCACCTTTGGTATCATTCTGTGATACACATGGGCTCACACAACTGATAAATGAGCCAACAAGAATAAACTCAAAGAATAGAAACAGCAGCACACTACTTGATATCTTGCTGGTGAACAAACCCCATCTATTCACACACACTGGAGTGCTTTTCAGTGATATAAGTAATCACTGCCTCATTACAGGAGTAAGATCTTCCAGCAAACCAACAACCCCAGCAAAATTTCTAATGAGGAGAGCCAAGAAAAACCTCAATATTGAAGGATATCTGCATGATCTAGCTCACTCTCTCCAAGCTGGCAAGAGTTTTATCTTGCACACTCTGTGGAAAAAGCACATCAGCTGCTAAACAGCATAATACTAAGTGCCCTTAATACCCATGCCCCAATCACTAGTGTCCGAATAAAAAACAAATCTTGCTGCTGGTTTTCAGCTGACCTCAAATCTGCAGTGTTGGAGAGAGAGACAAATTATGGAAGATGGCAAGAAGAACCAAGAACCCAAATGACTGGGTGTTATTTAGGAAAGCCAGAAATAGCTGCACCAAGAAAGTAAGGGATGCAAAGGCTGCCTTTTACTTGGCTGAACTTGACTCCTCCTATCACAATCCTGCTAGGTTCTGGGGCACCATCAAGGGTATTGTAGGGCAGGATTCTAGCACCTCTCTACCAACTCAATTGCACCACAATAATGGTTCTGTCTCTGGCAAAATGGAAGTTCTGGATGCCTTCAATAACCACTTCACAACTGCTGGCCTTGCCTTTGACACCTCCCCAGCTAATCTGCTGCATGCACAACTAAGCTCCCAGTACACTGGTGCCCAGAGAGCTGATTCTTCCTTCTCCTTCAAATCCATCTTGTTGAAGCAAGTAGAGGATCTTTTATGGCAGTTGGATATTAAAAAAAGCGCAGGGGCAGACTCTCTTGACCCCTACTTTCTAAATATTGCATTTCATGTACATGCATTTCCCCTAACACATCTCTTTAACCTATCTTTAACCTCTGGTTCTATCCCTACAGTGTGGAAGACAGCCCAAGTGGTTCCCCTTCTAAAATCAGGGGACCTATGGACCTTAATAACTCAGGCCCATTTCCATTCTTCCAGTGCTATCCAAGATGCTAGAGAAAATAGTGAGCATCCAGCTAAGAGAGTACCTTGATGATGCTAACCTCTTGAATCCAGCTCAATCTGGTTTAGGGCCAGGCACAGCACTATCTCTGCACTGGCCAAAGTTACAAATGACTGGCAAACTGAATTAGATAAAAGAATAGTGTCTGTGCAGTATTTCTTGACCTAGTAAGGCATTCGACACATGGACCACGAGCTGCTACTCTCTTCCTTGTATTCCATTGGCCTAGATCCACCCTCCCTCAAATGGTTCAGGTGTTAAATTATGGATAGGTCACAGCAGGTGAAAGCTGAAGGTGATCTATCCCCTTCTAAGCTCACTGCTAAGAGAGAGTCCATGAGGATCTATCCTGGCCCTATCCTTTTGCTATCTTCATTAATAATATTGATTCAAATCTCACCAAAGCCACTGTCCACCTCTTTGCTGATGACACTGTTTGTATGTCAGCAACCCATCACCTACAGTTGCCGTGAAATCTTACAGGCAGAATTCTCCTTGCTGCAATATCAACTACTTGAGAAAAGCTTTTAAATGCAAAAAATAGAGCAATGCTTTTCTCCAATCAAAGCTCCACCAGCACCTCCCCACTAAGCAGTATCCCCCAGCTATGCACTATCCTTGGAGAAAATCTGGAGTATGTAGAAAAATTCAAATACTTAGGTGTGTGGATTGATAACAGACTCAACTTCACACATCATATTGAAGAACTGCTGAAAAAACTTCGGCAAAGGCTTGGCCTATTCTATAGAATTAAACATTTCCTAACAAAAGACTCAAAGATGAGGTTAGTCCAGGCCACTTTTCTTTCAGTTGTTGACCATGCTGACTTCCTTTGTAGTCACTGCCCCATCTCCTACCTAAGCAAGCTAGATGCCCTGTACAATAGAGCAATAAGATTCATAACAGATCTTCCAGCTAACTCTCATCATTGCTCTCTCTATGCTGCAGTTGGATGGGTTTCTCTACATCTCAGAAGGAACAGAAATGCAGCACTATGGATCTACAGAGCATTGTCTAAAAAACTTCCAAACTATATTCTAGACTGCTTCACCCAGGCCATAGCTAGCTCCTATGCCCTAAGAAGCAACAACCTCATCATGCTCAAAATACCTAAAGTCAACACCCGGCTAGGGAGGGCAGCAATCAGCTATTCTCTAGCTATGGCTTGGAATACTCTACCGAAATCCCTAAAGCTGTCCAATCTTATACCTATAGCATCCTTTAAAAAGCTTTGCACAAGCTTTTTCGAAGAGAAATTCAACTGCTACCACAAGAGCTAGACTTGCCATTTCACAACCCCTCTTCCTGACAGCCACCATATTTGGCATATTTTTGTTCCACAGTTCTCCCTCCCGGGCAGCCACCCTTTTTATAGTACCCCAGTTCCATTTAATTCTACCTAACTACCTACTACCTACCTAATCCCTCTCCCACTAATCACTGGCCCTTACATTATTCCTAAATGCTCCCCATTCATCCTAGTATTACATTACGCTGTGTGTATGCCTTGACTCCTATATTGGGATATGTATATACTTTATCTTTTGTATAATTTTCCTGTAACCTACCTTGTCATGTATGCCTGAATCAACTTCTTACCCTTGATCGTTGTATTTATCAGTGTTTTTTCTGTATCTGTTATGCACATATTAGTGCATTGATGTATATGTTGTGTACCAACTATCGAACCTTGACCTTATCAGGTCCATCTTGTAAACGAGCCTTGCTCAATGATGCTCACCTGAATAAATAAAGATTTGATTGATTGATTGATTGAAATCCAAAAAATTTTAGAATATCCCCATTCGGTGTAGATGCTAACTGAGTAACAGGCCCTTTCTTTGAAATGAACTTGTTTTTCATTTTCTTACTATGTTCGTGTAACTTAGTTCTTTATTTACTTATAAGACTACTATTATGAAGTGAAGCTTGCTTTTGCCAAGTGACTTCAAGGCCAGAATTTTTAAGGAAAGGGGAATTTTTAAATTGTTTTTTAAAAGCCCTCCTTGTTTAACTTTCTTAGGTACAGATTCAGACATTGCTAATTCATCACTATTCAGTGTTTTTTTCTCCTAATAATAGCTAGCATATCCATTTAAGACTAGCAAACACTACAAGTTGTAATTTGTCCCTAATCCAAAATAGATTCTCAAAGCAATCCAGCAAAGTGCAAACAAATCAAAGTAGAGAAAACGTCCACAGCTCCTCAAAGTCCAGGACCCAAAGATTAGCTTTGTGGAATATTGCACAACTTCAGTGTGAGGACTAAACATCAAGTCTTATCCCCACTTCAATTCCAGTCTTAAAACTTGCTGTCTTATTAAATTGATGGCAAAGGGAAAATATTTCAGTTCCGCAAACTCAGGTCTTTCAGGTCACAATCTTGAACAAATTTCTATAGTGGCCAGAACTGATCTAGATCTTCAGCCTAGTAGTTGATTAAGCAATAAGGCATGACAAGGTGTGTGTTATCGTGTAATAATGTCACTCTTGGGGTGGGATGAAGCACAAGGCAAAGCCGAGTGCTTCCACCACCCCAGGAGTGACGTTATTACTCGATAACTCACACCTTGGAGTGCCTTATTGCAATTATACAATGGCTCGAGGTTATACAAAACAATAAAATGTTTTTAGTAGATTTTTAGTGAGGCAGTGTATCTTTGTTTCTGAAAAACAAATCCATATAATCATCCAAAACAAATCACAGTGATGTTATTGTGTAATATCATCACTGTCTCAGGCACACACTGACCAATCAGAGTCCAGGAAATTTCTTGTCATTGTATAATAGAGGTTAGTCCTCCTTAAAAGATCCTATTCTGCTTCCCAGCAAAGAATATCCTTGTGTAAAATGGTTTGTTGGGCACTTCAAGGTGCGCTAATCCCAAACGTGGAACTAAAATACATAAAAAGGAGAGGCATAAGTGCCCAAACAATGTGCAAAAAGTTTATAAATTAATATCAATTAGCCAACCTTATCACTATTAATCACTATGTGTTAAAAGTATTAAAATACTAATACTCCTAGTAATACTGTGAGCTCTATGAACTCTGTGGGCTCTGTACTCCCTGTGTAGAAACAATCTAATACAGGGGCGTAAACTTAATGCTGAAATGAAAAGAGTTCACTGTAGCTAGATCTGTGGATACAAGAAAAAAGGAAAAAAAATGCAGTGCACAGACAAAGGCTCCCTTTCTTAACTAAGTCTCCCAAATCTCTCTGTTGTACTATCTAAATTATGCACAAGATGGTTTAAACTGCAAACTGCAAACCGAAAACAATCAATTTAACTTACTACTTAAGATGTAGATAGGAGTATCAGTAATGTCCAGGCAAAAAAAAACCTTCACAATCGCACCCAGAGCAGAAAAAACAGAAAAGAACTTCAAATTCTGGGCAAAGCGATATGCGGACTGTTGAAACTGGTTAAACGAAAAACAAAGAACACACTCTAAGTAAAAGGCCAAGAACGCTCACTCAATTGACCGTTACAGTTCACTCATGGAGACCTCTGCATTCCAGAAAACAAGTCTGAAGCAGAGATGCCCCACAAGCGCATTTATACCTAGATCACGTGACCAAGGCTCTCATTTGGCATGACACTTATTTAAACGTTTGATACTTAAAAATAAAAAATATAAAAAAATAAAACTTAACCTAAACTTTGCACACCTAACAAACACAAATGTTTATGAGCTGCAGGATGAATAGCAAAACTAAATCATGCACAAATAATTTCTTCAGCTGTTTTAAAGAAAAACAATAAAATTCAAGTAAATTCAAATATGGGAGCAATGTAGATAATAAATTAAAGAGCTGAGTCAAGGGGAAAAAAAGAGTTTTAATAATACACCCCTTATATTCACTGAGAAAGCAAGTCTGGTAGGTGGTTACATGAGGCTGTAGCTGGATTGGGTATTCCTCTCCTCGCTGCTACTGTTCTGACCAGCTTCTGTCCGTTCCCATGGGTGGCTCCATCTCAGGGAATACCCCGGTTTCCATCAAGCCAATAGGCCTCCTCTCCTCTCTCTCTTCTAAGGGAACAAAAATAGAAAATGGGGAGAGACTCCAATCTGATACAGAGCAAAAATTAAGCAATGCTAGAAAGGAGACAAACCTAGTCAGGCAATGGTGGCATACCTGCCTTAAAAAATGTAACTGCAATGTCTCCCTGCTTCTCCACTTTAATCTTCAAAGTGAAAGACTGAGTATTCTGAGCCGGTCACTGCTCGCCTCTGGACTCCACAAACCTCGTGACTCACTCCCAGGCTTCCCAGCTTGTTCTGCCTGTTTATGTACAGTTTTTGATTATTGTGTTACTTTGTAAACTCTGATTGTATGGCACCCAGAGCCTCCTGGATTGGGTGCCAAACAAATAAAAATCTATCTATCTATCTATCTATCTATCTATCTATCTATCTATCTATCTATCTATCTATCTATCTATCTATCTATCTATCTGTCTGTCTGTCTGTCTGTCTCTCTGTCTCTCTGTCTCTCTGTGTCTCTGTCTGTCTGTCTATCTATTTATCTATCTTGCTAGTTAGCTAGCTAGCTGTAGAAGGAATGATGTGTATACACGGGAAAAACTATTACAGTAAAGTATTTTTGGGTTGGCAGTATAACCTAGAAGTTCGTGGAACAAGCTGTGAAGAAGCTTGGTACATTCAGCAGCCCTGTCTTTGATTCCCACAACATCCTCTTGTATTCTCTGTGACCATGAGCAAGTCACTTAAGTGCTCCCATGTCACCCCTGAAAACAGGCACTTGTGCCTATTGGGCCTACCTGGTTCACAAAGGGAAAAACATGTTTTGAAAAGCTTTCAGTGTGTACTTGTACTCTAAGAAAAACCTGAGCTAAGCTACTGAATGCATTTCTATAAATAATTTCTGGAGAATAAATGCCTGCAAAAAAGTTCCAAGAAAAAAAAATGGGTAGGGTTACTTTTCAGAAAATTGTTTGTCATAAAGTATTATAAATGGTATTTAGGGGATGACAAAATCAGCAAAAGTAATAAATCTGAGATAATAGCTGCCAAAGTTCATATGACTGTATCTGTTTTTGCAGTTATTGAACTGCAATAATTTCAGCCAGGCAATTGGATATACAAAAGCCAAGAAAAAAATATTTGGGATTTTCATATTAAAATAAGAAGTTAAACATATCCATATCAAATTTAGTGTTTTCTTTAGCCTTTGAAAATATCTTTACAGTCTTAACAAAAATGGTTAACTGGTTCTCATCTAGTAAGCTATATTGTATTTGGCTCCACTCCACACTGAGATGGAAATGCAGCCAGCAGGGTGGGAAGAAGGCAGGCTGAGCAGCATCCATCGAATGAGTTGGCATTTGCTTGATAAGGGACTAATTTAGTGGTGGACTAGAAGTGACTAGTCAAGACATGTAGTTGTACTCATGAAAGAAAGATTTTCTCTGGTGCTGTGACCTAAAATAGCCCCAAAATGGAAGAAACCAACAGGAGGTCCCCCTGTCTGCTAATGCTGGCATCTGAATGTGCTGCACAGACTGCTGTTGGGGACATAGGGTAAAGGGGTATCTATGGTCAAAAGAAAGAACTCCAGGATAGGCTGGAAAAGAAATGTTGAGAAATTTGAACTGAATCATAGAAACAAGGAAACGTAGACAATGACAACAGAGAAAGACCATCTAATCTGCCTGAGTTACTTATTTAACCCTGGGCACACTGTTCCTCCAGGATCCTATTGCCTATTGGTGACAGTGTACTGGGAATTGCCCACAGAAGCAATGGTTTCATTGGTGCCTTCTGTGACAGTTATCTTATACTAAAATGGGTAAGACAAATCTGTGAATTTCCTCTTCTGTGATTGGATCAAACAAGCCACAGGACTGTGCATTATTTATCAGTGACCACACAACTGCACTTCTTTTCAAGTCTTTGAAGGCCTCATTACTTAATTTGCATATGGAATCACTACACTGGAACACCCTGGCACTAAAAGCGTGGCACTAAAACCTGCACAAAAAAAGCTATAGAAGGAAAACTGATAAAAGAAACTAAAAATGAGTGACATACCTCAGAAAACTGGACCTCACTACTGTACTTTCCACAGAAGACTGGTATGACCATGAATTCTTCTAAAATCACCCTAAACACCCACTTCATAAGAAAAAAAATCACAGGTGTGAGTAGACCTGGTATTCTAGATCATGAAAAAATAAATACACTGTAAGATGACAGGGCTGAAAAAAAAATTTCAAAAAACATCTGTTAAGCAACGAAAGTACTAAGAGATTGGTTGACAGACAAGGAAAAAAAAAAGAAGTTGATTTAAAGATTACTTTCCACAAAACTTAAACATGCTGTTTTATGTCAGCTGTTTGGTATAATCTGAATTTTTTGGGGGGTGAGGAACAATATGGTACATCCAACTTTATAAAATGACAGAAAAGATGCGGGAACTTCACTGAGAGATGTAACCTGATCATGCATTAAAATACTATCAGTGCATGGATAGATGCTGAATCTCATTTTCACCCCCCCCCACAAAACTGCTTACTGACTGATATCAGTACACCGCAAAATAAAAAAAAGAGCCAGTAGCCACCATTTTGAAAATTGTATAATTTACTACCCTGATATTTAAATTTGTTTTTAAATAACAGTTCATAATCATGTGAAAAACAACCTACCCTCCCAGTATCTCAGCACATTATATTACATTTCCCACAAGTTACATGCAGTAAGTAATTAATCCTCTCCAGTCATCCTACTAACATCTGTGACCTCTATGCAAAAAACACTATTTACACCCTGTCACTCATGCTCACACATTTATACTGTAGCATCCAAGATGACCGTATGTGCCTAATGAACTTTTATCAACACTGTGCCTTAGTAAAACCTAGTTAATATAAAACTCAGTTGTTTTAAAGAAAGGAAAGCAATAGCATTTTAGCATCCAGTGATCCTAAACATCCTCTCTTCAATGACTCTGAAAACTCCCTGCATCACCATCAGACCTTCTCATGGCTGACATCAGCAGTCCTTTTTTTAGCTGACCACCTTGTATGATCTCTCATGGCCACCATTTGCCCAGCTGTCCTCACTCTCTGCACTAAACTCTTCTAACAGTAAAACCACATTGTGGATTGCATTCTCTATGACACTCCCACAGCCATTATATCATGAATTTATCATGTTCACCACATAGGCTAATGATGTACATGTGATGGACTTTTCAACTGGCCACTTGGCCTCTTAGCCTTCTCAGGTATCTTCAGGTTTTCCTTGTGCATCATCTAGGCTGGTAGCCACTCTCCCTAGTTCCTGCTCACCACAACCAATGAAAATACTTTATCTCATAGCACTGAGGTAAGCCACTCAAACAACACCAATAACTACTCAAAATATTATCAATCAGCACAAAAAATTCTATTTCCAGCATGTTTCTCCTACTAACTCCTAGGTATGCATGCTCCTTTAAATAGCTCTGGGGTTGACTAGTCACCACACAACCCCTGACAACTGTCTTCCTCCATCTCTGAAATATGACAGTATTCTGCTCAACACTGTTATGGAATTCAAAAATCATACCCTGCTAAAATGCCCAGGTTATCAAACATGAACTCCCAGTCCACTCGGAGCAAGGATTGGTTGTGAGCGCACTTGTCACCACTGCTTTAGCAGCAGTGGGTAAGTGCATGGAGATAAAACAGGCATCCAGTGTTTTTTTTATCAGTATACTCAAAAGCATACAAGGTCACCCACTCTGAAAAGGTGACCATGGACCCAAGTCTCCTCAAAGCATCCCCCTGCATCCCCTAATGCAATAGCTGCAGGCCAAGATGCTCAAAGAGTAAGCAAGTAAATAAATAAATAAATCACCTCCGTCAGTAAAACTCTTCCATATTGTGATAAGGAGATAACTTTCAAGATCCAGGTTACCTTTCAATATCCTCCTACAGCTTCTAATGCAGTGGCTGCAAGGCAAAATGCTATAAGGACTATAAGCAATTTAGCTTGATGATGCCATAGAAATTTGCCCACCTGTGTATATGGAGAAAATTTCTGTCAATCCAAAACAGGGCATCTACTAACCTCTATGCCGACTCCATGCCAGCTGCCAGGAACAATGGCAAGTCCATGTGGACTCAGCCATATTGGAATCTTGTCAGTCTCCTTCATTCAAGCCTTTCTTTGTCCCACTTCACCCCATTCAGCAGCACAGCCACACTCAGTGAATGTTCATGACCCTACTTCCACTTCATTTCACCCAGCAGCACATGCACACTAAGTGTAAGACTTTCGGTTGCCATATTTGTAAGGGAATTTTTTGTCAAACTACTCAATTGGCACCACTGTTAAGTGGTGATCACACTAAGTCTAAGCTGCTAAATCAATAAAATTAACTGGGAAACACTGTAAACACACAAGGAAGCTCCCTTATTTAAAAAATCCCACTTACAGTGGTAATCGTGCAAAAGTTGCCCAGTAGCATGATATACTAAACAGTGGACAAGCGCAGTACCCATTGAATAACATGTGTACTGCTACCATGCAATGGTGCGTGGTGCATGGTACCACGCAACTTTTCTGTGACTACCACTGTATATCAGCATCCTTTATAACCAGTAAATAAAATCACCATGACTGTGGCCATCTTGTGGCAAATCACAGTGGTGAATTTGAGAAGATCAAAACATTCTGAAGTTATTTAGAGCAAAGAGTACAACCTAACTCAAGCTGGAATGTTATTCAGAATAACTAATTTATATATATATATATATAAGCAATAAGGCACGACAGGGTGTGTGTTATTGTGTAATAACGTCACTCCTGGGGTGCCTTATTGCTATTATACAATGGCTTGTCTGGTAACAAAAAAGAAAAAAAGGAAAAAGTATGTTTTTTATGTATTTTTATTAGATTTTTCTGTGGGTAAGTATACATTTCAAAAAAGAAATCCCTATTTTTTTGCACCAGTGGGTGGCGCTGTTGCTTGACTGATGCTCTGTGCACAGTCCTGAAGTGCTTCTCATTGAGGTTATCTTATGTGACGTGAGGGACATTGAAAAGTCGTTTGGCGTCACGGCTTTGTTTGAGTTTTGAATGTGGTCGCTGTCTGTGGAGAAAGGACAAGTAGCTGTGGAGCACTGTAAGGAAAGTAACAGTTGGCAATGTAAATGGAGGATGGTGGTTTAAATATGAGTTCCGTTGTTTTGCAGTTGGGATGAAGAGCGAGGGCACAGCAGGAATGTGTGATGCTGTGACGGCTTCACTAGTAGAACGGTCAGCGCAGTTTAGTCAAGCCACTCGGTTCGGGTAGAAAATGCTGGCAGGAAATCTATTCATTGTAAGAATTGAATTCTGGGACTCAATTGTGGTACTTGGTGTGAATGTGAGACGCAAAGAAAATGGGGGGGGCGGGCGTTAAAGCTGTCACGGCTTTACTGAGGGTTCACAGCTGCAGTACCTGTAGGAGTGGTAGCATGATTTGTGTTATGCGGTCATATGTGTGTGCCTGGACTTAATACAGTGATGTTATAGCTTAATATCATCACTGTCCAAGGCACACACTGACCAATTAGAGAACAGGATTTTTTATTGCCATTGTATAAATATATTTATACCACGGGGGTGAGGCCAATTCCAGTGAAATAAACCATGTTATTTTCACTGGAGTGAAATAAATCCTGATGACATCAGCAGAGTTAAAATAAATACCATTTATACCTACTCTGCTGACATCACTCAGCTGCATCTGAAAACATTAAGAAACACCCCTGTAGTTTATTGAGTTCTAAAACAGGTCCTACACTGAAATTAACACAATTAAGATAGATAATGACAGCCAGCTGCAGCACTCTTTCTAAGTGTAACAATCTCCAGATATCTTGTGCTGTATTTCAAAACCCAAGTTTAGTACATTACTGAATCAAACAAATGATGCCTGAAATGTTTAAAGCAATCTTAAACAGCCAAACATGAAGACACAAACCTGCCAAAATAAATCATCACTATCTTCCTCATTGTCACAGAACAGAACCTCCCTCAGGCAACCAGTTACCAAAACACAGCACACCTAATCAAGACCCACACACACACACACCAACCAGCAACAGCTCACTATAACAACCCATTCATAAAAGTTCACACACACACACACACTACCACAGCACCAGCATCATTTAAAGCGACATGATCCTCATAACAACAAACGTACCTCTCTCACTGAAATTGGTCTCACCTCCATGGTATAAATAGCACACATGATGAGCAGATCATGGAATATGGAAAATATTCTCACTCCTGCATTGTGAGTACTGTATATTTCACTCATGCCTTTGGCACTCGTGAACTATCCAGAGCTCACTCTGCAGGAATGAGAATATTTCCAATATTCCACTCTTGCCCATCATGTATCCCATATTTATATATATATATATATATATATATATATATATATATATATATATATATCTCAAATATGTAATAGATAACCCATTCTTGGGTGTTCAGATCGCACTCTGATATCGCACACCTTGTTGTGTGTCAACCACCCAAGGCGTGCTTATATCAGAGCGTGACCGCACACCGTAGAGTGGTTTATCTATCTAATAAAATGGCAAAATTGTTTTTTAGGGGGGTTAAAGTGCAGGTGTGTGGTCGCATTCTGATATACTCACGGTCATGTGATGTGATCTAACAAATGAGCAATATATATATATATATATATATATATATACGTTTTATGAAAATACCACAACTAATATTGTCCCTGTACATCAGTAATTCCCAGTACATGTCTCTGCTCTGCAATCATATATTAATATGACCAAGACAAGAAAATGCAAAACCTGCAGTGTCCTCTTTTTACAAAGCTAACAAGGCCTCTTCTGCCAGGTCTACATCCATGAAGGGTCTTCACAATACTCAATGGAGTCTGTCATTGAGTCAGAAAGTATGGGCATTGCACAAATTGAACAAGAAAGCAAGACAGTTATCATACTGGCCCAAAGGAGAAAAGACTAGAGTGAGTTTATGCTACAGGTGATGTAGCACATGGAAGCTATGACCAAGGCCATACCAGTACCAACTGACCAGATGCCATCAAATTCCAATAACCCCTCACCATCAACCCCCCCCAACCAAATGTATCCCAATGACCAGGATGAGGTTGACAGGGAGTCAGATAGGAAAGAACCCATCAATGAGGACACAGCAGAGGTGGATCCAGAATCAATGACAGCTAAACTATGCTCATATGACTCAGTTCTGCCACTGGTCAGGGTCATCAAAACCAGTGTTGGATTTGAAGTTTCCCCTCCACCCAGCAGGGATAAACTAATACTGATGCACCAGCTGGCTCTGAAGTCCAATGACCATTTCCCTATCTGCAAGGTGATAAAGGAAGCCATCACAAAGAAGTGGATGATAGAAGATCCAGCAGGAAGAACCAAAAGAAGTTCATGGACAAAATGTATCCCATTCAGGATGACAAACTCAAATTGTGGTGTACCACCCCAACAGTGGACCCAGACATACCTAGCTTCTTTGAGTAGAAAGAGTACTGCCTGCTGAAGGTTCCACACCACTGGCAGACCCCACATACTGTACTGCAAATTAGATAAAATGCTAAAGAAGGTCTTCAAATTAACAGGGCTGGCTACCAGGACAACCACCACAGCAATATATGCCACTAGATTCAAATGACATGGCTCTACCTAAGAACAACTAACAATCCAGTTGATACAAACAACAAAGTATCTGGACGACATGGTAGTAGATACCCTTAAATTCAACACAAGGATAGGGGGCACTGTGCAGCCTGAGCAATATGGCCACCTCTTGATAGTGCTCTGCAGCAAGACGTCAGATTTTTCTTGCAAAACACTGACTTTTCTAAAATTTTCTGAGTTAAAGTTACCTCAATCTGTGTCCAAATTTGTTTGTTACAAGATGGGAAATCTTTGTAAAGACCAGCAGCTTGGTGCAAGAAGCATGTCCAAAAATGCCTCAACAGCACCTACCACATAATCAGCAAAATACTGCTTTGAGGAGACTGCAGAGGAGCCAGGAAAAGAGCCCTTGCAAACAATCAGGGTGAAGATTAACAGGCCAATTAAAAGAGCAGTTCCAAGACAGAGTGCACTCCAACAGGAAAAAAATGAGGATCCAAAATGTAAATTTCAAAAAAGTATGCTGTTTTATTTTTACAACCAAGTTTAAATTTTACAAGCCTCTCACCAGTCAAAATCAAGCTTCTTGCCCCAGCACTTTGTCTCTAATGCAAGGTTTCATCAGGGAGTGGGGTACTGGAGACACTTCAGTTATTTTTATAGTCCCCACTGTTATACATCATTCATTACATCACTGAATCAGTTAAGCAATGCCAATAAAGTCAATTACATAGTGCAGTGAACATATAAAAAATGTGATAGAACAGTTCTTTTTTTTTATTTTGAATAAATATGAACAAGTACAACTTAATATAACCATTCACATATTCTTTCTACAATCAGCAGTCAACAGGTACATTTCGTTAATAAGTATATTATTACACTTGTGCAACTTATTGATCTAGGCCATTATGGTTTCATAAACAGCAGGTATGGCTATTTTCTCTGTGCAGTCATAACATCTAACCAACTCTTGCTGTGAAATAATTTGCATAAAAGTTTGTCACATTTTATAATATGCTGTCATATGAGATTTGTCACATAGTGAATATGTTCCATTCTATGGATTAACATCTTATGATTCAGCCATGTATGGAAATTTGGTGGAGTATGGTCTTTCCATAGTTGTAAAATGCATTTAAAGGCCGTGATCATTGCTATTCTAATTAATTTTTGGTGATGAGTTGTCATGGAGTCTAGTAGATCCCCCTGACCCAGTAGCATCTGGGTGGTCTGTTTATACCTTTGCTTGCCAGTCATTTTCACTAGCGCCATGAGTATTTTAGACCAGAAGAAGTCTAGCTGGGAGCAAAGGACTGACATATGCCCCAGTATACCTGGATTGTTCTGGCACCAAGGACAGCTATTAGAGATTGTAGTATTAATTACATATATGTGGGGTGTCGTATACCCTATGAATAATTTAAAGTGTTTTTGTTGTAGATGGACTGACCTAAGGCCAGTGCTTTTTATATTCATAATATTGTTCAACTGATTATCTGTGAATGTAGTGTTAACTTTCTCTCCACATTTACGATGGTATATATCATTGGTATCACTTTCATTGCTATCTAACAGACTATAGATAGCCGATATTTTCCCCTTAGGATTAAGTGTGGATAATACTGACTGTAGATTGTTATATAGGCTGTTTCCTTTTGCCAAAAATATTTCTTGTGATAAAATCCCTGATTTGTAAGTATTCATAAAAATGTTTATTTGATAATATAACTGACTGTCTTAGAGAGTCAAAATCAATGCATATATTATTTTTAATTAAATGACCCATGTCTGAAATGCCATTATTATACCAAATCTTAAATATTTAGACTGAGATAAATGGGGCAAAATGCTGATTCTGATATGTAGGGGAGTGAATAGATCCTTTAGGTTGCTGTTCAAGCTGTTTCCATATCTTATGCCACAGGGTCAGAGATGTTTGGGTACAGATAGATAAAGATCTGGAAAATGTATGAGTATCTCCCACAAAGAGGATGTGCTTAATGGCTTTATAAGGTGACCATGCAGTCTCCATTAAGGTGACATGGTCTGGATCTGATATTTGAAACCAGTTATGTATGGAGGCTAAGTTTGTTGCTTAGTAATAGCATTTAAAGCAGGGACAGCATAGACCACTTTTAGACACAGAAGTATACAGTTTACATACAGTATCTTTAGCTGGGGTTTCTTCTCTTTCTATAGCATTTTTTTTACAATGGTTTCTAATCCTCTAAAGAAATCTTCTGGTAGTACTATTGGAATATTCTGAAACAAAAATAAACATTTGGGGAGAATATTCATTTTTATAGTATTTACCTGCCCAATCAGATTTGAGAGAGAACAGCTCTTTCAGATTCTGATCTATGGTGTTTCCAAGATATTAAATTTTTGTACCTTTTTGGATTGAGCAGCTATTAGGGAGATTAAAAGGATGTTGGTGTAGTGCTGTTTCCAATAATTTGGATTTACTCCAGTTAATTTTGTACCTCGATATGAACCCAAATTTCTCTAAAATCTGTAAGATTTGCTGATCATTTTTGTTCATGTCAGTTGAAAAAAATAGAGCGTCATCTGCATATAAGCTATTTCTATGTTCTATATCTTGAATTGTGATACCTTGATATGCATTAGTTTGACAAACCTAATGTCAATGGTTCCACTGCAATGGCAAAGATCAGAGGCAATATGGGACAGCCCTGTCTTGTGCCACACTGTATTTTGATGTCTGGTGATATGTTCTTATTTGTTTTTACTCTTGCCACCAGATTGGAGTATAGTATGTCCATCCATCTGCTAAAACCTGGACCAACCTGAATGTGGGTATAACTTTTCTGATGTAGTCCCACTCAATGTGATCAAACATCTTTTCTACATCTAACATTAAGAGTGAAAGATCTTTGTCTTTGTAATTATCCATTATATTCAACGTGCATCTGAGACTGGTTTTCAGATTCTGCCTTTCAATGAATCTGTTCTGATCAGCATGTATTATGTCGGGCACAATTTTATCCTATCTGGTGGCAAGAGCTCTTGCTAATATGTTGGCATCTGAATTGATAAGAGATATGGTTCTATAATATCTGGGGAGATTTGGGTCCTATCTTTTTTCCAAAAAAGTAAAATATGTGCTTCTGTAAGGGAAGGTGGTAAATTGCCTGAGGTGTAAATTTGATTATAAAGGTTATGAAGATGGTGTGCCAGGATACCAGTGTGAGATTTGTAAAAGTCCAATGGGATGCCATCTGGCCCTGGAGCGTTGTCCACTGATACTTTACAGATTGCATTGACTATCTCATCTTAAGTAAGTGGGGTGTCTAATTGTTCTTTTTGAGCTTGTGAAATTTTTGGAAATGTTAAAGATGATAAGAATGAGCCTGTTTCTCTCCCTTTTCATTGTGTCTCTGAGTTATAACATTGTTTATAAAATTTATGAAACACTAGATTAATTTCATCAGCTGATTCAGTAATTTGACCATTTTCATCCTTTATACTAGAGATAGTGGAGTTAGCTTGCTGAGTTTGTAATTGCCATTCTAAGATTTTTCCTTGTTTTTCACCTATGTTGTAGTATTTACTTCTGGTATATACAGTAACAGTTGTCTCTCCACTGTCTCTGTAGTTATATGATTATATTGCTCCCCTGAAAATTAATAATTCTTGTAACACCTAAGGTTCATTAGTCCATATATGTAACTCTTTCTTATTTGCAATTTGGTGTTCAAATTCCATAAGTTTTTTAGTGAATTGTTATTCCTGTTGATTATAAATGTTGTGATGCCCCCCCCCCGAATAACTGCTTTAAAGGCTTCCCACCAAGCAATAGTTGAGGTATCATTGATAGAGTTAAAGCTAAAATAGGTCTGTATTTGGTTCTTAATAAATTCATGAAAGTGATTATCTTTTAATAATAATGGATCAAACCTAAAGTGATTTTGTTTTGAAGCTTCTTTAATTGTTATTGTTAAAATAACTGGAGAATGATCCAATACATGTATGCTTCTATATTCTATTGATGCAACTTGAAATATTAATGAACTAGAGACTATGAAATAGTCGAGTCTGGAATAATTTTGATAAACTGGCGAGAAAAAAAGAATATATTCTATCTTGAGGGTGATGATTATGCCAAATATCTGTTAACTGTAAATCTTGCATAAAGTGCAATTTTTTTTTTTTTTTTGCTACGGATGTACTTTTGCCTGGGTAAATTGTATATCTATCTAGTTTTGGGTTCATGACTAAATTGAGATCCACAGCAATAATCTATGGTGATGGAAAAGTGTCTATTGTTAGAAACAGTTAATTAAAGAATTGAGGGGAGTTTTCATTTGACCCATAAACATTCACCAATGTATGTTTCTTCCATTGTAAAGTAATTTCACATATCATGAACCTTCCATAAGCATCCAGGGCAGACCTGCCTATTGATATATTCAAATTTTTGCAGAACATAATGGACACCTTTCTAAAGTTGTTAGTAAATGGGGCGTTTATCCCATACCCCAATTTTTTAACATAAAAGAAATAGTCTTCCTGAAGTAAATGTGTTTCCTGTAAGAAAATACAGTTTACTTTTTGTTTGTTGATATAGTTGAACATTTTGTGACCTTTGGTTCTGTCTTGCATCCCTTTGACATTCCATGATAAGCATTTAAGAGAATTAGCCATGTTGTTTTTTATGAAAAACTCTTAGAGTAATTAAAGGGAACCTATCACTCAATATCGTGAGCTGTACATATGTTGCTTGATTGCTCCTAATACAGTAAGTTGTCTTGCATAAATGATCATTAGGTCTATAAAATTGTAGCCTAGTGACTAGTTTCCTTTTCTCAACTACTTATAAGACTTTTGATCAAATAAAATAAAACCTTCACCAAAAACTCTGTGACTTTATTCCCTCTCTGCCATCTGTTTTCCTCCCACTTCCCTCACCTAACCCACCTCTGCCACTTCAAACTCCACCTTGCCACACTGGTGTCAGTCTATCTATAAGTACTGTATGTCATTGTCTTTACAGTTATCAGTCACATACCAACTCAGTAAGCTACTTCTGATCCAGTACTCCTCTAACCGATACTCCCTTACTGCAAGTATGAACCAAAACTCTACTAGGAATTCTGTTCACTGAGTTCAATTTATGTGGCCCCTCCCAAGTGTGTGCTGATCATAGCACTGAGATGCTGCAGTGTGGCCTCTCACCATCCCTTTTATGAGATGCTCAGTGCCTATTGCTCTACATATTTATGGAAATTCTTTCTTTCCTCAGCATGAGATCTTTTAATAAAAGGAAGAGAGTGAGAGAGAGAGAAGAAAAAGAAAAGAAGAAAAACCAAAATATAAATTGAATTAAAGAGAAACATAAAGTGATATTTTGCCTCTGCTTTCTTTTCACACTGTGCATTGATAAATAGAACAAGCACAATTCACTTTTGCTTTTTAACTGACTTTCTGTTACCTAGCCATAGCTGCAGTCCTTCTAAAAATTGAATAATTAGAAAATTCATACTACCCATAGGTTTAGCATGTGTCCTAAAAAAAAACCATTCCTAAGTAACTATACAGTTTATATTCCAGAAACAGATCAGTTGCGCTGCTCAATCGTAAGCATTCGATATCCATAGCATAAGATGCATTATGCCGCTGACCTGGGTCTGGCTTGGGTGAGAGGTTTAAACTAATTACTCGGCCAACCCAGCAACTAATATTTCCACCCAAGTCTATTCACTGTATCTATTAGGCCAATGTAATTCAATGTCCTAACTTATTTTATTATTTCATTAGAAGCAGATCTAAATGCTCCCCCACCATCTTTTTCCTAAAGAAATAACATAATATTAACACAGCCCTTTTCTATCACTGTGTACTCTGATCCTGTCTCTATGGTGGGGGGTAGCAGTTATGATATTCATTCAGGCTATAATTTATTTCTTTTTTTTTCTTCCCTACCCTCTTCCCTCCTTCCTCATTTCTAGTTTCTCTTTTATACCCATTTTCTCCACTTTTCTCACATTCAAAAAAGTATTTTCATCCCCTTTTCCCCTCTTTCCTCTCCCCCTTCCCCTTCCTCTTTCACTACCCATCCAGTCCTCTCTTTAAAGCTTTCCACTTTTCAGGTTTAGGGGACCACATCTCATTGATCAATTCCCTGTGTTATTTGCCTCATTAGAAGATTCAGCTACAGGCATTACAGGATTGATATTTTTGTCTACTTGGTTATTTGACATGGAGTATCCTTTGTGATTATCCAGCAAAATCTTTTCTGCCATGTTAGGGTCAGTAAAAGTCTGCAATTTACCCAACATGAAGAATTTAATCCTGGCTGATGGCAAAAAGAAAAATTGAATGTCTCTCAGATGAAGTATTGCCTTAACGTTATCAAAAGATTTTCAGGACTGCAGGGTTTCAAATGAGAAGTTAAGGTATGCAGACAATGTAACATTTCTATAGAAAGGCCTCTGTATATTCTTGCTGCTTTCAAGATCCTTTCATGGTCTTTAAATTTATCTGTTTTTAAATACACTGGCTGGGAAAATCAGCTAGCCTGTGAATCCCAGTGTCTCAAATACCCCAGCCCTGTGACCCTGATCCAAACTAATTTTTTCTTCTGGATACTTCAAATTCAAGGCTTGGGTAATCAATTTTTCAAAATAGGGGAGGGGGTATCATATGCCTTCAGACCCTTCTGGGACTCCAAACAGCTTCACATTGTTCTGACTGGAACGATCTTCGAGGTCAGTTACTTTTTGTTTTAGTTCCTTTAATTGTGCTTTAAGTGTACCCATAGCCATAGAGATTGGATGAATTTTATCTTCTATGTTGCTATTTCTTTATTCTGCTTCTTCAGTACATATGCTTAGGTTGATAATTTTTTTTTAGCTTTAAAGTCAGTTATGACTTTATTTTTGTCAGTTAGAGCTGTATTGACTGGGCCAAGCCCAGCCTATATTTCTTTGCTTATTTCTTCTTTTATAACCATAATGAGTGCATTATCCTTTGGTGAAGTTCTGACAAGGCCCTCTGAGTTAACCGGTATCTTTGCATTTGTGACCCCATTTGGCACTGTTTGTACCCCCCACACCCACAGTTACATTGTTTTGGTGATTCTTCATTTGCTGACTGGTTAGTTCAGTCAGCCTTATTCTGCATTGCTGGAATAATAGAAGACGTAGACATCATAGATATTATATCTGATTCACCAACCTACGCAAAATGTCCTTGTTTATACAGGCCATCAGTGTTTTCCATCATCCATTCAGGATAACGCATTGCTCCTTCTGCCAGTGGTTCTGACGAAAAATCCATCTCCTCCTCCTCTTCATCTGCTATGTGGTAATTCATTTCTTCTGCTTCTGTCTCCATTATTGTGGATCTCCATTTGTTCATCTGTGCAGCATCTGCTCACGGGGTCTCCGGTACTGGTGACAGTAAAGTATCCAGTGGGGTTATAGCGGTGTAAAAAAGTTAAGTTTTTGCTGCTGAAGTTGGGTTCTGCACTTCACTGGGTCAGAAGCAATGATTGCTGATTTTGCTGATTTGGGACCTGCTATTGTTTGCAAATCTACGCATAATTTTTTTTTCCTTTTCAAGTCCTGTGTGTTGTCTATATTGTCAATCATACGTCTTATTTCCTTTGACATAATAGGCAAATGTTCAGTCTGCTAGCCCATTCAAAGAAATTTGGCAGAGGTTTCATTCATCAAAGATTTGGTAAGAGGTGAAAATTATATTTTTACTGATGAAAGGCATTGTGCTTCTCGATGGAGCAGCATTCAGCCTGGAACATACACAGTGCCATCTTGGTTCTTCCTGCTCCCAGAATGCCTTCTCACACAGAACCTCTGTGCTGATCATAATAGAACAGTTCTGTTCAATAGACTAAACATATAAGGTAACTTGAATATCACAAATGTCCTTTACAACATAGAAGATAGGTACATACAATTAATATAAAATGTATTTGTCAAACTGATAAACTGCTACAAACCAGTTCTATATAAATTGCAATAAATGTTCTTAGCTAAACCAAACTCAAAAGCTAATTCATGCTTATAATGGATTCCTGTTGTCACTGTTGCAGGGTATTTTCTTTTCTAATTTCACTCAAATGTTTTAAGCAATTGCATATTTAGTGCCTTTTTTATATTTCTTAGATAGCTAATGCATCATACTCTTTTTTTACCCTATGTTTACAAAGTGTCATACAATATTCAGGAAGCAAAAAGATACATAGCCTTTGCACTCATTTAATTGTCTATTTGGAAAAGGTCTCAAGCCATTCTTGGAGGTAAAGGGTCAGGATACAACCCTAGGAAAAGCCACACCACAACGACGTACATACCTTCCATTTGCCAGGAACAGGAGGTTTCTCTGGAACAAAAGACATTTCCGAGATTTCAGACAAGGTTACAATAGCTACAAAGGTACCAGCTTCAACCTGTACCAGGGACACAACAACAGTAATAAATTCAGAGGCAGGGAAACCTCCAACAGGGCCATAATAATTCCTTCAGAGGAGGCCATAACAACTCACAATGACTACAGCCTCGAATTAAAAACAAACATGAAGACACCACCAGTCGGAGGGCACCTTCAGAAATTCACACACTAATGGTGACAAACTACACAGGACAAATGGATGTTGAAAGCAGTGCCACTGGGCTAAGCAATCAAGTTCAAGGAAAAACTGAGACTAAACAGACTAATTGTCTCCCCAGTCTCAAAGAAGGAGATCACACTAGTTCATATACAGGACGCCATCAGAGAATTATTACCAAACAATGCAATAGCTGAAGTGCCAGAATATCAACATGGAAAATGAGCATATTCTATATTTCTTATGGTCCCCAAAAAGACAGGAGACTTACTGTAAGCCACATCTTAGACTTAACATACCTAAGCAAGTTCATAATACCAAAGAAATTCAAAATGGAAATCTATTGGATCCACAATAAAGGCAATCCATCAGGGAGACTTCTTTTCACATCAATAGACATGAAGGATGTATACCTTCACATACTGATACAACTGCCACACTTCAAGTTTCTAAGATATACAATAACGGGGCATCACTTCCAATACCAGGCCCTACCATTCAGTCTAGTGTCAGGTCCGAGGGTCTTCACCAAGGTATCGGTGGTGATACCAGCACATCTAAGGGAGAAAGGAATTTTTGTGATTCCATACTTAGATGACTGGCTAATTAGAACAGGGTCAATATAGCAAGCAGAAAAGAGATCCAAACAGTCATGCAAAGATTACAGAGGCATGGATGCATAGTCAACACAACAAAAAGCTTGCTCATGCCCAGTCAACAAAAAGAACACCTATTAACGCTTATTGACACAAACAGTAGTTGGGTCAGACCCTCATCAAAAAAGGTAGCTATTCAAACAACACAACTTCATCAACCACTAAGAGCAAACAACCACCCTCTGTCACTGGTCCTATAACTCCTGGGGTCCATGGCATCATTCATAGCCTTGGTGCCATGAGTCAAAGGTAGGATGAGGCTATTACAAAACCTAGCCATACAAAGGCAACCAAAATGGACAACTTATTGGCACTGATCCACATTCCACAATCAGTAAAATGGTCATTACATTGGTGGACCACCAGGAGTAACATCTCAGTGGGGGAACCAATGGAGTGAGAGTTCAAAATAACAATAGACACCAATGCAAGCCTGATAGGGTGGGGTACATCAACAGGCAACAAAACAGCACAGGGCAAATGATCAGTATCAGAGAGCAAACTGTTCATAAATGTATCAAAAATGAGAACCCTCTACAAAGCACTGTAACACTTCCAACACACAACAAGGTGAAAATCAGTACTGATCTGGTTGGACAACATGCCCATGGTCATGTACATAACAAAGCAAGGGGGCACAAAGAGCCACAAGATGCAAATGGGAAGCATCAAGAGTCCTCAACTGGGCTAATAGAAACATTCTACATATATCAACAATTCACCTAGCTGGGAAATTGAACACTACCATGGACTGTCTCAGTCACCAAGAGATTCATCCAGGGGAGTGACAGATACGTACCCACACACACATATTCAACACACTGAGCAAGAAGGGGGGCCCCATTGAGGTTGGCCTAATTACTTCATCCTTGAACAAACAAGTACACATCTTCCTTTCAAGATTCATGGACAAAGACTCCAGCAGGATAAATGCCCTATCCCTACAATGGACAATTGACAGAGTCTATGCATGTCTGCCCATAGCCTTGATCCCACATATCATACATAAGATAAGATGGATAGGGTCAACAGTGGTACTGATAGAGTCATACTGGCCATGATGCCCTTGGTTCACCATGGTAGTGTCACTGGCCATAGACAATTGGACCTTATGCAATCATTCAGATCAGCTAACACAGGGGTGGATACACCATCCAAACACTCACATCCTTAAAGTGATTGCCTGGCTCCTGAAGGGGACATAATGCTGAGAGAGTGATACCATCAGTCAGTCATCAACACAGTTCTAAAATCCAGAAGATCCTCAACAACAGGATCATATAAGAGGCACTGGGAAATTTCGACAAGGTGGTGCACTGTACCAGACTAGACATCAATACCACAAATCCTAATGTTTCTTCAACTTGGGCTCAACAAAGGATGACACCCATCATCACTAAGCAT
This sequence comes from Neoceratodus forsteri, assembly GCA_016271365.2. Taxonomy (NCBI): domain Eukaryota; kingdom Metazoa; phylum Chordata; order Ceratodontiformes; family Ceratodontidae; genus Neoceratodus; species Neoceratodus forsteri. The sequence continues at coordinate 384,019,651 of JADMNL010000024.1, read as the reverse complement.
ACAATTGTCAGCATTAGAGGCAGCCAGAGGCAGGATTAATAGCACCCTACTGGGTGCCCATCCAGAGGTGATTCAATTCCAAAAAGCAGCAAGCATCATCAGACCAAAGGACAGAAAAATCACATCCCCATTGGACCTTAACCTAGTCTTAAACACAATAACAAAAGCACCATTTGAACCAATGAACAAAGTAGAACTATGGTGTGCATCACTAAAAACAATCTTACTGGTGGCTATCTGCTCAGCAAGAAGGATCAGTGAACTTAACACACTGTCACATAAGCAGTCATTTCTGATGTTCTTTCCAGACAGAGCGTCACTAAGAACAGTACCAGCGTTCATACCCAAAGTAGCCACACAGTTTCACATCAAACAAAGCACTGAATTACTGTACCATCATTCGACTTAAAGGCACTTACCCTGGAGGAGCAGAATCTGGTGAACTTGGACATGCCCCCAGTATTAATCCTTAGTCTGCTGACAGAATTAGAATGTATAGGACTTTTGGACTGATATATTAGTCCACAGCCATGCAAGGGATAAGATATACTTACAAAAAGTAAAGGACATTTGTAGATCAGAATGGCTCTTCATAATGACCAAAGACCCTAAAACGGGGATAGTAGCAACAAAAACCACCATGGCATCATGGATTAAGAGGACAATCACTGAACCATACAAGGCCCAGAACCACCCACCACCAAAAGACTTTTAAGCCCACTCCAAAGGGGCAATAGCAACATCATAGGCAGAAGTGAACCTATTGTCAGTGGAGGACATATGAGCAGCTGTGACATGGTCCACCCTGCACATCACATCCAAACAGGTTTTGATAAAGCAGTACTGCAAATGGCTATAATCTTATGACTCTGCAAAAGGTCACTGTCACCCTCCCAGTAGAAACTTTAGAGCACAGCTTGTGAACATCCATGATGTAATGGCTATGGGAGTGCCGTAGAGAATGTGATTTATAATGGAAGTTTACTCACCTGTTAATGGTGATTGTGGGAGCATTCTCTACAGCACTCCAGACCCCGCCCTAATGAAACTCAACTATTGCAAAGCCAGAATGAACAAGTGTATTTTACACCCACTGTACACTGACATCCCTTTAGAGCAGACATTTTACATTCCATGATAAGAATTACACAGTATGTATATCCAGGGAATGAAGAGTCATTACAATCATAGAAACATAGAATTTGATGGCAGATAAGGACCACTTGGCCCACCCAGTCTGCCCACTTTCCTACCTAATGGATAAGCTGCACATCCTAGTTAACCAACAGCCTACTTCTTCCTACTCCCACCCCCTAGAATTGCCTTATGACTGTCCCATGCATTCTTGAATTCCACCACTGTTTTTGACTCCACAACCTCCTCCAGAAGGCCATTCCATGCATCTACAACCCTCTCTGTGAAAAAATACTTCCTTACATTACCTCTGAGCTGCCCTCCCCTCTATCTTCAAATTATGTCCCCTTGTTCTAGCACACCTCTTTTTCTGAAAGATGCTACCCTCTTGGACTTTGTTGATTCCCTTGAGGTACTTGAAAGTTTCTATCATGTCCCCTTCTCCCTCCTTTCCTCTAGGCTATACATATTAAGCTCCTTAAGTCTCTCTTCATATGTCTTCTGATGAAGACCCTGCACCATTTTAGTTGCCCTCCTCTAGACTGCCTCCATCCTGTCTATGTCTTTGCAAAGATTGGGTCTCCAGAACTGCATGCAGTACTCCAGATGGGGTCTCACCAGCTGTCTGTACAGAGGGATAACAACTTCCTGTTTTCTACTGGTGATGCCTCTCCCTATGCACCCCAGTATCCCCCCAGCCTCCCCTACTGCCCTCTCACATTGCTTGCCCACCTTTAGGCCATTTGATATGACTATCCCCAGGTCCCTTTCCATTTTTGCTGTTGTTGGTATCTCACCCCCCATTGTGTACTCTTCCTCTGGGTTTTTGTTTCCCAGGTGCATTACCTTGTACTTCTTAGCATTGAATCTAAGCTGCCATACATTTGACCATTCCTCCAACCTTGCCAAGTCCCTCCTCATTCTTTCCACCCCACCTTATGTATCAACTCTGTTGCAGATCTTTGTGTCATCTGCAAAGAGACATACTTTTCCTTCCAGTCCCTCTGCAATGTCGCTTATAAAGACATTGAAGAGGACCGGTCCTAGTACTGAACCCTGCGGTACCCTACTAGTAACCCCCCCTTTCCTCAGAGTTGACTCCGTTTAATATTACCCTCTGTGTCCTGTTCTCCAGCCAATTCTTTACCTAGGCTACCATCTTGGGACCCACTTCTAGACTGCTAACTTGTATATTAATCTTTTGTGTGGGACTGTGTCAAATGCCTTGCTAAAGTCTAGGTAGGCCATGTCCACAGCCCCTCCCTGATCTACAACTTTGGTCACCCAGTCAAAGAAATCTATTAGATTCGTCTGACATGACCTTCCTGCTGTGAATCCATGCTGCCTTGGGTCCTGTGCCCCGCTGGCCTCTAGGTACTCAACTTTTCTTTCCTTCACAAGTGATTCCTTCATTTTCCCTATCACTGAGGTTAAACTAACAGGTCTGTAGTTTCCTGCATCTGTCCTGCTCCCACTTTTGTGAAGCTGAATCACATCTACCCTCCTCCAGTCCTCAGGTACCACCTCATCCTCTCATGATTTGTTAAAGAGGGTAGTCAGTGGTGTCACTAGTTCTACCCTTAGTTCTTTTAGAATTCTGGAATGATTCCCATCAGGCCCCATTGCTTTGTCCACCTTCAGTTTTAAGAGTTCTTTCAGAACCCTTTCTTCTATAAATGGGCTGGTATCAACTCCTGTATCCAGAGTGTTTCTATTGTTTGGTTTAGGCATCTCCCCCTCTTCATTTGCGAATACTGAGCAAAAATATTTGTTTAGTATCTCTGCCTTTTCACAGTCACACTCTGCCCACCCCCCTCCCCTTTATTAAGCCTCGCTATCCTTCCCTTGGTCTTCCTTCACTCCCTGATGTACCTATAAAAGGTTTTATCCCACTTCTTAACTTGGTTATTACCATGTACTAAAACTGAATAGAAGACATTGGCAGACTGGTCGTATTGTGACTTGGTAAATAACATAACATAATTACAGCTGTGGTAGACTGGTAGTATGGTGGCTTGGTAAATAGCACAATATAGTTACAGCAATGGAAGACATCGAACTGAGGGTACCTAAGAACACTAAGGGGCTAAGGGGCCGATTGAAAGGTCCAACACATGTGCATTGTCAGCCTATGAGGTGAACATGGTAAACCCACAACATAATGACTGTGGGAGTGCCATAGAGAATGCTCCCACAATCACCATTACAGGTGAGTAAACTTCCATTTTGTAAGAGCAGCTGACAATAAAAGCAGGTAGAATAGGAAGCCCAAAATACAAAACTAAAATATTCAAGGGTTTAGAATATTTGAGGATGGGGCAAAAATACCTAAAACTGGCATCTTGGGGGGTTGTACTGCACACAAACTAATTGAAAGAGACCACACACAAAAGTTCACACAGTGCCACCAGCTGGCTTAAAATGATATATGTCAGAAGCAGGACATTTTTGAGTTTGTGAATGTGTGTCAAACTCCTTGGGGTAGTGAATTTTGAGGGTGTGACACTGTCTCCAATGCAGAGTGCTCTGCAAGGGGCTCGACAGTATCACAGCAATCATCACCCAGGCTGATCGTGACGCTGTTTTGTCTGAAGTGGTCTGCACTTGAAAAGGAAAAGAAGCACCAATCATGTGGCAGTTTTTTCCTTTCATCTGCAGGTCACCATGAAGAAAACAGTTGTTTGCATCACGATCAGCATAGCTGACCTCTCCACCCCACCCTCACCACCCCACCGGTCCCTTCTTGGAAGGTGGGAGGAGGTGCATTCCTCACCTGCCTTCTCCACTTCCCTCTGGCTCCTTTTGCTTGTTTTCTCCTACCTGTGCAGAGTAGACAACAGCCTAAGCTCCATATGGGATGGGAGTATACAGTGCCTAAGGCACTTCACTTTAAGTGCGATCGCGCTAGTGGATCCCCTCCTGCCCACTGACATTGGGGTGCTCAATCTCCATGTCAGCACGTACCCCCTCCCCCTTTAATGTTGCACACTGGGAGCTAATCCCACTGTGCCAAAAACTACCTCTGGTGTTTCCAACACTGGGATGCCCAGTCCAGGTGTCAGATGTGCCCCCCCATGCCCCTTATTCTCAGCCTACCTCGGGGTACAAAATCCCCGGGTCAGCATTAATCTTCCCCCAGTACTTTGGCACACTGGGAGCCCACTCCAGTGTGCTAAAATCTGTCTTATGAATAGTTTACCTGTAAAAAAGAAAACAGTCCCACAACATTTTTTTTTAAACCTGAAAAAAAAGGAAATGGTCCCTCGTCGTTCCAGCCGGCCCCTCTCCCCCAACCTGCACCCTCCCTCTGCTCACCCTAGCTCCCCACACCCCCCTCACCCATACTTACCTCTGGAGGTCTACAGCAGTTATCTTCTCTGGACCAGGAACATGTCTGCACTCTTCAAAAGCTGACCACAAACTGAAGAAAATCATGGTAAGCCCTATAATGGCAATCAATTGGGGGTTTCAACTTAGGTTGATATCTCAACCACGTTTTGGAGTTTTGGTCCCAAATTTTCAACATGGGGTTCTTGGGACACCACCTTATGAACATAGTCACTGTCATTTCATTTCTCAGTCACAAAAGATGATTTTGTGGTTGCTGCCAAAATCACCTTTTGGGACCAAGTAACGAAACGACTGTGCCACTGTTCATGAGGTGGGCACCCAAAAAGCCCCTGTTGCAAATTTGGTGGAAAAAAATCCCAAAAATGACTGCATTATGAGCGTCCATTGTGCAGTTTTTACACATGCTCGTCAATGTCATCGGTTTTGAAGATTTTCACTCCAAATTTCCAACAGTGCCATTTTTCACACCTCCTTATGAGCAGTACAGCTGTCATTTTTTGCATTCTTCCCAAAATGTGTTTTTGCACCTGTGGTACAGAATGGTGTGGTCACTGTCAAAATCAACTTTTGGGACAGATTAATGAAATTCCAGTGCCACTGTTCATGAGGAGCAGTCCCAAAAAGGCCATGTTGAAAATTTGGTGAAAACATTCCAAAACATGACTGCTTTATGAGTGTGCGTTGCACAGTTTCTACTCACACTCGTAACTTTGCCACTTCTTCATATTTTCACCCCAGATTTTCTGAATTGCCATGTCTTCACACCTCCTCATGAACAGTACAGCTGTCATTTTTCACATCCTGCCTGAAATGTATTTTCGCACCTGTGGCACTGAATGGCACACTCGCTGTGCAAATCACCTTTTGGGATTGAGTAACAAAATGATACTGCCATGTTCATGATGTGGGGTCCCAAAAAGCCAATGTTGAAAATTTGGAGCAAAAATACCAAACAAATGCCCAGGGCATTAGGGTTTTCAACTGTAACACCCACCCTGTACAGACTGACAGGCATTTAATGAAGTAAACCAGTGCTGGAAGAATATAAGAAATCTGTGTTGAGAGTGATGCCTTAAAATGCAAGGCAGAGAAATATACACAGAAAAATATGGGAAGCATGTACAACAGCAATACCAACAGCGAAATTTCAGCATTGACAAAAGTTTGTTATTTATTTATTTACTAGGTACGTGCACTAGACAATCAGTGCCTGTTTACACACAAGGGCGGATACAACAGTAAATATAGGTACAATTCATTGCAGAACAATACAATGAAAGATAAAACATATCCAGTATACAACATATAGAACAGAGTTAGAACAGATGATATAGTTACAATAGAATGCAGTGAATCTACAGCAGTAACATAAATACCATATATAGACACCATTCTAACGACCAGGGGCTAGATTCACAAATTGTCACAAAGGCACAGTGCAAAGGTTTGCAATGCACTTTGCGATTGCCCAGGTATCAAAGGTTGCTATACACAGTTGAATAATGCACTTCCACTATCTGACTGTGAATAGGGCCAGGATGAGTCAGCGCTAACCCCATTACCTCTATTACTAACCCCATTAGCCTTGCCCTGACATGCAACCAGGAGTATGGCTCCACAATGAATAGCGCAGGTGCACGATTTGGAATTCACAAAAGCATCCATGTAAATGAGCCCATAGGGCATGCAGGCCCATTTTTTTTTTTTTTTAGTTGTTTAACTAGGAGTAGCACACTAAGCTGAAAGCTTTTTTACAGGAGCGACCTGGGAGCACAGGGAAGTTAAGTGACTTGCTCAGGGTCACACAATATGCAGTGGAAGCTGTGGGATTCAAACCCAGGTCTGGTCTGCTGGATGTCACCAGATTTGCAGCTCAGAGCCTTAAACTACTGCGCTAAACTGCCAGAAATTATTGAACCCCCTAGCCCCTTAGTCAGCCCTGTAGCACCAGTGCCCCTCTCAGATGCTCACTGGCCTGATTACACAAAAATAAGTTTCCCTGGTTCCAATGCCCCCCCCACCTCAATTGCCAGCCTGAGTACAAAAAAATTTGTTTCCCTGATGCCAGTAGCCCCCCCAATCACTGATTGAGTATAAATGAATATGTTTCCCTTGTATGAGTGTCTCCCCTCACTCCCTCCCCAGTGATCACCAGCCTGAGTAAAACAAAATACGATTCCCTGCTGCTAGTGGTTGCCCCCACCACCACCAATTGCTGACCCAAGAATAAAGAAAGAAGTTTCCCTGCTGCTAGTGGTTCCCCCTCACTGCTGATCAGCAGGTGGATGTTAACACACATCTTTCTTTGGTGTCCATTGGTCCCTCCCCCCACCCGATCCCCTGTGTATGAAAATAACACCATTCTCCACTGTCCGTTTCCCCATCCCAAGTTCCCTGTATAAGAACAGCACACCATTCCCTGGTGTCTAGTGGATCCCCCTCCCTATCCCTGATTCCCTGTAAAAGAAAGTACATCCATTCCCTGGTGTCTAACCAACTCCTCACCCCAACAGATAGTGCCCCACCACCCTGCTCCCCCCATCCCGACTCCTAGCCAGCAACTGGCACAGCCCTCTGCTCTCCACCACAGCCAGCCACTGACTGAGCTGTTAATCAGTGCATACTGTATACAGTAGGCACTCATTGACAGCTCAGTTGGAGAACAGGCCATTGTGAAGAGCTGAGGGGCTGTGCTAATCACTGGCTTGTGGTCAGGATGGGTGGGAATGGGGTAGTGGGGCACTACCTGCAGGGGTGGGGAGGTGAGAGGGCTGCTAGACACCAGGGATAAATGTTCTTTCTTTTACAGGGGATCAGGGATGGGAGGTCCTCTGGACACCAGGGAATGGTGTCCCATTCTTATACATGGGATAGGAGATGGGGGGGAGGGACAGTGGACACCAGGGTATGGTGCCATGTTTGTGTACAGGCAGGGATCAGGTGTGGGAGGGACCACTGCAGACCAGGGAAAATATTTCAAGATATCAGGCGAAGGATTAATTGTTTGAAAAGACCACTGGACACCAGGAAAAGATGTGTGCTAACATTGGTCTGGCAATTGGCGGGGGGCACCGCAGTACCTCCACCAACCACTTGGGTTGCATGGGTTTACAGCAAGGTTTCAGTTGCTGGTATTTGCTCCGTGCAAGGGGACCATGCAAGAGGCCCCTGTGTGGATCAAATGCTCTTTGAATTGGACAGCACCAATATTCAGGTCACCTCCACCTCATTTGCATGTGTGGCCAACTCCAAGCTTTACCCGAGCACAAACCCTGTTTAAGCATGCAAACAGGTCTTTAGTGAATGGGAACTCAGCATAAAACCCAGTTTGCTCACACTAACCCATGTTTGTGACCGGGCAAACTTTTGTGAATCCTGGCTCTATTGTTAGAGTGCAGGCCAGCAGGCAGAACAGCAGCCTGCTTGAAAAGGTGCATGAGACAATTTCTGCTAAAGGTCTGTGCTGATTGGCAGAGACGTATCTCAGGAAGAATATTATTCCATAACTTAGGCACAGAACAAGAAAAGGTCAAGTCCCTGAATTTATCTTGGTTTTTGGAGTTGTCAAGTCCAAGCTCAGTGGACCTTAGGAGGTAAGAGTTCCTGGCAGGCTGAAGAACAGAGGAAAGGGAGACAGGCATCTGCCTGTACATGGTGTTGAAGGTGACATTCCCTACAGTAAAATCACAGAATGAGGAGGTAGGAAACCACTCTAACATGGTGTATAAGTCAAAATGGTGTGTATGAATATTGGCAGCAAAGGCCAAGCTGCAAATATTATAAACCACATCCCATTTCAGAAGTTAAGTCTTGGAAGGGGTGGAGGAGAAGGCAGGCAGTCCATAAAAGTTTTTCAGCAATAGGATGTAAAAAATATACTTTTCTACCTTATTATATATATTTTTCTAATACAAAAGAGGTTCTTTAATCTATTTTAAGTACTCACACAAAATCACAAAATTGTGCAACCCAGGCATCTAGCATCCCTGTGGAGGAGACAGACTCCTTGCCCCCTCTCCGAAGGGATCTCTAGGGTGGCAGAACCTGATGTCATCCATCACTGGGATGGGAGTGCTGCCACAAGGCAACATCTCCCCCAGCCCATGGGCCACCCATAAGGCTTCCTGATCTTGTTCTTGAATACAGATCACCTGCCTGGCAGTGCATAACAACACAGAAGCACAGTGGTCTCCCCTTCTTCCTGGTTCCAGGGCTTCCAGTTCCCCTTAATGGGATAGAATAGATTCATCTGGAGTTGTAAAGACATGCCCACCCACTGTCCATCTCATTTAACTAACACAACAGTTGCTGTCACAGCTATCTGTGCATAAAAATTGGCATGTACAATTGCCAATCCATCTTAAAGCACTATATGACCCCAGCTGCCCCAAATCATGCACTTGCAGCCAGGGCCAGATTTAAATAGAGGCAAAATATGCCTGTGCTTAGGGCCTAAGATTTATTAGGGGCCCATTGCAAACACAGAAGGTCACATGCACAATCCCAAAGGATTTGTCTGACTTTTTGTCCATGGCCCTATTTAATTTCCTGCTCTCCTCTCTCTCTCTCTCTGCAGCCGAGTACCACTCTCCAAGGCTCCCTCCAGCGCAGCTGCAGGAACTCCTGGCAAGCAGGCAGCTAGAGCCACCTCATCCACCGCTCAGTTCCACAGCCCCGGACTCCTCGGCCAGAAAAGGTACAGCAACTGCCACAACCAATCAGAACGCGAGTGCCGTTGCAGTCGGTGTCCGCATTGGTCCTTGTGGGAAGTCGATTCTTGAACTGAAATTCTCCCAAAATTTGACTATATTTGCTCAAAATTAGACTGTAATTATTTATAATTTCTCTGTCTACTCTTGCCTACTGCATATTTTACATTTGTTAAAGTTAAGATCACAGGAACAAGTGTTTTACGGCCCTCCTATTGACTCATTGTACTGGCCCCAGACTTTGGGCGCCAAAGGAATACACATTTTCTTTGTGTAGCAAATCAATCCCCCTGCTGCTTTGTCTGACCTTTTGTCCATGGCCCTATTTAATTTCCTGCTCTCCTCTCTCTCTGCAGCTGAGGACCGCTCTCCCAGGTTCCCCCCAGCGAAGCCGCGCGAACTCCCGGCCAGCAGGTGGCCGGCGCCACCTCAGCCGCTACTCAGTTCCACAGCCGTGAACTCCTTTGCCAGAAAAGGTATGGCAACTGCTGCAACTCTTATGCCCGCCCCCCACCTCCACCACTTATTAAATATGCTTGCTTCCCACCCTTTTCCAGAGTAACGCCCCTCTATATCTACATTCCTCCAATCATTGATTAACTACGTCCAAGTACATATTTCTATAGGGTGCTGCCTCCTCAGGCCACAAAAAGTTGCTAGGCTCACCCTCTACTGACCCCCTAGCCTTGTCTGTCTGGTACTGTCGCTGTGTGCATATAGCCTGCTTGTGTGTTTCAACAAGCTTCCAGAGTATATTATACTAAGCCTCACCATGTGGGGACATCTACAGCTTGGTTTACTGCCTCTCCTATTTGGAATCCCGGTCGGCCTATATCTACCCAATGGTCCGATACCTTGCATGGATTACAATCCATTCCTGTGCCTTATGATATCTGGCACCTTAATGTCTGCCTGCCCCTGTGTGACCACGGACTTTCTACTGCACCCTTACATACGTTCAGGTGGTACACACTTGATATACCCACCTCAGAGTACAATTCCCATCATGCAACACTCCTACACCCCCAGGCATTACTCACTCAGAGTACTAATAGCTGCAATTACTGGTGTCGCTTTCTGCAATGGAAATAATGTCTTACCCAAAGTCATTGAATACAATAAATGGGACAAGATTAGGTCCACAAAACTATCCTCTGCCACTATCAGAAAATTTTTCTTCTACTCTGCCTCATATGCTCAGGTAATGTAGAACTAAACCTTGGCCCTCCGGCAATAGTCTCTTCACCCTCAGACCTGCCTTTGCTAAAGGGTCTGAGTTTCTTGCACATCAACGTACTGTATGTAGCCTGCTAAAATAACTAACCCTGATTCAAGTCTGGGTATCCCATACATCACCCGATATACTAGTGATTACTGAATCCTGGCTTAGACCAACCACTACTGATATGGAAGTAAACATCCTCAATTATGCCCTATTCAGAGCAGATAGGCATACCATAGGAGGTGGTGTGGTTATATATGTTAAGGATAAATTCTCAGTCTCTTGTACTACTGCATCCTCTGTTCCCAATGAATATAAGTGCCTTATGCCTTACCCTCAAAGTGAAAATTACTCAGACATGTGTCCTCCAGCTTATAGGATGCTACAGACCCCCCTTTTGCTGGCTTAAAGCTTCTAACTTATCTAAGTGATGTTATGGAACAAGGATTGCTTGAAACTGTCATCCTTGGTGACATTAACCTCGGCTGGCTGTCCAAAGCAGAGGCACCACTTGTTTCTTTCTGTGATGCCCATGGGCTAACCCAGCTCATCAACGATCCAACCCAACCAAACACTAAAAATCCTGCTAAAAGCACCATACTGGACGTATTGTTGTAAGCAAACCCCACCCCTCCCTCCCATGCTGGCACTTTTTTCTTGGATGTCAGTGACCATTGTTTCATCGGAGGGATAAGATCTACCAACAAGCTTCCCATTACTTCCAAATTCTGCCTGAAGAGATCGAGATGAGATTTTTAACATAGCCGCCTACATTAGTGACCTGAAACTCTCCTTGCATTGGCAGGAGTTTTACCTAGCTAAAACAGTGACTGCCTCCTACAACATCTTTTATGATATTCTATCAGGGACTCTCAACAAACAAACCCCCCTGACCAAAGTACGCACAAAGAATAAATCCAACAAATGGTTCTCCCCGAGGTTAGATCATTGCTGTTCGAAAGAGACAAGCTATGGAAAAAGGCCCGAAAATTTAACATACCCAGCGACTGGAACCTATTCAGAAAGGAACGTAACCTATGTACCAAATCAATTAAAGAATCAAAGGTTTCTTTCTACCACTCAGAACTCGACCCCTCTTCCAAGAACCCGTGCAAGTTCTGGAGCACTATTAAGGATCTGATGGGACACTCTACAGGTAACTCCCTCCTGAACAAAATTATCTCTGGAAATACTACCCTCAGTGATAGGGCAAAGATCCTAGATTCCTTCAATAACCATTTCACAACCGCAGGTCTGGCGTTTGACGACTCCCCAGCTTACAAAATACGCTGTACACCAGATTACACCCCCACCGAATACCTCCAGCTACCTCCAACCTCTTTAAGCTTCAACCCACTTCACTAAAATAAGTTGAAGACCCATTACTATGTTTGGACATCAAAAAAAGTGCAGGTGCTGACTCACTGGACCCCTATTTTCTTAAAATCGCATACCATGTCCTCGCCATCCCCATCACTCACCTATTCAATCTGTCCCTCTCACAGGGCACCCTGCCGCCTGTCTGGAAGACTGTTCATGTCATTCCGCTTTTTAAATCAGGTGACTCACGTGACCTTAACAATTATCGACCCATATCTCTACTCCCAGTGCTATCTAAATTAGTGGAGAAAATTGTGAATGCACAGCTAAAGACCTACCATGAAGCAACAAATCTACTGAACCCGATGCAGTCAGGATTTAGAGCCAAACATAGCACTATTTCAGCACCGTCCAAAGTTACCGATGACTGGCTGAAAGCCCTTGACACAAGGAACTTCATCTGTGGGGTCTTTTTGGACCTAAGTAAAGCTTTTGACACTGTCAAACACAGCCTTCTCCTCACCTCGCTTCAAACCATTGGAGTGGACTCTACCTCACTGCCCTGGTTCTCTGACTACCTTTCAGGGTGATTCCTGCAAGTTAAAGCAAAAGGCGAGCTATCCCCTCTTAAGCCGCTCCTGAGAGGGGTTCCTCAGGGATCTATACTAGGCACGCTCTTATTTGCAATATACATAAATGACATTGACTACTATATACAAAATTCCAATATCCACTTGTTTGCAGATGATACCGTCCTATATATTAGCCAACCCACATCAGAGGCTGCCTGTAACGACCTCTAAACTGAGTTTGACCTCCTGCAAAGTCAGCTAATTCATAAAGAATTACTCTTCAACACTAAAAAAATAAAAGCAATGCTCTTTTCTCTGCTTGCCCACTCACCCAGTCCAACCTCTGGTGGACCCACTCATGAAATTAGCACAATACTAGGTGAAAACTGGAATTCGTAACCAAATTCAAATATCTGGGAGTATGGATTGATAACAGATTCTCCTTCACAGAACATATTGAAGACTTGTCGAAAAAACTCCGGCAAAGGCTAGGACTTTTCTTCAGGCTAAGCCACTTCCTCACAATAGATGCCAGACAAGATTGGTCCAATCTACTTTCCTATCCCTGGTGGACTACACAGATTTCTTGTATTGCCAGTGCCCCATTTCCCAGTTAGCTAAACTCTACACGCTGTACCACCATGCATTAAGGTTTATCACAGGTCTCTCGAGTTCGACTCATCACTGTGTTCTGTATGCTGCATGCTGCTATTGGATGGACATCCCTTAAACTCAGGCACCATAAAAATGCTGCTCTATGGACTTACCGTGCCCTCATAAACAAACTACCCCCATATATGACCAACTGCCTACCCCATGCACAATAGGAAAATATGCGCTCAGAAGCCATTCCTCCATTTTCCTCATAATACCCGGAGTAAACTTGCGTTTCGGTAGAGCAGCAATTAGCTTCATGCTGCCCACCCTTTGGAATAACTTACAAAAGATCCTTAAACTAAACACCCTTGTCTCTCTACCCATCTTTAAGGTGCTATACTTGCTTGTGGTAAACAGAGTCTGTAACTGTTTTGCCCCTCCTCTAGTGGCTCCTAAACCATTCCTGGTTCGCCCACCGGTCTGAACCCTGACAGCAGCCATTCCCAAGGTATGGTGGCTGTTACCATCTTAATGGCTGAACGAAGAGAAATTCCCAACTTGTGTTTCAGCACCGTACCTACTTATTCAACACCCTATATTCCGCCCCCATTTCAATGCGCTGCCGTACTTTTCCCCTAGTCAGTTAGCCATGGCTTTATGCATACATGTGGTCTGTAGTTTTTAAATGATGTTGTGAGATATCCTTTTACCTTCCAGCTCTAGCCGGTGTTCTAATTTAGTATTCATTTATGTGTATTATTACTACTTTACATAAATTCCGATCTGGGGCACTGCCCACACTGCATACTGTACCAAATGTGTGTTGAAAGTACAACAATGTATTTATGTGTTAAACAGGTCCACCTTGAAAAAGAGCTCTGCTCAACAGTGACTGCCTGTATAAATAAAGACTTGATTGATTGATTGATTGATTGATTATCACTAAGTGGTCAGTGATAACCCATTGAGTTAAGTACTATGGGATCACACACCTTTCTCTGTGTAGTAAGTGACATTGCAACCATGTGAGGACAGTGGTGGGCACAGAGTTTTTTGAAACACCTTGCCTGTACAACCAGTATAGACAGGTGGTATGGGTGTTGGAATACTATGCCTGACATCAAGAACCTAGCTGTGGATGTACTGTAGATCACTGAGGGACCAGACAATAACAGGCAATGCCAGAGAAGCACAGGGCTATGAAGCAGGTGGGGTTCCACTTGATGTCAGGGACCGCATCAGTACTGGAGTTCTAGAGGGAACCACATTAAAATATAAGTCTCAGTGGCCTAGAAGAGTTGAGCAGGTGAGGGCATCATGGTCATTCCTGGAGCTCGGATCAGCGGGTGATAGGCATTGTGGTTGTTGTAGTGGTAGGTTGCTGGAGTTCAGATCATGGCTCATAGCATGAAAAGAGTGGCAATATGTCATGCTGAGACCTTTGGGAGTGACACAATCAAGCATGTCAGGCATATTAGCGAGTACAAATCCCATAACCCCAATATATAGTAAATCTGGCAGCCATAATTGTATTGTGCCTTAGTCACAAAGTTGATCCCACCATGCTAAATGTTGTGCATAGGGCCCAATATTGTGTAAATCAAGAGAAAAACAAAAATGTGGCACTCAAAAGAACCCCTCCCCCTGATGAAGCCTCTTGGGATAGAGGTGAAATGCTGTGGTATAGCTTCCTCTCTCCTGGATTTTTTATGCGACATGGACTTAATTAATGTATTCAAGCATATTACAAGCTGCTGGCCCTGTGTTCTTTTGAGTGCTGCTTTTTTGATTTGTCTTTGAAGTGTTTTAGCTTGCGGCTCACTGGGATGGAATGAGTACGGCAGCTTTTGTTTGAGTATGTAAATCAAGTTCTGCATGCAGCAGTACCATGAAACCCAATACTGCTGCTCAGTCATGACATAAGGAATGTGACAGTGAGTGCAATCATGCTGCAGAGGAGAGGAGAGTGCTTAGCGTGAGTGAGGCTGCACTGGCAGCTATTGCCTGGCTGTGCAACAGGAGCAAGCCTGAATGAATTTAACAGACTGAGAAAGTTGCAAGGCGAACAAAGAGTATGATACAGTATGCTGAAAAATGTTATAAAAAAATCTGTATTTTGCAAAGCTGGCAATTCCCTATGCTTTATCCTGCAACATGAGCATTTTTCCATGATGTGAGATTCAAATGCTTGATAGCAAATATTTCCTTTGTTTGTTTAGTGAATAATTAAAATATCTCCATAACTTGTTATTTTCCTTGTGACTTCCTTTTGCCCCACAACTTGATGACTTTGTGCATGCTGAAATATCACAAAATATTTAAAATATTCTGCAAAATTCCATGAATGCAAAATATGCAACTTTTATGAAAATTCCACGTGCAGAAAAAAACACATTTTCACTGCTGTACTTCATGACTGTCTGATATAGTCAATCAATATTGGAACGTAAAGAGGTGGCTGCATGATGTGACACACAGAAATCCTCTAAAGTTAGCAATGCATCATCCTCTAAAAAGAATGGATCTCAAATAGTGGGAAACGTAATACTTAGAAATGTAAGTTCTAGAAACATCTTGATGATGAGATACTGGAAGATCAGACATATTGTGGAATGAAGTGGAGCATATAATCACTTAAAAATATGCATCAGATCTGATGGAACTTCATTTCTGGTACAGAACAATAGCCAGCCAGATGGGAATACACATGATGTAAACAGAAATATGATTTAACAAAACTTTAAGGTAACTCAGAAATAGACATTTAGCCCTTTCTTCTCACATGCTATAAGTAAAATGTAGTTTTTTTTAAGAACTGAAGCCTGAGAGGCATAACATTAATATCCATTATAAAATGGGCACAAAATGTAAGCTTATCTGAATAGCTAAGCACCACTTTTACACATGTCCTTATAGAGCCATATGTTGTTGCAACCTGCACTACAGATAAAGAAAATGATGCTGCACAGCTCTATATCAAGGTTTCCGCGCTGCCACAATTCAAAATTCAGTTCTCAGCTGAGCTGTCTCAAGCATTCACACACTTGCAGAGTGCCGAACCCGACCATGGTGACAAAGTGTGACTCACCTCACCACACACAAACTCACTTAGGATGATGATGCAAACAAGGAAATGAAACTTTGACCTGTACAGTGCATACCAGCTGAAATACTGCACACCAGAAAGCTATTACATTCCGATGAATGAACCAAATTGAATCTTAACCAGTGCTGTGATGAAATGTTTAAAAGCAAAATACCTCTTCTCCCCTATTCAAAATGGTCATTATCCGGAAAATGCAAACTGCACATTATGGTGGCTCCTAAGGGACACGCTCTCTCCTGCCGAAGCAGACGCCAAACACACAATAATGTAAGAAACAGTCGCTTTCAGTTAAATCAACAGCAATTTAAAAAAAACAAATGAATTCTACGAAGTATAGCCTGTCTCTGTCTTGGTGCTGGGACGACACAGGATGAGAGGGGGGATGAAACCCCTATGCAACAAGGACAGTGCTTTAAATAGGAGCCAAGCTGACAATCATGTGTGAGGTTGCCACTGTTTGTTAAAGCACAAAATACAATATAAACAATAAAAAGTACTAATACTACATACAATTCCCTGTTGGTGGTGATGGGCCAGAGGTCTAAAACACTCATAAAAACAAGGAAATTATGTTATAGGGGGACTATTTTTTTCACTATTTCAGCAATTAAAAGCTTTTGTTTGTTAGTTTTGAAATGTTTTTCTTTTTTTTTTCTTATAATGACTTGGAGGGCCCATTTTATAAGCACTATAAGACACTCTGAGATGTGGGTTATGGCCTAATAAGAGCACTTCCCAGGTGCTAACACACATGAGGCGTGCTCTTATCAGGCCATAACCCACACCTCGTTGTGTCTTATTGCTGGTATAAATGTTATAAATACAAAAATCAAAGATATGAAACTGTAACCATCAGCCTCGGTTTTAACAACATATGTCACTGTCAGCTGTGATCTTTGTGTTGCTTGGATCTGCTGCAGTATGCAGTGCATTGAGGAAATTTGTTAAACACAACAAATGATGACAAAAGGATGCTGGAGCATCATTACTACACTGGAATTGTTCAAACATAGCCCACCCAGTGGCATGGAGGGTTGACATGCTGTATTCTTCACCTCTTGCCATGCCTGTGAGCTGGGTTCTGAAACAGACATGGGTTACTCAAGGACTGGCGGGGAAGGGAGGATTGAGCATCCATAAGATTTCACTCCTCCCTTGGGGAAGGGGTGTGGTTGTGGCTCACTGCATGTCTGCTACCTGGAGGTGTCCGAGTGGCAGTGCAAGTGATCCACACACAGAGGGAATGGGTTCCATGTTCAGGGCAACTGGGGCATCTCCACGGAAGCAGAGCTCATACATTGTGTCCATTGCAAATCCATGGGCCCAGGGAGAAAACTTGGTGGAAAAACTCTACCATGACTGTAGGATGACAATCAATTCTCACAATCCCCAAATCAGTGACAGAGCACCCTTCACCAGTCCTGTGGCGGAGGATGCCCAGGGAAAGTAAGTCCTGGAGAAGCCAAGTAATGGGGCGGTGGGTGTCAGAGTGGGGTAGTGGGGCAGACAGAACAAATTAGTAGGATGAAAACCTATACAGAAAAAAAGAATTGTTCAGACAAAATCCACATGCAGTACTGTATACCAGTCCCATGTAAACAGGGTATAACATGTTCTGGTCAAGTTAGAGAATCTGACTATTACTAGGGCTGTGTGAATTTTGTTGATTCTGCTTTTGTGAAAATTTTTCGGAATACCATGATTTAAGTTCCATAAAATTCTGATCATGCAACATCCACAGAATTCCATTAATTTATTTGTAATCTGTGACCAGGAAAGGCACAATAAGTTATGATAACTTGTTCCCAGCTGTGTCTTGGGGGGGGGGTGAGTTGCATGGACTTGTTTTTATTGACGGGGGAATGTTAGCCATGACGCCGGAGAAACTCTTCTACTCCATGAATGGAGGACCCAGGTGATGGAGGTAATTAAGGAGGTTATTTGAGTAAGTTGGCTCATTATTTTTTATATTGATTGTATGCATGCACAAGAAACATATTGCAGCAGGTTGCCAGAAGCAGGTTGTGGAGGCGAGGCACTGTTGTGGCCAATACCCCAACAGCCTTTAGAGGCTTGGCCCGCTTTCCCCAATGGCACGGCATGCTGCTGCTGACACTAGTTCAGCCAGCATACCACAACCATGAGAGGTTTTAGCCACTGCAATCAGGGGCTGCCTCATTATTGCAGCGTCATCCTCTCATTGCAGGGCTCCTTTGCATTCCCCCCCCCGTTTGCCAAGAGGGTGCCCAATCCCCCTCAGCATCATGTCCCCTTCCCTGTTTTTTGCCGACAGGAGTGCTCAATCCCCATCGGCATGTTCCCCAACCCGCAAGTTCTTGTGTGCCAAGGGGATGCCTAATCCCCCTTGCTCTTGAGACCCCCCATACCAGTATTTGGTGACGGGGGTGCCCAATCCCCATCGACATAATGTCACCCCCCACTTTGTTGTGCTGACGGAGTGCCCAATCCTCTGCTGGCATGATGTGGGCCCTCCTTTGTTGGTGCTGATGGGGTGCCCAATCCCCTTTGGCTACAGCTGCCCCCCAAAAGAAGTCTGTTGGCATGCTGGGAGCCCACCCCAGCATGCCACATGCACCTGAAAACAAAAACGGTCCCGTAATGTCTTCTTTTTTGACCTGTGAAAAAGGAAGCGGTCCCTCAGCGGTCTCCCTGCCCCCTCCCGCAACCCTCGCGCCACCTGCACCCTGCCTCCCTACACCCCCTCACCCCATACTCTACCTCCAGAGTCTGATGTGACGATCTCGTGACCGGAACATCGTCTGCACTCTTCAAAGCCGACCTCGAACTGAGGAAATGCCGGTAAGCTGTACAATGGAATAAATAAGGTTTTTTTCAACCTTGATGCATATCTCAGTCATGTTTTGGAATTTTGGCACCAAATTTTCAACATGGGGTTTTTGGGAACCCTCCTCATGAATTCTGCCACTGTCATGGTGTTAATTGGCCCTGAAAGGTGATTTCACTGTCACTGCGCGGAATCACCTTTCGGGACTGATTAATGAAGTAAGTGCCAGTATTCATGAGGTGGGCTCTAAAAAGCCTATGTTGCAAATTTGTGGAAAAAAAAAAAATGACTGTTTTATGAGCGTGTACATTGTGCGAGTTACTATGCACGCCATAACTTCATGAATTTGCAATATTTTCATGCCAGATTTTCAACATTGGCATTTTCCATACCTCCTTGTGAACAGTACAGCTGTCATTTTTCACATCCTGGCGAAATGTGTTTTGCACTTCCGCACAGAATAACGCAGTTGCTGTGGAAATCAGTGTTTGGGACAGATTATGAAAATGACAGTGGCACTGTTCATGAGAAGAGGTCCTAAAATGCCTATGTTGAAAATTTGGGGCCGATACTCCATAAAATGACTGTTACGAGCATGTGTTGCGCAGTTTGCATGCATGCTCATAAGTTTGCAAATTTATAATATTTTCACTCCAGATTTTCAACATTGCCATTGTTCTGCACCTCCTTATGAACAGTACAGCTGTCATTTTTCTGATCCTGGCCGAAATGTGTTTTCGCACTTCCGGTGCAGAATAGCACAGTTGCTGTGGGAAATCCATGTTCAGGACACATTACGAAAATGGCAGTGACACTGTTCATTAGCAGAGGCCCAAAAACGCCTATGTTGAAAATTTGGTGATGAAAGTCCACAAAATGAGTGTGCTGTGAGCGTGCGTTGTGCAGTTTCTATGCACGCTAGTACCTTCGCAACATTGCAATATTTTCACTCCAGATTTTCAACGTTGCCATTTTTCCACACCTCCTTATGAACAGTGCAGTTGTCATTTTTCACATCCTGGCCAAAATGTGTTTTTGCTCTTCAGGCACACAATAGTGCAGTTGCTGTGGGAAATCAGTGTTCGGGACACATTAAGAAAATCATACTGACACTGTTCATGAGCAGAGGTCCTAACATGCCTATGTTGAAAATTTTGTGATGAAAGTCCATAAAATGACTGTGTTACAAGTGTGCATTGTGCAGTTTCCATGCACCCTTGTAACTTCACAAATTAGTAATATTTTCATGCCACATTTTCAACACTGGCATTTTTCCACACCTCCTTATGAACAGTACAGCTGTCATTTTTCACATCCTGGCCAAAATGTGTTTTTGTACTTCTGGCGCAGAATACCACAGTCTCTGTCGGAAATCAGTGTTTGGGACAGATTAGGATCAAACGAGTGAGTGAGGGGGGGAGTGACCGAGCTCAACTGAGCTCTGTCGGGACTGCTGCAGATTTCTTTGGGGGCAGGAAAAGGTGCCAATGCAGGCAGGAGTCCAGTACAAAAGGGCAGCCTGCAACGCTGGGAGACACAGAACGAGTGAATGGGGGGGAGTGAGTGAGCTCAATGGAGCTCTGTTGGGACTGCTGCGGATTTCTTTGTGGACAGAAAAAGGCAGCAATACATGCAGGGGCCCAGTACAAAAGGGCAGCCTGCAGCGGCAGAAGAAACAGAATGAGTGATGGAGAGAGGGGGAGTGAGCAAGCTCAATGGAGCTCTAGTGTGACTGCTGCAGATTTCTCTGTGGGCAGAAAAGGGTGGCAACGCATGCAGGAGCCCAGTACAAAAGGGAAGCCTGCAGCGCTGGAAGAAACAGAGCAAACAAGTGAGAGAGGGGGAGTGAGTGAGGTCAATGGGGATTTGTCTAGACTACTGCAGGTTTCTTTGTGGGCAGAAAGGGTGCCAACAGAGGCAGGAGCCCAGTACAAAAGGGCAGCCTGCAGTACCAGAAGAAACAGAATCAGCAGGTAAGACAGGGGGAGTGAGCAATCTCAATGGAGCTCTGTCGGGATAGCTGCTGCGGATTTTTTTGTGGGCAGAAAAAGTAGCCACACAGGCAGAAGCCCAGTACAAAAGGGCAGCCTGCAGCACCAGGAGAAACACAACAAGTGAGTGAGAGAGGGGAGTGAGCAAGCTCAATTGAGATCTATCGTGACTGCTGTGAATTTGTTTGTGGCCAGGAAAAGTCAGCAAGGCACGCAGGAGCCTAGTACAAAAAGTTAGCCTGCAGTGCTGGCAGAAACGGAATGAGCAAGTGAGAGGGGGGAGTGAGCGACCTCAACAGAGCTCTGTCGGAACATCTGCGGATTTCTTCGTTAGCACAAAATGGTGCCAATGCAGGCAGAAGCACAGTACAAAAGGGCAGCCTGCAGCAGTGGGAGATACAGAATGAGCAAGTGAGGGAGGGGGAGTGAGTGAGCTCAACGGAGCTCTGTTAGGACTGCTGCGGATTTTTTTGTGGGCAGAAAATGGCAGCAATGCATGTAGGGGCCCAGTACAAAAGGGCAGCCTGCAGCAG
This sequence comes from Neoceratodus forsteri, assembly GCA_016271365.2. NCBI lineage: Eukaryota > Metazoa > Chordata > Ceratodontiformes > Ceratodontidae > Neoceratodus > Neoceratodus forsteri. The sequence continues at coordinate 383,998,310 of JADMNL010000024.1, read as the reverse complement.
CAGGTGAAAAAGAATGAGCGAGTGAGAGAGAGGGGAGGGAGTGAGTGAGCTCAATGAAGCTGTATAATGACTGCTGCACATTTCTTTGTGGGCAGAAGAAGGCGGCAATGCAGACAGGAGTCCACTACAAAAGGGCAGTCTGGAGCAGCGGCAGAATCGGGACGAGCACATGAGAGCGGGGAATGAGCGAGCTCAACAGAGCTCTGTTGGGACTGCTGCAGATATCTTTGTGGGCAGAAAAAGGTGCCAACAGAGCCAGGAGCCCAGTACAAAAGGCCAGCCTCCAGCACCAGGAGAAACAGAATGAGCATGCAAGACAGAGGGAGTGAGCGACCTCAAAGGAGCTGTGTTGGGACAGCTGCAGATTTCTTTATGGGCAGAAAAAGGTGCCAATGCAGGCAGGAGCCCAGTACAAAAGGGCAGCCTGCAGCACCAGGAGAAACAGAATGATTGAGTGAGACGGGGGGAGTGAGTGACCTCAACAGAGCTCTATCATGACTGCTGCAGATTTGTTTGTGGACAGGAAAAGATGGCAATGCAGGCAGGAGCCCAGTACAAAAGGGCAGCCTGCAGTGACTGCAGAAATGGAACAAGCAAGTGAGAGAGGGGGAGTGAGCGACCTCAACAGAGCTGTGTCAGGACTGCTTCAGATTTCTTTGTGGGCAGAAAAAGGTAGCCATGTATGCAGGGACCCAGTACAAAAGGCCAGCCAGCAGCACCGTCAGAAACGAAATGAGTGCATGAGAGAGGGGGAGTGAGCGAGCCCAACGGAGCTGTGTTGGGACTGCTGCAGATTTCTTTGTGGGCAGAAAAAGCAGCCAACACAGGCAGGAGCCCAGTACAAAAGGGCAGCCTGCAGCAGTGGAGGACACAGAACAAGTGAGTGAGGGAGGGGGAGTGAGTGAGCTCAACGGAGCTCTGTTGGGACAGCTGCGGATTTCTTTGTGGGCAGAAAAAGGCAGCAATGCACCCAGGGGCCCAGTACAAAAGGGCAACCTGCAGCATTGGGAGAAACAGAACAAGCGAGTGAGAGAGCTCAACAGAGCTCTATCGTGACTGCTGCAAAGTTCTTTGTGGGCAGAAAAAGATGGCAATGCAGGCAGGAGCCCAGTACAAAAGGCCAGCCTGCAGCGCTGGCAGAAACAGAATGAGCGAGTGACAGAGGTGGAGTGAGCAAGCTCAATGGACCTGTGTCAGGACTACTGCAGATTTCTTTGTGGGCAGAAAAAGCCACCAACAGAAGCAGGAGCCCAGTACAAAAGGCCAGCCTGCAGCACAAGGAAAAACAGAATGAGTGAGTCAAAGAGGGGGAGTGACCCACCTCAACGAAGCTCTGTCAGGACAGCTGCAGATTTCTTTGTGGACAGAAAAGGGTACCAACACAGGCAGGAGCCCAGTACAAAACAACAGCCTGCAGCACTGGGAGAAACAGAACGAGCGAGTGACAGAGGGCCAGTGAGTGAGCACAACGTACCGACGCAATCAACATTCAGCTTTGACAAATGCTTGTTATTGAAATTAGTGCAGTCTGTTGTGTTTCATTTCATAGTTTATTTTATTTGTCTTGCACCCACCTCATTAATTCTGTGTACACGGATTAATATTGTGTTGTTGGGGATGGAGGACCCAGAAGGTGGAGGTGGAGGTGATGGAGAAGATTGTGGAGGAACACCTCTGAAACAGTGGCATACCAGTGCTATTCAACCTGCATCTTCTAGTTTTCAGGTTTTCTGTCTTACAATTGAATGATAGAAATACACCTGTTCACTGGGCCTACATAATTTAGTGAGATGTTATGCTTGTATAACATTGCTGATAGTCTGAAGGTAGTTGAATGAATGTATTGTGACTGTTATACACAGATACTTTGACTGCTTGCACTGTCTGTCCCATGGGGGTCTACCACCCTGTCAGGGTGCTGTGAAAACAAAGGATCCTATTGAGGAGGTGTTAGTCCCTAGAGGTGCCACAGGCACATCATTCCTTTAGGCTAAAGGTACCTTAAGAAGGAGCCCCAAGGAGAGAGGTGTGGTGCTGGAGGAGGAGGAGGGCAGGACGGTGGGGCAAGGAAACAGTATTTCTGAATGAGGCTGTAGGAAGCTGGATAAAATAGTTCAGGAAGGGAGGTGTAGCTGGTAACTCCTTCCCATTTAACTGCAGGCATAGCCTTTCTGTTCTGATACCTGGTGATGAAAAAATGGACATTGAAGCTAAAAGCAATGTAGAATATTCTTCAGCTGGGGAAGTCATAGCAGAGGAAGATATGGGGGCCCAGAGTGGTGAGGAACCATTGAATATGGAAAACTTGTGTTTGGAAGTGGCAGTCTTGGAAAGAAAACAACACCTCCTACAACTGCTTGCAGAAAATGATCCCTTGGCAAGAAACCATTTGAAATGGTTCATCTCAAAAGACAAAACCTCTGAGTCACCACCACCTGTTTCCAGCATACAGTGATTTGTGACAGGTAAAGAAGGGTACCAGAAGAACCAGAAGGCCAGATTCAGCAAGTTAATGTCTCAGCCTGAGAAAAGGCTGCACTGCACCAATCATACCAATTACAGATTAGAAAGCCTAGTCAGCTGCAACAGCCCTGGAGATGACTGGCTGCACCTTAGATCCTGAAAAGAAAACATGGATGACAAGTAAAATTCCAACTGCGGATGAAATATTAACAACTAGCCACTCCTCTAGGATTATGCGGCCTCAAGACTATGAAGCAAACCTGTCACCAAGAAACATTGACATCTCATAGGTTCAAATGGACAATGGTGAATCAGTTCAGGGGACCTCACCTGCCATGTTGTTGGACCAAGTTCTGGAATGAGCTCAGACTGCCGAGGGTCCCCAGGGGTTGGAAAGGATTGAGCATCTGTGGAACAGCTCTCCTCTACTGGGGAGGAGGGTCCAGTTGTGCCATTCCTAGATTGCCACCATGTCATGACAGCTGGTACAACTCAAATATAAGATATCCAACAGCTGGCATGCATTGTGTGTATGCTTCTACACACATGCACACCTGCATCATTGCATGCCATTGGACAGGGGAACTTGTAAAATGAAAATGCCTGGAGGTCAGTGTATGAAGCCTGACCCACCGCCAGCATGTGTTGTTGCCTGAGATAAGCTCAGTCTGGATTGTGTCCCATGATGGAGGATGTACCTTCCTCTCCTGGCCCCACCATAGGAGGTTACCCGCAGAGAATACTCAGGCAAATCCGGGAGTAGACAGATTCCAGTCAAGAGAGGCTGGGGGCTAATGGCCATGGACACCAGGGCTGAGAAAAAGCCTGATAAAAAAAAGCTTGATTAAAAAAAAATCAAGGGATTTCTTAAACCTGAGCCCCAGTTAAGTAGCCTGTTCTGGAGAAGGACAGGCTCCACAAAATACAGTGGCTCTGACTGCAAAATAAACAGAAACTATTACTCCTGGACTGGGTTTGCAGCATGTAGACACAAGTTCTGACCTAATAGACCAGGCCATGGACCCTCCACAAATACCTGAACAAGATGGGGTCTTCCCATTTCAAAAAAAAAAAAAGATCAAGAGACTGGGATAGATCCTGCCACAAGCATACCAGTAGAAATAAGTCCTGTAAGTCCTCCTGGTTCAGACATGGATATATGTAAAGCACAATAAAATGCAAAGACCTCTACAGTACAGAAAAAGTCTCCTGAAACACCAACATTGGATACAAATTTGGGAACGATGGATACAGAATTTCCAGGTATTGTCTCAAGGATACAGCAGGACTTCCTGAGATGGTCCGCCCTTCCCTTATCACTGTGGGGTCGTAAAAGTATTATTAAAATGAATGTGTTGCCTTGGGTCTTTTACCCATTAAATTTATTGAATATTTATCTTCCCATATCTTACTTCCAAAGGCTTCATTCTGCCATCACTAAATTTATTTGGTGAGGCAAGCATTCCAGGCGAGCCTTCTCCAAACTTAACTTACCCAAAGAAAAGGGGGGCTCCGCCTTTTCCTAACTTTTATGTATATTATTGGGCTAGTCATTTGTCCAAGATGGGGAGGTGGCATGATGCAAGACCTGATGGTTATGTTCCTATATGGTTACAGTTGGAAAGGAGGATGATAGATATGTATAAACTTCACTCACTCAGAGTTTTCTATTATGCCCCTTCCGCTCTGCCCCCCCCCAGCTACAAAGTAGTGTTATAGGGGTTTCTATTAAGGTGCTGTCTCAGTACTGGAGGTTCCTCAATATCTCAGTTAAAAAAGATACGGCTCAGCCTCTCACCCAAAAGCCCAACATCAAGATCAGTGGCTCCCCAATTCCCACAGACTGGCTCCCTCAGTTGCAAGACTGTTGTGTGGAAAGTCTCTTTTCCCAGGAATCCCTTCTCTCCTCGATAGAGATTATGACGAGGTTCAATATACCTCAGAAACTTATATTCAGGGTCTTCCAACTGCGACACCTCATGGTCTCTTCTTTTGGTTTATTATTTATTCCATCCCAAGTCAGGCCCATTTTGGAACAGATCCAGGAGTATGTGAATAACCCTCATAGTATGTCTAAGATATATTCCTACTTATTGGTGAACAAGTACCGAATCCCCTTAAAGGTTTTAAGATTTGGGACACTTTCCTGTCAGATCCTTCTGCGTCTTGGGGTCAGATTTGGGGAGATGTCCACAAATACCTTATCGAAGATAGACATTGGCTAACTCAATACCACATTTTAAATAACTTATATTATATACCAGTCAAACTGGCCAGATTAGGTAGATTGGCCTCGAACACCTGTACTAGGTGTGGTATTGCTGAAGGTAACCTGGTACATGTTCTCTGGCACTGTGACAAAGTGGCTCCTCTATGGTCTTTAATTCAAACTAAGCTGGACCCTCTTCTGGGACTTAGCGATTTGTTTACTATAGAAATTTGTATTTTAGGACAGTTCACTAACATTCAGGTTTTGGAACGCAGATTCAATATGGCTTTAATTTCGATAACAGTGAAAAGACTGGTCCTTAGGCATTGGACGGACCAATTAGTTATATCATATGAAGAATGGATCAAAGAAATATCTCTTTATTTTAGGACTGGGAAACTAATGGCAAGTACCCGGAACTGTTTGTCATCCTTTAACAGGAGATGGGGCAAACTGTATGCCCTTTATTTACACTAATGTTTCATATGGATCACCTCTGATTACCCGATTTATGTTAGATTTCACTTGATGCGGGACATTGTACATTGATCAGTTCTTAGTTTACCTCTGTACAGTTTTTCTAATAAGGCAGATCCTGGAGGGGGGTTGGGATATTAGGAGGGAGGGGGTATAGGTTTGGTTTTCTTTAGCTCATAAGTACATGACACATCTTAATTGGAATTTGGATATGGGCTGGATCTTGTAAATGCCTACGTTTTCAATATTTATTGTGTATGTTCTTCTTATGCTTTAAACTCAATAAAACTTGGAATTTCAAAAAAAAGAATTTCCAGGTATTTCTAGGGGCAATACATGGGGGTTAAAGAGCAGCAGGTGTGGGTAGCAAGCCCCGGGTGGGGCATGGATCAAGCTGTACTGGTTTCCCTCAGGAACAGCCAGGTCAGGGGCAATGGTCATGGTTTTCTGGTCAGACAAAGGAGGAAGTGCTGGGAACATTGATGACAGTGACACCCCTTCTGTCATGGCTCAGGACCAGTCAACCCCCCTGCAAAGTTTAGGGAGATCTAGGCCCAAGCCTATCCCCTGCAAAGACCAACTCATCTACTCCACAAACAAGATGAGCCAGCTCAGCAGAGGAATGCATTTCTGCTAAAATACAGAGGTAGCCCAGAAAATAGTGTGCATGTTGCTTCTGCCATGTTGAAGGACTGGATCACTTTTTATGCTTCTGAGCAGAGCTGTACAGAATTTTAAAAATTATGGTGGAACATAATTCTGTGGAATTTCTGTAATTTCCACTTAAATTCTGTGGAATTTTGTCAAAACCACGGGTATGTGTATGTTCAGCATGAAAAATTTCACAATCATTTTACATTGATTATACATAACACACTTATCAAATATCATAAATTCTGTGGAATTTTGTCAGAAATGTAATGGTGGAATTCTGCAGGTTTTTTTTAGCATGGAATATGTTCTAAATCCATTATCACGGAATAGTATTCCACAGTTATATGTATATTCTGCAGAAAAATTCCACAACCATTTTACATTGATTATACATAGTGCACTCATCAAACATAAATTCCGTGGAATTTTGTCAAAAGCATAATGGTGGAATTCTGCAGGCTTTTTTTTACCATGGAATATGTTCTAAATCCATTACCACGGAATAATATTCCACGGTTATATGTATATTCCGCCGAAAAATTCTACCACCATTTTACATCGATTATACGTAACACACTTATCAAATATAAAAAACACAGTAATTTAAATGTTTCAGGCTTGAGGTTGGGTGACATAATAATGAATTTTGTCCTCTGTGTTACATTTATGTTCTGCTGGCTCTTAAGTCACTAAAAGTGCATCATCATCTGTGGAATAGTATTCTGTGGAAATATATATCCATGGAATAGAATTCCGTGTGTAGATTCCTGCAAAATGAGTCATGTGGCTGCATTCCACATCCAGAATGTACCCATGTGACTCCCTGAGTTCTGTGCAGATTGTATGGGGGTTAGAGAGACAAGGAGCTACTCTGCTGTGTTCTGTGTTGGTACAACAGAAAACTGCATATAAAACCTCACAAAAATTGTTTTGGTTGATTTCTTTTAATACAGACTTGTAATAAAAGTTGTAGTGGTGTTTGTGGTGTCTGAATTTTGTTTTTGTCTAAAATGTCTGGATTTTTTTAAATTTTTTTGTATTGAAGCTCTTTTTGCCCTGTGTAAGTCATTACGGGAGGAGCTTTGATCACTAGTTGCAGGAGGGATGAGAGAGAGAGAGAGAGAGAGAGAGAGGGGGAGTGGGGAGAGAGAGAGAGAGATGGGGAGAGAGAGGGGAGACACACTCAGGGAGAGAGAGAAAAAATCTGACAGAAGTAAACTGCGTCTGTTTGACATATTCTATTTAGTATTTACAGTCAAATAATAGCAAATTAACAACTGTTATTCCACAAAAAAAAAATACATCTGACAGTTAAAACAGATTTTGGGAGGACATAGTCAGAGCCATCTGGATGTGCGGCGTAAATGGATGGCCAGCTATTACTGGATGTTCAAGCAGAATGCATGATCGGAACAGATTGCACATTCTGTTTGAATATTGGACCCTGGATGCACAGCACATAGGGGCAGATGCTATGTTCAGTGCAGCCCATTCAGGGTTCAGGGCTGATGACCGTCAATGGGAGAATGTGTGGTACAAACCTGAATTAGCCATTTCCCCCAAGGGTGATAATCAGCCAAAATATGCAAATGAGCTCAGTGGGCATGCATGGCACAAAGGGGCATCATGCATGTCCATTATGGGCTCATTAGCATGGCTGCGCTCAGTGGAATGCGCCAGGCCAGCCACTCCCAGCCCTGATCCTGGTGAAAAAACAGACATGTATCACACACCCCACCCTTTCCATAGTGTAGTGGCCTCCCCCTTTCAACCTCGATCCCTGATGTATCAAAAGAAAATAGGTCCCCCATATTTCCATGGTATAATGGACCCCCCTCCTCAGCCCCAATCCCCAAGTGATGGGACAACGATACCTTCCCTGTTTCCATAGTGTAGGGTCACCCCCACCCTGATCACAGTGGAACAGAAAAATAATTATTATACCATTTTTCCATAGTGTAGTGGACACACCACCACATCCCCAATCTCCAATTGTAGTAAAACAACTGTAACCCCCTATTCCATAGTGTAGTGGGCCCCCCACCCCATCCCTGAGCCCTGATCCCTGATCATAGGAAACTGACTGTAACTCCCCATTTCCATAGTGTAGTGGTCACCCATCCCACCACCCTAGTAGGCAGTAACCCCCTCCTCCTTGCATCCCTCCAACCCAACCTGCGCCAGTGACTGGCACAGTCCTCCACACCCTGCCATAGCCAGCCACTAACTGATCAGTAACCAAGCCCATACAGTACATAGTATGCATTCATTGGTTGGGCTTGGGTACTGATCAGTCGATGTGTCAGCCGTAACGGGTGTGGAGGGCTGTGCCAGTCACCGCACACGTCAGGTTGGGGGTGTGGGAGGGGGGGTTACTGCCTAGCAGGGTAGGGGGTCAGGGACCACTACACTCTGCAAATGGGGCAGGTATGGTTGTCACATCATTGAGGGATCGGGGCTGAGCGGGGGGGGTCCACTGCACTATGGGAAGTACAGAGGACCTGCTTTCTTTTGATACATCAGGGACTGGGGCTGGGATTGGGGAGGCCACTACACTACAAAAAAATGGTAGGGATTGTGCGACATATCTATTTTTTCCAGCAGGATTGGGGCTGGGGGGGAGATCCTGTGACTGGTCATGGACTTTGCAAGGGGCACCACCTTGTCCAGCACACAGTTATGCCAGGGTTTTGGTGGCATAACTTTGTGCCAGCACATCCAGTCATGCCATTGCCAGGGGAGAGTTGAATATTGGGATGTGGGGAATATGCATGAGGGACCCCTCATTTGCATGCCCACATTGAAATATTCTGTGCTCCGACGCAGTTTGGTTTGTGTGGCACATCAGGGGCTTCTGAATATTGGCATGCCCCCAACGGCTATTGAAAGCCCAGAGATGCGTGGGTGCATCTAGGAATGCACCTCATCTCCTTTGAATATTGGGCTCTTGCTGTTTTAAATGTAACATTTCTTCATAAGCAATCTTTTTTTCCCAGTTCAAGAAGGACATTTTTTCTGTTGCCAATTGTGTTGTGACTATTATGATGAAGAGCTGCAGGTGTGGCAGCCAGTAGCACAGCAGTAGCATCCAGCATGCAGGCTTCACAGCCCTCTGTTGTGCATATTCTGGCCACAGCTCCAGTAAAGCAAATTGCTGCTGTTGTGCCATCTGCTGACAGTGGAAGTGTAGACAACAGTTTTGGTGTTAGTGCAACTGTGCAGCACAGACACATTACTAAACAGTCAGCGAGTGAAGTAGCAGCAATGCTTTTTATGTCGCAATCACAGGGAGGGGAGGAGTCTCAGAATCAGGCTACTATTGAGTCTGAGACTCGGTCAGAAATTGTTTTTGATGCTCTCAGTGAGAGTTTTTCAATGGGAAGCAGGATAAGGCACTGGAGGCAGTGGTGGAGGTAGATGATCCAGTGAATGGCCCAAATAAGGAGGATAGTGAAGTAGTAGCCCAGGATATCAATCTTGTAAGCAGTGATTTTTGTTCTGATCTAGACAATCATGTCCCGGATATAGACTGTGAGCCAGAGAGGGAGTTTATTTTAGTAAACAAAAACAAAGAACCTTGAACGTGAGGTGCAGGAGGAGGATAATGTACTGGGTGAGAAGTCAGGTAAGGGCAGGTCCAAGCTTAAAAAATCAGTCAGTGAGCATCATGGCCATGATAAGCAACAAGAGGACAGTGTTGCAGAACACAGCACTGAAGGAGTGGGTGGTGTTAATATCAGAGGTACAGGTCCAATCACTTCCACTGATCTTGTTCAAATGCCACGTGTTTGGAAGCAGCAGCCAGTGACAAAAACCACCTCTTGTGTGATTTTTTTTTTACCACAGATCCCAAAGATGAGAGCATTGCAATTTTCCAGATTTACAAAGCTCCAGTCAGTTGAGACAAACTTGTCTCATGGCTTGGGACAACAGGGCAGTGTAGTCGCATGAAAACAAAACATTAAATTAAGTGACAACAGCATGAGAGGGAAGCTAAAATGGGATTGAGGCAACCTATTTCTGGGCATGGGGGGGAAGATGATGATGATGATGATGAATCCATGATGATGGACAACCATATCAGTATTAGTAGCATGGTGTCTGGTCAAAACCATGATGGCAAATATGCATGGTCAAAAACTCCATGGTCATTACAGTTCCATGCAGTTTCAGAGTTAGTATAGCTAATCTAGAGTGGTTTTGGACCATGCAATTTTGTACTCATGGCACGGTTATTGACTGTGCTGTTTTTGACTATGCGATCTTGACATAGCACCTATTAGCATTACCAGCCCCATATTGAGTCCTCAGGCCAGTACCCCTGCCAGTAAAGGGCAGCCTGTTAATGTGCTGACTGATTACTGCTGCCGCAATGTTGCTGACAGAATCATGTTGCGTGGTTCTGTTGCAACTTTGATTTTTGCCATTGAGTGATGTTGCCATTCTGCTGTTCCCCCCTACTGCCCACCAGGGTGCAACCTGGAGTTTGTTATATAAACATATGGTGTGTGTGGGGAGCGAAGCTCTCCATGTCGGGGGGGGTGCGGGGGCATAGCCCCCCATGATGAAGGTTGCTCCTACTGCCAGATGGCAAATTGTCAGAGCATGGTGGTTGGTGTCGACAGATTTCTTGCGCTGTACTTTATGCCTCTAAGTTTGTTGTCACTGCAGTATGGGTGAACCCCAGTAAAGTATCAAAACTGCCTACTTCTATTTCAGGCTATTTCACAAAGGAGGAAAAGCATGAGACCATCCCCAGGTATTAGTACTCCATCCCAGTCATCTGTCACACATGTACCCCATCTGCAACCCCACCACTATTGCAACCAAAAATATTTGAGGCATTGTTCAAAAAAACAAAATATCACCATAACCACCCAGTCCTCTTGAACTCAATGTCTGTTTGTCTCAAATGCTGGCAGTCAGTATGTTGCCTTGCTCATTTGTCGAAAATGCTGATTTTTGGCATATGATGTGTAGGGCAGTTCTGAAGTGGAATATTCCATCACAAACTTATTTTTCCACAAAGGCTGTTGTGGAACTCTCTATATGGATCTTAAATCTTTTGTGTCACATGCCATTTACCATTCTGCCACAGGTATGCTGCCACTACAGTGACACCCGTCAGCGAACCCCCACCACAGCAACCCCCCCCACCAAGCCAAAATCAGCAGCGACAGGGGTTTTGCATTGAGACACTTTAGGGTGACAAGGGTAAATATCTGTCTCCACTGTCTGTGCAATGTGAAGTTAGATATCTATAAAAGGGGGTTGCAGGGTACGCCCCCCCCCCCACATTGTGCATCATGATGTTGCCGGTCAGTTGGGGTCACGTCGCAGTCAGGGATGTCAACAGGTTCCTTGTGCTGTAGCAGATGTCAGAGTCAGGTTTGTCATGCTAGTGTCATGGATCCCTTTTGTAGACACCATTCACCTTACTACAGATATGTGAAGCAGTGGGCGTGGTGCTGACTCTTCATATATGTGTATTACAGGCCACAGGGCTTTTTTCCAAACTTTTCTGTGCATCCTTGTCATTCTCCTTCCTGCCTAAGCTACCCTCCCCTTCCTGGTGTACATCAGCAGGCCACATTTAGCATGTCCTCTATGGACCCTGTACAGCACACTGCCATCAATATACTGAGTGAGCTTCAAACTGAAATAGAAGAGTGACTGATGTCACACGGCATGAAAGCTGGGTTTATTACTAGCGACAACAGCAGAAATGTAGTTAAGACCCTCAGTTAAGGCCATTTAGGATGGGTCATATACTCATTTGTCACGCTTTGCACACTGCCTTAATTTAATTATACAGGACTACGTCAAGAATAATAACAAGACTGATGCCATGCTTACCTCAGCTCATCACTTGTGTGCATATTTTAGCCATTCCACAAAGGCCAGGAATGAGCTTGACAAGCTGCAGATAAAAAGGGAATCCCACAGCACCAGCCAAAGCAGGAGGTGGCCATGCAGTGGAATTCCTGTTTATTTATATGCTTTGATGGCTGTTTGAGCAATATAAAGCCTTAACAGACGTCACCATGCCGCACAGAGATCATGACATATCCTCCCTTTCACTCAGTATGGATCAGTGGAACCAAATGGACACTCATTCAAATTCTACAGCCATTTGAACATGCTATCAAAGATTCTTAGTGCTGCAAATGCCTATATCAGCCAGGCAATATCACTGATTCATGTGCTGCGGCAGGCACTAGTAAACATCAGGGAGCAGTTTGACCGTATTGGTGATAGTATGGGCAGTGAACCTGCAGACAGGCTGAGACGTGTGCAGTGGCCATCATTTGTGCAGCACATTGAAGTCCAATGTTTATGGTGTGGCAGCATTATTAGATCCCTGTTATAAGCTTGCATCGGGGCTGTACTTGAGGAGGGAGATTTAGATAATAACATTGAAGTACTGGCATGCCTTGTGCAGAAACACAAGATAATCCAGCAGCAAGGTAAAGACAGCAAGCAGCAGTAAAGTCCTTCCAGACATTCCTTATTTGGACCATCATCCTCATCTGCCACAACACAGCACTAAGCTATCATCATCCCCATCCTCCACAAGCTCAACAGCTACTCAAAAGCAGCCTCAATGAAGCAGTAGCAGTGGCCCAAATCATCTATGTGCCATTCTGCCTCAGGTGGGTGTGTCCAGCAAAAAGGTTTTGCCACCTGAGCGAGAGAGCCAGATATCTGCTACCTCACATGTACAGGCATACATGGATGACACAGAACAGCTGGGTCCAGATAACGAACCACTACTGCATTGGCAGAGTAAATTAACAGTGTGGCCTGCTCTTGCAAAAGTTGCTAATGAGTACATACCCAGCCCATTAGCCAGTGTAAGCTCTGAAAGAGTGTTCAGAACTGCAGGTACCATCATTATAGAGAAGAGAACATGTCTTTCAAGTAAGAATGTCGAAATGCTTACATTCATTAAAATGAATCAAGAACACATCCCACCTGGTTACAAAATCAATGTCAGATCGAGGTATCATGAGAAGAGAAAGGGAAAATCAAGCCAGCCATCACAGTTGGGGAAGGAGGATGATGATGATGACATTGACGATGTTGTGGTGGATGATCCCTCAAATGAGGATAATACTGAGGGTCATTTCAAACACTGTTAGTAAAAGTAAGCCATAAAAACCTCCACTTACATAGTTATACTGATCAATGGTACAACCACCCTTTCCTTGAAATTGCAGTCACCAACATCCCTCCAAAACCTTGCCCCCAACAGTTTTCACTCATGTCTTCTGGTTCTTGACTCATGTCACAATTATCTCCAGATACTGCATGTTCATATTGTTTATGTTGTCTACAGTAACTTGAAAATCTCAATATCATACCACCCTTTCTCATGTGGTGATCTCAAGTGAGTATGTATAGTCACCGTGCTATTGGATGATCTTCATAAGATCTGGCCTGGTGAATCATTGTGATCACCCTTCATGTTACCATCTCCAGCCTGTCAGCCTGTCCTTCCTTAGGTGAGGACTTCAGAACCAAGCACATTATTCAAGGTACATTTTCCACAATGACCAAGAGGGGTAGTAATTAGTCACCTCCATTTAATCATTTTGTCAGTACCCCTTCTAATACACTACTACATACTATTAGCCTTACTATAGGTTTTGTATACTATCATATTTCCAATACTCCATCAATTATAATGATTAAAGCACTATACAGAAAAGAACTATGATGTCCATTTCTTAACAATTGCTTAAAAATGATTGTTGTGGAGTAACTCTCCAATGCAGGAAAAAGTCCAAAGAAATATAAAGTAATGAAGGTTCAACTCCTGATAAGTAATCACTTTGCTTTTATTTTCCACCATTATATGACACTTCTTGACGTTGTTTCTTTCTCAGGTTGGTGGTCTATAATAATAAAAACAAATAAAAACACAATGAAGTAGGTGTATGTACATATATATAAACTGATAAATACAGTGATAAACAATCACAACAACATATCTTTAACCACAACATTTCAAGAAATTACAAACACTACAAACAAATGTAGGATTAATCATTTTGATATTATCTTACTGGTAACCAACCAATTATTGACATGGCTAAGTTAGATTGCTGTGCTGAGGGCCGGCCTGGTGGTGCTGAGAACTGAGGCATCCACCTTACCTTGAACCACACCAGTGACCAATGTTCAAGAGCAAACTCAGGGAACTGGGGATCAGCCCAGAAGGAGAGGCTTGGAGAACTGCTTTCCTCTCCTGGGGAGGGTGGGTTGTGGACTCCATGGCACTAGTGGCTTCCAGTGTAGACCAAGAGCATTGTAGGCAATGGGGACACCTAGAAAAGGATGGAGGTCATAGCAGATGTCCTGCAGGTGGGTGCAGGAATGCACCCAGCGTGCTGACATAATTGCACATACATGCCTCTGGGACTACCAGAAAAAGGAAAAAAGCCCTGGCACCCAGGAAGAGGATGACAGGCCCAGCAGTCAGCCCCATGCTCATTGCCGGACCCTGCCCACTGAGTCTCTGAATTCTTCCTCCTCACTCCACCTGCTATCTGGATTATAGAAACAGCAGCAAGGTAGGTGGTGGTGGTGGCCCCACTTTGGGGTGTGTGGAAAGCAGGGGGTCGGCAGAGTGAGAGCATAGGAGGGGGTCTGGAGCACAGGGTCTGATCTGGGGGTCTCAGGCTGGGCAGAAAAACACCAGCTGTCTGGATCACATCTGAGGTAGATCCTATGGGGCTGGTGAAAGGAGTAAAAAGAGTTGCAAAAAAAAAAGATTGCTGTTCTGAATCACATACATAGTATTGACAACATTAGAAAAAATAAAGTGTCCCGATAATATACCACCTTAAGTGGAGTTCAACCATAAAAATAATAAATCCTTTTTGGCCCTTCACCATAATTATTCTTTATTTATTGCATTATGTGCTTTTAAAGCATTCCATAAAACATTATATATAAACCCATAACCATTAATTCAAACAGTCAGTTATCAGTAGATTCCTCTTGCAGTTTCAGTTGGAAATCAGTGTATGGTTCCAAGTGTGACATGTCCAATCAGTGTGCTTTACTCATATTGCCATGCATAAGCATTAATCAATTTTGTTCCAGTTTTAAATTTATCCTGGAGCCATAACTTAGGTATTGTAAACTGGAAAAATCTGGCTACTTTCTGCCAAAAATATTTCATGTCATTTAACTTGTCATAGTAAGATTTTAATTATTTCCAAAGCCAGAAATATGCTGTACCTGATAGTGTTCAAAACTTATCCATTACCTTATATGTTACACCAGCTCACTTCACCAGCGGGGCTATTTGTGTACTTCTTTGTTGCGTACAGCAGTGCTGAAAAACATGTAGAATGGTGATACCCTTGGTATGTGTTTTAAACACTAGTGTTTAAGACTAGGACTGCCATTTTCTTAACACAATTCCTTGTTATTTAATACACAGTTTGAAACCAAAATGGTTTAGAACTTTAAACAATACAAGAAATGAAAATAAGCAGCTGACACTAAGTTATAATTAACAACAGTGGTGAGGGATAGAAAATGGAAGCGCTAGTTTTAAACAGTATAGCATTTAAAACACATTCTAGGGGTATCATCCTACTGATTTTCAGCACAGCTGTGCAAGACAAAGAAATATACAAGTAGCACAGGTGGTCAAGAATGCTGATTTACAAGGTAAAGGACATTTGTCAAACATTAGTGACAGGAGGGGTCTGATATTCAGTGAAGCATAAAGCAGAGTGCAGAAGTTTGCACTCCACTATGGAATTGCCCAAGGGTCTGAGGATGCTGTATGCAGTCAGATAGTGCATGAGTGCTATCCAACTGAATATAGGGCCATGATGGTGCAGTGCTAAGTCAAGCAACACTGCAAGGGCATGGCTGTCAAAATGGGCCACAAGACTGAATAGCATAGGATTAATATCTGCAATTTTCAAAGGGACCCTTGCAAATGAGCCATTAGGCGTGCAAGGTGCTGAGAAGCCATTTACATGCCCATTATGGGCCCACTTGCATAGCTAGTGGAGTCAGGTTAGTGCAGTGCTGTCCCCACCTTTCCTGGTCCAAGAGGTAGGAGCTATCCCTGGCGGTAGTGGTCCTTCCTTTCTATTCACCAGCTCATGTTTAATAAGACTCTCCCTGGTGCTAGTAGTCCTCTCTCCCCTCCAATCACCAGCCTGTAGTTAACAACAACAAATCCTTGGTACTACTGGTCCCCTCCTTCAATTGTTTGCCCATATTTAATAAAAAATCCCTGGTGCTAGTAATCCCTCCCTCTGATTGCCAGCCCATATTTAATAAATTGCTCCATGGTGCTAGTGGTCCCCTCCCCAATCACCAGCCTGTAGTATAACTAAACCCCTTGCATTCAGTGATCCCCCTCCAGCACCAATCCACAGTACCTCCTATAGCACATCCTAGGCATCTAGTGGCCCTCACTGTAGCAGCAAGGATCCACCACCACAGTCACCTTACTCATGTACTCAGCACTGTGTGTGTACATACAACAACCAGTTCTTCAGACAAACCGGACTTATGGCAAAGATTTATAGTGAGTGGCCTCCTTCCTAACTGACTCTAGTGGATGCTGTCAGATGTTGCTTGCCTCTAACATGCAACACTTCTGCCCATACATTGCCCCCTCTCTCACCTGGCCTCACTCACATGGAGCTGCCTTTTAACTCCCCCCTCAAGCCTGGCATGCATAAGCAATATCTAACATTTTAAAATGTTACCTGTAATAAATTAAAGGACAATGACAAAAAAGCAGTTTTAACAACAGACATTTACAAAATGTGGCTTCATAGAGACCTAAAGGAAAAGGTTATTGTTTACACTGCTGCTAATGTACATCTATAATTCACATGCATGCAGTTTTGAAGCATTTCAAAAATATAAGCAACAGCTTTTCCTTCTCTAAAAACTCACCCTGTCTGCTCTCTAAATGGGCTGCCAAACATGCTATGCGATTGTGTTATTGGAGTAAGAAACATGGAGCTGCATTGCTGTGTATAGTGGTCGTGCTCACTTGTACTCTGTAATGTCCATTGTTTACCACAGTTTCACCCAATGCACCAGAATCATGACTTAAGATATGATATTTATCAATACATATGCCCCACTATGATTTGAGCCATTTTGTTAACTTTATGTGCAAAAGATGTGGTATGCTGTGAATGTCAATCTCTGTTCTCAATCAGTTACATAGTAAAGATAGCCCACTGGTCTGCATCTGGGTACACTGACACTCAACTGACAGCGCATGACATAACCACGAGGTAGGAACAGCGCAGTAGGTAAGAGTGAGAGGGTGCAAAACCACAAAAGGAAGTATGCATGGTAATGCACCCTCTCACCCTTCCCTGTGCAGGATAAGAATCCTGCTGGGGTAGGGGTCCACTGAGCAGCTGCCGTGGCTTGATGGGATGAGCCACTGGCAGCAAGGGAGACAAGCAGTGCTTTTGGGACCGGGTTTTGATTCCTGGTCCCAGATGCATAGAATTTTTCTTTTTTTCTAACTTTGTGCAATATTAAATGTTAACCCCCCCCCCCCTTGGAGTTAGGTATATTAGTTGTGGGGGGTTCGGGGATGCAACAAGAATTATACTATTTGTAATATATCATGCTGTATTGGCAGCATGGTATATTGCTACGGCATGTCTTGAGACTTTATGACCCCGTACCATATGATCCGGGAAGGTACAACTATCGCTGACATCTTTAATGCCTATTTTTTTGAATATTTTCCAACCAAGGGATACAACTTCTATGTGTATTATTGTAACTGGACATACCAGAAGAATACTAATACAGGAAAGAGATGTTAAGATTAAACTAGCAAAGTTGGATCCAAACAAATCCCTTGGCCTTGACCATGACTTCTTAGGAAACTGCCAGAAGAACTGGCCAGACCCTTGGCTAAAATCTTTTCATGTTCTATTTTGGAAAGTACAGCAATAACTGTATGGAGGGAAGCAAATGTTACTACTATCTTTAAAAAGGGTTCCAGAGGAGATCATATCAGAAAGGTTTTACTGAAGCTGAGTCCTGGTTCATCTTTCATAAGTTGATGCTTAACTGCAAAAAAACTAAGGTCATGCTCTTCCATGGTACCCACAGCAAGCACAAAGCCAAACAATTGGTAATTAAAAACAATGCAGATGTTATCCTTGATCAGACTCAATCTTTTAAATACCTAGGAGTTACTCTGGATAGTACGCTCTCCTACTCCAACCATGTTGAGAATGTTGACAAGGTAGTTAACATTCGCCTAGGCCTTCTACACAGGCATAAACACTGCCTTACTACCGAAGTCCTCAGATTAGCTATCCAAAGTTCAATTGTGTCTATTCTTGACTATGGTTTGGTCATTTATCGTTCCACCACAAACACAACCCTACGTTGGCTCACGACAGCGCTGAGTAAGGCATGCCGTCTACTAACTGGTGCAGCATATCGTAGTCACTTTTGTGACCTTTACGAACAAGCAAACTGGCTTCAACTCCAGGCTCACATTGAATATCAAGCCTGCCTTTTGGCTAAGAAGGCAGATCTTGGTCTTCTACCACCAGGTTCCCTACAGCTTTTCAGTCCCTTCCGGGGCACTCGGAGCACATGAAGTTCTGTGAACCAAACTTTTACTGTCCCTCACTGTTGAACCTTGCTCCAACAGTGATCCATTGCAGTTAGAGTTGTTAATTTATTTAATTCCCTTCCTCCTGAGATTGTGACGACTGCAACCTTGGGACCATTTAAGAGGAAGCTGCATCAATTCTTAGTTTCCAGAGCATCTTGTGACTGCTATACCTAATCTCTGCTGACAACTAAATGCACTGGGACCTTCCTCTTTTACCATTTGCCCCTGTATAACCCTATTTAAAAGACAAAGAACCTCTGTGCATAAACACTGAGGCAAGGGTTACCCCAAACCCTATGCTGCTGCTGCGCTATTTCACTCACAGCACTTGCTCCCTTATCCCTTTCCCATTCCTGCCCTCTTTTCATCCTACCTCATCCCCCCTTTCCTTACCCCTCCACTCCCACTTCCCCCCTCTCTCCTCTGTTTCCTTACCTTATTCTCTCCCTCTACCCCCCCACCCATTGGGTCTTTCCTGTTCAAGCTTCATTGTGGAATCTCCCTCCTTGCTCTTATTTTGCTCCTTCCATCCCCCAAGTCACCCTCTGTACTTTCTCTCCTTGTAAGCCCTTTCACCCCTCTTCAGACAAGGTCACTGGCTGCACTTGACACAATATTTATCTTGCCATATTGTACTTTTGTTTATGCAATTACTTTCCTCATGTTGTACTACTTACTGAAACCATTGTAACGTCCTATTCTTGTGACTTGATATGGAACCTCTGTAAAAGAGCCCTTGGCTCAAAGATCTTTCTGATTTGTTAAATAAAATTAAAAAAAAATATATAAACTACAGGCCAATAAGTCTGATGTCAGTTATAGGTAAAGTTATGAAATAATTCATAAAGGAAGACATGGATAAGCATTTGGTAAAGGTGGGTTTGGTCAATATTACACAACCTAGATTCAGGGCTAAAAGATCATGTCTGACCTCTTTACTTCAATTTGTTGAGCCTATATGTAAAACGTTGGATGCAGGACTTCATGTAGACATCCAGTATTTGGACTTTTCTAAGGCTTTTGACCTTGTACCTCATCAGACCCTAACAGAGTGACTCATTTAATTTAGCATTTGATCTCAATATTACTAGCTGGGTGAAATCTTGGTGGGAGGACATGAGGCAAAAAATATGCATTAGAGCTTTTACTCTGAGTGGAGTGATGTAACTAGTGGTGTCCCACAGGGGTCAGTATTGGGGCCTATCCTCTTTAATATATATATATTTCATCAATGCTGACTGTGTCAAATGCCTGGATCTGTAAATTCACAGACAATATTATAATGGGTGCAACTGTTGATAACAACCATGCAGTAGAACAATTTCAAAGTGAAATCTGAAGTCTAGAGATCTGGGCAAGGACACACAAGTTATTAAACCTCGACAAATGTGGGGTTATGTATTCTGGTAGCAGAAACAAAATGGCAAGATACAAATTAGATTGAAAAGAGCTACAGGAATCAGCCAGGGAAAAAGATCTCGGCATTATTGTTACAAATCAGTTGTTTTTTGACAAACACTGCAGGGAGGCAGTAAAAAGGGGTAATAGGATTCTGGGGCTTTACAATGCCGGTTCGACAACTATGTTGTTGACTGACATCACAGGAATAGATTTATGTAAATCGCAAGTTGGGGTCAACATAAATCCAGCAGGATACCCCGATACTGTTTCTATTGGGGGCTTTGCCCACCGAACCCCCCCATATGGGGGGCTCTGCCCCTACCCCCTGATCTTTAGGATTCCAACTCTGAGTCTGAGTTGATTCAAGGAGGGTGTGCAGGACCAGGAGACTGAGTGCCAGGGTCTCCAGAGGACCATTACAGTGAAATGTCGATATTGTCGGCATCGATGTGTTTACTGTAATGGTGTCACCGTATGGCTGGCATACCGGATGCTGGGATGTATCTCAAGTAACATCTGGAGAAGAGACAAGGAAGTTATAATTCCCCTGTACAAGGTGCTGGTGTGGCTTCACTTGGAGTATTATGTCCAGTTCTGGGTGCCGCAAACCAAAAGTAGTATAAGCTTACTGGAGAAAGTTCAGAGGATAGCTACTAAAATGGTCAAGGCAGTATCTCACAAGGCTTACAATGATAGACTGACAGAGCTAAATTTATACTCGCTTGAATGTAGGTGGTTCAGGGGAGATTTATGTCTCGTGTACAGCTCATTTCAAGAGAATGATCTCTGTCAATGTGTGGGGCTTGAGAGAAAAACAATAGAAAGAGACACAAGAGTTCAATACCAGCTGAAAGGAGAATTATTTAAAACAAGTACAAGGGGTGCATGGATTAACCAAAGGGTGGTGAACCCTTGGAACAACCTTCCTGTGGAAGTGTTCCAGACCACCTCTATGGATCCTTTAAAAAAGAACTAGATAAATTTATGGGTAATAAAACATCTACATTTATCCATTGAGAAATGATGAGTCAAATAGGCTTATGGCTAACAGACTCATATCATTTCTATGAATCCTAGAAGTCTTATGACAGCATGAATAAAACACTATTATGGAGTGACACACTTGGAACCATAAATTCATGAGTGTCCTCAGGCATGCTCAGTGTACTTTGTTGAGTAGTACAGTAAAATCTTGAAAATCCATAGGCACAATGAGCCTCAGTTGAAGGCAACAAACAAAAACAGTGTCTGATGTACATTGAGAACTGTTTTCCCCTCCTTGGATATTTTACTGTGAGTTTGTGACTGATCTTTAAAAGATGGGTGGGTGCTAAACTTTGAGGCCATAATTGTATGATTGACCTGATCGAGTGTGTATGCATGGGTGCTGGTGTAAATGAACTTCTGTAAGGCAGGTTACCTTGGTGTAGCACAGACGTATATCACAATGTATCCTAAACCTTGTGTAACTAAAAGCCAGCAAACTTCTGTCTGATTGGTAGTGTGTGTGTAACATGAAATAAAATGTTGTGAATAGATTACAATCATTGGCTTACTATATACTGTTAACTAAAATGGGGGGTAGGGCAATGTTTGTGTGGTAGGGCAGCACATCTTGTGGTTTCTGTTCATGGAGTGAGGGGGCACTTCCATCAACTCTTGAGTACAAGTTTAAAATTTATGGGTACACCTTGCACAAGATGACTCTAGTCTCAATAGAAACTCTAAGATTATTGTACTGATAATTGACTGCTTGGATTGATGCTGGTTATATGGGCATAGAGAGGATATAAGGTTCCATGGAATGTTTTAAAAGCACATACAAAATGTAATAAATAAAGAATAATTATGGTGAAGGGATATGCATTTATTTTAAGGTGGAACTCATCTTAATGATGTTGACAACCATATGTAACTGATTTCAACCAGAACTATTACAGCTAGGAGTGGAACTAAGTAAATAACTGTTTGTTTAACAACAATAACATATCAAAATGATCAGTGGATTACACATTTGTTTTTAAGTTCACTGTACCTGCATGCGCAGTGAACTTCTTGCGGAAGAGTGACTTTTGAGGAGTGTGACACTGTCTGTTCAATGCAGAGTGGTCTGCAAGTGGTTCAACAGTATCACACAAATCATCAGCCAGGCTGATCGTGACACTGTTTTGACTGAAATGGTGTCTACTTGAAAAGAAAAACCTGCACCATACATACTGCGGCTTTTTCCTTTCTGCTGCAGAACACTGCCCAGCAAACAGCTGTTTGCTGTCCTGAATCTGATCAGCCTAGCTGATGTCACTGCCACCACCAGGGTCATTTCCCACATCCTGTGGATGTCCTGCTCCTCCTTGTCCTGCAGTCCCCAAAATAGTTACAAAAGTATAGGTGCTGTCGCTCTCGACGGCATAAGATTGCCACACAGTTGCCTGCCTAGCTGCTCGCTGAGCGCTGTCACCAAGTCCTGGAAGCATGCCTGCTGGGAGGGAGAGACAGAGAGAGACAGAGTGAGACACTAGCAAGCAGAATGAGACAAAGAGAGAAAGAGCAACAGCAGCCCTAACATACATAGCAGCATTCATTTACTTTTTTGCTGTATTGTAACACTCTCTCTCTCTCTCTCTCTCTCTCTCTCTCTCTCGTGACACTGTGGACAGATGTCACCAGCTCCCACCCTAACACAGAGGGAAGAGCACAAATCTGGGAGAGACACAGTAACAGTGCTGAGGAGCATGCCCCTGTAACAGGCCTGAAGATCTCCAGTCCCTGTCGTGTAGTCACCACTGTGACAGACTCCCCTTCTCCACCATCGATGGTGCACATGTCTCTCTGTGCCCTGAAGGGGTGTATCTCTGGAACTGCCTTTTCTACAATTGATGTCCTTCCCTAGCCAACATCGAGGTGCCCAGTTCCCATGTTGACATTCACACTGACCCCTCAACCAGTGTGGGACACTGGGGAGCCCACTCCCAGTGTCCTCCAAAAATGTACAAATAGGTGCTGACAACAGGGTGCCCAATATCCATGCCAGCAGTAGCCCCTCCCTCCAACCAGTGTGGGACACTGGGGAGACCACTCCACGTGTCCCCAGTTGCCATAAACCCCCCCACTACTGTGGGATACTGGGGAGCCAACCCCCAGTGTCCCCAACATTTCCATACATTGTCTCTGTAAAAAAGAAACTTGTCTCCAGATGTGTTTTTTATTCATGTAAAAAAGAAAACAGTCCCTCATCATCTCCCCACCCCCCTTCCCAACCCTCCCATTGAGCACCCCCACCCCTATATGTACCACTGGAGGTCAAGCACTGTCATTATCTCTGGACTGGGACACGTCTGCAGTCTTCAAAGTCTAACTGCTAACTGAAGAATCAAGGTAAGTGCCATATAATGGCAGTTAGTGGGGGTTTGAACTTATGTTAATAAATCTGCCATTTTTTTGGTATTTTTGTACCAAATATTCAACATGTGGTTTCTGGGACCCCACCTCATGAACACTGGCACTGTCATCTCATTACTTGGTCATAAAAGGTGATTTAGCAGTCACTGTGCAGAATCAACTTTTGGGATCAAATAATGAAACAACAGTGCCACTGTTCATGAGGAGTGGTCCCAAAAAGCCCATACTGAAAATTTGGTGCAAAGATATGAGAAAATGCCCGAGTTATGCGCACTTGTTGACGTTTTCCTATTCACATGAGTAACTTTGCTAATTTTTAGTGTTTTCACTCCAAATTTTCAACATGCAAATTCTTTTCACACCACCTCATGAAAAGTACGGCTGTCATTTCTCACATCCTGCTCGAAATGTGTTTTTGCACCTGTGGCACAGAATGGCATGGTTGTTGCGCCAAATCTACTTTTGGGACTCAGTAAGGAAATGACAGTATGAGTGTTCATGAATCATGAGGTATGGTCTCAAAAAGCCCATGTTGAAAATTTGGTGTCAACATTTAGAAAAATGTCTGTGTTATGGGCATTCATTGCAATCTTGCGACGCACGCTCGTAATGGTGGAACATTTCAATATTTTCACCCTATATTTTCAACATAGTCTTCTTACTACCACACGTCATGTATGCCACAGCTGACATTTTTCAAATCCTGGCCAAAATGTTGTTTCACACCTGTGGGGTTCAATGGCATTGCACTTGCACATAATTATGTTTTGGTGGGGATTTGAAATTTTTCAATACTGGGTACATGTGTTGCGGTTATAAGAAGGTTATGTAGAACATTTGGGCTGAAAATTATTTAAGATGACACAGTTATGACTGTTTGTTTCAATTTTGCTACACCTGCTTGTAACCTTATGTGTGGAAGCGCAGGGGCAAGAGGCCCCTGCGTTTCCACAGCTACATACATATGAGCATCTGTGGAGGGATGCAAGTGCAAAAAGAAAGGAAATAAATTGCAAACAACTTCAATAATGCATCAATTAGGGTTAAAGCAACAAAACTAGGAAAATGTGGCATTAGGGTTACTAACTCTAACAAACCCACCCCAACCCTGCACAGACGAAGAGAAATCAGGGATGGCATTGGCATATTCAGCCCTAACGCTCACCCCATTTTCCTATGCTGTGCTAACCCAGCTTATTTTCTGATGGAATGTGGTGAGCTTTAGGGCTGAAGATGCCAATGCCACACACGATCCCTCTTTGTCTGTGTGGGGTGGAGGTGGGATGTTAGGGTTGGTAACCCTAATGCCTTAACTCATTACCTCCTGGAAACCCCTGTAGGTGAAGGCTAAATCTTCCCCTTTGTCTCCCACAATGACTTTAGTTGGCAGACAAAGACTTCCTTTGTGCCCTTGACTCTTCTCAGGTTGTCACCACTATTTCTCTGTTTTACTTGTGAACCAAATTGATTAGAATTGACTACATAGCACCATTTGAAAGGTAATTTTGTGCTGAACAACTTTGTCACTGATACTTTGTGTGTATCACATAAGCTTTAGGAGTTATTCACATTTGGTTATGGGATGGTGTATGTGGCTGACATTGTCCCTAAAGCCTCACCTAAGCAGCTTGAATAAAATGGGAAAAAAATACATGCTTTATATTAGAAAAATTGCTTTTTAGTACAAAATTATTTTTGTACCTACATCTAATGTATGGATGCTTAATTTAGTGTTAACGTGTTACATATTTTCCTGTAAAAAATGGTTTATGTTGACTTTTTTACTGCAAAAAAAAGTTATGCTATTTTGACTAATAGAGAAAATAAAAAGGAATTGCTTATAATTAATTGCATAGCACCGTTGGAAAGGTAATTTTGTGCTGAACAACTTTGCCACTCGTATTTTGTGTGTAGCACTTATAGTTCATGAGGTGTTCGCATTTGTTTGTAGCATTTTGATTATGGCTTGATTTTGCTTAGAAAGACCCATTGTAAACTGCAACACTTTCCCTTTGCTTGTCAATGGAAGGACTTCTGAGATGTTCACAGAGTCTGCCACCCCTAAGCTTGCTATCAAACATCTGGAAAGCAGCCTGAACTGTCAAGACAGGTTATTTACCCCCGGTAGACAATGATGTCTGGCATACCTCGTCCCTTAATTTATCTTTCTGCTTTGGAAAGTACCCTGTCTGCTGCCAACATAGGAAGAAATTGGACCGACCTCGACTTCAGGTCTGTGACACAGACCACACACACTGTCTCTTAACTATAGAATCCCTAGTAACTAGGACCCTCTTTCCTGATCGCCTATTGCTGTGCCCCTCCCCCTAGTAGACATCACTGACTGAGTAGCCTTTGAAGCCCTAGGTGCAACAGGTTCTACTCCCCTTGTTGGGGTATAATTTACCCTGCTTCAACCAGTGGGGAAAGTGGCTACCCACTGCAATTGCAGGCCTCTAATAGTAAGTAAGTAACATTTTTATTCATAAAAAGTATGAACAGGAATTACAACTCAACTGAACCATAAGATTTCTCTTCAATGAGGTATCTTAATGCTAAGATTACTGGTTACATAGTAATGCAGTATATCTCTCACAGTAAAATTCCCCACAAATAATGAAATAATAAAATAAGTGCATTGTAAGATTAGCATCCATAATGACATTGCACAACATACAGACTATGTCAGTTCATGTGACCCTCACAGCACAACAAGGCAGCAGTACATGTACCTGCTCAACAAACTACTTCTTTAAGTTTTTCAATCTGATGTCAGTAGTGGCCCCTTGTAATATAGTTGGTACTGAACTCCAAAATACAGTGCCCTTATATAAAAAAGAGGACCAACCACCTTCGGTCTGCAATCTGGGGCTTTAAATTCAAGTCTCAGAGCAGATCTCAAACCATCTTTAACTGGCCATATCTTTAAGATCTCTAGAATATACTGGGGATACCGTCCCTTCCAATCTTTGTACATAAAAGTTAACTAGTGCAGATTTCTTCTTTCATGTAATCTCAAAGGGAATGTCCAGGATTACTACGTGCACTTGATGTGGGCTTTTTTATTATCATAGCTCAGTACTGTGTCCTCACAAAAGTCTTTTTAGCTATTGCTCAAATGTTATAAAGTTTTCATATTATGAAGGGAAGGGATCATAAATACAGCCTAGCAGATGGCCGAATGATCCCTTCCACTTCCTGGACTGTCGGCCCAGCCCTCGTGCTCAGATATTTTGTGACATCTAAAAAAAGGAAAGGGGATATTGTTTAACCAGGAAAGGCACACTAAACAAATGCTTGTTTCCAGGTGTGACCTGGGAGCACAAGGAAGTTAAGTGTCACACAGTATGCAATTAGGGGATGTGGGATTCAAACCCAGGTCTCCAGGTTTGCAGCTCATAGCCTTAATCCACTGTGCTATACTGCCTCCATAACCATATCTAATCAGGCAGCCAGGGAGCATGCAGGGCACACCCCATTAAGGTCTATGGGGCCAATTTTGAAGAAAACTTTACATATTTTTAAGTAACGCTTGATATAAATGAAAGTCAGCATTTAACTAAGAGGACCCCTATTAGTTAAATGCTATCTTTCATTTATATCAAGCATTACATAAAAATACATAACTGTCTCTTCAAAATTACCCCCAAAGACTTTAATGGGGCATGCCCCCTTGCTCTCCAGGTTAAACGTCACAAAACGTCTGAGCACCGAGGCTGGGCTGACAGTCCAGGAGGTGGAAGGGATCAGCTGGCCATCTGTTCAGCCAAATTTATGATCCCTTCCCTTCATCATATGAAAACTTTATAATATTTGAGCAGTAGCAAACAAGACTTTCACAAGGACATAGTAATGGGCTATGATATTAAAAAGCCCATTTTATAATATTGGGTTTTCTTTGTAACCAATGTAGTTCTCTGTATAGGTCACAATGATGCATTCACCATGGGGCATCAAGGACAAAGTTAAGCCAGCATGTTGTATATTACATACAGTCTGCCAGCTCTGTCCCTGATGCCCTGGCATAGAGAATGTCCCCATAATCCAATACAGGAGTAATCATAAAACGAATAACTCTCAAATGAGTTGCAGGTGACATGCTATGTCTCATAACCCCACAAATACTGCCCAGCCTTCCTCCACCCTGCCCACCACTTTCCAAGCTCCATTTAGAGCCCTTTGAGGATGCTGAAGAAGAGAAACAGCAATAACCACCCACAAATCCCTCACCAACCTACACCACAGCTGGCATAGTTCAGCTCAGCATAGTGGGGATATGTAATTCCCATAGTATACATTATGGTGTAATTATATTTCAGAAGTGTATGTGTTGCAGTAACTTTATCTTCATTTGACATGAGGCACTTTTGTTTAAAGAAACTTAGACAATGACAGCAGAAAAAGGCCAAAGGCCCATACAGTCTGCTCGTAATACCCTATCAAACCCTGTGACCTGTTCTCTAGCCTTCACTCCCCCATCCCATGCTCTCTTCCCTACAATTAGGACCATAAACAACCACTAGCCCCTTCACAGTGCCCCAGGCATGTTTGGATCTATTTATGGTTTTGGCCCCATCACAGCAGCTGGCAGACTGTCCCATGGCTCAGCCATCCTTTCTGTAAAATAAAATGTCCTCGTATTATATAGGTTTTAGTTATAGTGAAATAATCCATGGTGTGTGGTGTCAAAATACCTTGGGCTATAATACAATACCTTGCCCTCATGTATCCCATCTGCTTTGTCTCACCATACCCACCTCCTCTGAGTAGCCCCACCTATACCGCAATTTCCTTGCTGGAGCAGGGTTGATACTGCATGGTTGCCTGTAATGTTAAACTGCTCTCAATAACTGTTTATGCAGAAATGGGCAAGCAGCATTTTTACCCCAAGATTACAAGTGCTCTGCTATCTCAGTGCTCCCAAGATTCCTCAGGCATGTGATTGGGATTAGAGCAAGTTCTGCAAACTCCAGTCTACAGCATAGCAGCCCAGCAGAATGCTGATAGCAGCACTGGACTGGGACAATATTGATGGTTTATAGCATTCTATTTGTGCAGTTATTATAAAAGTAATATTACCATGAACATGAAGCATCACTTATCACAGGCCCTGTTCAGCAGCAGCCACCAGCTAAATACATGACCTCCCTTCTCTATGGCTTGCTGCATGCTGGCAGACAGAGTCACAGCTGTATCCCATAACATTATGGTGCACAGTTATGATTTTGTTTGTCTTGTCTCCATTTGTGTGAATGCACTCATGCCTGGTATGGTGTAGTTTCAGTAAAAGGCCCTTCTTAATGTCAATACAATTAAACGTTTTCACTAGGGGTAATGTTTCTAAAAGAGGCGGGCTGCCAAACCATGTTAAGAATGAAGCTCATTTATAGCTTGCATGTCATTGTGTGTTGGCAGACCTGTTTGTAAGACTAGCTTCAGTCTTCTGAGATTTTCCTCTTTCCTGATTTTCATCCTATTCTTTTAATTATTATTGTTGCTCCTTTGCCTATTCTCAAGTGCTTGTTTACTCACACATGTTCAAGTTCTGTGCTGTAGCCCTCATCTTATTTATTTACTTGTTTATTTTTGGTAACTGGGTAGGCCCACTGGAATCAGAGGTCCCTTGTTCAGGGACAACCCAGAATTAGTTACATGTAGGTAGACCAGATATCATAACAAGTGGTACAGAAGGAGAATCCAGTTGAAAGGTAAATTCATAACAGCGACAATCAATAAACAGTTGTATCAGGACAATTATACAAGCGTAAGATATTCAACAAAGGGACAATTGACACAATGGTTTCAAACTAACATTGGAGTAAAGCAGGGATGTACTCTTTCACCATTGTTATTTCATTTATATTTTCAAACAATATTAAGTAAATTATATGATCCAGACTTTCATTTGACTAGAATAGGGAAGAAGCATTGTGCTTATTTGGCATTTGAAGATTATGTAGCTTTATTATCAACAAGCTTCATAGGCATAAACAGGATGTTAATTAAATTTGTTGGAGAATGTAAGAAGGCAGATTTATTATTAAATTATGAGAAAACAAAAGTACTGGTCTTCGGAGGGAATAAAAAAGAATACCAATATAAAATAGATTGATATGGATTGGAAATGGTAAAATAATTTTGTTATTTAGGAATAGTTTTCACTCAGGATGGATTATGGAATAAGCATATAAAAGAAACTTATAGTAAAGTAAATAGATTTATGGCAGTAACGAATAGATTTGCATATAAACATGGGGGGCAGTCAATAAAAGGAAACTTGAGGGTTTTAAATGCAAAAGTTAAAGCTCAAATACTTTATGGGGCAGAAATTTGTGGATTTGGTGATTTTTCCAAATTAGAATGTGTTTTGAATAAATTTTATAAAAAAAATGTTGGGTCTTCTTATTGGGACGCCTTCAGCAATGGTTAGGGCAGAACTGGGCCAATACCAATTGGGATGGGAAATAAAAACAAGACAAATGACCTATTGGTTAAAGGTGTATAACATGAGTAATAAAACGTTTCCTAGATTATGTATGGTGGAGTCAATGGAGTATAGCAAATATTATAGGTTATTTCCAAGTATGGAAATAGTAGAGAAAATATTAAAACCAATGGGGCTGCTAGAGACTATTACAGAAAGTATGATTTGTCCAGCAGATATAATTAAATTAAGAATTAAAGATAGGGTTAGAGATTATTATACCCAATTGGATTCGGCACTGTGTAAACAATATAAAGTGAATGAGTGGATGGTTAAAAATAAGAGGTCACATGAGTTAGAATTTTACTTGAGAGCTAAGATCAATCCTGAGTTTAGGAAATTATTAACCCAAGCAAGATTCAAGAGTATTACAACAAATTTGAAATTAAATTTATATAGTAAAGAGAAAATAATGGGGGGATATACTATGTAAATGTGGAACAGATAAATATACACTTAGACATTTATTAATAATATGCCCTCTATATGAGAAAGATAGAAGGAAAGTTTGGGAGGAGATTTTGAGAACACTTGAGTTAAATCCAGAAATGATATTGAATTTCTTGTTAAAATCTCATAACCTGAAAATATTACTCCCTGTGGCCTCCTTTTTAAAAATAATTGAGCAGAAAAAATTGCATGTGAGGAATGTTTTAACTTAAGGAGTAGGTTAAGCTATTTATAATTTGTCCAATATGTCAATATTTAAAAAATATTTAAAAATGTGGATATTACTAAGAAGAAGAATGTAAAATTGAGGACTAATGTTATATGATGGACGTTTCAACATGGAAATTATAAAAAGGTGTATTTGATTGAATTTTAATCATGTGTTTTAATTGTAATGACTTGAATAAGTCGATCAATAAAATTACTACTAATAAACAGTTGTTAGTTACAGCAGATTATATTCATACAGTGGAGACAAGCAGGTCTGAGCTCATCTAAATTGATGTTTCCTGTGTAGGTTAACATTCCTTTAGTAAATGTTGCTTTGACAGATTTATCTATCCAAAATATCATTTTGGCATCATCAGAGAAAGAACTGACAATGTGTTTGCTACTTTAGGTGTTCAGAACATGAATTATAGAGCTTCAAGTCATTTCAAAATAAAAGGCTGCCAGCTCCATGGCCCCAAGTGGTGAGGCACCTACTCAGCATGCTGGTGACCTGGGTTTGAGTTCTGAACCTGAGACGCCATGAATGAAGGCCAGCAGGGAGGATGATTGAGCATCTGTGTGGATGCTGTCCTCCTGGGGGAGGGCATTGCTGAGCACCAGTCAGAGAGTGACACCTAGTGCTGTGTGAAGTCTTAGCTGGCATGAGTGACCACACATCAGTTTGCTCCACCTCCAGTGTGTCATCACTGTGCATACCTCTGGGGAGAGGCCAGAAAAATTGTAAATAGCACCCATCCTGGCCAATTGGAAGTGGCCGCCATGTTCCCCAGGATCACCGTCACTGCTCACCCAGCCCTTCATGCCTCGGTGGACCCCAGGAACTGTCACTCCCTTCCTCTTGGGCAGGATGTAGGGATAGCTTGGGAGCCAGGTTGAAGTGGTTGACAGTGGAGGGTGAGACTGCTTGGCAGAATGGAATGCTGTGCAGACCAAAAGAACTGGCAATTCAGGGGTGTAGGGAAGGAGCAAAAAGAAAAAAAAAGTATAAGAAGTTAGTGATTTTTTTGGGTTCCCTGGTATTTCCAGAGATCAGATGTTCAGCCTACCATGCCATAAGCTGTTGAAAAGACTGCTTAGTGAATTGAGGGTGAAGCATACCTTGCGTGGCCATTAGGAATCCAATGGCTCCAAATGAAATGGCCTATGATCAAAGTGGTGTGAACCAGGGAAGTGGCCCACCCCTTGTTAGGTCAATGGATCCAACAAAAAGATTCACATTTGCATTTGGGCGCACACCCAATTGTGTGCTGGTGAAGGTATTTAATAAATTATGTAATACATTTTGCATTAAGATTTCCAGCACTCGTGTTTTGAGTGCAAGTCACAGGGATCCCCGATGGAGCAGAAAATACCTGTGAAATCCTGGGAGTTCAGCTCTTTCCTCTTTTCTTGTGATTTGTGGAGCCTAAATAAAAGATTAAATTCATTTATTATGTCCAGGCACTTTATTTCTCTGCAAATGTACTTCAACCTGTTTGTCTATGACAAGAAATATCCCTGGAAAATTTCTTACTGAATTTTGATGTTTGGGATGATGCTCTGGCCTTGACCAAAACTTAAGTTTTGGATGGTTCCCCACATACTCCACTGTGATCCTGAAGATGTGCTCATGTCCAGTCTTGCCAGCCTCCTTAGAACACCTTGTGCCTGATTTTAAAACAATTGGGACTAGTGCAAGGGGTTTGGTGAAGGATACATGGAGCGAAAGGCAACTTGCACTATACCTTGTGCTAGTACCAATTATAAAATGTGCCCTGAACCACTGGGGGACTACCTGCAACAACCAGGCTTGTACCATCCTTGTGACAGGCACACCAGTGTGCCATGGCAGAAGGGGGGCTAGCATTGAGACAGCATTGCAATTTCCTCTAAACTGGAATTTTGCAAGCCCTCCCAATGGGCTTATGGACCCTGCTGTTATACCAGTCTGGAGCTGGTCTAACCCACTGTGTACCACTCCTGGAGCCATTGCTTAGTGGGTAGTGATCCTGTGCCCCCCCCTGGGGAATGTGCTGTCAGAGTCCCCGACACCTACCAGACCACTGCTGGAGAGGTCAATGGTCCATTGCAGGCACAAGCCCATGAACCCTCACCCCCCCATGGTGGTACTGGTACATTTGACCCCTCATGGACCTGCACTGCAGGCAACAGTTGTGCATTTGCCCCTTTGAGGTAGTGGCCACCCCCTCCCCACATCCTTATCACAGTCATCTTCCACACAAGCCAGTGCATGCCCAGGACAAAGTACCAGCCACCAGGCCAGTGGGTCACCATTACTGGCTGTTGCAAGCCTGTCCAATGGCTTATGGCATTCCTCCCATGTGCTGATTCTTTGGCACAGCTGTTGGCTTGCAGAAAAACTGGGAACTTAGGCACTGGGTCCCTCTTTCTGTAAAATCAGCCACAGGGTCACTGATGCACCCATGTTTGACACAGCCGTGGATCACCACACCATACGCTGATCTAATGACACCTTTTAAAACTGAGTGCCTTGTAATTGTTTTGGTCCAGTATCCTACTCTCCGCAACCATGATCATGTTTCATAAGCATGGTAATGGTCTTTATTTGTTGTGATCTCACTCTAGTAGCTTGTTTTTATTACTGTTAGGATGTATTTATAATACCCTTACAGTTTCTTTTTTCACTTTGTGTATTTTATCTTGTACATAGCTATTTCTGCTGGACTGTGTTGACCTGTCCTGTTGATTGCTGCAGTCCACCCTAGGACTTACATGAAAAGGGGATAATGCATCTTATGGTGTTATTCCAGTTGGAATAATTTGAAATAAATAAATACATAAATAAAGCTGATAAGAATGGGTTGGATTGTGTAAATATTTTAGCATACAAGGATCCAAGAGTATGCAGTATTATAACATGCCTTTTTGTGGTCTACCTGTGTTTGTTAAGGTTGCATCTTTTCTTTGACATCTCATTGATGGTTCTATTTGCCATAAGCTGATCTTCAGTAGAATATAATTTCCTGCTATTGCCATTTTGTTTTATTGCCATGAGAGGTTGCTGGAGTCTAAGGGACTATAGATTCTGTTTGCATCTGTTCCAGTGCCTATATGTTGTGGGCAATCAGGTTGTTGGGAAATAGTTCTTGTGAATATTAGTAAGGTTGTACTTGGTGAGGAGATATGTGCTGTATGTTGTTAGCCAGGTGAGTCAGTATTAGCCCAGATCATTTACATAGTTGTTTTTATAGTTAGCTAAGAAGTACAGGGTTATAGTAACTTTGAGCCAGATGTTGGGTGTGCAGTATCATGTTGGGGCCTTCTTTATCTTTATGTCAAGCTCCTTATATGTTACTTGTTTCTATCCTGATTGTAATCCTTCTAAATTTGGGGGTTTGATTACTCATCAAGTTGTGAAGTGGAGCATAGCTTCAGTACACATGGGAGTTTTCTCTCTCTTCTCTATGTAAGTTTATCACTCTTTCATTTTCCAGTGAAAGGGATAGGTAATAAAATTATGTCTGATATTTTAAATCCATGCATATGCTTTCATTTTACTATAAGATGAGCTTTTAATCTATATTTTAGTGCAATAAATAAAATAATAGTGTTGCTCATCGTTAGGAATTGTTTCCATTATATCATAATCAACTGTAAGTCTGCATATCCCTTCATGGCAACTGTACCTACCAAGAATGCTAGGGAAGTTCTTTCAATGTCAAACACTAAGGGTTATTATGACCTCATGAACATAATGCAAAAGCAGATGAAATATACAGAATATGCAATTATTAGTTTCATGTGTGTCCTTAGAAACAATGGTGAGAAAATAAACTAAAAAATGTGTCAAATAAAAACTGATTTTTTTTCTATATAATATATTTCTTTAGCATTTCTCTGTAGCACCACATGCTCACTAAATATGACTTGTTTAAAATATGTTTTTGCTCTCTATGCATTGCACTCATGAGGCACTGGATGGGGATGAATACTAAATACTCCTAGGTTCCCTGTCCCACCAAACTTTATACCAAAATTAATCCTTTGTGATTTGGGTAGTGAAAGTATGAGTGTAAAAGACTTATTCATAAAACCTGAAAAGCTTTTATACACAGAAATAAATCTGCCATATAGCATCATTATTTTAGCAAGCTACAGTGAAAAAAGAGAGCCCCTAGTGAACTCAGAATTACAAAAAAAAGCCTTCCCTTGGGTAACCTTCAAAACTAGGTATTGCTTATAATTGCTGCTGTCTGCTACTGTAAACATTTGCACTATGAATTTATATTTTTATAATGGTTTGTGCAGTACATTTCATAATACGTGTTCTTTTACTGTATATATTGGGTCCTTTTTCATCAGTCATCAACTTGATATAAGTTGTTGTTACAGTTTTGCTGTGTTTGCATCCCATACTTTCACAGTGCTTGTTAGTCTCCTCCTGTGAGCATTGATTTCCTCCTTGTGCTCAGCATTCACTGTCCCACTCAATCACAAATACATAACAGAACTGAGTGGGATCTGCTCCACAGACCTCAAATGTAAACTGCCCAATGCAGTGAAGTAATAAAGCTATTTTATTCACAAAAATGCTTATAGACATACATATAACATCAGCATTTTGCCATCATATACCCCAACCACTTCTTCAGGATGATACAGAGATATGCCTGTTCATAAAATGAGGTACAATAGTATACTTTTGAAATATGCATATTCTGTAATACACATTTCTTATCTGTTCTACTGGAATTAATACAAAACAAGTCTGTAATCACTTAAATTCATTCTACAGTTGAAATCCAAGAGCAAAAGGACAGGTATTTTCAATGTTATGCTTATTTTTCAAACTGTCTTTTATGAAATTCAAAAGTCTTTATGTACTTTTATCAAAACAGGTAAAAATCACTGAATGTAAAGCTAATTATTGAAAGTACCATCTTATGCAATGAAGTACATTCTAAAGTACTTTAGCACATATGTATATTTAAGGTACAGAGCATTTGAAAGCACTCACACATCTATATTATCACTTCTGCATTTCTTGTATATATAAACAATTCTTTCTTGTTAAGCTGTAATTCTCCCCTAACTTTTAGAATGGTTTCTCATTTGCATTGAAAAGCATAAGATTTTCTCTATGGCTCAAACTCTACCTGCCTCACTAGTATAGATGACTTTCTTGGGTGGGTGATTTCAATCTTTTTCTGGAATTTTTATTTCGGGCTTCAATTCTGAAATTCCAAGTTACAAAAAAAAATGCCTGCATCAATATAAAGAATAGAGGTACATCCCTGAAAAACAAACAAACAAACAACAAAAAAGATATTGAACATTTGACATTGTAACTGGTCTTATATTAAGAAACCTTTCAGCACTGGACATCTGATGTTTGTCCCAAACAGATTCATGCCTTAGATGTAAGCAATAAAATCTGCCAAGATCTTTAGATAGTGGGAGCCTCATCCACGTTACCTTCAGAGGGGCTGTGTTTGTCCCATACAGTCTACGGTCAAGAATTCAAGGGGATTAGTCAAAGTTGGTGAACATACAGAGATGAGACACTAGGTGGAGTGGTGAAGATAACCTTGGAAGGTAGGTCAGATCTACAGACCTGAGTGGCTTGAACCAGGGGAGTACTGAGACAGTAGATCTAATGAATGCAGAAGCCCATCCTGTTTTCACTCTAGGCATCAGGAGAGTGTCAGCTTTTAAGGTGCTGTGGAGATTGGAGAAGAGGATTATGGATTGATAACAGTAGTTTGAGATGAAGGCGTAAGGGTATAAGGGGCAATAACTATAGCTCCAATCAAGCAGACTTGATAGACCATAGAGCCTTCTTCTGCTAGTACATTTCTGTGTCTCTGTGTTGAGTTGGGTGGACTCAGAAATACAATTGTGTGTTATTGAGGGACTGAATTTTTTGGTGTTTCTGGGTGAGGGGCAATAAGTGTTGAGGTCATGAACTAGAAACTCAGCAGAAGAGGAAAAGAAGGCTATGTGGTAAATAATGAAGTGGGGCTTCTAGCAGGATGGCAATAGACACCAACAATGAATACTGAGATGGAGGAAGTGAAAGAGTGTTTATACAGAGGGGAGTTCATTTTAAGAGAGTGAAGGAATGAAATATGATCAAAAACTGAGATTGACATTGACAGCCATGCTGCCCCAGTGCCTACCATGATTCTGTTTATGGACAGCAAGTCTTGTGATAAAGAGTCAGCATTAGCACTTCTAGCTTAGAGACAGGAGTAAGTGTTTTGTGGTTACAAGGGTCATAAACACCAGGGAGGATTTCATATAACTTTTTAAACATTTTAATCTGGGAGAATTCTGAGGTAGTATATTAAAACTTGTTATACTGTTTTCTGTGTAAGAGTGTGCTATGTAAGTGCACCGGACATCCAAACAAGCAAACTGAGCCATGTCCTGAGACCCCAGTGCTAAGAGAGGTCCCGGGACAAGACTGTTACTATTAGAGTGCTTTGGGAAGCTACTTTAGTATCCCAGTGGTGTATGTTCTGCTTTCTTTAAAGGAGAACACCTCCATAGTCTGCCGTTTGTGGGCATAGTTATCTGAGCTACCTTGGTGACTGTGATGTCAGCAACTACACCACTATAAAGCTCTACTTTCTGTTAATGGAGGTGAGTGTGGTGTGAAGGCATTGCAGGAGAGGCCAGCAGTGTCTACCAGCATGAGACAGGGAAAGGGGAAAAGTGGGTCAGAAATCCTAACAGATTAAAATAATATAAGGTCTTAAAATCTTGATACCAAGGGTTTTATTTCAAAAACGTAATACATATGTTTGTAAAAAGTCTATTTGCGAATAATATTTATTTACCCCTAAGCAATTCAAGTTAACCCTATATATATCTTAAGTATTTTTTGTTATAATCTATTCATTTCCACCAGCCTCCTATATAAGTTCTGGCAAAATGACTAGAAAGGCTGAACTATTAAACTGAAAAATACCAGCTCATGTGATGTGCTTGTGAGCAGTTCCGGTGGGTATGACAGGTTCAAGGGCCTGACTCTGTAAGTTCAAGGGCCTGGATCTGTAAATCCCTTAGATTGTATTTGTTGATTGTTTTTGTGTGCCTTACTGGCCTTTCTGTAATCATGTCCAATCAGTCATTTGTTTTCACTTTGTGTGCCTCAGCCATAGGTGCTTGCTCGTGAACTCTATATCAGTCACAAAAAGAAAATTCTAATTTTCTCCTTCTACAGCCTCCTTATAAGTCAGTTATGGCAGACATTATTAAAACCTTGGATGGAGATTGGGGCCTGACATGCAGCAAACATACTATGTATCTGTTGCTTGATAATGGCCATGTCCAGGAACCATTTATATGCAGTAAATGCTTACTTATAAAGAAATTAGAGCAGGAAATGAGTACCTTCAGGATCAACTTAAACTCTGTTGAAAACAACCAAAAAGAAATGTTTCAGAAAATTCTGTCAATTAATGGTGCAAACATAGCAAATTCAAACCACACAAACCACACTACACCTAGACATTTAACTTTTGGGTTAGCTGTGCCCCCTGCCCATCAATATATCTATTACACCCACATGCCCTTCCACAAACAAAAAAAGGAATAGAGAACATGAACCCACTGAGGAATCTCTCGATGAAATGGGACTGGACCACAGATGAAACTTGGCATAGACCAAAAAAGGTCTGTAGAGCTATGGACTTTGAGTTGCCCTTAAAGCAATCACTTTTCCTTTCTGGGTAATAAAATGACCTCTGATGCTAGTGGGAGTCCTAGTCCTAGTTCATGTCAGATAGAAATGGAAATCAAAGATGTAGACATAGTAAACAACCAAGAGCTAAGTGACAATAATCCTGCATCCTCTATTTTAACACCCAAGGATCAGTTGGCAGTAGATCAATCTGTTGAGGTTATTAGTCACATCACAACTCCTGACCCCTTCCTCCCTTTAAATACTTAGAGCAGTTTGCAGTCAGGATAAGATAAACAGAATCTGCAGCATCTTCAGAGGTGCATACATCACAGATATTACCAGCATGCTGGACAATATCTTATATGATTCTAGTGTGAATCCTTTGATGATAGTTCATGCTGGCACTAATAATATCAATAAACAAGTCTTGAAAGTAACAAGAATGATTATATTGACTTCAGTAATAAACCTAAAGCTAAAGGATGGTCTATTTGCATATCTGAGATTTTGCCTGTTCCAAGAGCTGGCTATGCTAAAATCAGGAAAATTGAGGATATCAATGAATGGTTATGCAAATGGACACTCCATAATGGCTACTCTTACTTGACTCACTGGGAGGTTTTTGAAAATAACAATCTCTACTGTTGGGATGGGCTCCTTGTTTTGGGAAAACAAATCCACTCATACATTGCCAAAAATGTAAACTAATAACTGTGGGGGACTCATTTTTTTCCCTACTCCTAGTAACATACATAAGCAACATGTAATTAATAATGCTGGATGCAATATATTGGTCACTATTGCAGGACGTCTGAATCACTCCAAAGTCTCAGAATCTGAAGCCATAATGCTCAGAGATGAAATAGTTGTAGCTGCAGTTACAGAAACATGGTTGGGCAACTTAAATGAATGGCAAAGAGGAATTTCAGGATATAAGCTTTTCTATACTAACAGAAATGATAGATGGGGTGGCGGGGTCTGCCTTTACATTGCAAATAATATTAAGTGCCACCAACTATCTCCTTTAAATCCATTAGGTGATCAAATAGAAAGCATTTGGGTACAAATTCATCCTAAAATCAACACAGCAAAGTTAATACTGTTAACTGGTTATAGGCCACCAAATTCATCACCAGACTACAATAAAGTCCTTATAAATTATATTATTCAAGCTACTGACATAGGGGAATGTATAGTATTAGGAGACTTCAGTTTCTCAGGACTAAATTGGGAATTAGTAATTGGCTCCAACTCTAGTGAAATTGCATTTGCAGATGCAATAGCCTCAGTAGAACTAGTACAACTGATCCAAAAAAGGGCTGAAAATATCTTGGACTTAATTCTTACTAATGTTCAACATTAACTGTCTGAGATAATGATTAGCTGCCCATTAGAAGGGAGTGACCATAATATAATTAATTTTGCCTTCAATTTAACTTTAGCAGAGACTAAGTGCCTGGCAACTATTAATAACAGGATCAGTATGACTTCCCAACTTGAATTTGCCCATCAATTTTTTTTCCCCAATGGCAATTTTCCATCTTGGTCGATTGACTGACAATTTAATGACTGACTACAAAAAGACTGACAATTAACCTGCTGTCAGCAAAACGCATGACAGAAATAACCAGAGGATGGGTCAACTAAAGAAATGAATGACAGACTCAACCTTGAAATAACTGAGATGTCAGATAATACTGAAGTAATAATACTGGGAGAGTTTAATTACTGTGGCATTAACTGGGAATTATATACAGAGAAAACAGCTTTAAAACAGACTTTATCAATACAGTGACCAGTGTTGGACTATCACAGGTAGTAACTCAGCCTACCAGAATGAACAATACACTGGATCTAATTTTGACAAATAATAGTGACCTTGTGTATGGAATTGACACAAACTGTCCTCTAGGGGCAGTGATCATACAGTGGTAAAGTGCAAACTCAGCATCAAAGTTTATAGTAACAAGAGTCCTCAACTCATAAAAAATTATAATGCAAAGGACTTTGTGGCTATAAATAACCATCTCAACAGCATAGATTAGGACTTGAACAATAATCACATACAGACAGAGGAAGCTTGGAATTTCCTGAAAAATACAATCATATCTATAGAAAGAGAAATAGTACCTGTATTTCCTAAACACAATAAAAAAGGTAGACTTCCATTATGGTTAACAAATCAGGTGAAAAGGCAAATAAGGGCAAAAGAAAGAGCATATGCTAAGCTAAGGAAAAGTAACTGCAGAAAATTATTCCCTATATACAGTAGGAAAGAGGTAAAAAAGTTTAATCAGGAATGAAAAGTATGAAACAGAATTCAAAACAGCACATACCAAGGACAATAATAAGTAATTTCATGCATATGTTAATGGTAAAAAAAAATCCACACAGAACACTACCTCATTTATTACTGGGAACACCAGTACAACTGATAAAGAAATTATAGCTGAAGAATTTAATAATTACTTCTGTAATGTGTTCAACAGTAGAGTGGACATAATAAATAACTACAGTGGAGCTCACCAGGTTGAAGAGCAGTGTCACAGGTTAACTGCATGACAAAAGGGATTAACTCTCATTGAAATTGCATTGTTTGCTGCAGTAACTCTACTGCAGAATTCTGCAGTGCTGTGCTTCATCCTGGTGGGCTTCACTGTATGTATCCACTTTACCTATCACACCTATAAGTACAGAAGAATGCAGAAAAGCAATTAATAAACTAAGAACAAAAACATCAGGAGGACCAGATAACATAAGTCCCAGATTCATATTAGAGACAATGTATACCTTAGTAGTACCCATTACTAAGATATTCAATGAATCCTTAATGTCAGGAGAGGTACCTAAATATTGGAGAACATCAGCCGTAGTACTGATATACAAAAAAGGGGCAAAAACATAATGTACAAAATTACAGCCCTATCAGCCTAACCTCAGTTATAAGTAACATTATGCAACAAGTAATAAAGGGAAGAATAGAGAATGAATTATCAAATATAGGTTTCCAAGATATCTACCAACATGGTTTCACCAAAGGGCACTCTTGTGTCATGAATTTAATCTCTTTCTATAACACAATAGGGGGAGGTTTTGACAACAACAAGTCTGTGGAAGTGTTATTGCTTGACTCTGACAAATCATTTGATAAAGTCCCCCATAAGGAGTTAATAGAAACACTAAATAGTTTAGGCTTGAGTATACCTACTATCAGATGGATAGATTGGTGGTTATCTTGGAGAACCCAGAGTGTTAGAATGGGACATCATCTATCCATCTGTAAATCATTCACCAGCGGGGTACCACAGAGGTCTGCCCTGGACCCTACACTGTTAAATCTCTTCATCAGTGATTTTAACAGTGACATTGTTAATCGTATAGCTAAATTTGCTGATCACACTAAATTGGGAGGTGAGGTAGATACCATTCACAAACACCACCAAATGAAAAATGACTTGCAAAAAATTGAGAAATGGTCGATTGATAACAAATTGTTTCTAAATCAGAACAAATGTGTTGTTCTACACATGGGTAATAATAATCTGAGAATTACATATACATTAAATAACATGAAGTTGAAAGTGGTTACCAAAGAATGAGACCTGGGAATTATCATAAATAACACATTGACCCCCATAAGCCACTGTAATAAAATAACAAATACTTCCAACATACTACTTAACTGTATTAAGAGATCTTTCGTAAACAAAACAGAACAATGTATCATCCCTCTATATAGAATGTATGTGTGGCCACACCTGTACTGCTGTGAACTCTTTTGGAATCCACATTTAAAGAAGGACATAAATCAAATAGAAAGGGTACAACACAGGGCAACCAAAATGACATCTAAATTAAAAGATCTACCATATGAAGATAGACTAAAAAGAACAGGATAAGTTTCCCTTGAGGAAAGTAGAACCGGGGTGATCTACTTCAACTTTACAGAATCCTACAAAATCCAACCCTTATGGCTCAATGTAACCTTGAATTCATGCATAGGGATGTCAATTTAAGAAGTCATAGCAAGCAAATAGTAATCCCTAAAACTAATACGAGGAGAGGAGAGGAGATAACTACTTCACTATCTGGGCAGCTAGATTATGGAATAACCTTGCACATGGTGTTGTAGAGGCAAGTGACTTTTCCATGTTTAAAAAGTGATTGGATGCCTATCTATGTTGGACAATGAGACAAACATAATACTCCCACTGAGCAGTCGGAGATAGTCTCGATGGGCTTATGCCTTCTTGTGTCTAAATAAACCTAGTACTAACACATGGGCTCTTGGATGGCTGCAGTTATGGACGGAGCAGCTATTGATACACAGGGACTGCAGTAACCTAAAAAATTAATTCAGAAGGTACTTAATGCCTGTTGAAACTGGGGGAATGCACAGACAACCGGGGCACTCGGATGGCTGCAGATGATATAAATAAACATAAAAAGTGCACTTACCATCTCCGCCATC
The DNA here is from genome assembly GCA_016271365.2 of Neoceratodus forsteri. Classification (NCBI taxonomy): domain Eukaryota; kingdom Metazoa; phylum Chordata; order Ceratodontiformes; family Ceratodontidae; genus Neoceratodus; species Neoceratodus forsteri. Next base: position 383,955,771 of record JADMNL010000024.1, on the reverse strand, counting down.
TCCACCATATCCACCTAGTTCATCATGCACTTCCAGGCAGATGCACACACCCCTCCTCCATATCCAAAGGTCAAAGGTTCCCTTTGCAAAACTTCAATGTTCCCTTTGCAAAAAGTTCAAAGTTCCCCAAAGCAAAAGTTCAAAGTTTAAAATCCACCATGGTAGCAGATAGTGTAAGCCAGAGAGGACGGGGGTAGGGGGGAAGAAAAAAATGAATACTAAAGTGTTTGTTTCCTCTTCTTTCTAGAAAACACACCCCTCCCTTTTTTCTCCATCTCCCTATCTTTTTTCTTCCCCCTCCAGTCCTCTCTGGCTTACACTATCTTTAGCCCAGGTTTTTACTGTTGATATTAGTCATTAACATTGAAACCATATTTTATTTCTGCACCAGTTCTTTTATATTTTTTTTAACCTTTTTCACTCCAGTCATGGCTTGTGGGACCTTCTCTCAGGCATCCAGTCTTTTATCCTGCCTGCCTGTGGATTCCTCAGTCTGTGCCTCCTCCCCCCCCTGCAGCCAGCACCCCCTGTTTCACCCACCTGGGGAAGGTAGCTCTTCACCTCTTTGGGCTCTCTTACTAGTCAGACTCCAGCTGCAGGTGGGCCCAGAGGGAGGAACTAGAAGGCCAGTCGAGGAGAACTCAGCAGAGGGCATGGGGGACAGGTGCCATCACCTGTCCCACGAGCCGGTCTTTTTCCTTGTTCTGCACTGGTTCCCCTCCCCTGTGTGGGCACGCCCTGATGCTCTGGCACACAACAACCCTGCCAGTGCCAGCCAAGCTGATCTTGTGCTACCTGGCTTGCTATGACATCCCTGGTCTCCACCAGGGGTCACTGGCATGCCAAGCTGACCCAACCCATTCTCCTGGGGAGGAGAGCACAATTAGGGCGCTCCATCCTAAACCCACCCCTACCAACCCACCAGTGCCCAAGCCTGTTCCCAAACTCCAGTCACCAGCGTAGCGTGGGGTGTGGTGTCCAGTGCCTCAACCCTCAGTGCCACCAGGCCAGCCCCAGTTCATTTTATTAACATATGTTTAATGAGTATCCAGCAAGCACCTGTGATCTAGATATTGAATGAAAAGAAATGAGAAAAGAAAGTATACATATTTTTGTGATAAATACGTTTAGGTTTCAACTGCTTTATGCATATAATATCATAGGACCCTCTATTTGCTAGGTTTTTAAGTACTCACTTTTTAAGTACTCACTTTTGCACAAATGTTGTATTTTATATAGTTATGAATGCAGTAGTATGTACTTTTTATTGGTCAATATTCTTTATTGGTGTATGTCACTTTAAGATACACACATTTAAGTGTGAGACTGGGAACCTTAGGCACTCCCTGATGATGCCTTATGGTGAAACCAGTTGAAGGCTGTCTACAGGGGTTGCTTCTTGGCTTCCCTGTTTGGAGAGGTAGGAGGCATGATGTTTGTCTGATCTTTTGGCTTTTTTGCAATACAACTGCTGCTTTGGCACTTCAGAATTACACTAGTGCCTTGCTTCATTTTTGGAGGTGTGAGGATAGTGATTGAACCTTTTGTTGTGGCTTAGTTTCTTTTGTTCTTAACACATCCATAGCTTTTGGGGCAGTTTTTCTGTGTTAATTGAGTTTTACTAGCACTACTACCTACTACAAGACAGAGTGGGGGATGATACTAGACAACAGGGAAAGGTTTTTTTTATTGAATTAAGTTAGAGTCATTATTACTGATGTTGGCACTTATGACAATGGGGGGAGGGGGAATGGGTGTGAATCTCTAGGTGGGGGGGGTTCTTCTTCATTTGACCAGCAATCAGCCAGGAGGGCGGGGCCACTAGACACCACGAAAATTTATTTTTATTTTAAATGATGTGGATGGGAGACAGGGCTGAATCTCAGTAGGGGGGATTTCTTCCTATTGTGTGCCAGGGGGTGGGACCACTGGACACCAGGGATGTGGGGTCTTTAGGGGCAGAACACTTTTTGTTTTAAAGTTTATCCATGAAATTCAGCATTTCACACCAGCAAAATTCCAGCAAAATGTGCATATTTCACAAAATATTTTGCTGGGTGAAATTCCCGATTTCACTGGAATTTTGCAGGCAAAATAAAATTTTGCTGCATCTCTAATCCTGAGGGCAACAACCAGTAAAAGAGACCACTGTTTTATTATACGGGTCACTAAGGCTTGGAACAAGTTACTACAGCAAGTGATTGAAGTCAGGGAATTTGTATCATTTAAAACTCAGCCTGATAAACATCTGAACCAGTCAACAGGTATGAATTAAGTATACCCAAGCATTTATGAGAGACATTCTTAATAGGTGCATGCCTTCTTATGTTTAATCAAAACCTAGTAAAGGGCATCAGCATGGAATAGTAGGCCCACATCCTAATTAGATATAATTTTGGCACTAAGCTTAAAACAATGAGATGGAAGACACTTGGACCCTTTGTGAGGAGAGAGAGGGTATGAACAGGAGGATTTGTGTTGCAGATTTAAGCACAATTTCACAGTACAACAGAATGAATATGAGGATAGTAGAGCTGGTTTAGATCAATTACAGAATTAGTGAGTTATGATTGGTAATTGCAGTAGGTCAGCATACAGCGAGTGAAAGAAGGAGACTTCTTATGGGGCTCCACATGGGAAATTAGAGTGGCCATGGTTGCTGGTAGCATATGAATGTAAGAGGAGCAAGCTCAGGGCTAGGAAGTGATGGGAGCAGCTACAACATTGCAATGGTATAGTAGGAAACACTCTGTACTAAAGGGAGATTCCATCCACATACAAACAACCCTTCCACCACAAACATATCTGCAGTATAGCAAGTTGCTCAAACTATCCTGTGAATTGAATACCATTGCCATACCTAAAAGCATATGTGTAGAAAAAAGAATCTTCAAAAAAATGAAAAACATATTCCACACAAGGGTCAATATTTTGGTCAGAAATTGACTACTGTATCTAATCTGAAAATCATCAGGTATATACTGATGAATTGGATCGGTCACTGTCTACCATATTTTGAATATTAGAATGATTGTATTTTCAGTGCCATCCACCAGGATGAAGTGCTCTGTGATAAATATGTCACACATTCCTTCATCACAAATTGGATTAATTACAATCGGATTACATTGTGTTTCTAAAACATCCTGCAAGATGTCACTGACAGAAACTGTAAAACAGTTGCTCCATGTTTGCTGTTTGTACTGTACATGATTTTGTAAATACTGTAGAAACCTCTTGATCATTATAGTGTACCTCTCTATCTTATTTAGAGCTATAGCGTGCTCCGAAATGTTACAAAGGTCAAAGTTTAAAAACAATAACCAAGGGCCTGGAGAGTCAGGTTAGCCAGCCAAGTTCATTGCTTTCTACAGCTAAGTTCACTGCTTTCCACAGTATAACACTGACAGCCATTAGCACCCTTCAAAAATCCTGAGGCCACTTGTATCAGTGACTTCATTTGTCAAAAATGTCATATTGCATACCTATAGTATGATCATTTTCTGCTACTCTAGAGACAGAAATCAGCCTCTCTTAAGAAGGAGACCAGCTTTTGTAAAGATGGGGATTCTTCAAGGTAAATATTTAACTGTTCCCCCAGTAACCATGTCATTCCTAATCCTCTTTGCATGAGAAAAACTGAACTGAGAGCTAATAAATAATAAATATAAATTGAATTACTGCTCAACAAGAAGTGTGCTAGAACTGTTAAAATGTGAAGAATAAATGCATTTGACATAAAACAATATAAATCATGCAGGTGATATGAAAGGGGATACATATTATTTTACCTACATTTTGTGTCAGAACAAACTTAGAGAAATACCATTGAAAACAGAACAGTTCTGGCTAGATGGCTCATATCTCTTTTGTTATCTCTTGCTTGACGATAGAGAGAGAGATCAGAGCATGATTCCAATATTCCAGTACGTTTATAATACCCATTCCAAAAATGCTTCAAATAGATTTTTGGGTCCCTCACAAAACATTTACAGCTGACATCAGCATAACTCAGTTGTAAAAAAAAATTCCCCCATTTTACATTTCAGAACTGTTATTTTTTACTTAGCATGTTTAATTAAAGCATGTTCTTTCTCCCAATCTGGTTCAACACAAAAATTGCTGCCAACAAACACACATGAGCCTTGACTCCTGGTAAGGCATTAGTCTATAAAGAAAAAATATCAAGTCCCATATTTTGGAAAGCAACTGTAATTTGGTTCAGTGGAGCTTGCCAGCCATTTCTTCTACTTTATAAAATACCAGTAACTGTGCCTGGACATTTTTTGATCTCTTATTTTTGCTAGCATGGAAGCATGCTCCATAAAAATCAGTAAGGGGGTATTTTTCAAATATTTTTTTTTTATATTTTAGATGCTGTGCAGTTGCAGATCAAAGCTACCATGTAACAAACACGAGTCAAAATTATTATGTTTTACAGGGATACTATTAGTGGATGGCATATAGCAACAAGCAGAAGCCAGTGCCCAAAACTACACATACACAGCTATAAAGATCTATACATGACAGCATATTGCTTCTATTTTTTTTCACTTGCATTCTTTCTTTTATAATAATTTAAAAAGAGTTCTTAATTTTCAATAAAGAACTGAAGTGAGAATAAGTTTGTCCACTTCAATAAGATGACTCTTTATGGGCCATTTATCTACTCTATAATTTTTATTTTTGCATGTAAACTGCGAGCTACTGCTTAACTTATACTCTGCAGGACCCCCTCAAGTTTTTTTTTAATTTAGATTTTGCTGTGCTTTTTTCCCCCATTTTTACTGTGACCCGGGACCCTGGCAGACATGCACATGGAGGCACACAGGCTCGCTGGGTACCATCTCGGCCCCTTCCACACTACCCCTGGCAATAGCTGCTGCCCCCTCTTGGCTACGCATCCCATTGGACTGCCACCCAATGGGAACAGAACTATGGGAAGGGCAGACAATCACCCTGGGAGGGGAGAATTGCCTTTCAGCTGCTCAGTCCTGCTCTGTCCCTGCCATGTCAGCTCTCCAAAGACCCAAGGTCATTCCTGAACTCAGGTCACCAGCATGGTATGAGGTAAGGTGTCCAGCGCATCAACCCTCTGCACCAATGGTCTGGCACCCCCTCAAGCTTCTTAACCTTAGACTTACATAGTGAAGCTCACCAAAAGCTCCCAGGTGACCAGCAGTGAAAAAATTAAATGGAGATGGCAGCAGAAGGGAAGAATTCCCTGGCTTCTGTTTGTTGACTGATATTTACCACCCAGAAGTAGCACCCCTGCAAAACATTACCTTTAGCAGCCAGCCAAGATACTGTAGGCTCCAATAACCCCAATCCATATGACTCTGGATGGTTCCCTGTTTGAAGAAGTCCCCCATTTCTATAATCTAAATGTGTTGCTGGATCGCTCCCTTGACTTTTTTACCCACATCATCTCCATTCATGACAACCTCTTCCTCAAGTTTGATGCATATTACTACAATAAATTCTGCCTCCCAGTTACTGTCAGTTTGTCCTAAAAATAAACCTAAATGTGTTTGTCTTTACAATAAACCTGTATGTGTTTGGCAAAATGAATGAGGTTTCTAGTGCTGCCTCCAAATCTTCCCATGCCAGGCTGCATCACGACTTTTCACTCCTTCCGTCATTTTGCTCTCAACTGTCCCTATCATATCCACAATTCCTTCCTCTACTATAATGTATCCTTCTCCTCCCTAGAGTCCTAGTGCATGTTGTACAGTGGAATCTTTCCTGCCTCATTTTGGTTTATCTCTCTTCCATGCTGACTCTCCTTTCTTCCAACTCCATACCCCCTTCTACTTTATTTTCTTGACCGACTCCTGCTATATTTCTGCTCCCTACTGTAACACTTCATTTGGGCAATTTGCCTTCCCCACCTGCCAACCTAATATATATATATATATATATATGCAATAGCATCCCTACAGCTCTCTGCTCTAATCTCTTTGTTTTCATTCAAAATCTTTCTCTGCCATAAGTTTGTACATACCAACAGTGGTAGCCATCACCACTTTCAACAATTTTATGCCATGCCACTGGGCATCAGACTCTTGTTGACATTTTTTTTTCTGTTTCTTTCCAACATCAGAATTTTTCAGAAATGAAAATTCCTGTGATGGCTTGCAGATGCCACTATTTGGCATTTATACCATGGGTACATCACCCTTGAGCATGATCTGGGGATAGCAGTGCACAGACACACCAGCTAATAAGTGATTTACTGTAGGTCAATGAACAGTCTAATACACACTATGCTTAGCAGTACTACTATTTATCTGCAGGTTATACTGTACAGTGGGTTCCCTCTCATTTTTTCTGCCTTATTTGCTTAGTCCCTTATCTCTTTCATGGGCATGTTTCTACTGTGTTTTGACCTGAAAGCTATTTGCACTGGCACCTCCCCCAAAAAATCAACTTTTACTAGGAGTAGTAAATCATTTGTCCATATGTTCTGTGCTTCCAGGGAAAGCTAGGGCACCTTTAAAACAATCTGTGCCATTTCTACCTGAATACTTAATGATTCAGAAGGCCAGCGGATACTGCTGTGTCTGAAAAAAGGGGTCATTTGAAAAACTCTGTGCCATTCTCAGCTGAATACTTAATGATTCAGCAGGCCTGGGCATACAGCTTTAACTTAGGAGAAGGGGTCCTTTGAAACACTCTGTGCCCCTCACAGTAATAAAGTTTGTTATAGAAAATCACAAATTATGGTATGTGATACTGATATACTGTAAATGGCCCACTGTAGTATCAATATCTCTTATTATGTGATCTTGCAAACACACTCATCCAAGCATCCCCTCTCCCCAAAACAGGTGGAACTGGAGTCAGCATCAGCATCAAACAGGTACTGTATCACTGGGCATGGTGGTACATCAGTGCATAGTGTGCAACTGTGGCAGACCGTACCTACATGACAATTGGAGTTACATCACCCTTTCCAGACAGCAGCATGTCAGTGCTGGTTGGAATAAAGACACAGACACAGAACATATGGACAAATAATTTACTGAATCACTATGGTGTCTATAGTACATCAAATATGCCAGGTCCCTCAATGGACAGGGCTAACCACAACACTGCAACAGCAGCAGAGGGTTACATCCATGTGTCTACTCTACATCCTCACCATGGGGTCCTTTGACAACCCCTTCGATGTGGTGGCAGTGTAACCCCCACTCTACCAGGACTAGGCATCTCAGTGGTCTGTATTACCCCTGCAATGAGAGGAACACAGAGGACAGGCATGAGTGGCATGTACATGCAGGACCACCAATGAACAGTGCAAACAAACAGGTACTCATCCTCCCAAGTGCATACCTTTTTGGGCTCCAACAGGGTTCACAGCAGTCCCATGTCATCCTTGTATTAGGCATAAATACTGTCCACCCTCCAGGACAGGAATTCTCACCCACCTCATAACCACAATGGCCACCACCCCATCGAGGTATTCCTTTCTTTTCAGCATAAACTACATTGTCATCCCTTGATGTCCTGCGAATTCATATGAAAGTCCAAAAACCCTAATCATCACAGCAACTGCAGCATGTGTCATGCATGCCCACTCCCACATTCCACCAGTTGCATACATACCTCCCAAAGCAAGAATTCAGCTGCACTCCATCATGAAGAAGAAGAAATCACTAACTGCAAACACACTGAACTCCCACCAAACAGGTGCCCCAGTGCTTCACTCCGGTGTAGCTTTGTCAGGGGACCGTGATAATGCTCCACCTGAGCAAAGTGCTGGGGCACCTGTTTGGCGGTTGTTCTGTGTGTTTACACTTTAGCATTGTCACTATGTCTGTAATTCAATAAACTATATTATAACTTATAATTTATAAGTCTAATTAATTATCCAAGAGCTAATCTAGCTCATTCATTGGCTACCATGCTGGGCTGAAATCTCTTAGAAATGCCTGGCACAGCAGCTGCTCAGCTGTTCATGCTATGCTCTTCCCACTACTGCAACTGTGTAGTCTATGGTAAGCCAGACAGAGAATTCCATCAGAACGGCAGCAAACGGAAACCGCAACAAACGTTAAAAACAATGGCAGCACCTGAGATTAAATTTGAAATATTCTGGGGAGCAGAAGAGGAGAATTGGCTGAGATGGCATTCAGTTCTTCAATTACAGGACAAATTAATCTCAGTTAGACACCACATGTATAATTTACATACAAAAGAAATATTTATGATGCCACAACACACCCACTATGCGCAGTACGACGGAAAACAGAATTCAAAAGGAAAACAACAAAATGAATGGCTACAAAGGAAAGATTATTGTGATTAGACTTATAATTGCAATAATGACCTCAGAGTCATTTCTTTCCTGTTGATTAATGACCGGCTGGTGGAGGTTGGCCCTAGGCTGCACCTTGAGCCACTCTTCCACACCCAGCTAGTCATTAATCTCCAGAAAATGACTGGCTCTTTGGTCATTATTGCTTAACAGATGAACATCACTAATTTGGAATTATTCCTTAGTGACCTCTGCTTCTCCATGACAGAGTGCTGTTGAATTCTTGCTTTGGTTTGTAACAGCTGAGGAGAGTGCCTTATCTCAGAGATACCCCTGTTCCTTCACTGGTGAGTGCATGTCTCCTTGTGATTAATACATACATAACTTCCCTAGCTCTGTGACATCCAATATGGTGCCACCCTCCTTGGCATCCTGGTATGTCCCTGTTGACTTCTTCTAAAGTTTATAGGGTACCCCTCCAGAATGAGTCCACAAAGCAGTCACACTCCAGAGGTCAGTGTGTGAGATCCAATAGGTAGTACACACAAGAAGTAGCTTGTGTGAATTATTTATTTTGCAGAACAACACACAGCAGTTCTGTCATCAAACACACACCAAGTGAATCAGTGCTGGGAACCATTACCCAGATGCCTCAGCGCAAAGTTTATCAGACATCATGAGGGAGAACAGGATAAGAGTGAGAGGGTCATAATTCTGGGGGACTCAATACTTAAGGGTGTAAGATGTGGGATGGAGTGCCAGAAAAAGCAGCATTAGGGTAAAGTGCATGCCAGGCATGACAGCAGGATGCATGGGTCATCATATTGGCAGATGTGTGAGGAAGGTAGGGGTAAAAATGCACATTGTAGTGCACCTTGAAGTGAAAGACCTGAAAGGGAGAAGGTTAGAGGAGGTACAGGACAGCTTTAGGGAACTAGGGGTATCAATGCAGTAAAGAGGGAAGGTCAGTAGCCTTCTCGGAAGTCCTACCAGTACCAGGAGTGAGTTCAGCCAGGAAGCAGAGAATCAAGGACTTCAATAATTGGCTGAGGAAATAGTGTGGGACCAAGGGGTATGGACTGGTGAGGGAGTGGGGCAACAAGTGGGATAACAAACATCTGTACACAGATGATAGGCTGCACCTTAATAAGGAAGATTCACAGGTTTTGAAGCAGAGGCTGGGAAATGTGTCAAGGAGAGGTATAATTTAAACTAGGTAAGGAGGGGCACAGGGGTGGAAATCACCAGGAGAGGGGATCCCTTGGACCTCCCCCACAGCAAGGATGGAGCCAAAGTTAAGTAAGATAGAGGTTGATGGGGAGGGTAATGGAGCAGCAAAGATAGGATCAGGGTAGAAGGTAGTATCACTAAATGCTAGGATCCTGGAGAACAAAATGTCTGAGTTACAGTTGTTGATGGCAGATGGGGAGGTGAACATAGCCACCATTACCGAGACGTTGGCAACCCAACACCATGATTGGGACCTAGCCATCCCAGGTATCAAATTATTCTGGAGGGACAGGGAAAAAGGGAAAAGGGAGAGTGGTCATTTATGTTAGGGAAGGGATCAGATGTAATAGGAAGGAGAGGTAGGAAGGCAAGTGAGAAGTCATTTGGGTGCAGCTACACAACCTGAGATAGACTACGGTCAGATTGGGGGTTATATACAGACCTCCAGCCCAGAAGAAAGAGATTGATAGAGAGCTGGGGAAGCTGCTAAAGAGTTTTAGTGGCAAAGGGAGCACTGAGGTGGTGGGGGACTTTAATCTACCAGGGGGTGGATTGGAGCATCCCAGCTACCTCATGTGCCAGGGAGCAGATCCTCCTGGAAGCCTTCCAGGATGGCTTTCTGACCCAGAGGGTAACAAAGCCAATGAGGGAGGGAAACATTCTAGACCTGGTGCTGGAGGATGGGGAGCAAGTCAGGGATGTTGGGGTGGAGGAACCATTGGCTGGTACTGATCACCACACAGGGTGGTTCTCAATCAGACTGTATGAGGAGGTAGTCACTACTAAAAGTAAGGTCCTGGATTTCAAAAGGGTAGACTTTGGTAGGATGTGTACCATAATGGGAAAGCATACTGGAAATAGCTAGCATCCACCATGATTTGGACACCAAACAAAAAATGGGCAGTCATCAAGCTAGGGCTAACTGAAGCCACTAACACTTGTGTTAAGAGCCAGAGCAAGAAAGCCAGGACCAAGAAGCCAAGCTGGATGAGTAAGGAGGTAGTATAGAAGGTGAGGGATAAGAAGACTGCATTTAGAACCTACAAGAGATCCAATAGGTTAGAGAACAGAGAAGAAAATGTGAGGACGTCCAGGGAAGTGAGCAGAATGGTAAAGGCAGCCAAGGTGGCTAGAGAACGGATGCTAGCACAGGGATCAAAGAAGGGGAAAAATATTTCTTCAGATATATATGAGAGAAGAGGAAGAGCAAGGATCAAATTGTTAGGATCAAGAAACAAATGGTTTGATACCTTTTATTGGACCAACATAGATGTTACAACAAACGATAAAAGTGCTCAAGCTTTTACACCAACCAAGTCCTTCTTCAGAAGCTTTATGACAGTTATATAAAAAATCCCATACTATTAACACACAGATAATGCATTATCTGGGAGTTAAGAGTATAGGATTTTCTAAATAACTGTCATACAGCTTCTGAAGAAGGACTTGGTTGGTTCGAATGCCTGAGGACTTTGTTCTTTTGTTGTAACATCTATGTTGGTCCACTTAAAGGTATCAAACCATTTGCTTCTGGATCTGTTCTTACTAGGACCAATATGGCAACTAAACTATTTGTTTAGGATCAAGAAAGGCAGTGGTTGGGTAGAAAAGGGGACTCAGCAGGCAGAAGTACTCAATGAGTACTTCTGTTCAGTACTCACCAGAGAGAAAGAGAGAGAGATGGGCCTGTACCTGAGGGGAAAGGCTAGGTGGGGGGAGGAAACCGCAGATGGGGAAATCACAGTGGAAAGGGTGATGGAGGGCTTTAGGGTCTTGAGGGTAAACAAGGCACCTGGGCCAGACAGAGTTCATCACAGAGTGCTGAGAGAATTGGCAGAGGTCCTGGTAGGTCTGTTGTCAACCTGTTCAACATCTCTCTAGCAATGGGGTGCATGCCCATGGATTGGAGGGTGGCACATATATTGCCTCTCCCTAAGAGTGGACCCAGGGATGAACCAGGGAACTATAAACTGGTGAGTCTTACCGCAATTGTGGGAAAACTAATGGAGACTATCCTCAAAGAAAGGCTCTAAATATTTCTTGAGGATAATGATCTCCAGGATGACAGGCAGTATGGGTTTGTCTAGGGCAGATCCTGCCAGATGAACTTGGTTGACTTTTTCAGCTGGGTGACACAGGCACAGGACATGGGTGATGTGGTGGATGTCCTCAACCTGGATTTCAGCAAGGCCTTTGATTCAGTGCCACATGATAGGTTGACCAGCAAGTTGAGTGGTCTGGGAGCTGGGAGGAAACTGGTCAGATGGGTCAAGATCTGGCTGCAGGATAGACAGAAGAAGGTAATAGTGTGTGGTGAGTCATTGGAAACCAGGGCAGTAACAAGTGGTGTCCCACAGGGCTCAGTGCTGGGCCTGGTTTTGTTTAAAATTTTCATTACTAACATCACAGTAAGGATCAAGAGTAAGATCAGTGCCTTTGCAGATGACACCAAGATCTGTGCAGAGGTGGATGTGGGGGTGGTGGTAAAGTACTACAGGAGGATTTGGCATGACTGAAAGAATGGTCTCACACTTGGCAGCTTGCCAGCTTGAAGTGCAAAGTGATGCATTTAGAAGCCAGGAACCCAAGGCACAGTTACTGGTTGGGGGGTCCAGTTATTCATGTGCAAAGAGGAGAAGGATCTGGGGGTACTGGTAACTGGAGAAATTAACCAATCAGCCCAATGCAGGAAGGCAGTGGCAAAGGCCAATAGGATGTTGGGGTGCATGGCAAGGGGATTACTTCTAGGCATGGGGAAGTCATCCTGCCACTGTAAAGGTCACTGATGAGGCTGCACTTGGAATACTGCATGCAATTCTGGCACCCCTACTTAAAAAGGGACATCAAACTACTGGAGTGGGTACAGCACAGGGCAACAAAAATGATCCTGTGGTTGGGGGATAAACCTTATGAAGAGAGACTGAGTGTGCTCAATATGCATACCTTGGAGGATAGAAGAAAGAGAGGGGATATGATTGAGACCTTCAAGTACCTGAAGGGTATGAACAGAGTAGGCACTGTTAGTTTGTTCAATCTAAAAGGTGGAAGGAAAACCAGATGACACTTACTGAAGTTGGAAGGGGGCAGATTCAGGAGGGAGATGAGGAGACACTATTTCACCAAAAGGGTGGTTGCAGGGTGGAATGTGTGGCCAGAGAAAGTTATATCATTATGGACAGTGGGGAACTTCAAGAGGGGGTGGGGAAGTTTCAAAGGGAGGGTTCAAACCATTGGGGAAGGGGGTGGGTGTGAAGAAAAAACCTGGGGGGTAACTGCAATCTAATGGACTGAAGTGCTGCAAAGTCAAGCAGACTAGATAGACCATTAGGCCTGCATCTGCTGGCAATTTCATATGTTTGTATGTGTATTTTCATGGGGTGTTTGAACTGTGGTTCCAGTACAAGAAATCTTTTTTTCCAGAAAGCCATTAGGGCAAAAAGATTGCCTCGATATGGTACACTCATCAGTAAGAATAACATTTGAAAATGTTTCCTTTTCTTCCATCAATGCCTTAGCCTGTTCCAGCTGTTTATGTTTATTGGCTTCATGGTTGAGAAGGCACGTATGAATGAGGAAAAAAATTCGACTGGTGCCATGTAGCTCTTTTCAAGTACATTACCTGCAGTACATCCACCTCCTACATTCTTATGCATTGGTAGTTATAGAAAAGTTGAGCGCTACCGCAGTATGCCACTTGGTACTGAGACAGTACCCCGGTATGCTTCTCAGACTGAGGAAGTGGAGTGGTAACATGGTGTTAAATGTGGCATTCCAGGAGGTGCTTAATGCACTTGCTCAGTTCCTCGTAAGATGGCGATCACCACTCATTCAGATTCATTGCTATACTAGAGTGTCATTTTATGGTTCTTGAAAGTAAAGGGAGTTATTCGCTGGCAGATGGCATTGTAGTAAACAAACAAAGAAAAACAAAACATTTTCCCTGGTTGTCAGGTGGTCCCCAATCCCTGATGCAGTTTAATATAAAAAAGACTTTCCCTGGTTAACATTTTTTTTTTATTTATTTAGTTTTTGTTGACCGGGTAAGTGCACTACACAAATCCTGCCTATTTTCAGGCACGACCCGGGGGAGGGGGATACAGATGAATGCCAACTGACCTTGAACCAGGTTAAGCTACTGGTGGTATTTTTAGTGAATGAGGGAAATTTGGCAGGACACCAAGGAAATTCCCCTACTTTTTTCGATAAGTGCCATGGGATCTTTAACATCCACCTGCACTACCACCAATTCAGGCAAATGGGACCTCGGTTTTAATGTCTCATCCAAAAGACAACACCTCAGAAGTGCAGCACCCCTCTCATGCTGCACTACAGTGTCAGTACTGGGATATTAACCCAAGTGCCAGATGTGGGAACTGAACCCACAGCCCTCTGATCTCCCGGCCTCAGAAGCGAGTGTGCTACCTACTGATCCACTAATACTGACGATCTCTGATTGAAGTGATCTCTGTTGCCGCCTCAACTATGTGATTATTTAAAGAAAAAAAAAAGTTCCCTGTTAGTCTAGCTGATGGTGGTTTTGTGATTATCTGATTTTCTCTCTTTTTTTTTAATTTTTACTGGAAAAGTATTACTGATGCTGCAATGGTGTAACTAGGAAAAGGAAAAAATCATCTAGCTTATTTATGTGTCTGCATGTAGTGATTTTTTATACAATCAGGCATTTGTAATTCAGCCAGTCAGGATGGTTACAACCCTTGTGACAGTTCATTCCGATGGCATTTGTATGTGGTCAAATGTGTCCTTTTCTGTAAGAAAATTCTAAAGAATAACTGAGATTTCTCTAGTTTCTGATACTGGTGTATGGCAGTAGCTATCTGTGCACTGTTGTGACTTGGTCTCTACATACACTGCATGTATTTTATGATCCCTTTCACTGACAGCACTTCTGGATAATTGACTAACTTTTACTTGAGTCAGGTATTATTAATTCAATTGAGGTTTGCTTACCAAGATATTCTTTGTGTACTCCTGCTGCTTTTAACCACTTTTATTAGCCTAACACAAACACTGTTTGCACAGTAGCATTTCAGGACATACTGTAGGCATGGCATGTCCACATCGTAGTGTTAATTAATTGTTGCCCCCTGTCATGCATGATTACTTTAAAGTTCTGAAGTTTCATATGGGCATCATGAGCTAGGCTGTTGCCTTCCTGAAACCAATGGGATTTATGTTATTCTGTCTAGTGTCTGCATGAGAGGCTGACCACTATTTGTTTACTTATTTTAAAATACTTGTGAAACTGTGTGGTAACAGTCTAAGCTGACAGAAGTCCAGATTTCCCATTGAGCTTTCAATAAGTATTAGCATGAAATACAGAGATTGCTTTGCCATTTCAGCAATAATTAGAAAAACAAGCTTGCATCATGTTCTCTTTCAATACCAGTATCTAAATGTGTCATGATATGGGAGCATCTTGGCCCCTCGCTATGCTCATTCAGGATCACTCTCATGCTTTTTTGTGCAGCAGTAGCTATCAGTGCACTGTTGTGACTTGGTATCTGCATACACTGCATGTATTTTATGATCCCTTTCACTGACAGCACTCCTAGACAATTAAATAACCCTTATTTGAGTCAGACATTGTTAATTCTTTTGCTGAGTTTTGCCTACCAAGATAGTCTTTGTGTACCCGTTCTGCTTTTTAACCTTTTTTATTAGCCTTGCACAAGCACTGTTTGCACAGTAGCATTTCTGGACACACTGTAGGCAGAGAATATCCATATTTTAGTGCTAATTAATTATTGCCCCATGACATGAAGGGTCAATTTAATGTTCTGACATTTCATATGAACCTCCTGAGCTAGGCTGTCACTACCTGATGCTGCCTTCCTGAAACTGGTGGGACTTATGTTATTCTGCCTAGCATTTGTATGAAAGGTTGATGACTATGTGCTAGGTTGCAAAATGAAACATTTTTTCCATGTATTTTTATAGAGGTCTATTTTTGTATAAAGCTCACTGTATAATAATGTGTTGGGTAGTATTCTGTCTTTGATACTGTCCCTTGCCATTGGTCACTATTTTCCTGACACTTGTCCTGGTTGCTGTGTCATGCTCTCATTAATTAAGAATGATTTTCTTGTTGGTATTAGCTATGAATCCCCCACCCCACCCATAATAAATTTATGGGATCTGTAGTTTTATCTATAGTTTTATTTATGGAGGCTAATATAAGAGCAATACATGAGTGAAGTGCAAAGAAACTGCAGCTTGAATACTTACACAATATGATGTGGAACCACTTTCTGTATAGATGTGGACTGCAAGTGATGAGAAAAAAAACATATACCTGTGACAGAAAAGGGGACCAGAACAATGTATTCTTTTGATTAAGTTATTCTTTTTGAATATGCACCTTCTTTAGACAAGATGGCTGCCAGATCACATGAGCAAGTATATATGGAAAAGTTAAAGTACAGGCCTGATCATTCTCATGAGAAAGTTAACAGGAACAGCCAGGCAGAAGGCAGTAAAGCAATAAACCCATAAACTCAGTGGGGTATGTTTCCTGGAGATATTCCCATGTTGAAGAAAAGAGACCAGGTGGACATCATTATGGTAGCAAGGAGATGCTAAAGGGTGGAGTGACACATGCACACACACTCTCAGAGAGGGCTGGGCAACATGAGCCTGTCACTCAGAGTGAATAGTACCCTCCACACCTGGAGCAAGATAATATGTTGAGGGGCTTACAACCAGCTCATTCTCTTGGACTGAGACACCAAAAAGACCAGAGTCCCTGCCATTAAAAGGACTAGCTGAGGTAAGATAGCACAGTGACGGAAAAGTACTTTAGCTAGGGCAGATGAAGCTTTCCTAGGGGAGGATAACTTAGACTTTTGCTGTATAATACCTATCTGTTTAATGTGATTTTATTTTCCGTTTCTTAGTAAATGTGCAACCCTTTTATTTCCTGTAAATACCTCATGTTGTAAATACCTGCAGTATTTTGGTAAACAATCTATTTTTATAGAATCAATGACTGCTTGTGTGTTATTTAAAAGGGTAATTCTATTTCTGCTGGACTCTGTTGTAGTCCATCTCTGAGAGAGCACTCTACCCACAGTTATTGTGTTGACCTTTCTGACCTTGTGCAAAGAGGCAAGTCAGAAACAGGCTTCCTGGGCCCTTTTGGTAAAATACCCGGGTGGTGGCAATGAACTGGAAGTCCCTAGTGAGGGATTTGTGTCACAACTGGTAGCAGAGTGGTGGGATCCTTGTAGTAACTGGTACCAGGCCAGTTAGAGTAGCGGACAGTGTTATTTCCTTTGAAGCAAGAACTCAGTGCAAGAGAAAGCACACTGGTGCAGGATTGCTAGCAGAAATATACCTTTTAACAGTGACAAAACAGGATCTCAAAAGGTTGCACTTTTTCACTACTGTTTTATTTATTTCTAGACAGTTAAGTGCAGCTTAGCTAGAGAAGATGAGCTCTTTAAGCTATGTAAAATTTCATGTACAGCAGCTTTGTGAGCTGTGCGCAGGAAGGAGGATTGCCTATGAGGGCATGACAAAAAATGCACTCATGGAAGCCCTGGTGGCACAGAACCCACTGCAGGAGAGGCAGACAGTGTCAGACAAGCAGGCCATAATACCTGATCAGCAGGCAGTCACAGAGGAAAGTGACTCAGGTAGCGAGACTGAGGTCACAGTGGCTGAGCAAAGGGAGGATACCTTGTGGCACAAGCTGGGGGAGCTGTGCAGCCCACTCAGCCTCAGCTGGAGAGCCTGAAGGCAGAGCTTGATCTGAGGGAGGTTGAAAGGGAGCGAGCAAGGCTGGAAGCTGAGGACAGAGAGAGAGCCCAACAGCATGAAATCCAGAAGCTGAACCATGTTAACTATGTAGTAGGGCTGTCTGACAGAAGGCGCAGGCAGAGGATGTATCATGGGAACATGATGAAGCCCTACTATGATAGGGAGGAAATGATCCTCACTGTGTGCAGTGCACCAGAGGAGGGGAAAGAGGCTGATGCCCTGGTGGACCTCCTTGGTGAAGCCCGGGAGGGATCCTCCATGAATAATCTCACCCTCTCAGAGCAGCTGACACAGCTCAGGCCAAGAAGATGAGGGGGTTGCTGCTTGAGTTTGGGAACATGTTCACTGGGAATCCTGGTTACACCACAATGGCTGAACATCATGTGGACACTGGGGCCCAAGTTCCACCGAGGCAGTCCCCTACAGGGTATCCAAGGGGATTAAGAAGACCATGCTGGAGAAACAGGGAGATGCTGGTCTTGGGAGTGATCCAGGAGTCTAGTAGCCCCTGGGCTTTGCCTGTGGTCCTGATCCCCAAGAAGAATGGTACCACATGGTTCTGTGTCAACTACAGGAGGCTCAACAGTTGTATGGTGTCTGATGCCTACCCCATGCCAAGAACAGATGAGACCTTGGAATGGCTGTGGGGAGCCGAGTTCCTGACCACAATAGACCTGATGAAGGGCTACTGGCAGGTGCCGTTAACCCCTGCAGCCAGGGAGAGGTCTGCTTTCATTACACCATATGGCTTATTTGAATTCAAAGTAATACCATTTGGGATGAAGAATGCACCCACAACCTTCCAGAGGCTCTTGGAGTGCATCCTGGCAAGGGCAGATGAATATGCACTGGCTTACATGGATGGCATTGCCATTTACAGCCAGACATGGGAAGATCATGTCATGCACATGAGGGAGGTGTTCTGCAGACTGAAGGCAGCAAGGCTGACAGTTAAATCAGAAAAGTACCAAGTGGGCATGGCTGAAGTGTCCTACCTTGGGCACTGGGAGGGCAGTGGATGCATCCATCCAGAGCCAGTGAAGGTTGATGCCATTCAGGCCTGGCCCACCCCAGCCACAAAGAAACAGGTAAGGGCATTTCTGGGAACAGCAGGGTACTACAGGAGCCTTGTCCCTCATGACAGTGATGTGGCCAAACCCCTGACAGACCTGACAAAAAATGAGAATGCCTGAAAAAGTTCTCTGGACAGAGGACTGTGCATCCTCATTCCAATAATTGAAGGAGACATTATATGGGTCACCTGTAGCCCCAATTATGACCTAAAGTTTGTAGTACACCTGGATGCCTTGGACCATGGGCTGGGTGCTCTTCTGAGCCAGGTTACACCGCAGGGGGAGGAGCACCCCATAGCGTACCTGAGTCAGAAGCTGTTGCCCAGGGAGGAGTCATATGCCACAGTGGAGAGGGAATGTCTGGGGGTAGTGTGGTCCCTTCAGAAGCTGCAGCCATATCTGTAAGGGTGGGAATTCACTGTGGTCACTGATCATAACCCCTTGACATGGCTCAATAGGACTAGTGGTCAAAACACAAAGTCACTGCGCTGGAGTTTGGCACTACAGTCATATAATATGATCATTCAGCACAGATGTGGGGCAAAGAATGCCAGTGCAGATGGACTGTGAAGGCAGGGCTAAGTGCATGGCATATTCCATTAGGCACTCCCCAAGTCTTACATGAATGGCAGTGTCTCTTGGGGGTTTCCCAAAAGAGACACACCTTCATTTCTGGAATGTGGGAGATGTGACAGAAAAGGAGACCAGAACCATGTATTCTTTTGATTAAGTTATTCTTTTGAAATACATAGATACATAGATACATAGACAGTGTTGGCAGATAAGGGCCTATGGCCCACCCAGTCTGCCCATTTAAGTTTGTAAGTTCAGTTTATGTTTTCCAGGAAGTCTGTTGCCCCTTACCCCTGACCTCCAGAATTCCTTTATGTCTATCCCATGCATTCTTAAATCCCGTGATTGTTTCAGCCCCCACCACTTCCTCTGGCAGGGTGTTCCACTTGTCCACCACCCGTTCTGTGAAGAAATTCTTCCTCACATTTCCTCTGAATCGTCCTCCCTCCAACTTCATCCCATGCCCTCTAGTCCTGGAACATCTTTTTCGCTTAAAAATAGTGTTTTCCTGCACCCTGTTCCTCCCTGTAAGATACTTGTATGTCTCTATCATATCCCCTCTCTCCCTCCTCTCCTCCAGGGAGTACATGTTCAGTGCCTTCAACCTCTCCTCATAGGACTTGTGATGCAATCCATGCACCATCTTTGTTGCCCTCCTCTGAACCTTCTCTACCCTGTCTATGTCCTTATGTAGGTATGGTCTCCAGAACTGTACACTGTACTCCAGGTGGGGCCTCACTAGTGTCTTGTATAGTGGAATTATGACCTCCCTTTTCCTGCTGGTGATGCCCCTGCCTATGCATCCCATCATCCTATTTGCTTTACCTGCTGCTTTGTCACACTGTTTCCCTGCCTTGAGGTCATCAGAGATGATAACTCCAAGATCCCTTTCCTGCTTGGTGCATGCTATATCCTCACCCCCCAACTGATATATTGTGCCAGGGTTTTTGTGCCCCATATGCATTATCTTGCACTTTCTTGCATTGAATTTCAACTGCCAAACCCCTGACCATTCTTCAAGTTTCTGCAGGTCCCTTCTCATTCTGTCTACACCTCTGGTGTGTCTACTCTGTTACAGAGCTTTGTGTCATCAGCGAACAGTGAAATTCTGCCTTCTAGGTCCTGTGCAATGTCACTGATGAAGATATTGAATAGTACCGTCCCAGCACTGATCCCTGTGGTACCCCACTGGTCACTCTTCCTCTGTGGAGTGACAGCCATTTACTCACCACCATCTGTGTCCTGCTGTCCAGCCAGTTACCTACCCACCACACTACTATCCTGCCCACACCCATATTCCCAGTTTGTGCAATAGTCTTCTATGTGGCACAGTGTCAAAGGCCTTGCTGAAGTCCAGATAGCCATGTCCACTGCCCTCCCTGATCCACCTCCCTAGTCACCCAGTCAAAAATTCAATGAGGTTGGTCTGACATGACCTTCCCTGGTGAAACCATGCTGCCTTGGGTCCTGTAGTCCATTGACAACCAGATGTTCCACCAATCTCTCCTTCAGTAGTGCTTCCATGATCTTCCCCACTACCGAGGTGAGGCTGACTGGTCTGTAGTTCCCCGCTTCCTCTTTGTTCCCACTTTTGTATGAGGGGACTACATCTGCTATCCTCCAGTCTTTGGGTACCTCCCCTGTTTCTAGTGATCAGCTAAACAGTATAGCAAGAGGTTCAGCCACCACCTCTCTTAGTTCTTTAAGGACCCTGGGGTGCACCCCATCTGGCCCCATTGCTTTATCAACTCTTATTACTTCCAGTTCCTTCAGGACCCTTTTTCTCGTAAAGGGACTTGTGTCCATTTCTGCACCATTCTCACCCTTGTACCCATTCAGACCCATTACCCTCCTCTTCCTCAGTAAAGACTGAGCAGAAATACCTGTTCAATATGTCAGCTTTACTGTTGTCATCCTCCACACGGCCCCCATCCTCCCCCTTCAGTCTCACTATCCCTCCCTTTGCCTTTCTTTTTTCACTTATGTACCTGTAAAAGGTTTTGTCCCCTCTACCAACTGATTTTGCAATGTGTTCTTCTGTCTGAGCTTTGGCTTCCCTTACTGACCTCCCTGCCTCCCTTTGCTTCTCCTGGTACTTCTCCTATCCCTTCTGCCTGTGTCTTTTGTATTGCCTGAATGAAATCTTTTGGCTTTCACTTTCTTTGCTACCTCTTTGGAAAACCATAATGGTCTCCTCTTCCTTTTCCTCTTGCTAACCTGCTTAATACATAATTCTGTTGCTCTTGTAATCCCCATTTTAAATACTTCCCACTGTTCCTCAACCCCTGATTCCTGCCCCATTACCCTTAATGCCTCTTTCAAGTATCTCCCCATTTTCCCAAAATTTGCCCCCCCTAAAATCCAGGATACGTGTTTTTGTGTGGTTTGGTTCTGCTCTTTCTGTGATTTCAAACCACAGTGACTGGTGGTCACTGTTCCCCAGGTGCTCCCCCACTCTTACCCCCATCACACTGTCCCTGTTTGTGAGCACAAGGTCCAGTATTGCCTTCTGCCGAGTTGGTTCCATGACCAGTTGCTTGAGGAAGGCACCCTGAAGGGAGTCCAGGATAAATCTGCTCCTAGTTGATGCTGCTGCTGGGATGTTCCAGTCCACGTCTGGAATATTGAAGTCTCCAACTAGTACTACCTCACCCTTGTCTGCCATCCTCTGGATGGCTAGCATCAGCTCCCTATCTGTTTCTTCCTCCTGGGCTGGTGGTCTATAGACCACACCTGTGCGGATGGCTGGCCCCATTTTCCTTTCCAGCTTAACCCACAGTATCTCTCCCCCCATTTTGTTCCTCCTGGATCTCTGTGGCCCTTATGTCATTTTTCACATACAGTGCCACTCCTCCTCCCTTCCTGCCTGCCCTGTCTCTTCTGAATATGTTGTAGCCAAGTATGGCCAACTCCCAGTCGTGGTTATCATTACACCAGGTTTCAGTGATGGCCACAATGTCCAGGTCTGACTGCACCATGACAGCCTCCAGATCTTCCTTCTTGTTGCTAAGGCTCCTGGCATTTGCACACATGACTTTCCATGATTTGACCTCCCTAGACTGTTTCACTGTTCTACTCCAGCCCCTTCCTTGGTTGTCCTTTATCCCTGGTTCACCTTGCTGTCTGCCTTTCTGCTGAATTTTGCCCCTATTCTGCCTATCCACCTCCTGGGCACTAATCTCCATCTTTTGCACTTGGCTAACCTCCACAACCTTTCCTTCCATTTCTCTGGGTACCTCTATTTGGAAATATGCACCTTCTTCAGAAAAGATGGTTGCCAGATCACATGAGCAAGTATATATGGAAAAGTTAAAGTACAGGCCTTATGGTTCTCATGAGAAAGTTAACAGGAACAGCCAGGCAGGGCGCAGTAAAGCAATAAATCCATAAACTCAGTGTGGTATGTTTCCCGGGAGATATTCCCATGTTGAACAAAAGGGACCAGGTGGACATCATTATGGTAGCAAGGAGATGCTGAAGGGTGGGGTGACACACATACACACACACACTCTCTCAGAAAGGGCTGGCAACATGGGCCTGGCATTTAGAGTGAGTAGTACCCTCCCCACTTGGAGCAAGGCAATATATTGAGGGGATTAGCACCAGCTCGCTCTCTTGGACTGAGACACCAAAAAGACCAGAACCTCTGCCATTACAAGGACTAGCTGAGGTGAGATAGCACAGTGAGGGAAAATTGCTTCTTTAGCTGGGGCAGGTGAAGCTTTCCTAGGGGAGGATAGCTTAGACTTTTGCTGTTCAATACCTATCTGTTTAATGTGATTTTATTTTCTGCTTCTTAGTAAATGTGCAACCCTTTTGTTTCCTGCAAATACCTCCTGTTGTAAACACCAGTAGTATTTTAGTAAACAGTCTATTTTTGTAGAATCGGTGACTGCTTATGTGTTATTTAAAGGGGTAATTCTATTTCTGCTGGATTCTGTTGCAGTCCATCTCTGAAAGAACACTCTACTCACATTTATTGTGTTGACCTTCCTGACCTTGTGCAAAGGGGGAAATCAGAAACAGGCTTCCTGGGCCCTGTTGGTAAAAATCCCAGGTGGTGGCAGTGAACTGGAAGTCCTTAGTGAGGGATTTACATAACAATACCAGAAATTACTTCTATTTCCATGATGATATATGCCATATTTATTGCTCTTTTTAAAATATCTTTCATATGTATATATAGATATATATGTATCTGCGTGGCCAGTATTCAAGAGACAAAGTGTGACATTCATACACTCAAAAAAAGTTTTATAATTAGGCATGACTCAACCTTAATTTTAATGTGTATATGTGGTAGTTGCGTAATACAAAATATAAAGATAGTTCTGTATTTCTAAGTTTGGAAAAATTGCAGTTATTTATGACATGTAAACTACTTTTGTGGGTAACTCATTGTCCATTATACCTTATTTCCCATTTCTAGTAATAAATGAAATTTTCAAATGCAGTGTCTCTGTCTTCTATTTAAGTGTATTCATTTGCAACATCTAATGATTTGATGTTCTTCCATTCCTATGTGTTGCTATCTATCCTCCAATGTAGACAGCACTAAAAATACTAACAGAAGGTTACCAAAGTTTCATTACTTCATGCTTATACTGTTTATGTCCAGTCTACATGCCTTTTACAGTTAAGCTGGACATTAAGTAGAAAGATAAATATAAACAAATCATTTGGTTGTACTTGATTTATTATGTGACCATCTGTGTCGCATACTACTACTGTGGGTAATGCGGATACCACAGTAGCAATGCAACATGTGAAATACATGGTAGAACTTTTATTAATGACTTATTATCAACTAAACAGCCAATACACATTGATAAGTACCATGCCACATCAGGGGCCATTTTGTCATTACTGCAGCTCCACAGAGCCAGACTGAGGGGGAGGCCCAACCACAGTTAATAACCAGAAAACACCCAGGCAAGCTGTTTGGTACTGATAACTATAGATGAGGGTGCCACATGATGCTCCCTGGCAACACCGTACTGGCCTTTGAGAGAGAAAAATGATGCCAAATTATCACACAGATCCACCGTAAGCTCACCACCACATGCATCACAGGGATGCCGCTGCAGAAGGGTTCTTGTTCTGCACATGGAATGCCACATCCAAACTGTTCTGCAAGTCAAAACAATAAACTAATGTTCCCCATGAACAAGCAAAGGCAAAGTAAGAGACAGCTGGATGTTGCACGGCAGGCCTGAGCCACATCAGGGGTCATTCTGACATCACTGTACCTCCACAGAGTCAAACTGAGGGCAGGCCCAACCATAGTTACCAACCAGAAAGCATCCAGGCAAGCTGTTTGGTGTTGATGACTGTAGATGCAGGCACTGTATGGCATCCCCTGGCAACCCAGTTCCAGCCATTATGGGGAAAATGATGATAAAATATCACACAGGCCTACCCTGCGCTCACCACCATGTGCATCACAGGGACACCGCTGGTGCAGGGTTCTTCTACTGGTGATGAATTTTTTATTTTCAAATAGTTCCAAAAATATTATGCCAACACTTGACATTTAATTTATAGGCAGTCTCATTATAAATAAATCTGTAAATATTTTTGACAGATTAATCCAAACCACTGATATTGCCCAACAGGCACTAGTGCACCAAGGCAATGACCAGATTCCAGTACTACACATGGTATTCCTTCCATACCCCTGAATGTACTAAGCAATGCCATGAGCAGCCTTTCTGAGGTAAGCCCAGGTGCTGTATTTTTTTTTATTTTTAAACAGTTCCAACATATTGTGCCATCACTTGACATCTAATTTAGAAACAGTCTTATTATAAATAATTCAGGAAAATATTTTTGCCAGATGAATCCAAAACAATGATGTTGCCCTACAGGCACTAGTACACCCAGGCAATGACCCCGTTATTACATACGGTACCCCCATGGTATGAGCAACCATCTTGAGGTAGGCCCAAGTGCTGTATTCTTTTATTTTTAAACTGTTCCAACATATTATGCCACCACTTGATGTCTCATTAAGAAGCAGTCTCATTCTTACATGTGGTAACCCCCCCCCATAACCTAAAATGAACTGACTAGTGCCAAAAGAAGCATTTTAGAGTTAGGCCCCATTGTTGTCGTTTTTTTTTTTATTTCAAACAGTTCCAATATATTATGCCATCACCCACACCTGATCCCCTAGTTCACTGTGCCAATACAATGATGCTCCTTTATAATCTTACATCAAGAAAGGCAACTCTATCATTTTAAAATAACACCACACACACACACACATATACTGTATACACATACATATGCACACACACATGCACACACGCGCCCACACACACACACACACACCTACCTTAACCAGAGCCAGCATCACCAATTCTTTTCAAAAATTATAAACATCTCTCACAAATTGCATTTATTTTTATTTAAAACATTTTAAGAGTGCAGTTTTTATATCCATTACACATACACACTTCTAAAATAGAGCCATCATCACATCAACAAGTGCAGCATTCATTCAACACTTACACATTCTTAGAATTTACCAATAGGAACCCCACAGGTGTTGTTTTTTCCCCATTTAAACATGATTACAGTCATCACCAGAGGAAAGTTCACCAATATTAGAAATATTCTGAAAAAATCTAATTATACAATGAGAATCCGCTGGATGGATTGTAAACAAAAAACTATAAATCTCAAACAAAACTTTATTTGATTAGACTGGTCACATATATGCACAGCCCATTTTGAAGAGGGGCCCTTCACAAACATTTGGGCCATAAAAGAACACACAAATTTAACTTTTCTGCCCCCAAAGATGATAGAACATAACTGCTGCACTATAGCCAGATAGTATTTAATATGCCCTATTTAAACAGTGCCAGCACCAGAAGAAAGTTCAGCTGATATATTTCCCAAACAAAACTTTAAAATATTCTATTTAATATGCTCCAATTTAAACACTAACCACACCAGAGGAAAGTTCTGCTGATATACTTCCCAAACAAAACTTCAAAATATACTCATTGTGCTGCACAGCCCACTAATCCAATTATTATCCTCTATTTTGAAGAGGGGCCCTTCACAAACAGTAGGACCATGAAGTCTTCAGGTGAATACTTTACTTTTTCTGTCCCCAGAATGACAGAATAACTACTGCACTTTAGCCAGTCACTATTTAATATGCCTCCCAGAATTTTAACTTGCTGTTCTGTAGGAGAATGTTGAAGATCATGTTTTCTAGTGACTGGAGACCTCTCAGATCTGTCCAAACTCCTGTGCAGCACTCTAGATTTAAAATGGATGACACTTCATTCTACCTGTTTTTAAGAATGGTAAATGGGAGAAGCAGCGAGAAGAGAACAGTGCTGCTTAGAGCCAGAGTCCCAAAACCAAATGTCTGATGTCACCTTCAGGTCCTGGCTATTTGTACCAATACCATCAACATTATCATCCACGTGGGTAACATGGATATGACAGCAAGAGACACAGCTTTTGATGCTGCTGCTTCTAGCAGACTCTATGTACCACTGCACTAAGATTGCAGATTTGTGCAGGAGAAGCACATTAAGCAATGTGAACTAACACAGAAAAAAACATCAAAGCATAAAGGCAGAATACACAAAAAAAAATATGTAGCTATAAAAGACACCACAGTAATGCATGAAAGTAATACATTACATGTGGTGTCATGTAAATGTAATTACATCTGCATAAAATCAATAATCACTGGGGGACATTTACACATCCACTCTGTCCACTAAAAAAGAAAACGTTAGTATTGTGCTTTAAATACAGTAAATTTAATGGTCGCCAAGATGTGTAGCACAGCCATGTCACAAAATGGCTACCTTTTTAAAGGCTATTTTCATTATTAAAATATTGCCACAATGAAATAAAAATCCATACACCCTTTTTTATACACATTATCTCTTGACCATATTGGCAATGGTACAGAGCACAAATTCTGTATTTTTAATAAATTATGAGTAAAATACAGACCTTATTTTAAGTGCACACCCAAGTCTCTCCACTACTGTCCACGCACACACACACACACACACACACACACACACACACATATATATATATAATTAAATATATGTGCATCTTCAGATTTTCATTACCAAATTCACTTATACAGTATAAGTTATTTGTGCTGTGTTATGTATTTTTTACATGTTCAAGCTACAGTTTCACTGGTATATTGTTAATTTCCAAGTGCTCTCATTTCAGACAAAAGTTCATGGTCTCAAGCATCGGGGATCGTAACTCAGTGTAGTTTAAAATGGGATAACATAAGCAACACTGAACGTTGTATCAGTCTCCATAAATACCACTGCCGAAAAAATTTAGATCCCATAAATTTGAGTATGTTTGTGGTGGTGGTGGGCACTTACTGTATTTCTGTCATTCTGCAGCCTTTATACAACTTTGGACTTAAAATCTACAGCAGCACACACCGCCTTCCTCACCAGAATGGGAACAGGGTCACAAGCACTCCTGGCAGAATACCACTGCAACAGTACCCCCATCCCATTGCTGTCACTTTATAAGATCTTAACCAAAAAGTGCATTGAATATCTATAGTTTTCATTTTTTTCCTTATGCTTCCAAATGCTTAGCCCCCCCCCCCCACTCCCTTATCTTCACTTATCTCTTTCTTTGTGGAGTTTTGTGGGTGTCTCAGTTTGGCCCTTGGAGATCAGTCTTTAGTAGAAGTAAATTAAATTAATAGAATAAAGAAAGAATTATTGCCAGTCTTGTAGCTTTATAGTAAATAGATCGGTCTCACATAACATAGGTTTCTACAGCTGAAACACTTGGAAATATTATGCAATTTAATGTTTGAAGTGGCTAAAAGCAACAGTCAAGTGCCTGAGCAACAGCTGAGGAAAGGTTTGCATTGATTACCTAGTGCTTCATTAGACTTTTTGCTGTTCTTGGCATCTTGTTGGACACTTTATTAAACTTTAATAAAGTGGAGATAAATGAAATTGTGATACAGGAGTGATTCTTTCATGCAGTATGGGAGTGCTGTTCCCCATCATTAGCATTTAGATATAAAAAATTATGGACAAATCATGTTTTGAAACATAGAAACATACACGCTGATGGCAAATAAGGACTGCAAGGCCCATCTACTCTGCTCATTTCTTTTTCTACCTTATGAATGTGCCACAGGCCTTTGTTCTGTCAATTGTCTATCTATTCATACTCATCTGTATTGCTCCCTTATGCCTATCCCATGTTGTTTGAAGCTCTGCACTGCATTCATGTCCACCACTTCCTGATGGAGGTCATTCCATGCATCCACCACCCTTTCTGTGAAAAATAACTTCCTCACATTATCCCTTAATCAGACTCCCTCTAATTGCATGCTGTGTCCTCCTGTCCTGCTATTTTTCTTATATTGAAACATGTTAGACTCTTTTACCTAGTTAATGCCCTTAAGGTGTGTGAATGTTTCAATCATATCACCTCTCTCCCTCCTTTGCTCTAGGGTATACATATTGAGTTCAGTTAATCTGTCCTCATATGTTTTCTGATGCAGTCCCTGCACCATTTTGGTTGCCCTTCTCTGGACTGCCTCAATTTGGTTAATGTACTTGTGAAGGTGTGGCCTCCAGTACTGCATGCAGTACTCCAGATGGGTCCTAACTAGTGTCTTGTAAAGAGGGATTATTACCTCCCTCTTCCGACTTGTGATACCCCACTAATACATCATAACATCCCTCTAGCCTTACCCACTGCTTTAGAGGCTTTCTTGGATGATTTCAGGTCATCAGTGATGATGATGCCCAAGTCTCTTTCTTCCCTTGTGACTGCCAGCAACTCCCCTCTCAGCCTATAGGTGGCTTCAGGGTTTCTTTTCCCTATGTGCTTGATCTTGCACTTCTTTGCATTAAACCCCTGTTGCCACTCTTACAACCATTTTGCTAGTTTATCCAGATCTCTTCTCATTCTGCCCACACCATCTGGATCATCTGTTCTGTTGAAGATCTTGGTGTCATCTGCAAACAGACAAACCTCACCCTCCAATCCATCTGCAATGTCACTGATGAAGATATTTAAGATGACTGACCACAGGATTGATACCTGAGGTACCCCACTTGTGACTTGCATCTCTTCTGACTGTATACCGTTTACCACCACTCTCTGTTTTCTGCCCGTCAACCAGTTTGCCACCCAGTTGACCAATGTCTGACCCACCCTGAGCCTACCCAGCTTATTAATCAATCTTCTGTGTTGAACAGTATCAAAAGCTTTGCTGAAGTCAAGGTAGGCAACATCAACTGCTCCCCCTTGGTCCACCACTCTGGTTACCCAGTCAAAGAAATCTATGAGATTAGTTTGACAGGCCCTTCCTTTTGTAAAGCCATGTTGTCTTGGATCTTGTGCTCCTATGGATTCCAGGTGTTGCACTATCCTTTCCTTAAGAAGTGTCTCCATGATCTTGCCTACTACTGAGGTAAGACTGACTGGTCTATAGTTCCCTGCCTCCTCCCTTCTACCACTCTTGTGGAGCAGGATCACAAGAGCCCTTCTCCAGTCTTCTGGAACCTTTCCTGTGCTCAGAGACTCACTAAACAGTTTTGATAATGGCTCTGCTAGTTCCACCCTTAGCTCCTTTAGTACCCTGGGATGTATGCCATCTGGTCCTATTGCCTTGACCCCCTGAGCTTATCAAGCTCTTGTAGGACCCTTTCTTTTGTGAAAGGACAGTGCACACCTCCCTTCCTCCATGTCCATGGTGCAGAGCTGTGGGCCCTGCCCTACTTTCTCTTCAGTAAATATTAAGCAGAAGTATCTATTTAGGATAGATGGTTTTACATGGTCCTCCTCCTCATATGCCCCCATATCCCCTTTGATCTTAGCAATACCCCTCTGGACTTTCTCCTTTCACTAATGTATCTATAGAAAGTCTTGTCACCTTCTTTTACTGTTCATGCTAGTGTTTCCTCAGTTTGAGCCTTTGCCTGCCTTACTGCCTTCCCTGCTTCCCTTAAGGAAGTTTGGTATACCTCCCTATCTTCATCCTACTGCGTTCCCTTATATTTCCTGAAGGCCAGCCTTTTGGCTCTGACCTTTTCTGCTACTGTGTTTGAGAACCAAAGTGGTTTCCTTCTTCTTTTGCACTTCCTTTTCTCGCTAACACAATGGGATGTTGCTTCAAGTATTGCATCTTTAATGCTTGCCCACTTTGCCTGTACCCCCTCACCTGTATTTCTTTTTGCCAGGGCTAGCTTACAGTAACTCTGTTGGCCATCTTATCAAAGTCAGTTACTCTGAAGTCCCATATTTTTGCCTTGGAATGGGATGATTTTCTTCTAGTGGCAAAATTGAACCATACCATGTGATGGTCACTGGCCCCCAGGTGACCTTCTACCTGAAGATCTGTGATCCTTTCCCTGTTAGTCAGTACTAGATCTAGGATAGCGTTGTCTCTTGTGGGTTGTTGTACCAGTTGTTTGAGGCCCTCCCCCTGCAGGGAATCCACCATGGGTCTTGCTCTGGCAGATGTCCCTGCTGATATTGACCAATCTATATCTGGCATGTTGAACCTTGTCCATTATTTTATTGTTTATTTAGTCTAATTAAATTTACAGATGATCACTTACATTAATGGCACTGATGAATTTAGAGTGCAGTACCTTTTCACTCCCAACATCTCATAGGTAATCATTTGTTCACATATGATATCTTTAATACCTGCTGAATTAGTAGTCTGCCTAATGGTAATTTATATCAAGGAAGAGAGATGAACATCCCCCTGAGGTGAGAGATAGGGTAGTTGCAAATGCTGCGATTGATCACTTTTATTCATACATTTATTGTTTAAGTAATTCTAAAAGACTGAGATAAATAAAACTATTTGGGATACCCATATCACTAGCAATCATGTGAATGGGTTTGTGGAGGAGGGGAAGCTGGCTGTCTGGTACTCAATACAAGCCCCCCAACATCTTCTCTTTAGTCAAAGGAATTTACAATTAAGATTTTATTACTCTAATTAGATAATCGCTTTCACACCCACTTTCCCATTTCCCCTGTCATCTCAAACACTCACGGCACTAGCTTTTAAATAATGCTGAAGGTATAGAAACATTCACCTGCATAGCTTCATACTGAAATCAATGAAATACATTTTATAATTGGCAAAGAAGATTGCATGACTCAATTGTTAGAAGTTATACAGTACGAAATCAGAAAAAAATGTACTACAAGATGGCTAAAGTACAGAACAATACAAACAGCTATAAGTGATTTAAATCCCTCTGCAGGTACTGATTTCATAAGTTTCATAAGTCAATTCAAGCTGTGGGACTTTCATCCATAGTACTCGCCATATTTTATTGTTAAAACATAGTAGTCTTATCATGCAGATAGTTAGTTATCTAATCTAGACTTAAATGTGTCCATATTAGAGCTCCCCACCACATTTGCTGGCAAGCCATTCCATGCTGACACCATCCTTACAGTGTACCAGTGTTTCCTTAAGTTAGTATTCCATTTAGGCAGATTGAGTTGCATACTATGCTTTCTAGCACTAGACCAACCTGTTCTATAGGACATTTTAAGATCTTTATTTAATGTAATATCCTGAGATATTCTAAACATCATACAGAGGTTTCCCATTAATCTTCTATAGTGTAATGGCTAATCATTCTATGCTTTTAAGCAAAGCAGTTGACCTACTAATTTTTATGATTTCTGTATGGAAACTTGATCACAATAAGAACATCTATTTAAAATTAAACAAGCCCAAACAATTTGGCTTGTTTGATGAGTGTAGCTTCTCAACACACATGAACTGTTGTTTGTTTATTGTTGTTTTTAGGTTACCAGTTTGTATGGAGCAAACACCTGAGTGTGGTATATTACCAAAAGAACATTAAAATAATGTATAATAAACTAGATTTGGGTGTTTGTTGTAATGCACATGGAATTCACTCTCTCAATAGAAAAATCTTGGAGTGCTGTTGATAGCCACACAGTTTACAAAGATACAAGGTACATTTCATAAGATTTAGCAATGAGATATGTGTGTGTGTGTGTGTCTTTGTGTGTGTGTGTATTTGCCCTTATACAAAAGTGGAATGGAATCTCATGTAAAAGTTTAAATACAGTATAACAAATAAAATGCTGTAGAATTTAAAAAGCAAATACTGTTTTCTTTAACTAGAGATTCTAAAATTAAATCCTGTACTTCATGACAGTATGGACATATTTTTTCCTGAGCAGCCTTACTGCTAGTGCAAAATATTAAGTTTTTCAGGGCACTTCAAAGGGAATGCACTACTGTTTTTTCACTTAATATACTGTACAGGTGGGGCGGATAATCGGGTTTGTCTTGCAAACTGAATTTGGCAATAATGCTTTAAAATTGAATTGGAAAATTGTAGCAAACACATAAAAAGAACAAAACATTATTTTATGTTTTGTTAGATTTTGTGTCGTTGATAAAACTATGCTGTTCTGTGTTGTGACATGAAAAATTCTCTTAAAAAGAACATTTTCTTTTTTATTTTAAAGTATTCTTGTCTATCATTCTGAATTAAATTGTGTCTGTTTTCTTGCTATAATTGCATGGACTGCAAACAATTTAGTTTAAACAAAATGTTACTTGCAAGAAAAATCTAATGTGGTTAATTACTGGTGTTACATGCGTAATTTTAGAAAGCCATTCTGTCACACTTTTGACAAACCTCTACTTGAGAATGATTCTTTTTTCAGTGGCAAGATACTGCAACAACAAAACAAAAATCTTATAATTAAAAACATTACAACACACATGCCATAAACCTCACAGAAGATCCCTAATAAATGATTTACCATCTTAAAAAGGTTTAATGTCAAAGCCAGTACTTTATGGAGTTTAAGTGTGCTGTCATATTCTTATGTCATTATACTGAGAGGCTGTTAATATTGTTACATACATGGATATTCTGTGCTCTTTGCTTGATGCTGCTATGTATTGTGTTTTAGTCTAAAGGATGTTATTTTGTGACTGTTTTCATATTTGCATTTGTCCCCACCATCACAACCCCCACACTTTCCTTTCCTTTCCTTTCCCTTCCACTTCCATTCCTATCTCTCTTTCCTCTTTGTATTTTATTGTCATTAACTACATATTAAGCGCTATAACACACTAAGATGGGTGGGCATGCTGCACTTTGTACAGTGGCACAATATGTGTTTAGCACCCCCCCACCCTCTCCCTACTGATACAAGTGTTTGTCTGCTCTCTTTCCATCAGTTATCTGTACCTGTTAACAATGATGGTTACTGAATTGTTTCACATTCAGAGCAAATTTAAATTGCTGTTGTCATGCTGGGGAAGGGGTGGGGATGGAGTAGATAAGAAAGACCAGGAATGGGGAGAGAAAATCTCCAGCAGAAAACAAAGCAGAAGAAAGTAAGATGGTCTTCAAAAATGTAACTCTTTTACAGTAAAATAATTGCAATAAGTATTTGGAGAGCTTCAATTCTAAATCAAAAAGACAATGGCATGATTTAATTTGTCCATGGGATCCAAATGAAAATATTTTTTTTACAGAATAATTGCAAATATGGAGGAGATAGATTGCAGCCTCCAACATAGCTCATCAATAACAGAGAACTATATAAATACTGTACATAATTGATTTCTATGCATTGTTTGAAATATTTTTTTCCACACACAGTCTAACCTGTGCCATTATTTCATACACTCGTGTGTGATTTCTTGCTGTCTGACCACTGAGGAATTACTTGAATTCCTCCTAATCATTTTTTTCTCCCACCTTGTCCTCCTCTTTTTCTTCCCTTATATTTAAAAAAAAATGGCCAGGACTTATTTAGACTCATTAAATTTTATAATTTAGCTAGAGGTTTTGAGAGATGGGGTAATATTTTATATAATCTCTTCATATGTATATGAATTTGTATATAACAGCATGTAGGATACTATGCAGCATCTACTCTCTGTTACACTTTTTGTGTGCATGAAAATATGTAATAACTACAAAGGAATGCTTAGATATGTAATATCATTAATAACACTACAGAACATTCAATACTGTACATATGCATGTTCCATTCCACTTCATGCTCTTTGTGTACCTGAGGATATGACATAAGAGAACTGATTTCCTGTATCTATTGTTCAGATTTTGGCCTTTTCCTTGTACAGGTTTATATTTAAAGACTACTTTTTTTACTTGTACCCATCCTACACAATGGTTCCCAATATAAACAACTTCAGAGAACTGTGCAGAGCAAGAGTAATGTAGGCTGGGAGGGTTTTGCACTTAAAGAGCCCCTGATGCCTAAGGGAAAAACTTGGGGGAAAAACACACTTTTCTGACTTATTTCACCTTCTATTCTTTGCATTTGGCTTGCTCATTCTCATTATAAATATGCACAATCACATGAAAACAGGGTCACTGTTCATAAACATCAGCTGGGAAATAGCTGTCTATATTAAAAAAGTACACTGCTATATGAAACAGGCTAATAGCTGTCTGTGTTCCAAAAGAAAAAGAAAAAAGAATACACTGCCAGATGAAACAGTTTTAAATTTTGGAAGAATAATGGTGTTCTCAAAAAATATGGGCTACTACCTTTGAATTACTGCAGGAATTATTGCCACTAGCAGTAAATTAGAAGAACATATTTCATTTGTTTCTAAACTCAAATTTAGGACTACAGCTCACTATAACAGTTGATTCAATGTAAGGAGTTTGCTCTATATAACGGGCAAGGGTGCTGTGCTTTGATGTGATCACAGGAATATACCACCCCAAGGTGTAAAAAAACATTTCCAGGTGGCTAATGGCCCCTCCCCCAACCCAATCACCAGCCCCACCTGAACAAAGATCACCCTTCCAAGATGTATGGAGAAATTCACTGGTGGCTAATGGTCCCTCCCCCCATCCCATCACCTTCCACATGTAACAAGACTGCAATGGCAATCAGTCCTTCCCCCCAAATGCATTGAAGGCAAATGGGCTCATCAGATCAGACCCTCCCTCAGCTAACTCAGTGCCATGGTGCTTTGTGCCATTGTGACAGCAAACATTTGTTCTCCTGGTAACTAATTGAACCTACTCCCAAAGGCATTACCATTTCAATAGAGTCAAACTGTCTCAAGTAGTCTCTAGTATTAGTTTGACCAGCCCCCAGTTAATAAGTTCTTTTTCCTATGTCCTGCCACTCTGAATTTGTACCTTATATTGGGTTTACATTAGTTATTTTCTGGATCCTGTTGGGACCACTTAATGATGGAATATGCCCCT
This sequence comes from Neoceratodus forsteri, assembly GCA_016271365.2. Classification (NCBI taxonomy): domain Eukaryota; kingdom Metazoa; phylum Chordata; order Ceratodontiformes; family Ceratodontidae; genus Neoceratodus; species Neoceratodus forsteri. The sequence goes on along the minus strand of JADMNL010000024.1, from coordinate 383,920,588 downwards.
TTTTGTTTGAGATCATATTATTTTCCCAATCCCACGGCTCTACAGTTGAAATCAAATATTGATTTTAATTCACTTTTGATATCAGACTGTTACTGTTAAATAACTTGATATTCTCAGGTACATATCCTGATGGTCCTGATTTTCCTGCCCCCCCATCTCCCTGTGCAATATAAATGTCATTATATCATGGACATAAAAATAAAGTCAAAATCCTGTACTATGATTGGCTGGCTGGCACCTTTCTGCCATGTTAAATCCTATGCTAACCCACACAAAAGATGCCAGCCAGCTGCATGTTAAAAAAGAAACATTCTGACCCCAAAATGACAGAACACCAACCACCATGTTGTTTCCCTGTTAAACCAGGAGTATGAAAAAACACCTCCAAACAAATGTAAAAAACATTGTACAAACTTGAATCAGTTATCATAAACAGGCATTTTAACTGTCTTCCCATAACCACTTCCACTCCACTCATCTTTTAATATTTTTTTACTGTCCGCTCTGTTCAGCTCTGTTCTGTTCCTGTTCCCGCTCCATTCCTGGTACAGTCCCACTCTCTCCTGTACAGTCTCTCTATCACTGTTTAAATCCCTGCTCTTTCTGTGTCAATGGCACCAAAAAATATAACACATACACTAAACAAATTCCCCCAACTACAAGACATTTCTCTGAGTCCATTTCCACTGCGCAGACTGTAACCTGGAAGCTGCATGATGGCAACCTATTACAAGTCACAACATGCAACACAGTCACTGTAGCTCAGAAAAAAAAAACATTACTCCACCAGGAATCGCAGCCCTCTCTTGAAATGGGATAAAAATGGCTGCAATACCATACATGACACCTATGGCAACAGCCACAGCAACCAAGTACAGCCCTAGCAACAGATAACTATTTATTTGTAGTAGACTAACAAATACTGTAAAATTAAATGAAAAAAAACAAAGAAACAAGTTTTATTTTATTGTATCTAAAAAAATGACAATGGTATAATCACAATATACCACTAGGGGGTGTGACTTATGGGGGATTTACCATGGCTGGTGAGGATTTATCCACTCTGCCTGTGGCCTCATGGCCAAATCATGCCAGCCATGAGAAATCCCCCCATATCCCACACCCCCTTGTGGTTTATTGCTTAATTTTATAACCTATATTTAGATGAAATGTAAATCAGCCTCAATGTTGTGCTTTGTAACTAAATCCAATTCTATGAATAACAGCTAGTGTTTTGAAATTATTATAGGTCAAATAACAATTTGCTACTGTGGATTACTTTTGCATTAAAAATGCTTATTGTTATCAGCAGTGTTTCTACTGAGTTCCAGATTGGTATAAACACAATCAAATATAAACAAAAAAAGAATAAAAAAATATTTATAAATTCATGACTCACCACAGCTCAGGTTTTTAACAGTATTTCCTATATTTATTATTTCCCTTTGTGTTCTGTCACTTTACGTAACAATGTTTTCCTCATTGTGATGTGTCAGGGCTTACACTTTATGTTACATGATTATAGGGAGTATACAGTACAGTATATGTTATATTTCACCTTAGAAATTTCCAGCTGGGAAAAGGGAAATGCCCACTAAGACTAGCACCTAACATCCAACAAAAACATTATGGAACTGACAGCAGAAAAAGTAATTAACTTATAAATTTTAGAAACCAGGAGGGATGTTATTTCTTTTATGCAATCCTCCAACCATAATATGAGACCAAAAGGAAAACATAGCACAACAACATCAAAATATCTGGCCTCATAGACATTGTGCAATTTCCTGGGAAGGGTGAACAGTCTAAACTTATAAAGCAGCTAAGCCAAGGGAAAAGTGGTATCGCTCCTTTACAAGACTTTATACTGAATTGGGGATATCATACTTATTGTGTTAACTTTAAGTACTATATATAAGGTCTCAACATGAAGGAGTGATACTGACAGGGCAGAGGGTGAGAGGTACTACTATTTGCTAATACTGTATATAAGGTATACTGTAGAGGTTAGGAGATGATAGGAGATAAGGGAGAACCACTTTCTTGGGTTAGTCACTGGTGTTAAAAATATTCCTATATAATAACAAATAGAGCACACACCACTCAGATGTATTAGATATGGGGGGGGGTACTCATCATATTTAAAAAAATCAGTAAAGCATCTGCTGTGTATGTATGTGGGTGTCTGTGATAATCATATGCAGGATAATGAAAGGCAATCTAACATAGTAATGCAATCAGTACAATATTTAGACAGGGTTATCTCTGTAGTATCTCAGTGGTTATTATGGGATGAAATGATTCTGTATCTACTGCAGCAATCTGCAGTACAGTAGCAGAGTTTATTAAGTGATGACAGGAGCAATTTCTTGTAGGCAGTGATATTGGGTGACACTGCAGTAGTGATAGTTATTTATTGAGGCCATTGTCACAGTGCATTCATTTTCAGTGTAGCATCATTCCTAGAATGTGAAACAGATGGCTTGTAACAGCTCTATTGTGTGAAACCAGTCATTCATGTAATATGCATGCTCAGTGGCAATATACTGTATAGTATTTATCATATTTTATTTGAAGACAAAACTACATTTTGAAAGAAAAAATAGATTAAATACATGCATTAAACAATAAAATAAGGTTAGGATTGATGTTTAAACCATATAATGTTTTTTTTTGGTTATGAATTATACAAAAAGAAAAACATAATGGGCCTGATTCTCAAAACAGGCTAGGATCAGTGCAAGCTGTGGCAAAAAGCAGCTTGTGATGAAGCCTGGTGCACCAGGGACCCAGCACCAGATTCTGGTTTGAGAGGGGTCCCAGTGCCTAAGTCCCCACAGTTCCCTCAGTAAATCTCAGGTGACTGAAAGGACTTAACTGCTGTGAGGTTTAAATTACTTGTAGAAAGATCTGGTAAGTAGGGGGAGTGGCTTAGCTAGAAGGAAGCTACATTTAAAGACTGGCTTAGAAAGATTCTGCTAATAGCTTGGCAGAAGACACCAGGAGAAAGGACTGCTGTGTGACTGAACTTCTCTGCTGGGACTATATTGCCCTCCTTCCCACCCAAAGCTAGTTCTATTTTTATAGGCACAGGATTTGACTGACAACAGGAACTTCCTGTTTAGGGGCAGGAAGTGAGTGATCACAGAACCACCAAGGACCCACCATCCTAGAAGGGCAAGAGTAGCTCTCCGGCCCCCTCTAGCTGCTGGAGGTCTGCCTCTGAGCAAGTAAGTGGTCTACTGAGAAATATAGGATATTCTTGTCTCAGAACAGGACAATCAGGAGCTTAAAGGCACACAGGCAGAAAGTAAGGAGAGAGAAAAAAGACAACAGTGGAAAGAGTAAGGATTGCAAACAGTTAAGGGGCCAGAAATAAGACATGATTGGAGTGGTGCAGTGCAGTGGCTGTGGAGCAGCAGTCTTCCGGGAGATGTTCTGGAGGATGCGGTGTTGTCCCATCTGCAGGCACCTCTCTGGGCTGAGGGAGGAGGTTGCTCATCTCCAGGCTGAGTTGGCCAGGATTTGTGGGACCTCCTCTTCCATCCAGGGACCACCAGTGCCACTGCCATTGCCTCAGAGGTTGCCAAGAAAGAGAAGCGGTTGGACCACATTGGGCTCAGGGAGGGTGAGGGTGGTGGAACATAGGTGCATCCCTCCAGTTGTACCTCTCCACAATTCCTATACCATTCTTGCAAAGTGTGGTTCCTCTATGGAGGCACCCACAGTGGAGACCAAGGAGGATGCTGGGAACCTCCACAAAGGAGACCCACAGGAGGGTGGCAGGGGACCCTGCAGGGGAAGGAAACAACTCCTGGTGGGGGACTCCATTGTTAGGAAGGTAGAACTAGGGAGGAAGGGGAGAGGGAGGTAAGGTACCTGCCTGGCACCATGGCTTGGAGGGACAGGGAGCGAATCCTCAGGATTGCCGGAGCAGCTGCACAGGGGAGGGAGCTGGATGTCATTGTCCACCTAGGGACAAATGACCTGGCTAAGAAAGGGATTAGAGAAGTGCAGGAAGAGTTTGTGGAATTGGGGAGGGGCCTTAGTCAAGTAGCATGCACGGTAACCTTCTCGGAGGTGCTACCCATCTATGGCATAGGAGAGGCTAGGGTGTTCCGCACCAGGGATTCAATCAGTGGTTGAAAACTGGTGTGGAGCTCCAGGGATTGGCTTCATTGGGGACTGGGAGTCCACCTGGAGTGATGCAAGCCTATACTGGCATGATGGGCTGCATCTGTCCAGGAGGAACCAGGATCCTAGGTGATAGGTTTAAATGCTTCATTGGTATGCTTTAAACTAGCCAAGGGGAGGCACTGGAAGGAGCAGAAAAATCCTAGCCCCACCAAATAATCACGGTAGTAAGTGTGGCAAACACCAACATAGAGGTGTCGATAGGGAGAAGGGCAGGGGTAAATGGAGAAAGTGACAAAGGCAAGAAGGACAGGGATGGGGCAAAGGGAGTAAGGCCATCAGGAAATGGAGGTGTGAGTACCAATGCCCGTAGTCTGGGCAACAAGCTCCCTGAGCTGATGGCCTTAATGGAAGAGGATGCCTGGATGTCGTAGCAGTCACAGAAACATGGTACACAGAGAACCATGACTGGGATGTTAACATACCAGGGTACATAACCTACAGGAGAGACAGGCAGGAGAAGAGGGAGGAGTAGCTCTCTATGTAAGGAAGGGATAAAAGCAACTGAACAAAAGAGTAAACAGGGAGGAGAGGAGGCACTGTGGGTCACCTTGGAGACTGGAAAGCACCACAATCTGCACAGGGGTTGTGTACAGACCCCCATGTCAGGGGGAAGGAATGGACAAGGATATGATAGAAGGCATTCTTAGAATGGCAGAGAAAGGGGAGATACTGTTGATGGGAGACCTGAATATGCCAGATGTTAACTGGAGCACATTTTCTGCAGCCACATCTAAGAGCAGGGCCATTCTTTATGCCCTACAGGTGGCAGACATTAGACAGCTAGTTTCAGAACCCACTCGTGAGGGAGCAATCTTAGACCTCATACTCTCAAACGGAGGCAGTGAGAGGATCTCAGATCTAGAAGTGGGTTGCCATCCGGGGACAAGTGACCATCAAACAGTGTGGTTCATGTTAAACTCAGCTACAGAGTCAAGCCATACAAAAGTGAGGGTACTGGACTTTAGAAGGGCTGACTTTGGCTAGATGGGAGAGTGCCTCAGAAAAGTACTAGCAAACAGGCTAGAAGGAGGTGTGGAGCAACAATGGGGAATTATCAAAACTGCCATCACAGAGGCAACAAGCCTTTGTGTGAAGCAAACAAACAAATCAAAATGAAAGAAAAAGCCACTATGGTTCTCAAAAGAGGTGGCTGTGAAAGTCAGGAAGAAAAAGATAGCATTCTGGAAGTATAAGGAAACACAGAAGCAGCAGGACAGAGAGCTGTACCAGTTAAGGCAGAAGGAAGCAGGGATGGAATTCAGAATAGCAAAGGCCCAAACTGAGGAAAAGATAGCCAACTCAGTTAAGAAGGGGGATAAAACCTTTTATAGGTACATCAGAGAGCGTAGAAAGACAAAGGGAGGGATAGTGAGGCTGAATAGAATGAACGGTGGGTGGGCAGTGGGGGACAGTGAAAAAGCAGGAATACTGAATGAATATTTCTGTCCCTTATTCACAAAGAGGAGGGGAAGTGCCTAATCCAATTAACAGAAGCACTCTTGATAGGGGGTCGATCCAGTCCTTTCACAGAAGAAAGGGTTCTGCAAGAACTCCTAAAACTGAAGGTGGACAAGCAATGGGTCCTGATGGAATTCACCCCAGAATTCTAAAAAGAATTAAGGGAGGAACTAGTGAAACCACTGGCTACTCTTTTTAATAAATCATGGGAGGATGGTGTGGTACCCAAGGACTGGAGGAAGGTGGATGTGATTCCCCTTCACAAAGTGGGACCAAGACAGAGGCAGGAAACTACAGACCTGTCAGTCTGACCTCTGTGGTAGGGAAAGTGATGGAGTCACTTCTGAAGGAAAGAATAGTTGAGTACCTAGAGGCCAGTGGAGCACTGGACCCAAGGCAGCATGGGTTCACAGCGGGAAGGTCATGTCAGACGAATCTAATAGATTTCTTTGACTGGGTGACCAAAGTAGTAGACCAGGGAGGGGCTGTGGACATGGCCTACCTAGACTTTAGCAAGGCATTTGACACAGTCCCACACAAAGATTAATAGTCAAATTAACCAGCTGGGAGTGGAACCCAGGGTGGTAGCCTGGTAAAACATTGGCTGGACAACAGAACACAGAAGGTAATTGTAAATGGAGTCCTCTGAAGAAAGGCGGTTACTAGTGGGTACCGAGGTTCAGTATGGGTCCAGTCCTTTTAATGTCTCATTAGTGACATTACAGAGGGACTGAAGGAAAGTATGCCTTTTGCAGATGACACAAAGATCTGCAACAGGGTTGATACACAAGTAGGTGTAGAAGGATGAAAAGGGACTTGGCAAGGTTGGAGGAATGGTCAGTATGGCAGCTAGGATTCAATGCAAAGAAGTGCAAATAATGCACCTGGGAAACAAGAACCAGGAGAAGAATACACAATGGGTGGGGAGGTAGTAACAACAACAAAAAAGGAAAGGGACCTGGGGGTAATCATATCAGATGACCTTAAGGTTAGCAAGCAATGTGAGAAGGCAGTAGGGAGGCCTGGGGGTATACTGGGATGTATAGGGAGAGGCATCATCAGCAGAAAACAGGAAGTTGTTATCCCTCTGTACAGACAGTTGGTGAGACTCCATCTGGAGTACTGTGTCCAGTTCTGGAGACCCCATCTCCGCAAGGACATAGACAGGATAGAGGCAGTCCAGAGGAGGGCAACTAAAATGGTGCAGGGTCTGCAAGAGAAGCCGTATGAGGAGAGACTAAAGGAGCTTAATATGTATACCCTTGAGGAAAGAAGGGAGAGGGGGGACATGATAGAAACTTTTAAGTACCTCAGTGGAATCAACAAAGTCCAAGAGGGTAGCATCTTTCAGAAAAGAGATACGGAAGAACAAGGGACACAATTTAAAGATAGAAGGAGGTCGTCTAGGGACAATGTGAGGAAGTATTATTTCACAGAGAGGGTAGTGGATGCATGGAACAGCCTTCCTGAGGAGGTTGTGGGGTCTAAAACTGTGGGAGAATTCAAGAATGCATGGGACAGACAGAAGGCAATTCTTGTGGGGGGTAGGAAGAAATAGGCTGTTGGTTAACTAGGATCTGCGGCCTATCCTGTAGGTAGGGAAATGGGCAGACTAGATGGGCCTAGCGGTCCTTATCTGCCATCAAAGTCTATGTTTCTATGTTTCCCGCAACCTCTCCCATGTTAAAAACACAAGGCACACAGAAGTGGTTTACCACAGGCTCCCTTCACCAAAGGCTAGTGGTCTCCCACCCCAGGTCTGCTGATATCATACACCAACAATCCAACCCCTTTGGGCTAGTGCCCCCATCCCCCATGCCACCTGTAATCCAGATATGTATGGACTCCCCGTTCCCTTCCCCGATGCCTCTGTTATTATGAGTTGTATTAAAGCCCCTTCCCCATCCCCGATGCCGCCCGTTATTATTATATGTATGAAAAGCCCCTTCCCCCATGCCGCCCATTATTAAGATATGTATGAAAGCTGCCTTCCCTGATGCAGCCCATTATTGACATTTGTGTGAAAGCCACCTTCCCCCCTCCCTGATGCCCAATGTCACCCCTTGCTGTGCAAATTAAAACTCACCAATGCCTGGTGGTGTAGTGGCCCCCACCCCAGCAGGAAGTGCCCAACACCCCACTCCCCCCATCCTAAACCTCAAGCTGGCAAATGGCACAGCCCTCCTCTCAGCACCATAGCTGGCTGCTGACTGGCCTGTCAGTGAGCAGAGACTGTATAATACAAAACACACTCATTGCATGTATTGTATTATACAGTACTCATTCACTGACTGTCTGGGGCAGGCTGCCTGTGGTTAACGCAGGTTGTCTTTGATAATAGCTCAGGGGGCAGTTTTTGATGCAAGGTGCCACTTGCGCCATTTATGTTTGGCGCCGGCACCTTGTGTCAATATCAGGGCTTATGTTTTCTTATCAGATAATTCCAGAATAAAACCCACAGGTAAAATGAAAATTCTAACCATAGTTTCTATTTTCAGCACGCATTTAATGTAATCTTTCTGTTTTTCTTGTTGCCCATACACTGATGCAGAAATCTTTTTTTATAAGAAGCAAAAAGGAATGTGAAGTCTCCATTTCAAAAATCATCATACTTTTAATTCACCCAAACAACATCCAATGTTCTGTGACTCATGCCACTTGGTAGGAGAAATGGTAGTTTATAACTTGGATTAAAAACTTTACTGCTTGACTGGGATTGGTTACTCCTTACAGCAAAGGAGTACTGTAGGTTGCTCCTCATATTAAATATTTTATCAAGGTATCAGCACAGCAAGGCCGGCTGAAAATCTGTAAAGTTCATGTTGAGAATAAGCTAATGTAGCCAGTAATACAACCTCTACAGGATTAATAACCACTCCCATTGAAAAAGTAGACCTTTCAATCTAAATTATAAACCACTGTTTCCCTGACAAATTGGCATGAGTCAGTATTGTGAATAGTTTATGTCAATTGGTTACTCTTATCCTAGATTACTGATACTTATGTTCATGTATGAGATTGCATTTTGTTTCATGTGCAATAATAATGTGCAAGGTTAAAACATAGATTTTACCAGGAAAGACATGCTGAGCTGGTATCGGCTTGTTTGCAGATGGGCATGGGGGGACAGTGTGTGACAGTGGGGGTGACAATATGCGTGATAAATAAGCACAATGTGTGACACATCATGAAAATGAACACTGCAAGCTAGGGCCATGATCTCCCCATCATTACTGTGGACCCTCCTGGGGAACGAAAGCTTCTATTTATATTATAAAATGTAACCCTTTACTGTAGATCGGATAGAGTACAAACTATTTTGATGTTTTGTTTTCTGGTGGATAAACAAATAATAGCCCGAAAACTTAGAGATAGAAGTACTGTAAAACTGCAATGGATGTCAAGCATTCCAGTTTGACCTTCTGAAAAATATTGTAAATAAGAGTGGTACAGACAGGGAGAAGTGAATGGAACAGCAGATCTGAGTATAGAAAATAAAAGCAAGTTTACAATACAATGAGTTCATCCCCTCGGACCAGTAGAACTATGAAGACTGACAAATCAATAATCAAGCTAATATAAATAAATATTCAATCAGAGATACAGAAAATGATATAAGGACAAACAAACAGAGATAAAACATCCTCTTTATTTTCCTTTGTAGGGAATAGGTCCTTTGCCAGAATGTATTTATTAAAACACAGACATAATAAAAACTTGAAATTGGTGGATATGTGTGGCAAAAATGACAACTTGCAAAATAAGCCAAGCAGTATAACTGAATTTTAAGCTGCTATTAACTTAAATTAAAAGTGCATGGGAATCATTGGCATTACATTGTAAATAGTGATAAACTGATTGTGTGTGTTATGTATGGGATGCTTCTCACACCAAACACACCTCTCAACTTTTCGTCACCCAAATGTGTGACAGTGGGGGTGGCAGTCTGTCATGTCTGGGCTAAAAGTCTCGGGGGGCATTCAAGGTTTCCAATTCAAAGAATATGTAGGCACCATGCCAGTAATCGTCATATGCAGAAAAACAGATTGGTGCTGCAAGCAGATTTGTATTTAACATAGAAACATAGACTTTGATGGCAGATAAGTATCACTTGGCCCACCCAGTCTGCCCATTTCCCCACCTATTGGATAAGCTGCAGATCCTAGTTAATCAGCAGCCTAATTCCTCCTAACCCTTACTAGAATTGCCTTATTTCTGTCCCATGCATTCTTGAATTCCCCCACTGATTTTGACCCCGTTACCTTGTCAGGAAGGTCATTCCATGCGTCTACCACCTTCTCTGTGAAAAAATACTTCCTTGTGTTGCCCCTGAGCCATCCCCTTCTATTTCAAATTGTGCCCCCTTGTTGCACATAACTTTTTCTAAAAGATGCTGTCCTCTTAGACTCTACTGATTCCCCTGAGGTACCTGAAAGTTTCTATCATGTCCTTCACCCCCTCCATTCCTCGAGGATATACATATTAAGCTCTTTTATTCTCTCTTTGTATGGCTTCTGGTACAGACCCTGCACCATTCTAGTTGCCCTCCTCTGGACCGCCTCTATCCTGTCTATGTCCTTGTGGAGATGGGGTCTCCAGAACTGCATGCAGTACTCCAGATGGGTTCTCACTAACTGTCTGTATAGAGGGATAACATCTTCCTCTTTTCTACTGGTGATGACTCTCCTTATGCATCCCAGTATCTCCCAGGCCTCCTTACTGCCTTCTCACATTGATTGCCTATCTTTAGGTCATCTGATATGACTACCCCAGTTCCCTTCCCATTTTTATTGTTGTTAGTACCTCCCCCACATTGTGTTTTCTTCCCCTGTGTTTTTGTTTCCCAGGTGCCTTACTTTGCACTTCTTTGCATTGAATCTAAGCTGTCATACATTTGACTATTCCTCCAAACTTGCCAAGTCCTTTTTCATCCTTTCCACCCTCCTTGTGTATCAACACTGTTGCAGATCTTTGTGTCATCTGCAAAGAGGCATACTTTTCTTTCCAGCCCTTCTGCGATGTCATCTATAAAGACATCGAAGAGGGCTGGTCCCAGTACTGAACCCTGTGGTACCCTGCTAGTAACTCCCCTTTCTCTGGAATGGAATCTGTTTACTATTGCCCTCTGTGTCCTGTTGTCCAGCCAATTTTTTACTCAAGCTGCTACACTAGGACCCATTCCCAGGATGGCTAACTTGTTTATCAATCTTTTGTGTGGGACTATGTCAAATGCCTTGCTGAAGTCTAGGTTGGCCATATTCATAGCCCCTCTCTGATCTACTACTTTGGTTACCCAGTCAAAGAAATCTATGAGATTCATCTGACATGACAGTCCCACTTAAAATCCATGCTGCCTTGAGTCCTGAGCCATGCTGGCCTCCAGGTACTCAATAATTATTTCTTTCAGAAGTGATTTCATTATATTCCCTACCACTGAGGTCAAGCTAACAGCTCTGTAGTTTTCTGACTCTGCCTTGCTCCCAATTTTGTGAAGAGGAATCATATCCACCCTCCTCCAGTCCTCAGGTACCACACCATCCTCCTATGATTTGTTAAAAAGGACAGTCAGTGGTGTCACTAGTTCTCCCCTTAGTTCTTTTAGAATTCTAGGGTGAATCCCATCAGGTCCCATTGCTTTGTCCGCCTTCAGTTTTAGGAGTTCTTTCAGGACCCTTTCTTCTTGCAAAATGGGGGGGGGGGGGGCGACCAAGAAAGTTTATGTGGAATTTGGATTACAGATTGGGGAATACAGGTGCTGTGCAAATTACAATACAAACCTCACAAGAACCCACAATCCCCCCCATCTTGTATACATATAAAGGGGCATGTATAAGCAAGGATAAACAAATAATAGCCCAAAAACTTAGAGGTGGAAGTACTGTAAAACTGCAATGGATGTCAAGCATTCCAGTTTGACCTTCTGAAAAATAATATAAATAAGAGAGGGACAGACAAGGAGGGGCAAACGGAACAGCAGGTCCAAGAATAGAAAATAAAAGCAAGTTTGTAATGTAACCAGTTCATCCCCTCGGACCAGTAAAACTATGAACTATGACAACTCAATAATCAAATTAATAACAATAAATATTTATTCAAGCAGAGGTACAGAAAATAATATAAGGGCAAACAATCAGAGATAAAATGTCCTCTTTATTTTTTATCTTTTTTTATTTTATTTATTCTAGGATTACAAATACCTTTGAGCCAAGGATCTTTTACAAAGGTTCCACATCAGAAATAACAAACAACAAGGAAGCAAGAATGAAACAACAGTAAACAATTCATGTACAACAGTGCTATTGAAAGGGGTCAATTATAGGAAGAGTAAGGTGTAGAGGAGGAGGAGGAGAAATGTAGGTAGTTAACAGAGGCAGCTATAGTAAAATGGTGAACACAGCTAGGATGCATGTTCCCATAAGGAATGGGTAGGGTGAGGCACCCAGGGGTGGTAGAGAAACAGGGATGAGAATAGGGGGGAAGAATGAAGATGCAGCCAGAGGCATTTGTCGAAAAATAAATGGGAAGGAGTGATAGAAGAGAAAAAGGGGGCAGGGTGAGGGGGGGTTAAGTGCTATAGTGGGGCAAGGAGAGACTAATGAGATGGTATGAAGACCTGAGATTTGAAGTGGCACCTCAGGAGCTGGAGGGAGGGGACTGGGGGCCTGGGGTTAAGCAGTATATAAGTTAGGATTAAAGCTGTGTAGGTCATCAGCTAGGAGAGGCAGTCACAGGAGCTAGAGGCAATGAGATGGGCCCAGAGCCTGATTTTGAACAGACCTAGGGTTGAGGCAGAGGAGATGGTGTGGCTGAGAGCATTCATCCATAGGGGGCCCTATAGGTGAAGGAGAGTTGGCCCTGCGTAGTTTGACAGCGAGGAACTTGTAGAATCTGGGTTGTCAAGCTCCTGGTGTTCTGTCGGTTGGTGTTTTGATGTAACAAGGCAGTAACACTGGGGGATGTGAGGCCAAGGTTGATTTTTTATTTTCCTTTGTAATGAATATATCCTTTTCAAGAACATACGTAGTTAATAAAACACAAAAATAATAAAAACTGGGACTCCTAAGAATTCTAGCAGATAATGCCTCAGAGCCCCACTCTGTCCCGTCATCACTGTGGATCCTCTTGAGGAATGGAAGCTTCTTTTTTTAAGAACAATTTGTAACATTTTATAATACTAAGACAAGAACTTGACATGTACTGTGGGGACACCTGCTGGAACATTACAACTTAGTGAGATGAATTTAACTGCAAACAGGGGCACCTGGTGCATTTAAGCTGATTATGATGAGGAGTCAATTAATTAAGCAGCTACCAAAGTACCACATTACCGCAATAATGATGGGTAACGAGGTATTCTTCAGTACCGCACAGTGTACTGCCCCTACCAAGGTATACCTCATTACCATGCAACTTTTCTGTAACTATCACTGTACATTATATACAGTAGACAACAGTCAGCATGATGGACTAAACAAAACAGATGCAGATGGTTACGTGGGCATAGTATGTACCATGCTCTGCCATAACTCCACCTGTTTTGTCATCTCAGTCATTTGATTGATGATTCAGATACTGAGATACTCCCATTCTGCTATTTTCTGATGGACCTCTCCTGTACTGCTCTCATTGTCCTACATCGTTAGAGATGCACAATTTGGAAAATAACACTATAAATGACATTGGTACACATCAGTTAACAGTGACTGTGACCTGGTCACTGTCTTGTAATGTGGCTTGCTGAAGGCCACAGAGGCAGCAGCAGGCCATCTCATTGTCTTGTGATATGGATTGCTCAAGGCCTCAGAGGCAGCACCAGGTAATATCACTGCTTTGTAATGTGGCTTGCTCAAGGTCACAGAAGCAGCATCAAACTATCTGACTGCTCTGCTTATGGTGTAAAAGATGCCCACCTAGTGCACACTGTCACTGTGTTTGGATATTCTTTGTGTGGTTAGAGGTGCTTATACAGGGCTAAGAGAGGAATCAGGATTATGGACACTGCTAGGTTCTTCTGTATCACCACCAATGAAGTCTTATTTTTACATATTTCACAAAAAACATTGATGTGCCTTACATTCAGCTTCTTGGTCATAGTGGTAGTGTAAATTTGGGGTTTTGTCTATCTTCAAATCTCCTCCAAAAGATGTGTTTAAATGCCACAAAAATGCACAGTATTTATACAGTAGAAGGACATGTACAGTAGGTGTGCCCATACATTTTGTGACAAATCACATGCTGGGGATTAAAACTCAGATGTTGACGAGTAGGGCGGCATGACGTAACTGTGATGTGCAAAACAGTGTGACCCAATCTACACCTGTGTCTGGCTGCCTTGAAGTTGGGGAACAGTATATGGGGAAAACTCCTTGATTGACTTCAGCTGACATGTGTAACACTATAGGCATCACTACTTAGTAGTTTTCTGCTAATCACTGTTGTCCTCAAGAAAGCATTTTTTCACATTATTCAGATTTTGGTTTCACTACTTGATGGTCATTGGACCTTTGCTGGCTGATAGTCACATTATTTTAGGTCTCTCTCACCTACACTCTCCCAAGTAATTTAGGGGTTCTTACTCTGACTCTGGAATACTGAATATTCACTCCTGAGCTTTCCCCCCAGCTACTCTTCTCCACTCTGTCTCTCTGCTCACCATGAGGGTCTCTAAGCTCCTCCTCAGCTGAGTTGGAGTGAAATCCCTTCTGCTAGCCCCCCTTTTCTCAGCTGATCTCCTCTCCTTGCCCTCGGAAGATTCTGCTTGCCACTATTGTTCTGATGGGTGGAGCTTTATTATTTCATACCTACTGGTCAGGGGGGTTACCCCCTTCTGAAACCTGGCTTTTAAAACTGATCCTTTTTGCTAAAATAACCCATTACCTTATCTTCTCCTCCTTCCACAGGACCCTGAGTGTTTGTCTTCTAACCTCTCTATCTGAAACCTGGGTACCTCTATGTCTGTTCTCTATCTCTAGTGACATTGAATCCAACCTGGGTTCCCCTGCTGGGGCTGCTCTTACTTACCCCTCACTTTGGTTCTCAAATAAGAGGTTTAGGCTCACTTTCATGAATATTGAAAGACTAACAGCCAATGTTGTGCAGCAAAGGCCTGGGTGACTCACTACTCCCCTGACATTATAGGTTTGTCGGAGACATGCATGAAACCCCACACCCCTGACTCCTTATGTATGATCAAAGGCTATAAGCTCCACAGGTGAGACCGTCCTGATGCTAAGAGGAGATGGGGAGTTATGTTCTATACTAGGAAGAACCTTGACATCTCCGTATGTTCAATCATTACTAGTTGTTTATGCAAAACTATTCACATAGCTGTTACCCTTGGTCTTACAAAAAAGCTGAACATTATGTGCATCTATAACCCCCCAAAAATGCTTTAGCAGGTCTGTCAAATGTACTCAGCTAGCTAGCCTCATTAAAAGGTGAACAAGAACTCATTATAATGGGAGACCTAAACCTGGACTGGCTGGGCAAGAGCTCCAGTCTCTATGCTGCTGAGCTGGGTAGCCTCCACCTGTCCCAGTTGGTACCTTCCCCAACCAGGCTGTCAAACAACAGCAGTCTCTAGTCTGTTATAGACTGGATAATCTCTGACAGACCAGACAGGATCACTGCCATGGGTGTCTTTCCAGACTCTATCAGTGACCATTTTCTGGTCTCCTGTGTCTGGAAAACTGGTCCCCCCAAACTCCCACCCAGAGAAATTCAGTTCTGGGACTTCTCAAAGCTGGATAAGAGGGCACTTATCTCTGACCTTCAAAATATCATCTGGGCACCTTTGTACCAGACCTCCAACATGGAACATACTGCACAATATCTCCTCTATAAGATTCTGGCCTTACAGGATGAGCATGTCTCTTTAAAAAGATGCAGACTTTGAGGAGCTGCCACTCACTGGCTAAATTCTGAACTAATGGCCTCTATCAAGCAAAGGGACAAAGTCTGGAAAAAAACAAAGCTGTCTCAGTCACTTGCTGATTGGGCATAGTACAATGGACTCAGGGACCTCTGTAAAGTACTGTAGAATACAAAAGTGCCACGTTACTTATATTTAGAGGTCTGAGTATTGTTAACTCATTAGCGTTACAAATTATTCGCGCTACTAACGCTCTTTAGCAGAAGTAATAATTGCTTCACGAGGTTTAACAATTATAAACAAAATAAAAAAAAATAGCAAAGTCTAGCTGATCCATTACAGGTTTAGTGGATCACTGGAGTGCTGCAATTAGCACTGTAATTATCGCCATTAGCAGCTCTTTTATTAGCCGGTTGAATGTAAGCAAGCATACCTGCTTGCCTTTATTGTGTTGCAGTGCTTGTGGTTGTTCATCCACCAAAAATGTCTCTGGTTCAGTGGTTGCAGAGGAAGGGAATTAAAAGAAACCCGTCAATCACAAAGGACATCACACCAGCTGCTGTTTCTGAGTGCGCCGGAGTTCACATCAGAACTGCAGACAGTGTGGTCAGTGAGCTGCAGAGAGCCTCACCTCCTAAATGACAGAGAATAGATTACTCACACTACAGCCCTGAGATTCAATTTGAGGTGGGGAAGTACACCGCAACCAGTGGTGTGATGAATGCTGTCCCCTTTTTTAAATCAAAATATGGACAAAGCATTAATAAAAGTACAATACGGAACTTCAAAAAAGACTACATTGATAAAATGAAAGATGTGAGTGACCTATCTTTGCTTGTGCCATCATTGCCCACCAAACCCCATGGCCGACCAACCCTCTTGTTAGAGGATGTAGAGACAGACATGAAAAAAATTATCCGTAGTCTCCGAAATGAGGGTGCTACTATTAATGCGAGGATAGTTGCTGCTGTAGCGACTGGGGTTGTAAAAGTAAAAGATCATAAAATGCTGACTGAATTTGGAGGGCCTATAGCAATCACTAGGCACTGGACTTGGCAATTCCTCAACAGAATGGGATTTGTGAAGCAAAAAGGCACTAAGGCAGGTTGCAAGACCCCGAGTAATTTTGGCAAGTTGAAAACAAACTTTCTCGCTCGCATCAGCAAGGCAGCAGGACAGGAGCTAGTGCCACCAGACCTTGTTATTAATATAGATGAGACTGGTGTGCACCTAGTTCCCTGCAGCCAGTAGACCATGGCAGAGTGTGGAGCAAGGCAGGTCGATGTAACTGGTTTGGGCAATAAGAGACAAATTTCACTGGTGATGGGGTGCACTCTTGGAGGCGTCTTTCTACCACCTCAGGTAATTTACCAGGGAAAGATCAAAGGGTGTCTGCCTAGTTATAACTTCCCACCTGAATGGAGTATAGCATTCATTGATGTGTTGTGTAATGAATAATTAAGAGTACAAAATGGAAGTGGCTCTAAGCAAGTGTAGAGGAATACAGTCTGTACTAGTATGTGGTTTTGGAGGCTGCACTTCACTGTATGTTTGTTTATTTTTGTGACTTCATCTTTTTTCACTTTTAAACATCTACAGTGTGTGTTACAGTTTCTGGAAAGGAGTGTAACAAGTAAGAGCGTGAGCAGCGGCCGTCAGAGCATGTGCTGCAGGCAATGTATTGAGTGCAGCACAAGAGGTAAAATTGTTGCAGAAGAGAATTTTGAATATTTTATTTGCAGAAGTACTGTTTTGTTTGTGTACCTTTGTGATGGTGTAGTATTAGAAGGGACTAGAGCAGAAGACTGATGCTGTTGAAGCCACGAGGCTGGGAAGGTGGTTGAGGGACCTGATCTGATTTAAGCCATGGTGCAGGTGGCATGGGATCTGAGTTGTAACATGTGGGTTGAACTTAAAACAAAATGTGTGGTTTTGATTAAAAAACACATAGTAAAGAAACTGCTTCAGTAAGGTTTTGGTGCCAAGGACAGTGAGGAGCCAGGAGGAGCAGAGTACAAGGAACGGGAGCAGGAGAAAGAGATTGAGACAAGTGAGTGGGCAGGCAGGGGACAAAGAGAGGATGCAGCAAGTAGTTTATTAAAAACATTTTTTGTAAATGGCTCCTGTACAGAATAAATTGTATAAGGATCTAATTTGATAGTGGTAGAAACGGTACCATGTGAAGACAGCTAAGTAAAAACAGAGACCAACAAAAACAGCTACTACAAATCAGGTAGGTCAAATACAGTTTTTATTTTGCCCCTTACATCCCCCCTTCTTATATATACCAACTCCAGGGGACACACACCTCGGGGAAGGGGGCAATTTGCAGTTGCTGTATTTTACTTAGCTGTTTTTACTTAGCTGTTTTCACTCATCTCTGGTAGAAACATTATTTCATGTGGCAGTTATGCTGTGGGAAGAAGTGGTTGCTTATTAATAAAGTAAAAGTAATTTTAAATGAAGTAGTGCTGGCGGGCAGGTGATGTGGAGGCAGGGACCAGGATAACGTAGTAACTATATGTATAAATCTGTGATGACATACTTACTATAGGTATTAATCTGATTTATACGTATAGTTCCTCTGATAAATGCATTTATGAAACTGCATTTATCTCCACCCCTAATGCCCAGACGAAGGCACTGACAGCAATGGTAAAGGGCGTGGACACCCGTTCTACCTCGGGTCTGGCAACCATAACAAAATTAATAGCAGAGAACTCCCAACTACACAGCATAATTGAGGCCCTTGAAAATGAAGCCAGAGCATCACACATCAGACTGGTAGGCATACCGGAGTGGGTCACAGGAAAGAACCTCCTGTAATTTGTGAGGAAATTGCTACAGACAGTTCTGCAATTGTTGGGGGATTTTGTGGAACTCTCCTTCTTGAAAGCAAACAGAATTAATATGAGACAGGCTCAAACTTTGACAAAATTCCATGGAATGTTTTGCTTAAAACTCTGAACTCTGATGTAAAAGATCAGCTCTTGTTGGTGACTAGGAGGACTTACCCATTGACAATCGAGGGTAATGTCAAACTCTATTCTAATTTATCTTTTGCAACAATTTTTCACTTGATGTGTTCTCTTGACCCACCAACCAGCATAGTTTCATTTTACTGGTTATGTTTTCTACTATATGGGCTGTTGCATTTTCTGGGAGAAAGTGGATGGACAAACTTTGGAATTTATTTGGTTTTGCCACTTTGCAACAAGTGCACTTTCAGTTGAATTGACAAACAGTGGTGCCCTAGTGTACATTCAGCATTACAGACAGTCTTTTTGCAATTTGCAATTTCC
The DNA here is from genome assembly GCA_016271365.2 of Neoceratodus forsteri. NCBI lineage: Eukaryota > Metazoa > Chordata > Ceratodontiformes > Ceratodontidae > Neoceratodus > Neoceratodus forsteri. The sequence goes on along the minus strand of JADMNL010000024.1, from coordinate 383,901,760 downwards.
TTTTTTTGTTTGCTTTGCTTGTGGACTTTCTTCTAAACAACATGACACCGTGTTATTTTTTAAAGATGCTTTTGGGCACTGGCTGAAATATTACTTTAATGACTACTGGAGATACAATGCTACTACTCTATGTTAACTTTTTTACTCTCAGCCACTCCAAGTTCTTGGAGTTTTGCTGGGTTGTTTTGCTTGTTACTTTCTTGTAATATGCTATTCCCCAATACTGTTTGGTTAAGGCTGGAGGACTAGATGACAGGTTTTGGCTTTTGGTTATTATTTTAGCTGATTCTCTTTTTTTTGTTTGTTTGTTTGTCTAGCTGTTCCATGATACTTTTGGGGTCTGGAGGTTTCCTTCTCCCCTATTTTGTATATTCTTTATATAGTTCAGCAGTTTTGGGGAGATTGTTTTGTTGTTTATATTTTTTGCTTGCAGAGCCTTTTGTGGGATAATGGGCAATCAATTCTTTGTAGGTTGCATTGCACCATCGGGTTATACCGGGTCTTCCTGAGCTTGTCATTATTTCTTTTTCTGGAATTAATCTTGCTGCCTTTTTTAAATGTTTTGGTTTGGTATATTTTACACCGGGGTTCCTACAGAACTTGTACAGCCTTAAAGCCGGTTACTTGGACAGTTGTATTTTGGTTGCTTTTATGATGTCACACTCATATTTGTTTATCTCACAATACAAGATCACCACCTGGAATGTTAAGTGTGCCTAAAGCCTGAAAAAAAAATATATGCGTCTTAGACATTTAAGGTATCTGGTGGTTCAGATTGCTTTCCTGCAGGAAGCTCACACCAAGTCACAGGATGGCAACGTATTGCAGTGGTCCTGGGTAAGCCAGGTATATGCAGTGGGGGCCAGTAAATGTTAAGCTGTAGTAGCTATTTTGTTTGCCAGATCGGTCTCCTTCAAGCTCATCCATGAGCTTATAGATCCCGATGGCAGATATTTGATTTTGCATGGCGCTTTAGGTAATGCCCGCATTACCCTGGCCTCTATTTATGGACCCATTAGTACTGACATACTAAGATGCCAGCACAATAAGCCTAAAGGTCTATCAAGTCTATTTGAAAACCAGCACCTGGTCAGGACACTATTGCTGCCCTTTTGCCTCCCCATAATCCCCCCAACACCATCCCCCATAAGGGTTACACCTCCAGATCTGGCATTCCTCAGCTTTATCTTACACTTATAACTGTCCCAGCCCCTCTTGAATCCTCCACTGTATCAACAGTCACCAGTTCTGCAGGCAGTGCATTTCATCAGTGCACCATCCTTTTGGTAAAGTAGTGTCTCCTAGTCTCCCCCGGGCCTCCCGCCCACCAGCTTCATGGAATGCCCCCTGGTGGCCCCTTCATCCCTCAGCTGGAACATCCTTTTTAGACTGACCCTGTTCATTCCCTTTAGATATTTAAAGACCTCGATCATATCCCCCCATCCCTCCTCTCCTCCAGGAAGTACATGCTCAGCTCATCAAGTCTCTCCTCATAGGATCTTTCCCCCAGACCCTGTATCATCCTGGTCACCCTCCTCCAGACCCTCTCCAGAACCGCAATGTTGTTTTTCAAGTACGGGCACCAAACCTGCAAGCAGTACTTGAGGTATGGTCTAATCAGGCAGTTATACACAGGGAGAAGCACCTCCCATCTCCTCAAGGTCATCCCCTGACAATGCACCAGAGCATTTTATTTACTTTAGCCATAGCACTCCTACACTGCTCAAGAGTTATTCATTTTGACATCCACAACCACCCCAATATCCTCCCCCCCGAAACCTGCAATTTCTCCCCACCCAGAAAAAGTACTCATGCTCAAGGTTCCTATGCCCCAAGTGGAGAACACTGCATTTCTTGGCATTAAACCTCAGTTTCCAAGTGTGTGACCACCTCTCCAGAGTCTCCAGGTCCCCCTGTAGGGCTCTTCAACCCCCCCCATCCACCACCACTCTTTATTTTTTACTACTTTATTAAATGGCTTGGTGTCTTTGGATGATCACTATGTGATTCTGGTGGGAGATTGGAATCATATTCAGGACTCTATCTTGGATAGATTTGCCCCATGCACGTCAGCTTATCTCCTGCACAAAGAGCACTATCAGAGCTTAAAATGATGTTGGGGGTGGCTGATCCTTGGAGGATTCTGTACTGTAGCCAGATCCAATATACATTTCATTCTCCTGTACACAAGACCTTTTCTAGATTGGAATATTTTTTGATATCCTTTGAAACAAGGAACAATGTGTCTCCTGTATATTACTGCTTCACTTTGCTTACGATTATGTACATACATGTATAGGTTCTCATTGCTCCTTTGGTCATCTATGTTTAATTCATTGACACAGGGCCTACACCCCTCAATCATCTGTAAATCTGATCCAGGGCGTCCTCCCTATGCTATGTATTTGTTTTCTTTCGGACCACAATTGTTTTCCTTGTGCAATGTCATAACATCCTGATGTAGAGCCTTTGTGAAGGAGTCTATGATTCAAAGGGTTGTAATTCTGATTCTTATCAATAAACAATAAGAAAACAGTATGATACAGTACAAGCTAAACATCGATCCCTGAGGATTGTTAATTCCTTACTCTTTCCAGCATGACTGTGTATTGCGAATGGAGGGAAACAATTTCAGCATTCTGATGCTCGGGACATAGGGTGCTGGACTGAGACAATTGCCCTGATGTTTCATTCCTACACAGACCCAGTTATTGCTGTTGGAGAAGAGGATGAAGAAGTCAAGACCTGATTGCTAATTTTCCCATGAAGGCCTACCTGCTTATTTCTAAGGATAGACCTTTCCTTTGGCAACAAGACTTTTGGGACTTTTGGTTATTAAAATAGGGGTAAGTTGGGGTTATGCTTTTTTGTTTCCCATTTTGTATTTCATGCTTAAATGAGAGTGCATGTAGGTATACCAAAGGAATAAGATGACACCAACTATATGGAGAGTCTATGATACAGAGGGATTTGATGTTTATAATTTCTGTTACACTTCTCTAGTTATTTGTTTTTGTACCCACATTTTCCCAATATTATTTCCTGCCTTAATTACAGTTTATGCCAAATGTTTTGCTATGTACACATTGATTGGGGGGCTTCCTCATTTAGGCAATGTTACTTCCTATAAGTCTTAGGTATATTGTAATTTAAACACTATTAAGATCTCTTGGGGGAATACCTCTAACAACTTACAGTTAATTCAGTTTTTGATAGTACAATTTGTACATTTATTGGACTTAGATTAGAAAGCTATGTTTTTACATAAAACTGCTGCCTTTTCAGTTAATAGATTTAATGGTTTAAACGGCAAGCAAGGGCTGCAGTAAAAATATTTCTTGCAACAGATACCTGTACAACCACAATCATTGTCTTGGCTGGCATTTTGGATGACATTATCCAGTAGTGATGCATTGTTTTATTTCCCCACTTCATTGGTGTAAAGAATATGGAGTAATGCTTACTGTATGTGATTTTTTTTTCTATGGAGTTTACACTGACAGCATAAACGCCATAGGAAAAATTAGGCTGACCATCTGTATCGGGAGGAGGAGAACCTATTTTAGTATTTATTTTGGATTCATTTTAGTCCTTTTTAGTTAGTTCAGTAGTAGGGTTGGGTGATATTAGTCAGGGGCTTTAAGTGAGCTATTGTAGGAGTTTTAGTCTTTATTTTTTAGTCATCTGTCTACCTTCATTGTCCTGTTATTTGAACTCACACATATACAGATGTGTCAGTCACGATGAAGCGCAGTGACTTGCAGTAATGACATGTCACAAAATCCTGCATGACAAAAGGGCTTAATTGCCATTGACTTACAATGGCCCCTGCAGTACATTGCAATATTCTGTGATATTCTGTAGCATTTCGGTGCTTCATCCAGGCTTCAACAGAGTCTATGCCTTATTAGTTAAATGGCTTTGGAGTTTTGGTTTGCTGTCTGACTGTCTGCCTGACATTTTGCCACCACAAGGAATTTTCTGGCTTTTCACTTAAAAGAGACGCTATCTTTGGAGCCGCTATTTGCAGGTGCCTGGTGACTTTGTCCATGGGACTTGTGTTCCTTGCTGTGGGCATGGATTGGCTGGCTGGGCTGCTGTCTTTGTGGAGTCCTGCTGCCAGTCCAGGTGATGTTTTATGTTGTCTTCTGCCTTTTGGTGGTTGACTGTGTGGACTTTATAGCTTGGTGGGGTGAGCAATTTTTCGGTGGATCACTACTCACCTGGTCTTACTGGAGCATGGAGTTGGTTTTTGGATCTTTCTGTGCTGCAGACATTTGTGGACTATTATACAGCCATTTCTCTACTTGGTCAACCAACTGTGAAATTTCGGACAGACTCTGGACCTTCGGCATATTAAGTGCCTGATTCTTTCCTTGCTTCCTTGCTGTTTCATCATTTGTGGCTTTCCAGGATAGCTTGGTTTTACTACCATTGCTCTGGTAAGACTGTTTCCAGCTTTGTCAAGCAAAAAAAAAAAAAAATCTCTACTTTATATTAAAGCTGTTCTGATTAGTCACCTTGGTTAAAACTTTTGCCCTTTAAAGTGGACCTTGGCACACTCTGCCTACAGTTGTGAGAGAGCTAAGAAGATTAGTGTATTTTGGTTTCATTAAGTCAAAGGAGGTGAGAGGTCCAGCAGCCTCCTTTTACAAGATTACTTTTTGAACTAGGTTGGAGTCATTTTACTACACGTATTTCATAAAGAAAGGAAGACTGCCTATTTTGGGAAAATTAGACTATATACACTTGAACTTTTCAATAGGCCAGATTATCCTACTTGATATGATTTATTTATGAGGGTGGGGGGGGGTTATTATTTGTTAAATTGTTTTAAAGTGAAGTTGTGAGTTGTATGATTGGTGTGTGTATGTGTTTGTGTTGGTTATAGTGTGGCATCTGGTGATTGTGTTGTATTTGCTTGGTTGTGTGTTTGTTGTTGCTGTGTGTTCCATGTATTTTAATTTCTTTTATTTTCTATATTGTAGTTAATTGTGTGTAGAGGTGTGCTGGTAGAAAGGCTTACCTATTTAGTGGACTTCCTACAGTCACTCCATCCCTTTTTGGGGATCCTGTTGTCTTTATTGGCAGGGGTGCTCACTCCCTGTCAGGAGCTAGAGGCTGTAAAGGGGCAGAGCAACTATCACAGTGAAGGTCCCCAGTATGGTAATGTCGAGGGCAGGATTAGGGTAGCATGGACCAGGAGACACCCAGAGAGGAGAAGGTGCCAAAACAGATGACCATGACATCTGGTGCCCCTCCCTAGAGCTCTTCCAGATGTCACCAGGCAGCAGGTAGTGTATCCAGCCTGCTGGTTCATCCCCATCATAGATACATAGACACTGTCAACAGATAAGGGCCTATGGCCCACCCAGTCTGCCCATTTGAGCTAGTAAGTTCACTTTATATTTTCCTAGAACTCTGTTGCCCCTTACCCATGACTTCCAGAATTCCCTTATGTCTATACCATGCATTCTTTTCTTTTTATCTCAACTGTTTTTATCCTCCTTGCAGCCACAGCCCTGCCTGATTCCAGCTACCACTCCTCCTCACTGCCGACCCTGGAGTTGTGCAAGCCCAGCTGGCATATACATCTGTGCCATTGAGAGGGGCCTCCTCCTATGCCCCCATGCCCTAACCAGGATCCAGTACTGGCACATGCCTCTGTCCAGGCATTCACCAGCCAGTGAAGCCATGGCCATCAAGCTGCCACGGGCTTGTGCTGCCATTTCTTCCTTATGGTGTCCCAGGAGTGTGAGTGTGCAATGACGTCATAGTGCACCACAATCCAACCCTTGCCACACCACCCTATTAGTGCCCCAGATCATCACCAGGGGAGGCTACAGAATGGTGGTTCCCCGGAACCCTCTCCAGGATGGGAGAGCAGTCCTCCAGATGCTCGATCCCATCCCTCCTCTGCCAACTCCTGGCATCCCAGGCTAGCATCTGAACCAGAGTCTCCAGCGTGGCTCGAGGTGTGGCATCCAGCACCTCAACCCTCAGCACCACCGGGCCAGCAATTCCATGCATTCTTAAATCTGTGATTGCTTCAGTCCCCCACCACTTCCTCTACCAGGGTGTTCCACTTGTCCACCACCCATTCTGTGAAGAAATTCTTCCTCATGTTTCCTCTAAATCACCCTCCTACCAACTTCATCCCATGCCCTCTAGTCCTGGAACATCTTTTTCACTGGAAACCTGGTTACTTACAAAACCCTAAGAAATAAATGTAAGTTAGACATCAAACTTGCCAAAAAGGAGTATGCAACCCACCTCCAATGGTCCACACTGGGGAACCCTAAACTTTTCTGGGTACAAATCAACAAACTGCTTAAGGGCAACTCCAAGGAGGCACAAGGTCAAATTGAGGTACAAGGACAGTGTATCAGTGATTGCCAGCTTATAGCCTCAGCAATCAACCACCACTTCACCAACCTTGATGCATACAAGGTAGGGCTACCAACACCCATGCCTGTACAGACCTTTGATGAATCCCCCTGTCTGAACAGACCCCAATTTCACCTGAGGATGGTCAAGGTGAGCAAAGTCCATAAAGTTCTGATAGCCCTCAAATACAAAGGCTCTGGTGGCCCAGATGGAATCAGCCCAAGGCTACTCCAGGAAGGTGTACTGTCCCTGGCCAAACCTCTGACCTGGATCATCAACAGGTCTTTACTTGAAGGGTACGTTCCATATCACTGGAAGGCTGCCAATGTAGTCCCCATTTACAAGGGTGGCTCTCTTGAACAAATTGGCAATTATAGGCCCATCTCCCTGCTGTGTACCCTGGCCAGATTGCAAGAAAGACTAGTTTATGGGCAACTGAGAGACTACCTGGAGCTCCACCAAATCCTAGCCCCTTCACAGCATGGCTTTCAAGCAAACCATGGAACAGACATGGCACTCATCAAACTCACAGTGGACCTATTCAGGGCAATGGATGAGGGCATGTCGATGGGTGCTATCTTCATAGACCTGTCCAAGACATTTGACCTTGTGAACCACAACCTTCTTCTTACTAAGCTTCAAGGGATTGGGCTTGATGCCCAGACCCAAAACTGGTTCAAGAGCTACCTCTCAGGCCACTCCCAGAGGGTCATTTGGAAGGGAGAACTTTCCACCCCTTTACCCATCAAGAAGGGTGTGCCTCAGGGCTCAATTCTTGGCCCTCTCTTGTTCTCCCTCTTCACAAATGACCTAAACTGGCACTGTAGGGATAGCTCAGTAGTTCAATATGCAGACAATACTGTCATCTTCTGAGCCAGGTCCACACCACATGATCTGGGCCCTCTCCTACAAGGGGACCTAAACACACTGGAGGCATGGCTCACATCAAACAGAATGATCCTCAACACAGTAAAAATGAAAGCCATGCTGCTTGGTTCTAGATCCCTTGGCCAGGATCAGACCAATTACCTAAAACTTACTACCCTTGGGGATAAACGAATAGCCATAGCTGACAACATAAAGTACCTAAGGCTAACTATTGACCAGAGTCTCACCTTTAAGCTCCAAGTTGACCAGGTAACAAAGTCTATCCATGTCAAATGTGACACCATGTACAGGCTAAAAAAATAACTTATCCCAGAGGCTAGATGAGCAATTGCCTCCAGTGTCCTCCTACCCACATTAACCTATGCTGCTCTAGTAATCCAAGGCATGGCAAAGGGCGAGGTTAGCAGGCTTCAGGTCCTGTACAACAAGGTTGTGAGGTTTGCAACAATGTGTCAACCCAAGAAGCCACCCTGCATCTCATTAGCCCAGCTGCAATGGCCTTCTTTCGAGGCCCGTCTACAGTATCCTCTGCTCTGCCATGCATACAAATTGCAGAGCCTGGTGGCCCCACTGAGCCTAACAGGAATAATCATGCCTAAGCCTAACCCTCAAATGCTCAGGACCTCAGGTCAGTCCCTACTGGCAATCCCCAGAATCAAGACTCACAAGGGAGGCAATTCCTTCACTCTCACAGCCCCTAAACTGTGGAACACTCTCCCACCTCTAGTACAGGAAGCCCCCTCACTACCAATATTTTGCACTAGGCTTAAGTCCCATTTGCTCAGGACAAGCTCATGCCACTGTGAGGGTATAGGATAATCATCCCCAATCCTAATCACAACATCCATCCCCCATCTTTTCTCACCTTAACCTACATTAAAATATTGCCTTAAATCCCTAAATCTTTCAAGTGTTGCACTTATGGTCTATGATTTGAATAATTGCCTTTACTGTTATGCTCATTATCTTGTCTATGTCTTGTAACCCTGTATCACCTGACTGTATGTATTGCATTGCTTCTGGATCACCTGATTGTATGTATTGTATTGCTTCTGTTCCCTGGGTTGCCCCTGAGAAAGGGACCATCGTGGGCCCAGTGGGCCAACCCGGTCATCAAAATTCAATAAATAAATCAATAGTGTATTCCTGCACCCTGTTCCTCCCTGTAAGGTACTTGTATAGCTCTATCATATCCCCCCTTTCTCCCTCCTCTCCTCTAGGTTGTGCATATTCAAATCCTTCAACCTGTCCTCATAGGACTTGTGATGCAATCCCTGTACCATCTTTGTTGCCATCCTCTGAACCTTCTCTATCCTGTTTATGTCCTTACATAGGTAAGGTCTCCAGAACTGTACACTGTACTTCAGGTGGGGCCTCACTAGTGTCTTCTATAGTGGAATTATGACCTCCCTTGTTCTGCTGAAGATGCCCTTGCCTATGCATCCCAGCATCCTATTTGCTTTATCTGCTGCCTTGTTGCACTGTTTCCCTACCTTGAGGTCATCAGAGATGATACCCCCAAGGTCCCTTTCCTGCTTGGTGGATGCTGTATCCTCACCCCCAACTGATATGTTGTTCTAGGGTTTTTGTTCCCCATATGCATTATCTTGCACTTCTTTGCATTGAAGGGCCATTCTCTGTAACATGAGATCAATGAAGAATAAGACTGCAGTGATGGAATCTTTCATCACTGAGACCTCGTTGGGTGATAACACTGGTCCTGTGCTGGCGGCTTCTGTTCCTCCCAGTTATTCAGTTTTGCATTGCCAGAGGAGGGAATGTAGAGGGGGTGGAGTGGCCATCTGTTTTAGATCAGCCCTTGGCCTCACCACATTCCCAGTGCAAACACCTGTATCCTTTGAGTATGTGGTTGGGGCCAGCGATTGGTGGGGCGGGAGGGTTAATGAATTAAATTGTGGGGGGAAAGCTGCAGAACTGAACACTGACAGTGATCAGTTCTGCAGAATTTTTTCCCGCAGTTTAATACATTAACCCACATTTCTTACATTTATTCTGCAGTTTTTAGGTGGAACTTCTTCGAAAATTGGTGAAATGATTTCTGAACATTCGGGGAAGCAAAAGTCTGACTTTCATCGAAATTCCACCTGCTGAATTTTCTTTTGCGCACCCCTAAAAACCACAACAAAACTGTTTTTAAAGTTCTTTTAAACATGGTTGAAACTAATAAGCCACACATGGCAGTGGTATTAACAGGTTAGTGTAAGTGACAGAATACCATCACTATAAGAACTAAACAAAATAACTAAAAGTAGTATAGAAAGAGACTGACATAGTACTTCACTTGATCATACTAAACTGAACAACAGAAATAAAATGAGAAATCACAGACAAAAAATAAGTAACAAGAAAGACTGAGGAAAACACAAATGAGATATCTGCTGTACACAGACTGGTGCTCACAGTAAAAAAGGCTGCAAGTCATTGATCTTTCTGGGCTGCCTTGCTTAATGAAACACCTCCCCTGCTCCACACAGAAGTTCTTCTCTGAAGACAAAGCCAAATCACTACTTTAAACTAAATAATCTGTAAAATCAGAAATAAAACAAATCTAGCTCCACAAGGCCCTCTTGATCAATTTATGCATGATTTGGTTTCAAAAGACTCAGTTTTTAGATTGATTTTAAAGATTGTTTTGCTTAGGCAAGCAGGGATTGATGTCTCTTCAATGCTCTCTTTAGAAGACTGCACTCTACACAGCCTATACATTGCATATTGCTGGCTTCAGTACCATGTGACCTCCAATCGCATAGTACATTGTGAACTTTGCCTGTGGGCCCTACTTAACTGGCAAAGTTACCAAATTTGCAGTTCATGAAGTTATGTATATAATGTGAATGGGAACTTCACAAATCGGATTAACTTTGCAAATTGTAGCAAATTTGCAAGTGTTCCCAATTTCACACACCACTACTTGGAGTACACCAACTCTGGCTACTCTGACCCCCTGATTACATCTTAGTCATTCAGGGTGGATGGACAAACAAAGTTGGAGAGGACTTATGCCTCTCTCTCTCTCTCTCTCCAAATGGACAGTTGACAGAAGTGGCGATATTGCAGGAAGACTATAGGAGGGGCAAAGGGGGGGCAAAGAGGATTGGGGGAAGGTTGGAGAGTGGTCTCCACAAATGTGAGGAGCATGGGCAACAAGTTACCTGAGCTTTAAGTGCTATTGATGGAGGGGGGGTGTGGATGTGGTGGCAATCACAGAAGCATTGGCCACCCATCACCATGACTGGGATTTAGTAATCCCAAGTTACAAATTGTACAGGAGAAGCAGGGAAAGTGGGTGAGAGGGAGGGAGGTGGCTTTATTTGTCAGGGAAGGAATAATGTGCAGCATGGAAGAGGTGGAGGAGAGAAGCTTGTAAATTGTGTGGGTCACTATGCAGGATGCAAAAAGCAGGAGAGTAAATCTGGGGGTGGTCAACAGGCCCCCATCCCAATCGGGGGAGCTTGACCAGAAATTGGTGGATAGCCTGAAAAGTCACTGTGGAAAGGTGAAGACAGTGGTGGTGGGTGATTTAACTTGCCAGGTGATGATTGGAGTACCATGACTTCAGCAGCTGCCAGAGAGCAACTATTGCTTGACAGATTTCAAGACATCTTCCGGACACAGCAGGTGGTTCAGCTGACCCGGGGGGGACATCTTTGATCTGGGACTAACAAATGGGGATCTGGTAAGGGATGAGATGGTAGAGGACACGCTGATGGGGAGTGATCACTGTACAGTGTTGTTCTCCCTTGCCGTGGGGTGAGGGTAATCCAACAAATACAAAGGTGTGGGACTTGAGAGGGTCCAACTTCAGAAAGATGGCAGTTGTGATTAAAAGACATTTAGAAAGGATCACCCCAGACATGGCTATGGAATGCAGGTGGGATATCATAAAGACAGTCCTCTTGGAGGCAACAAAGGCAGGGGCAAGGATTAGGAGCAAGAAAACAAGATCCCTGAAAACCAGTTGCTGATCAAAAGGGGTGCAAGAGAAAATAAGGGAAAAAAGGCTGCCACTTTGGAAGTACAAGGGAACCCGGAAGGGGGAGGACAGGTAGAACCACATAACAAATTCAAGGGAGGTGAGTAGGGTGGTTAGGGAAGCTAAGGCTTCCAAGGAGCTGAGGTTGGTGAAGGGGATCAGGGAGAGAGAAGGAATTTTCAAATACATAAAAGAAAAAAGGAGGGTAGGGATCAGATTTCAGGATAAAAGGAGGGTGGGTGGGTGGGTGGAGAAAGGGTCTGAGCAGGCAGATGTGTTGAATAAGTACTTTGCATCAGTCTTTACAAGAGAAGGGGTAAGACCAATTCTATAAGGGGTGAACAAGGAGGGGGGAGGAAATGTGGGAGAATAAATGATGGGGAAATATGGGTAGAAAGAGTATGGGAGGGCATGACATCATTTATTTATTTATTTAGCTTTTGTTGACCAGGTAAATACACTAGACAAGTTATATGCCTACTTTCAGGAATGACACGGGAAAGTACAGTGAAGATACAGGTACAAGCAGAGTACATGACAATGAGTAGAGCTAAGTATATTGATACAAGGGAAATGGGCTAACATAGATAGTCTACTGTAAGCAGTAATAGGTAATAAACATACATACAGAAAGTGAATATTCTAGGTCATTCAATGGCAGGTACAGTAATCACAGTGTACAAGAGACCATTTAGCAAGGGCCATAGAAATAGCTAGTGCCTGAGGAATTAATCAGACAGATCTCATGCATCCAAGTGAGAGTCCAGTGTGGAGACCAAGTTTAGGGGGTTTGGGACACTCGCACGGTGAGGACAGCTTCAGATGCTTCCACAGAGAATTCTAGAGGCACAAGTGGGTGGAGGAAGAGCGAACATTGGCAGGAATGGAGTTCCATAGCCTAAGAGCACTTGTAGCAAAGTCCCTAGCCCCCATAAGGGTTCAGGTAAAGGGGACATTGAGCACACCAAGTTCCTGAGACCTGAGGGAGTAGGAGGAGGAGGGGTCAGCAGGCCTGAGAAGTTGTGCCAGCCCCCGAGGGGTACCAGTTCTGATCACTTTACCCACGAAACAGCCCAGCCCAAAGTTCAAGTGATTTGCTGGGGAAAGACAGCCAAGTTTGTCGTATAGCTCACGGTGGTGGGTGAGTCTGGGGCAGCCAGGGCGAAGCGACAGATATTGTTGTAGGTTGTGTGCCACCGGGTAAAGAGATCCTTGGAGGTGTGGGCAAATTGGAGTAGGCCATGGTTCAGCGAAGGGAGCAGCATACCTCTGGCAAGTGCCAGATGAGCAGCAGACATCAGATTTATTTTTGCCCTGTAGGCAAGACCCAGTTTACAGTTTACAGTTCTGCAGACTTTTAGGATGTGACTCCCCATGTCAAGTTGGGGGTCAAGTGTCACTCCAAGGTATTTAATGGAAGTTGTGGTTAGGAGGGGGGGCACCATCCTCACCAATGACACACAGAGGGGCAGGGGAGGCCTTGATCTTGGCCAAAGACCCAAATATCATGGCCTGAGTTTTTTTCAGGTTGAAGACCAGTCTGTGGGACTTTACCCAGGACTGAATGTTCTTAAAGTCCTCAGTCAACTGAAGGTTGAGAGTCCCAATGTCACAGGAGTGTGCCAGAATGACCAGATCATCCGCATAAAGGGTGGCACCACAGTTGGTTACAATGGCTGGGAGATTGTTAACAAATACAGAGAAGAAAAGGGTCCCCAGGACAGAGCCCTGGGGGATGCAAGAGGTCACTGAAGTGGGATCAGAGAGGACCTTGTTGAATTTGGTGAGTTGCACTCTGCCCTGGAGGTAGTTTGTAAACCACTTCACAGCAGGGGGACAAGCCAAGGGACTTCATCTGTGTAAAAAGTAATGCATGGTCCACAAGATCAAAGGCCTTTGATAGGTCGATGAATATGGCTCCAGAGAGTTTACCCTGATCCATGGCCGCCCTGATGCTAGATGAGACAGAGACAAGGGCCGTGGATGTGCTATGCCCTTTTCAAAAGCCATGCTGTGTGGGGGACAGCAACTCATGGGCCTGAATGTACTCAGTGAGTTGCTCAGCCACGACTTTCTCTAGGAGTTTGCTAATGGCCGATAGGATGGAGATCGGCCGATAGTTATCCAGAACTTTATGATTCCCCTGCTTCCAAACAGAGGCAATCCTCACCACCTTCCAAATGTCATGAATAACCCCAGTGGCAAGGGACAGGTTAAAGATGTGCACCACTGAGGGGGGCGATGTGCAAGGCACCTGGCTTCAGAACCTAGGGCTTCATATTATTAAGGCCAGCACTGGAGTGCAGGGGAAGACCAGAGAGAAGTCTCTGCATCTCCATGACAGACACTTCCCTGAGATAAAATAATGGATGGAAGGGTGAGCCTCCTCTGGGGGGGGGCCGAGGGGCCACTGGTATTCGCACCAGCAGGGAAAAGGGAAGTGAACGCAGACAAATCTGAAAAGTGGGAATTAAAAGTGTTTGCTATTGTGAGTGGATTATTACAAATGGAGCCACCAATGATCATATCGGATATCCCAGAATTGGAGGAGCCACTGACAAGTTTTTTTATGTTGCTCCAGAACCTTCGTGGGTCCTTAGCCGAGCTAAGTACGGCAGATTTACAGTAGTCACTCTTTGCTGCCCAGATGGCATTTTTTGCACTCATTTCTGAGCTTCCTATATTGTTAAAAGATGGACTGATCTAGCGTGCTGTTGAAGTGAGCCCAGCACTTGTCTCTAGCCTGCATGAGGGCTAAGAGGATCCCATGCAGCCATTTCATGGCAGACCCCCTGACCCACTGCCTAATAAGGGGGGCATGTTTGTCCTGCAGGGCGCCAAAGACAGTGAGAAACTGGGAGGCAACAGTGGAGGGGTCATGGGCACTAAGCACCGCAGACCAGTCAGTGATCCTCAGATCCTCCTGAAATGTCCCCAGAGGACAGACAAGGCACCAGGGCAGGATGGAATCCACCCGTGGGTCTTGAAGGAGTTGATGGGAGTCCTAATGGCTCATTCGCTGGAGTTATTTAACAGATCCCTAAACTTGGGTTGTGTGCCACAAGACTGGAAGTTGGCACATGTGGTGCCTCTTCACAAGGGCGGTCCTATGGATGAGCTGGGAATTACCAGCTGGTCAGCCTCACATTCGTAGTGGGGAAGGTGCTGAAGACCATCCTGAAGGAAAGGCTGGTGAAATTCCTGGCAATAAATGGCCTTCAAGACCTGTGGCAACACAGATTTGTCCAGGGGAGATCTTGTCAGACCAATCTGGTTGAGTTTTATGACTGGGTGGCAAGATCCCTGGACGCAGGGTACTGGCTGATGTCCTGTATCTGCATTTCAGCAAGGCTTTGATTTGGTCCCACATGGGAGGCTGCTGGGCAAGCTGGGGAACTTTGGGGTGGGGCATAAGATGGTTATGTGTATTGAGGGATGGTTGGATAATAGGCAACAGAGGGTAATGGTAGGAGGCGAACTCTCGTCACCCAAAATAGTCACTAGTGGAGTTCCATAGGGATCTATTCTGCATCCAATACTATTTAACGCTTTCATAGCGGATATTGCAGAGGGGCTTGAGAGTAAAATGAGTCTGTTCACAGATGATTCCAAACTTGGAGCTGTGGTGGACAGTGAACAGGGAAGTAGGGCACTACAGGAAGATTTGGAAAGGTTGGACCAGTGGTCAAATACTTGGCAGCTACATTTCAATGACAAGAAGTGCAGGGTACTGCATTTGAGGGATAGGAATCCAAGGTACAGCTACCAGCTGGCGGGGGGCAGTATCCACCTCGGAGGAGGTGACAACTCATGGTATTGCTACATATGTATTTTTTGGATCTCAATTAGAGGAATATCAGATCGCAAACAAGACTTTATCCTAAATCTTGCAAAGTGATTACATTTTGAAAACGAGTGCTACAAAGATCTCAGTAAGCATTTGTAAAAGTGAACCCTTGTCTCGTCACATGCACAGTAGCACAGTGCTCTTGCACATGTGCCAAGCCACAAGTTCACTTTTACATATGCTTACTGAGATCTTTGCAGTGTTTGTTTTCGAAAATGAATCAGTTTGCAAGATTTAGGATAAAGTCTTTTTATTTGCGATCTGATATTCATCTAACAGTGGACCACAAAACACATATGCAGTGATACTACGAGTTGTCTGCAGATCAGCCTGTCCATGTTGCGTTCTCTATAGCAGCAGTGTGCCAAAGCATTTCTCATTTTGGTTTACTTGCTATTTACTGTAGTATAATAGATTGTAGCAGACTAATTTTGCCTTGTTCTAGGCTAACATCTTCTGTTACTACACATCCCAGAATCCCAAGCAGCTGACATCAGAGCAGTAGGCAGCAGTGGGAGATTCAATAGCCTGCAGTGCATGGTAGAACTTTCATAAACTCCAATCAGAAGTTTTCTGGGTGTGCTTTTCTCCAGGGGCTAAGCACAGTTCTCTGTGACTTAACCCAGGGAAGACAGTGGAAACAGCAAACAAAAGATCGGAGCTTATATAAATTCTAACATCCACTGCTGGCCATTGAATCTCTCATTGCTGTCTACTGCTTTGATGTCAGCTGCCAGGGATTCTGGGATTTATAGTAACAGAAGATGTCAGCCTAGAGCTAAGAAAAAATAGTCTGATGTAATCTGCTATACTGTAGCAAATAATAAGTAAATCAAAATGCTTTTGCCTCCAAAGTGCACATTGGGACCAGTCCCATACTTGAGTGTGTGACCCTTTGTGCTGACTGTTACCATTTAAAGCAGAAGTGCATGTTATGGTAAAAAAGTTTGAACCTTTACCTTTTTATTCTATTTTACAGCACACTTTTTCTCCAGTTTTGGAAGATGCCTTTTATCACCATTTTTAATCTGCTTTAGAAGAGTACTTTTGTTAAGATTTGAAATAATTTATATTTTATTAATCTGCCCCCTCTGCTCACCGATGGTCCCCATCAGCTGTACCCAGCCCCAGCCCTATCCCCTTGGCATCTCCTAGGACTTATCCAGAGCTCTTCCCATGTGCCCCCAGAGCGTCCCCCTCTGGCAGGGCAGCAGGGCCTCTTTTACCACCACGGTAGATTGATCTGGTGCAGGAGATCATGTCTAGGTAGCCAGGTGTGGGGCCTGCGAGCTGGTTAGCGGCATCCTGCCACTTAGGGTATTTTTCTGCATTTTCCTTCCCTTGTTCCCCAGAACACCGGCATCAAGGGTGTGCCAAGCACAGACCCAGACAAGAGGGCATCATGTGACACCTGCCAATATCCACTCTCCCTCTAGCTATTCAAGCTGCATGGCCATGTGTGTTCACACAGGTGGCAGTATAGCAGTGCAGTTGGCTGTTCTTCTGTCCATGGAAGAGGAGAGCGTCTGCTTGGGTGCTCAATCCTTCACCCCCTAGCTGACCCTCTCATGGCCCAAGCTCTTTCCCAAACTCAGGTCACCACTGTAAGCAAGGTAAGGTGCTAGGTGCTTCAGCCTTCTGCACTACTGGATTGGCTTTAAGACTTGAAATAATTAAAATGAACCCTCATTTTATTATGGCTACCACCAGTTTTCATTGGTATTGTCAGCTGTTTTGAACAGCCATTGCTGAGCTAGTCTAGCAGCAAAATGACTTACCGTATGAGGAGACACTCATAATGTTAGAAGCACAGATACTCTTCTTATAAACACATTGGGTGGGATATTCAGAAATGTGCCAGGCAGGGGCACAAGATGGGTGCAGCTCAACTGGGATGTGCCAGGGTGTGGACTGGGTGATATTCAACTGTGCTGCGCCATAGCACAGCACCATTGAATATGGCACCATGGCTGCCTGCATTGCTCATGGCATAGTGGCACTGTGCCAGTGCAAGTGGCAAAAGAGGAGCAGAGGGATGCACCAGTGCATGTGCAGTTGCGCTAGGTGCAGGAACCGCGATATTCAGTGGTGGGTATGCAAATGGGGCCATTATGCATGCAATGTGCAAATGGGGCCATTTGCATGTCATTATGGCCCCATTTGCATGCAGGTGCACCAATCCCCAGTGACTTGCGCCTGGCACTCTGCCAGGTAGCCACCATCAGGGACCGATGCCCCTTGCCCCTCAGTGGCCATTCACCCCAAAGTCCGATCACGGGCTTAGATAAATAAAAGTATTCCCTGGTGGTCCAGTGGACTGATTCCCTGCCCGATCGGGGGCATAAATGAAGAAATCTATTGCCTGGTGGTCCAGTGGACCAAATCCCTGCCTGATCGTGGGCATAAATGAAGAAATCCATTCCCTGGTGGTCCAGTGGACCGAATCCCTGCCTGATTGTGGGCTCCCCAAATGAAGGTATAACCCTGGTGGTCCAGCGATACCCCCCTCCCCACCCACTCACTCAGACCCACCATCCCGCTCCCCACCCACAAGCTGCCTGGCTGCCTGCCGACTGACAACGTACAGTACAGCTGTATGCCCATTGATCCACTGCATGGGTCAATGGGCATGCAGAACATACTGTACTACAGAGTCCTGATATGTGAATGGAATTCATTCACGTATTGAGACTGTGTAGTACAGTACGGTCTGCATGCCCATTGGCCCACACAGTGGACCAATGGGCGTACAGCTGTACTGTACAATGTCGGTTGGTGGGCAGCCGGGTGGCTTGCGGGTGGGGAGCTGTGCCCCACCGCTGAAAGGGGGGAGCGGGGTGGTGGGTCTGAGTGGGCAGGTGGGGAGGGAGGTACCGCTGGACCACCAGGGTTATAGCTTTATTTAGGGAGCCCGCGATCGGGCAGGGATTCAGTACACTGGACCACCAGGGAATGGATATATGTATTTATGCCCACAATTGGGCTGGGGGGGCAGGTTCAGTGGACCACCAGGGCTTCTATTTTATTTACTAAGCATACGACTGGGCATGGGGGGGGCCCGATGCCTGGCCTGTGCCTTGGGAGGTTGGGTGGCCACCCAAAGCAGGCTGCTGCCGTATTGCACCCAGCAGCATGGCGGCCGGTCTGTGGGTGGCCAGTCCTTGCTCCTGTTTTTTTGGGGCATATCTTTGCTCCCCTGTGTGGTCCAAGGCAGGTTTGTGCCTGCATATGCACCCGCACATCCCAGGCTGAATACTCCGGGATGTGCACGCGCCATGCGTAGACACGCCCCTTGCTACACCGCATACATACTGGTGTGCCCAGCGCATTGGGATTTGAGGAGCAAATTCCCTTTGAATATTGCACCAGGCGCAACCCCTTTGAATATCCCACCCATTATAAATAGTGTTCAGTGACTTGTTTCATAAAGCAGAGCTTTAACATAATTTTATAGTATACAGTATTATTTTGCATAGCATAAAAGCACATATCCACGATGAAGAAAATAGCAGTATTCAAGTGGAACTTAGAACTTCATAATTTTGAAACTAGTAGTATGAGATACTCTGAACAAAATGATAAATCATGACATCAGTTTAATCAGAATGTTTATTTCTAAACATTATTGGTACTTTTAGCATAGAACCCTGGGCACATAAGGATTTTAAAGACAATATTTGCTGTATCACAGAGGGATAAGCAGCATAGCTAGAGGTTTCTCAGAAGAGCATTTAGTTCTATAATGGTTTTGTTTTTTTCTTGACTAGAATTGTGCCACTGTGAGGCAGTTTGGGGCTACATTCTGACAGGAAGCATCCTCAAATTTAGAAATCATTCCAGGTAAGCTGTGTCTTTCAGATTGGCTAACCTGCTAGAAAGCATTCTTTTCATTGCCTGCAGTGCATAAATTAAGAGGGGGAGGCACTTGCCTTGTTTTGTAGGGTGTGAGACAAAGGTATCTAGTCAGTAGCCAAAGTCTGGTGCCACAGGTAAGTTTCTTTCCTTCTTCTTTTAATTTTGGAGCACTCTAAATCATTTAGACTGCAGGGATCATGTGAATTACTAACTTTCTCTTTTCCCCTAGCATTTTCTGATGATGGATCCTACCTTCCTCCCTTCCTCATGTTATGCTTTTATATGTTAGTGAAGCTTGAATTTGTGAGAAGTGTCTATGTAGTTTAGAAGGATCTACGTCTTTAGTAAGAGACCTTTTCTTGCTCTTCTCCCCCCATGTGCCAGTCTGACTAGGGCTACTGCAATGCCTGAGGGCTGCAGTGGGGGACAGGTTCTAAAACTTCCCTCATTGGCATTTGGATTTTGATTGATCTTAGAAGCCCAATCATAGCGCACCATTGGTGGTGCTTTGCCAGTGTGAATTGTTTGTGTCTTTTTTGCAGACAGCATGCCTCCAAGATTTCCCTTGAAGAGCACTCATGCTTCACACTACCGTTCTGCATCTGACATCATACGCAGCAGTGTGACGTCACCTCAGCCAGCATGAATGTTGGATCCCTTTTACACAGCCACCCAGTGCTATAGAGTACTGTAGCATGTCTGCCCAGTGTTGTAGCTGGGGCAGAGTTTGCCAGCATGACTCCTGAGGCAGCAAGCAGGATAACAAATCCTTGGGAGCAAGGTAGTGATTTTGCTTCCTTCTACTTGGTGAATTGATTTACCCAGGCTCAGTCAGTGGATCTTTAGAGTACACTGCAGGAAAGGTGACAGTTTCCAGATGGTGGGGGCTACAGAACTGAAGCCCCTCCAAATAGGAACTGCTATATTCAAGGGCTTTATCACTCAAAATCTACTTCTTGCTGCATAGTAAGCATATTGTTGGATCAGTAGTAATTATTTGTATACTGGCTTTAAGTTTCCTTATTTGTCCTTTTCTGGCAATAAGGCTAATGTGGATCAGTGGTACCACAGCTTATCATAGACCAGCAGTGTTTAAGAGATGGAAAACCTGCAGGAGGGGGATTAGACCCTCTCTTTTGGGATCATATTGCCCTCAGTGTGCAATACAACCTAGCATGTCAATTTAGATTCCCCCTAGTCGAACCTCCGAGCTGGTGGGTGGGTGCACCTATGGCAATGACTGTCAGTGGTAAGATTAAGTTGCACAGATCTATTTTGCTACTCATTAATAAGGTTCTGAGTCCCTCCTACAGGACATGTCCACCCACACACCTGAACCCAAGGCAGCCCTCTCAGATCTGGTGGACCCATACAGGCATGTTCAGATTCACCAGAGCTGAGTAATCCTGCTCAGTCAGATTTTGCAGACAACCAACAAACTTGATGATATGGAATGTGAAGGTGAGGATTTGGGGGGTGCAGGGAGAAAATCCTGTCTGATGGTACCACAGAAAACAGATGAAGAGGAAGACCACTATGAGGAGGACAAGGAGTAGACAGGACCTAAGAACAAAGATTCTGATCCCACTCTTATTTGATGCAATGTCATTGACTTATAACGGAAGCATGCTCAAATTTTTGAACAGGAGTGGACTGGAGTGGAAAGGCAGAAACAGCTTCCTAGGCCCAGGGTGAGATGTTACTCATTCCTGGAGTAGAGCTCAGAGAAGTGGGATGTTTCTTCAAAGGCAGACAAGGCTGTGAACAACTCTGTCAAAGACACAACCATACATCTTGAAGGCTTTGTGGCTCTAGCTGACACTAAGAAGAAGAGAGTGGATGCCTCATGCAGCAGGGAATTTGGCCTGAATGAGGTAAATGTTCAACTGTCACATGCATCCCTTATTGTTTCTAAAGTGTTGAACTTCTGGGTTATTGCTTTGGGTAGTTATGTCTCTCCTGAATCAGAGGGAGCAAGCATTTACCAGCTTGTGTCTGTGCCTTTCTAGAGGATGCAGCAGAGGACAGTTTACTAATGTCAGCCTGCTGTGCCTATCATATAGTGGTGGCTATGCAGAGCATCTGTTCTCTACTTAGTATCATGGATCAGATGTCCAGGTTCAAGCTGTTTAACCCATCTTTTACTGGGGGATTGTTATTCAGGCCTGAGCTGGACAATATTCTGAAAGATGTCCAGGACAAGAAGGGACAGCTACAAGTGTGAAGACACCAACAGAAGGCAATTCTGGCCATGAAAGAGCATGGGTTTAGCCAGCAAGAGCAGGCCAGAGGCAGTTTTCAGCCTTTCACAATTTCAGATACCAATGGGTTTGGACAGCATATTCCATATTCAAAGGTAACATTAACAGGGAATCCTTCACACACAGATGTAATCGAGGTGGCAAAGAGGAAAAGCCTCTCAATGAAGGTACATGGGCCACTCTCTGCACCCCTTCCCTCGATGGAAGACTGCAGAATTTGTACCAGCGGTGGATCCAAATAACTTCCGACACAGGGGAACTGGAGATCCAGACTATGGGCTATGCCATAGAGTTCTCCATGATACCCATGAGAAGTCATTTTCTACAATATCTAGTTCAACAAAATTTAGTGAAGAGGCAGGCTGTGTGTCAGACCTTCAATCACTTGAAACAGATTGAGGCTATTGTCCCAGATCAAGGACAAGGAGGGCCTGGGCTTCTACTCACTGTATTTTTTAGTTCCCAAGAAGGCAGGGGACTTTTGACCTTTTCTGGATCTGACATATTTAAACAAGTTTGTCTGCCACCCAATGTTCAAAATGGAATCCATGAGGTCGGTCATCTGGGTGATCCAACAAGTGGATTATTTGGTGACAATAGATCTGAAGAATACCTATCTACACATCCCCATCTGTCAGTCACACCAGACGTCCTTGAGGTTTGTGGTTCAGGGAGAGTATTTCTAGTACTGGTCACTTCCTCTTGGCCAGATGGCACTGCCCAGGTTTTGTTTTGAAGATTCTGATTGTACTGGTAGTGCAACTGAAGAAGGAGGGGCATCAGGTATATCCCTACATAAACAACTTGCTCATCTGGGTGCCGACTGCACACCTGCTGGAGAGGTCAGTGAAAATGACCTTGGAGGTCCTGGAGACTCATAGTTGGGTTGTCAGTCAGGTGAAAACCTCCTTGGCATCATCATTGAGTTTGGAGCACATAGGGGTGGTGCTCCAGATGGAATAGGGGAAGGTGTTCCTTTCCTCATCCAGCAAGGAGACACTGAGGTTAGAGATTCAGTGGCAGAGGAGCCAATTTGTGGTTTCTGCTCACAGGTTTCTACAGATTCTAGGTCTGTTGACTGCAGCAATAGAACTAGTGTCATAGGCATGGTTTCATTTTTCACCCTTTCGAACAGGATGCTGAAGGTATGGTCACCACATGTGGAAGACTACCAGGCTATGATTCTCTATCTTGATTGGTACTGTAGTCACTGGCATGGGGGAGAACCCCAAGAACATTGGCAGGGAGACTCTTCTGGAAGCACCACAAGACCTGGTTCTGATGACTGATGACAGCCTATTGGGCAGGGAACAATCTTTGACCAATTGCCGATTCAGGGAGGTCTGGAACTCTGGGAGGAACAGCTCCAGATAAACAAGTTGGATATGAAAGCAATGTATCTTGATGTCCTTCACTTTCAGAACTGTGTGCAAATCAGGGTCATAAAGGTAAGATCAGAAAATGCTGTCACCGTGGCATACTTAAAAAAATCAAGGGGGCATAAGAAGCCAAAGTATTCTAGCAGAAGTGATGAGGTTTTACAGTGGGCAGAGAAAAGTCTTCTGGCTCTCTCTGCAGTTCATCTGGCAGGGGAACTGAATTTTCAGGCTAATTAACTAAGCCAAGAGAGTTTAGCCAAGGGATGCTCCTTGAACATGGAGGTGTTCATTTTTTTGTGTGCAGAAGGTTCCATCAACCTTCGCTCTATCTCTTTGCATCAAAGGTAAATGTTCAGTTACTGAGGTTCTTCAGTTAGTATTGGTGCTTGCAAGCAGAGGTGGTGGATGCCCTATCCCAGCAAAGAAACTTCCACAGAACTTACTTATTTCTCCCGCTACCACTAGTACCCATGGTAATTCAAAAGAAAAGGCAATCAAGAGGAAGCTTCCTCTTGATATATTCAGACTAGCCAAGAAGGCAGTGGTTCTCAGACCTACTGAACCTGGCACTGCAGGCTTAATTTTGTTGGATGTTTTCAACCAAGGCCCCATTCTGTATCCAAACCTAGAGGCAATGCAGCTGGCAACTTGGCTCCTGAAAGGCCAAAAAGACAGAGGTGACAGACCATCTAAAGCTATCATCTGTAAGATATTGCATTTTTTGCAGAAAGAGGTAGACAAGGGTCCAGCGTTGAGTACTCTGTGGGAGAAGTATCCACTCTCAGGGCAACACTGGGAACCTCCATGGGCTCATCTCTGTGAGACAATTTGGATGTTATTCATTTCCCCAGGGTGCTACATAGAAACCGGTCAATCTTTTAGTCTCTGGTGCCACCATGGGACCTGAATTTGGTGCTGCACATCCTGTGTTGAGCACCCTTTGAACCTACATGCATCTGTGCCTTCAGATATTTTGTTCAACAAGGTATGTTTCTTGAGTGCTATGTGTTCAGGAAGAAGGATTGGTGAACTTCAGGTGGTTTCCCATAAAGAGCTTTCCCTTATAATGCCTAAGGAGAAGGTGGTGCTTAGGAAAGTTATGTAGTTTGTGCCCAAGGCACCTAAAGCCTTCCATGAATTTCAGAAAGGTTGTCTACCGTCTTTCTGCCCAAAGCTGGTGAATCTAAAGGAAAATTAATTTTACAAGCTAGATTTGTGCAGGGCAATTAGAATATATTTATGGAGGACAAAGAACTTCAGAAAATCTGAGAGTTTATTTTTTTTCTATTTGGAGCCACAAAAAAGGGTCAAAAGGCCTCTACGGCCATGTTAGCCAGGTGGGTAAGGGCCTGCATTGTCATGGAGTATGTGGCTGAGCAGAAGAATGTGCCTGCTCTGATCAGTGTTCACTCTACCAGGGCTCTTTCTATGTATCGGGTGGAGAGATAATCCTCTGTGTTGGAACTGTGCAAAGCAGCAATGTGGTCCTCCATTCACATATTCACTGAGGACTGCAGACTGGATGTCCAGAGCTCTTCTGATGTGTCCTTTGGGCATAGGGTTATACAGGGATTGGCTAGCTGATGGTGCTTGGTCCATACAGGTTATATATGGGACAATATTCTCCCACACCCAGTCTTGGAATGGGTACTCTTATTAGAACCCATATGTGTTAGCTTCCCATTTATAATGTTGAGCGATACAGAAAGAAATTCCTTGATACTTACATCATTTCCTTTTATGTTATCTCCAACATTTTCAATAGGGCCACTTCTAGAACATCCTGATTGCTATTAGAGAATATTGTTCGATATACTGTATCTAAGGAATCTGGATTTCAGCAAAAATAAATTGAATGTGATTGCAGCTAGCTGTCAGACGTCTGTTAGTTATGGATATTTAAAAATGTTATTAGACATCCAAGTCCACAGGTTAACAGGTTATGATTCTGAGTATTGATGGGTACTTCACCATTCTAGGTTTGTGGTTTACTTGTTTTCTATACTTATGTACAATGTTGTTTTTTGTGTAAACATCCTGGATTGCAAGTGTTGTTGGAGACGAGTCACACGGTCAAAGGATCAGTTATCTAGCATACACAAAATATGATGGATGATTTGTTCAGCAACATGACTTCAGACAGCACTCCAAATGAGGTATGTTATTAATTTGCCATTTTTATCACATAATAAAGCATTTATATGTCAGAAAATTGATTTGGTTGCAGATAGAGTTGCTTGACTTGTGTAACATGGAGGTTGATAGTTAATTTGGCATGGGATTAGGTACTGTTTGGACAAAAGTGACTGGCTAGCTACTGTCTTTGGATTTCTCATATGCCCAGGGGAAAACAAGGGTCTAACATTGAGTACCTTATCAGGGGAGATTTCACTTTCCGGGCAGCACTGGAAATCTCCATGGACTCATCCCTGGAACCAGCTTGGATGTTATTCATTTTCTCAGGGTGGTGAGCAGAAGCTGGCTGTCCTTTCATTCTCTGATGCTGCCATGGAACCTGAACTTGGTGTTTCACGCCCTCTGTAGGGAGCCCTTTGAACCACTCAAATGGGTGCCTTTGGTCATTTTGTTCTACAAGGTGTGCTTGTTGATTGCTATCTGGTCAGCAAGAAGGACTGGTGAACATCAGGAGTTTTCCCATAAAGAGCCTAACGAGAAGGTGGTGCTGAGAACAGTTTTGTAGTTTCTGCCTAAGGTACCAAAAGCCTTGCATATGAATCAGGAAGTTTTTCTACCATCTTTCTTCCCAATGTCAGGAAATCTGAAGGGAAAAGAATTTCAGAAGCTAGGTTTACACTGGGCAGGTAGGATGTACCTGAGGATGACAAAGGGCTTTAGAAAATCTGAGAGTTTATTTTTTCTGTTTTGAGCAGCAAAAAAGGGTCAAAAGGCCTCTAAGATCACCTTAGCCAGGTGGGTAAGGGTCAGCATTGTCAAGGCATATGCAGCTGAGCAGAAGAATGTGCCTGTTCTGATCAGAGTTCACTCTACCAGGGTGCTTTCTGAATATTTGGTGGAGACAGAAGTCTCTGTATTGGAACTATGCAAAGCAGTAATTTGGTCCTCCATTCACACATTCACAAAGCAATACAGAATGGATGTTCAGAGTTCTGCTGATGTGGCCTTCGGGCACAGAGTTTTACAGGTGGTAGTTAGCAGTACTGAGCCCCATAGCACCCTCTCTGGCTACTTGGCAATAGGTTACAATAGCGAATGTAACAACAGTGCCAGCAAGAAAAGCGCAGTACAAACAGTGCTGTCAAAAACAGCACCACTACAAAATGCTGCAGAGAAAAACAGCACCAATAGTAACATAGAAACATAGATTTTGATGGCAGATAAGGACTGCTTGGCCCACCTAGTCTGCCCATTTCTCTACCTACTTGATAAGCTGCAGATCTTAGTTAACCAACAGCCTATTTCTTCCTACCCTCCACAAGAATTGCCTTACGTCTGTCCCATGCATTCTTGAATTATCCCACAGTTTTAGACCCCACAACCTCCTCTGAAAGGCTGTTACATGCATCCTCCACCCTCTCTGTGAAAAAATACTTCCTCACATTGCCCATCAGCCGTAGTGGTTGAAAACCACATCGACAACCACTACCACTGCTAAACAACACAGAGTCCACTTTATTTTTGTGGGGTGCTCTGCCGCGCACCCCCGACCCTGCACTCCCCTTTAATTTTATAACCAACACTGAGGGGTTGCGGATTGTGATGAAATTTAGAGACTTGTGGGGGATAATTTGTTTTAGGGGAAAGAAAAAAACACACCTTAGTTGTGGGGAATGTGGAAAATTCATGACTCAGGAGACCAGGAACAGAACCCTGGTCTCCCGTTCTCTGCTGCCTGAGCTGATTCTCTCTTAGCCCTCTCCACCATGGGAGCAGCTCAGCCAGTTTCTGCATTTTATACTGTCTTATCCACTTCCACTTCCACTTCCTACAGTGCCTGGATAGCTACAGGGGTAGCGATATTTAACAGTCGCTATTCTACCCCATCACTATTCAGGCATACATGGGTCCTGTAGTGTGGTTTAGATGGTGCTATTTGGAAAGCACTATTCTAACCAGTTACTGGCTACTCTCCCATCATTAGAGTGAGTGCTATAAACCACTACCCTCAGTTGCCTATAATTTAGCCAGTTTCTAACCCAATTCACCATTTCTCCATGCTTAACAGCTGTCTAGCCAAGATCAGAGACTGGATGAGCACTAGCTGGCTGAGGTTAAATCCGGATAAGAACGAGGTGTTGGTTGTGGACCCTGGTCACCCTGAGGTGGGTCTTAGGGCTGGGCTTCCATCAGGCTTATGGTTTGATGGTGTCCAGCTCTTGACCTCAGACTGGGTGCATAACTTGGGTGTTATTTTTGATAATGGTTTGACCCTGAAATCACAGGTGTCTGCTGTTGTCAAATCCTCTTTGTACCATCTTAGGAATATCACCTGGGTGAAACACCTGGTTTCCTCAGCTGACATTCCTACATTGGTCCACGCCTTCATGACCACCAGCCTTGATTACTGCAATGCCCTGTACCTAGGGCTACCAGGGCTTGATATCTGCCACTTGCAGCTGGTGCAGAACGCGGCAGCCAGACTCTTGACTGGTACATCCAGGACTAGTCATATTACACCTGTGCTGTGTGGACTGCGCAGGCTGCCAGTTCAGTGGTGGATCACCTTTAAGGTCAGATTACTGACCTACAAAGCCCTACATGGACAGGGACCCCAGTATCTGCAAGATCTTCTTACTCCTTACTGCCCCCTGCTCACTCCAATCTGCTGACAAGGGATTGCTAGAGATTCCCAAGGTTCATCTAAAGACATCTGGGGCACTTGCATTTTCTTATGCTGCCCCTTCCCTGTGGAATTCTCTACCTCATCAGATAAGAGAATGCCTGACTGTCTCGAGTCTTAAATCTGAGCTCAAAACTTATTTGGTTTTTAAAGCTTATTCTGAAGGATTTTAAAATCTTTATGAATGTTTATTTAATTGTTTGGTTTTAATCTGTTTGTACAGCACTTTGGTTTTGAAAATCGCTTAAAAAAAAAGCTTTACTTGCTTTACTCACTTACTTTGGATCTCACCCTTATGTTGCTTAATTTCTTTATCAATTTCCTGAGTGGCACAGTCTTGAAGGACTTGCTAATAGAGAGGTGTGGAATATAAAATTCTGCCATGGAATGCCTGCAGAATGACCGTTCCAGTTCTATGGAATTTCACAAAATTTTAAATGTCAGTTATTTTGCTATAATTTTAAATGTATAAGTCCAAATAACACCAGCTTTGGTACACAGACAGTACCTAATAGCTTAAATGAGTGTACCAAATTTCAGACTTGTACATTGAAAGGGGTGGAGTTATGGGTGGTCAAACATTTAATCAAAATACAATTTTCTTAGCCAAATTTCTCCACAATATCAGTATTTAGAGGAGAGCTTAGAATGCATATATGCACATTTTTTTAAGTCTCAAGCTTCAAAGGGAACTGAGTTATAGGTAGTCAAATATTTTGCCAAAATGTAGATTTCAGTAAATGTAGTATAATTTTGATAGTATGCATTGAAATGTTACAAAACCTGACAGGTATACAAGTTATCATTACATTTGTAAATGCACATAGTTTCAGATTTCTAGCTTTAAATGGGACTGAGTCATAGCCTTCCAAACATGTTGCCAAAATTTAAATTTCTGGTAGTTCCCGCTAATTTTAAAACTACACATCCAAATTTAACCAGCGTTGAAACATTTAAACTACTATACTACATGGTCATTTCAGAAAATTCATATTTGCAGCTTTAAATGGGAATGAATTAAAACTAATCAAACTTTCACAACATTTAAACATTTAATTTTGCAGGAATGTAAACTACAAATTTATAAACCCCATAAATGTTAAAACTAGAGAATGCAATGCCATTAAATTTGGCAGGTTCTTAAACTTTACAAGGAGACTGGGTGTGCCAATTTTATTAATTGCTTGCTGTGAGAAATTCCAAAATAACAACTGTGCTTAAAGTCAAATACCATGGGCTGGATATTCAAAAGGGTTGTACCATGCACAATAGGGTTGTGCCTGAGCAAGTCCGAAATTGCGCCATTCTGCCATATTCAGCAGGAGGCAGTTGCGCCCCCCAAGGCAAGCTGAGCAACAGTGCAATGCAAATGAATGCATGCTGAACTGGAGGGAGGAACCATGCATAAACTGCACAGCCCGATATTCAAGGCAAATTCACTCACATATCTGGACTGCCTTATGCGGTATGGGCTGCGCCCATTGGCTCTTGCTCTGCACCAATGGGCATGCAGCCCTACTAGAGATCAGTCGATGGGCAGCGGGGTGGCAGGTTGGTGGGATGCTGCCACCTGCCAGCTGCCCGGGGAGTGGGGTGGTGGGGCTTCATGGGTGGGAGGTGGGGGACACTAGATCACCAGGGATATGGTCTTGGGGGTGTTGCCACATTATAGCACGATCGGCTTAGCGGTCCACTGGACCACCAGGGATATGTTCTGGAGGACACTTTGCTGCCAGCGATTGGGCTGGTGGGGGTTTATTAATGCTTTTGCCATCAATCCGGCCAGTCGGGAGGAGTTTTACACTTTTGCCCGTGATCAGGCCAGTCGGGGAGGATTTTACACTTTTGCCCGTGATCGGGTTGCAGGGCATCAGTCCCCGATGGCTGCTGCCTGGCAGTGTGCCAGGTGCAAGTCCTCGGGGATCGGCGCACCTGCATGCTGATGGCATGCAAATGGGGCCATAATGAGATGCAAATGGCCCCCCCTGTGCCTTGTATGAATTATGGCCCCATTTGCATGTCACCTTTTGAATATCAGAAATTTGCGCATGGCACAATGGTACTTGCACTACTGCAACTTGAATGCTCCACTCTGACCATTTGTGGTGGCACAAGTTCCACTGCGATATGCACAGTGGGTGTGGCCTGGGGGTGATATTCAAGAGTTGCTCAATAGCACAAGTCCTTTGAATATCGCCCCGGCCACACCCCTAAACAAATATTTTGTGCAGCGCAAGGGCTTGTGCCACAAAATAGCACAGTTTGAATATCCAGCCCATGAGTCTTTGTGAAAATTGTAGAATTTCATGAAAAAGCCCATAAAACTGGAATTTTCTAATTTCACTCAGCCTTATCTGGGGAATTCTAATTAAACAATATGTGTATAAGAGGCAGGTAGTACAGGGAGTCACCAGGTTCTGGAGTTAGATGCCCAGTTTCACCAAGAAATAGACAGCTTAGCTGGGTAGCAAAACAGTGGTAGATCCCCAGGTTGGAGCCGAAAGGCACAGCATGTCAACAATTCCAACCTGAATGCAGGATATTTAAGGATCACATACAGTAAATTTATGATCCGGGAAGCCTGGTGTACATGCAAGTCTAGGACTTAGAGGTTCTCAGAAAGATGTAGTCGGGGAAGACATTGTCTTGGGAAGCAGAAAGAAAGAATTCTGGTTATTCCAACAGGGTAGATAGATAGGGAAAGAAGTAGGCGACACGTTTAAAGGATTTTGTCACTGTAAAGAACAAAGAGGATATCAGTGGGATCAGTAGTTCTACTGGGTCAATCTGGCTATGCCTAAAGAGAATGGGGGGTAGTCACCCAGAGAGGAACAGCAGGACTGCAAAAAGCACAGCCCAGCTTATCAAATGAAGTGGTGATATGTGCATTGTTAATGTTAAATTCCACAAAAAAATTCTGGATGCTTCGTCTACAATATATTCTATCATAAATATGTGAGAAAATGTTACTATTCTTTTTGTTTTCTTCTGCAAAATTAAAACTGCTTAACCAAATTAACCCAGTTGTGTTAGACACCAGGATACACTGACTATAGATATGCATGTCAAATGTAAACTCTATGGCACAGATATTCAAACTGCGCCAGGCTGCGGCCCTAGCCTTGGTGCCGCGCAACTTGGCTGCGCAGGGGCGTTGACTGGGCGATATTCAACGGAGCTGCACCATGGCTCAGCATCGTTGAATATCGCACACTGGACACCCATAGTGCACATGGCACAGTGGCACTGCGCCAGCGCAAGTGGCCAGAGTGGAGCAGGTGGATGCGCTAGCGCAAGTTCCATTGTGCAAAGTGCAGCAACCGTGATATTCAAGAGCTGACATGCAAATGGGGCCATAATGTAGGCAAGGCACACATGGGGCCATTTGCATGTCATTATGGCACCATTTGCATGCAGGTGCACCGATCCCTGATGACTTGCACCTGGTGCCCTGCCAGGCAGCAGCCGTCGAGGACCGATGCCCCCTGCAGCGTGGCAATGTACCCCACAGCCCAATCGCTGGCATTAGTTAAATATAAAAGATTCCAATATCCCTGGTGGTCCAGTGGATCGCTGTCTGCCCAATCGTGGGCTTAAGTAAAAAAATAAAAGACTCCTATATCCCTGGTGGTCTAATGGACCCCCTCCCCACCGCCCACTGAACCCCACTGCCAGCTCCCCAGGTCAGCAGCGGGTGGCAGCTACTCCGCCTGCCGCCCACTGCCGCTGACTGACACCGTCAATGGGCTCTATGCCCATTAGTCCACAGTGTGAGCCAATGGACATGCAGCCTGTACCCGTACTACACATTCCAGATATGTGAATGGATCCATTCACATATCTGGAATGTAATATGACTCTGACTACTGCGCCTGTAACTACGCTGTGGACCAATGGAACGACATCCCTGAGCGGTGTCAGTGAGCGGCGACAAGGCGGTAGGCAGGTGGGTGCTGCCACCCGCCACTGACCGGGGAGCAGGTCATGGGGATCAGTGGGCTGGTGGGGAGGGGGTCCACTGGACCACCAGGGATATAGGAGTCTTTTATTTCTTTACTTAAGCCCACGATCAGGCAAACAGCAGTCCACTGGACCACCAGGGATATAGGAGTCTTAATTTGTTTTACTTAAGCTCGTGATTGGGCAGACAGCAGTCCACTGGACCACCAGGGATATTGGACCTTATTCATTTTAACTGATGCCCATGATTGGGCATGGGGGGGTGCCATCACAGAGGTGCTGCTGAAGCTTGGGTGGCCACCCACAGGTGGCAGCTGCCATGTTGCACCCTGCAATATGGCAGCTCACCTGTGGGTGGCCGGCCATTGCTCCTTTTTTGGGGGGATCAACTTTTGCAGCGCAAGTAGGGGTTGCGCATGCATGGCTCAGCACATCCTGGGCTGAATATCGGGATGTGCAGAGTATGAATGGGCACACCCCCCCCATGCCTGCATACATTACTGATGCGCTCCGGCACATCGGGATTTGTGCCAGGCACAATTCCCGTTTGAATATTGCTCCGGGGTGCATCAGTGGGTAACCCTTTTGAATATCTGGGCCTCTGTATGCAAGAGCAGAGAAGTTACAAACATCAACATTTTTGATAGTTTTCATTAAGTTTTGCAAATATTTACATAGTAAAGATTTGAACCTCTGTAACTTAAAAATCTCTTATCTAATCCTCTCCATATTTAGATAATTCTATAAGCATTACAAAAAGGTTATCTGTACTTACACATGTCTAGCTCCAAAGATGTCTGAGTTATATGCAGATGAAATGTTTTCATGAAATTTTCTGAAAAAAATAAAATGACAGACTTTGAGCACATATAATTTTTAAACAATGCATCATATTGTCATGATATCTGTTAGATTGCTAGAACATCTATTACCAAGAAATCATGCCAAATTTAAGATTCTTGACCCAATAGATCATTAAGGTATATGCAGATAAACATGATCATGAAATTTTGCACAAACAATAAAATGACAATATTTGAGCACCTATAATTTTTAAACTGTCCATCCAAATTTCATGATATGTGGCACACTAGTGACCACTGACAGAAAGAATATATATTCTAAATTGCAGAGCTCTAGCTTAAACGATAGCTGAGTTGTAACCAACTTAATACATTTTAAACATTCCACAAAATCCAGACAAAATTCCATAAAGTTTCGTGGAATTTTGTGAAATTTCAGTGAAATTCTGTGGATTCAGAATGTTCCCATTCCGCACAGTTCTACTTGCTAAAGTTCAAATTTGCCACATCCACTGCCCTCCCCTGATCTATTTCCCTGGTCTCTGAGTCAATCAGATTCTGCTGGTGTGCCCTCCCACCCCCATGAATACCTGCTGCCTTTGGTCTTGCAGTCCATTGGATTCAAAATCCACTACTGACCTTTCATTTAACAGTGTTTCCATTAACTTCCCCAATACTGAGTTGAAGCTCACAAGACTATAGTTACTATTCTTCTCCTTGCTGACACCATTATGTAAAGGGACTGTGTCTACACTCCTCCAGACCTCCAAAACCATGCCTGATTTCAGTGAGCTGTTGAATAAGGCCATCAGTGTAGCATCCAGGAGCTCCCTGTGTTTTTTTGTATCTTTGGGTATATTCATCTGGTCCCATAGCCTTGTCCACTTTCTGAGCTGCAAGACCTTTCAGGACTGTTTCCTCTGAAAATGGATTTGAGTCTGCATCTCCTCCCCCTTTGTTCCTACTGATCACTAGTGGTTGGTCCCTCTCCCTCCACTGTGAAGACTGAGCAAAAGTGCCTGACCAGGATGTGTGCTTTTGCTTGGTAATCTTATGTGCAGTCTTCCTCTGCCACTCTGCTTATCCTTTGGTTACTCTTCCTTTCCTCTCTCTGCTCCTTTGCTTCCCCCACTGCTTTACCTGCTTCTCTCTGTTTTACCTGACACACCTCCCTGTCTTACCTACCTCTTTGTTTCCTTATATCTCTTGAATGCCACCCTTTTCCTTCACCACCATGGCACTTCCCTGGAGTACTATAACTTTCTCTTTTTCCTTTACTCACTTCCTTCATGCAGAGGCTAGTTGCTTTAATTATGTCCTCCTTAATTTTTCTCCACTGTTCCCGTACCCCTCCCTGGCATTCCCCACTACTAGGCAGTTTCTGAGGCAGGCTCCTGTTTCCAAAAAATCTAGTCTCCTAAAGTCCAGGCCCCTCGTCCTTGGGTAGTTTGATTCTACTCACATCTTAAGGTTAGACCTCACTGTACAGTTATTACTGGTACCAGGGAATTACTCACTGTGATGTCTGCAATGCTGTCTCTGCTTGTAACCACCAGATCCAGCTCTGATCTGTCCCTAGTGGGTTTGTTGACTAGCTGCCTCAGAAAGGCCACTTGGAGGAAATCAGTGATGGTCCTGCTTCTTGCCAAAGTTGCAGCTGGAAGGCTGCAATTCACATTTGTCAGACTGAAGTTACCAACAAACAACAGCTCCCCCTTATTTTCCATCCTGATGATGTCCTCCCCAATTGCCTTGTACAACTGTTCTTCCTTTGTTGGAGGTCTGTATATCTTCCCTGTATGGATAGCAGCCCCAGCACTTGTCTCCAGGAGGACCCACAGCACCTCCAGTCCTTACATTTCCTCTGACTGCCCCTGCACTTCTACAGCTTTTATTCCCTCTCTCATATATAGCAGAAACTTCCTCACCTCCTTCTTTCCCTGTTTCTCCTGAACATTGAGTAGCCTGGTAGGGCCATATCCCAGTCATAGGTGTTAGTGTAGCAGGACTCAGTTATGGACACCAAATACAGACTAGTCTCCTCTGTGATGTCCTCCAAGAACAGAATTGTATTTCCCAGACCCCAGGCAGGAGTGCACGTGGCTTTCCATACCTTTTTTCTACCCCCAACCCCACACACAGCAGCATCTGTCAGGTAAGTTATGTACAGTATGATTAAGTTTTTTGACTCAGGCTATAAGACTTTTGCCACAAATTTGTGCAGCTATAGCTGAACGACAGATGCAATTGCTACACAGTTTGCCATGGGACACTGGGACTAGCACACTGCCTTTAAATTCAAGTTCAGTTTTGAGCTGAAAAAGTTTTTAACATGATTTAAAATGTATTTTTATGCAATATTACTATGTCTCTTATAGTTATGGGTATCTACTCAAGTCATATGCATCAAAACTGCCCGGTTCCCACATCCAAAAGAACCTAATGAAACACTGCTAAAAGAGACACAGTAACCAACATATAAACATATATACATTGTCACAGAGCATTTAAAAATACATGATCCTGACTGGGTAACACAATTCTATGCTATAATTTATATTAGTATATGTTTATATGCATCATTACTGTGTCTTATGAGTTTTACAGATACATAGTATAATTGTAAACAAAATCGCATTCTGAAATGTTAACTTTTCTATCCCACTGTAGGTTCAGGCAAGTAATCATTCACAATTTGCATCTTTATTGAGACATTTGTCTGATGACTGCTTTCAAAACCCGTAATACATTTATCATGTGGGTTAGATAAAGAAAGAAAATAATTTTTTGACAAACAAGCATTTGTAACCTCTGTTGAAGTTGCTAGGTTTATCAGTTCACTTCCTCTACATGGCAGAAAGAAACCTAATTCCCTTACCCTACAAATGCCATCACTTCCTTTGTCTCATACTGCACTTCCTCCAGGAGTGTCTCTTTGCTACCAAGTTGCCAAATGACTGACACCATCACTGGCAGAACATTAAGTTCAGATTAGAAATGGCCCAATGACATCATCTTCCTCTGTCTATCTAACAGATGGTTTCTGTATATTGTGCAATTCCAGGTCATTATTCATGGTTTTTGGTCAGTATTATTGCAGTAGCCAAGAAACTGCCAAGGAAATTGACCTGGAGCTTGTTCAAAGACAGAAAATCTTGTTATTGATTAGACTCTGTAGTTTTCTTTATTCCAGAAGCTATCAACATGAATCACAATACATGAAAACACCTGTATAATATCTGCATATACTATATTTTTCATCCTTAAAAGTTAGATATCTTTTTTAATGAAAGTGCTTTAGTGAAATGAAGAAATTGAAGACAAGAACTTGATTGATTTTTTTTGAAACATATAGCACAAAGCAGTGCTTGCTCTTTTTCTTCTGGTTTTCATCTGTAAATAACAGCTGCTGACTTCAAAACCTCACTCAAGTGTGGCCTAATCTTATGTTTGACAGACGCACCCATGCAGTTACAGCATGTATATTAAATAACATTATACATTTACAGAGGTCTTATTCTGTTCAGCGTGTACAGTGTATTATGCAACACAAGGTCTCATTTTATTTATTTATTTATTGATTGAGTGATTGATTTTTATGTATTTATGTATGTATTGATTGATTTTATTGTATTCGGAGGACCTTTGAACTCAAGTGCTCTTTTTCAAAGTTCATAGAATCATTGACTTATATCATAGAAGCTTGAAGGCAGAAAAGGACCATACCGGCCCATCTAGTGTGCCCTTTTCTCCCCCCTACACCTCTCCCTCCCTGCCAGCCCCCTTGTTGTCCAAGTCTATGACATTACATGCAACAGAAAAACAATTTACATTTGACAGCAGACCAATGCGATACAATACACAACAGGTATAACAATAATTATCACATTATAAGGAGCAGTGCGTTAACAACAGACTTCTGTAATTGCAGGAGCATCAACAAGGGAGCAGGTTAATGCAACTAGCAACTAGGTACACATGCAGTGCAGTTTCTGAAAAACTGTGGGCAGTGACTTGGGCCTTAAAGGGGAAGAAAAGGAGTAGAGTGGTGATGGCAGTGGGCAGGAAGTTCCAGGCTTTGACTGCTCTAGTTGCAAAGGAGCATTGGCCAAAAGTAGTTTTTTTTTTGTTTGTTTTTTTAACAGCAGGAGGAGTTTTCTATCCCCAATCGAACAAGTTACATACTTGTTCATGATTGGAAAGAAGAGGCTACAGACACCTGGCAGCATTTGCCCAAGAAGTCCTCTCTTGCATAAAAGGGCTTCACTAAGGTTAACTCAGAGGTGGAAAGGAAACCAGTTGGAGGCAAGGTATATAGTAGGCCACAGCAGTGGGATTCTAGTTTCATACTGAGTGCAAATATGCAGGCTCAGTTGAACACTACTGAGATTCTTTTGAGTACAGTGTTACTGTCTGCAGAGTAGATGACCGTGCCATAGTCAATCCTCGAGATGATGAGGCTGGGTAGCAGCAGTTTAGTTACTGCAAGGGTCAGGTTGTACCTGTTTCTATATAGCAGGCCAAGGCTTTGGTGGATACATTTGACCAGGGAATCAGCATGAGATGTGAAGGATAGGATCATTCAAGTATACCCAGGTACTTGAAGACCTGGACCTGTTCAATGGGGTACCCAGTAGGCATTGTGATGTGTAGCTTACGACCGCCTCTCAAGGTATGGGTGCTACCAAACAGAAAATATTTGATTTTCTTGGCATTAACAACAAAACTGTTAGATGTGAACCAGTTGCAGACCTTGCTGAAGTCAGATTGTAGATTGCATCTCAGTGTCTCCAGGTTGTGGTGTAAGATGATTATGACTGTGTCATTGGCATAGAGTAGTGCTTTGGAGATGACACAGGCTTCAGGGACATTGTTGATGAACAAGCTGAATAGCAAGGGTCTGTGGATTGAGCTTTGAAGGACTCCAGTGGTTAGAGGTTGCAAGCTGGAGAACATCTCTCTGCATCTAGCCTTTTATGATCTGTGGGCTAAGTAGTCAGAGAACCACACTGTGGCCTCATCTGACAGTCCCAACTCTTTGTTCAATATATGTAGGAAACCACACTCAGCCTTTACAGAGGTCTTAGTTTGTTATCATGTTATTTACATTAAACATTACACTGGATCATTCAGAAGGATTTAGAAATTATGGACAAACATAGAATAAATTCCGCCAGTTAAACCATTTCTACAGTTTGCCATGATGTGGCTTTCTCTTTGATAGCTTTACTATTGGTCATTTTGGCTTCTTTTCTTTCTTTCTTTCTTTCTTTCTTCCTTTCTTTCTTTCTTTCTTTCTTTCTTTCTTTCTTTCTTTCTTTCTTTCTTTCTTTCTTTCTTTCTTTCTTTCTTTCTTTCTTTCTTCTTCTTCTTCTTCCCTCCTTCCTTCCTGCCTTCCTTCCCATTAATCTAGAGAGTTTTCAAGTTCAAGTTTATTTCCAGGGAAACTCCATTGCACAAGTTCATTTTCAAGGATGTCCTGAGAGGCTCAAGACAATACAAAACAGTAATATATCAATGATATATCAAATACAAAAAGTGTGACATGTAATCTAAAATGAGCAAATAGAGACATAGGACTGAACAGCAAGGAGGAACTGCATAAATTATGTAGGCTAACAATGGGACAAATTTCATTGCCTAGCAATGTGAAGGAACTGTACAATTTCATTACATAGTAATAGGGAAAGAAAAAAAAATGCAATATTTATGGACCTTCTAACCAGTGCAGTCCAGTGTTGCACAGTTCAAACAATACAGAACAACATAGCATATAGGGATGTTAAGTAGGCCTAATGTGGGGGTAGGTAGAGGTACAGAGGGCGGAAGGATAAGTTGGAAGAAGGGGGTTGGGAATCAATAGGTGCAGGGTGAGCAGAGGTTAGTGGCAGTTGCATGTTTCTGCCAAGTGGTTACTGATTAGAGATTTAAAAGTGATTAGTGATACTAGGTGAGTTAGTTTGAGTGAGGATTGCACTTTGTTCCAGACTAATGGAAGGGCTAGCCAATGGCAGTTTTACCATAGAGAGTGTGGAACCTGGGGATAGTGTAATGAGGGAGGCTTTTGTGAGTGAATAGCAGCTCAGAGAATGGTGGAACAGACAACACATATAGGGTGGTAGCTTGTTGAGGAGAGCTTTACAGTTAGTTAGTTAGTTAAAACCTTTATTTTTAAACAGGAATTCAGATGGAAACATCACATCATTAGGACTGAGTCCTATTTTCAAGATGGTCCTGTAAGGTATAATATAATATACTACTAAACACATAAGTCATATGTTACAACAAAAAGCTACAATACAAAATTACATAAGTCAATCATTCACAATATAATACACCGAGCATCTAACCACTCATCTGTAACAATCACAATGAACTTTTAGATCAGATCTCAAACTTATTAAAAATACCTTCAAATCATTAATTTGATTACAATATACAGGTTTCAAAGCCCCCCATAATTTATTAACAATGACCGGAAATCTAAGATTACTGTATGAGTTTATGGACCTTGGAAATGTATATAGAACTGTGTGCAGCTGTGCATTAATGTTCTGGTGGTTAGTGAGGATCATCCTACTTCAGAATACAGCTTACTCTGGAGAACTGCTGTAACATGACAAATATCAAGATGATTGATTCCATTAACTGTCTGGGCATTTGTCTTGATCAGGACATCACCTTTAAAGTCCATATTGAACATCTTGTGAAAATTCTTCACCAAAAAGTTGGACTACTATACCATCTAAGCCCCTACCTCTCCAAAGTGTCCTGCTTACATATAACCAATTCAACCCTTTTAGCCACCCTCCTCTATCACTCTCCTGT
The DNA here is from genome assembly GCA_016271365.2 of Neoceratodus forsteri. NCBI lineage: Eukaryota > Metazoa > Chordata > Ceratodontiformes > Ceratodontidae > Neoceratodus > Neoceratodus forsteri. The sequence goes on along the minus strand of JADMNL010000024.1, from coordinate 383,862,739 downwards.
CCTCCTGTCAGTTAGATGCTCTGAAATGGAAAAGTTAAAATCATTATATCACACAATAGCTCACTTTGCAGTGGGTGCCTTGTTCAAGGAACACCATTATAGAGTTATTGACTCCCTCAAATGTCCCTCACTCACTGGTAGACTTGAATATGCATTACTATGCCATACCTGCAAACTAAAAGGTCCACATGCTCTCCCTGACCTACATGGCCTATTAAAGAACAAATCTGATAAGTGACCCCTCAGCTCCACCAGTAGAAAGCTCCTCCAGGTCACCAAAGTTAAAACAGCAACAGGCAGTAGGTCCTTTGCAAATATCCTCACCATTGGGAACACCCTTCTCAGTGCTCTGCAAGTACTCTCCTTACTAGGTGGATTTAAAAAGGGCTAAAAAATGCCCATATTATAGAAAGAAACCAATGCAATTTTCCCACTAAAAAATAGTAGCTACTTTTCAACTATATTAATTGTTTGTGAATGGCAGCACTGCAATTTGTCCCTGTACACATTGTGGCAAATTTTATTAACTCGCATGTACATTGATGTGAATTCACACTGTATTGCAAATGTATGTTTATTGCTAAATATTAAATTATCTCTGTCATGTAAACTGTTTCTAATCTACTGGCTACTGTCCAAACCTTCTCTGTAACTGTACTTCTGTTGTTTAATTTTTGTAATTAATTCTGGGTCACCCCTAAAAAAGGGACACTCTGAAGCCCAGTGGGTTTACCTGGGCAGCAAAATTCAATAAATAAATAAAAATACACTTTTGGCAAGTGTTTGTCTGCAATTGTATGTATCTTTCTTTAAATCAATCTGTAGAACTGCTCAAACATACTTTCATCAAGTGATTGTCTCAATTGTGTGTTTATAATAATCCATCATGTTCAGAATGCCATAAATCATGTAAGTACTGTAAATGCTGTTACAGAGATTTAGAATCTGATATGTCTGAGCTCTTTCACTTGGATTTCAAATATTATTTCTTATACTTTCATAATGTAATGGGAGACAGTTCTCTTTGTGCTGTAGCCCTTTTTATAGCAACATCATAAATATGTCATAATTGCAGTTGAGCTTCTCTCTTTTGTTTCATTACAGTTGAAAGGCATAGTACTGGTTGTATGCTTCAAGAGCAGGTCTGTAGATCACTACGTATGCTTTGTAAACATGATTCTGTGAGTATTATTTACTAGATAATATATTTTCAGGTTCACCATGTATTTTCCAATGTTTTGAGTATATATTACCAAGTGTTAAAGTCATCTCTTTAAAAGGTTTTCATATTTTCATATCTCCTAGCACTCTTTGTTATCACATCACATTTTTTTCCATTCCACATTATGTCATCAAAAAATGTGAAGTTAGGTGTTAACAATTAAATACTTTTGAAGCATGCAGAGGGACATTTATTAGTGTACAGGAAATTTTTAAAGTACTAACCAATATCTAATAACACATTTTAAAATATAATATTAAAAAAACTTATAACTTATATTTAAGTAATTATCTGCATTTATACCCCTCTTAGGACCATTTCTATGAAACCCTAATCTTTGAGCTCCAGATATCTTCTTATCCTTGCTACTCCCCTGCTGAATTAACAATTCTTTGCTTTCAACATCATAATGTGTTGATGTGGAGAAAATTATGATTTAACAATTAGCGTATTATGATCTCAAGTAATTATCCAAGATCCTGGCAAAGTTTTCAGAATATAATATTTAGATACAATACATCGTATGATTCAGTATTTAGTCTCAACAGGAACTGCACATGGGCTGGGGTGCTCACGATATCAGCATCCAAGTAGAACAGAAAAAATTGGACACTCACTCTCTGAAGAAATAACAAACTCCACTGTGCAATCTTTAATGCAAACAGTTTATTTAGTGTTCAGAGATAAGACATATACATACTGCCTGATGCATTGCAGAAAACTTCCTTTCTCAAAGGCATCAACTCATACACTAGACCCTACTTCCCTCCTCCCCCAATAGCCATAACAGTTTAATCTTGGTGTCAGATGGGAAAGAGAAGAAAGAAGACAGTTCCTCTGCAGAGCAGCTCACCTGTCTTCATTCCAAAATGTTATGAATGAAATGACAGCCTCTGATAGTAACACCTGATTGGTTGCTTATCATCCAAGTTGCCAATTAGGTGTTACTATCTGAGGTTGTCATCATTTCATTTGTACCATTTGGGAATGAAGATGAGTGACCTGATCTGCTATGGGACCATCTTCTCTCTTCCCTTACACATCCAGCACTAAGATTAAACTTTTGGGAGTTACTGGGGGAGAAGGGAAGTGGGTTGGAGGTGGGTTCTAGTAGGTGTGTTGGGGTGTGGGTTATCACCTGGAATGGTGAATATGTGACTGCCGCCTGGATGAGACGGTGGGAAGCTACTGATTTGTTCTGGGTGGGGGGATGGGTTTTGCAAAGAAGGAAGTGGCAAAAAAATAAATAAACACTTGTTTGGGGACAAGGAATGTATGGGTGACTAGTGGATGTGTTGGGGGGGCATAAAGATTCAAATCTGGATGGCCTGGGTTTTTTAAAAGGTGGCAGAGGTATTAGTCATTCAAAGCTTGATTGCAGTAAAATGAGCCATGACAGTCTGTCAGTGACGTTATCACTGGAAAAGCACTCTGAAATAGAATCCTAGTAGTGCCACAGGTAAGGAAAAAAATAAATTGAAGTTTTTTTTTATTTGTTATGCCTAGGACTTACACCACAATTGAAGGATCACTTGTGTGGGGGTTGTGCAATTTGAGAGACACAAACTTGAAAATTGGCAACTGTTCCCCGTAATAGAATTGCACAGCATGATTCTTCATCCCTGCTTACTATGAAGGGGTTGGTGGATGAACATGAGGGACCTAGAGAGTATCCCCCCCCAAAAAAAAATAATATGTAAAATTGCTATATTCTAGTAATTTCATTATGATGAGGAAGTAAATGTCTGTTTTATATTAGGAATAAGACATGAGGTAGGATGATATATGCTCCATTAACATCCCACGTGGTGGCAAATAAATAATTATAGTTCAAAGAGGTACTGTGCATATACAGAACTGTATATACAGCACATCAACTGCCACAGGACTTGTAGCAATGCTTGACTAAAAAGACAAAACTGGAAATAAACAAAAACAGACAAAAAGAAAATATAACCTCTTTCAGTCACAGCACATACAGTACACAGAGCAGTGACATGGCTGATGCAAACCAAACTACAAATACCACAGCAATGATAATAATTGCTTTGCCAATTTGTGTTGTCAGGTTTCTGTACCTTACCTTATTATGATTTCTCTACTGTGCTTTGTGCTTTCTATGTAAACTTATGAATGAATGTTAACACAAGCATTCTTATCAATGTTCTTCTCCTAATTCTCAAAAATCACATTTTATAACTGGAATCATGCAATGTCATTAGGGGAATAGGGCTAGTTAATGTACTTTCTGGTAACTGACATTTCTTATCCACCAGTTTGGGATTCCAGCACACCACTCGGTACAATTTCACAACATAATCCCATCTGTCATGTCTTATTCCTTACATATATATTTGTAACTCCACTGTAACAAATAGGCATTGTGGCTTCAGAGACAGCAACCTACACTGTACAGATCATAAATATAGCTAGTGAGGCATTGTACTTTGTATCAGCAGCCTATTTATGCAGTGCGGTCATTGTGATAATACAAGGTCATATGATATGTTTCATCCAATAACAGAGCAGGACTTTCACAGAATTGTTTTACTAATATATATAAAGGATAGGTATTTGTATGTATAGTGCGTTGGGTTGAGTAGGGGTTTCTATGTTAAACCTCAAACTTTGTATTTTAATATCTTTGCAACTGTTCATTGGATTTGCATAAAATTTTGCATGCATGGCCTCATGTGGTTGATCTCTTGATGTGCCAATTTTTCTTTCCATTTGGATGTACAGACTCCAAGTTCCAGATAGTGAAAAAAAAAACCATAAAAATACACTGTGTTTTGCTTTTTTTTTTTTTTCATCACCTTGCTCAAAGATGGTTTGGAGTTTTGGTCTGAAATTTTCAGGGTAGAAAGGGCTTGGCTCACAGATGTGCCTTTTTCTGATTTGGTGAAAAAAATATTAATCCATTCCAAAGGTTAGTCAGTTTTAAAAGTTCAATTTCTGAGCATGCTCAGTACTTTCTTTTGGATAGAGGAATGGAACAAAAAAAGAATTTAGTCCAAACAAAAAAGGATCATTTTTCATTCAGACCAATCATTTTTTGTGAGGAAAAAATTCCTTTTCCATTAGTCACTGTCTTGTTTTACGGTTTGTTTGCTTTTTCAACAAAAAAAAGTCAGACCCCCAAAAAATGACCATTGCAGAAAGAAAAAAACATGCATCTTGCTCAAATGGGTTCCATTAGGTAGATTCTGCAGTTAATTGTTGGACTACTGAGTCCAAAATGTGTCTTTTTTAACTTTTAAAATCCTTTTTCGTCACTCACTTCAGTTTTTGCCTTATGTCCCTTTTCATTCAAATGAGAAAGGATCCCCTGATATGGAGAAAGATTTTGGATTTAGTGTTTTTATTTCAGGTTTCTCTATATTACCTTTTTTGTTTGAACGAAAAAGGATCCCTTGTGCTGGAAAAGGATTTCAGACTTAATTATTTTTCCAATTCTTTTTTCATTTCAAGGTATTATCTTTCATTTGATATTTTCGTTGAAACAAAAAAGAACCCTTATCACAGAAAAGGATTTCAGATTCAGTTTTTTGCCAATTCTTTTTCTGTTTCAAGGAATCCTTTTTCGTTTCATTGTTTCTTTTGATACAGAAATGGATTCCTTCAAACAAAAATGGATTTTACTATCTGTCCCCCTAATTGTGTGCATATTCCCTGGTGTCTAGTGGCACCCCCCCTCCCATTGCTGTCACTGTAATTTTTTGAATTTGCCCTGGTGCCTAGTGTCACCCCCCCCACCAACCGATTGCTATCCCTAAAATTATGGTATTTTTCCCTGGTGTCTAGTGGTACCTCCATGCTCTGATTGCCATCCTCATTGTTGTTCAGTATTTCCCTTGTCTCTAGTGGCACCCACCACTCTCCAATCACCATTTCCCTTGATTTTCTTTATTTCCCTGGTGTCCAGTGGTACCACTTCCAATGGCCATCATCCACTGAAATAAAGAAAATGGTCCCTCAATGTATTTTTCTTCTCCGACTGCCATCTCCAAAATTATGGAATTTTTCCTTGGTGTCTAGTGGCATCCAGCACCCTATGATTGCTGTCTCTGTAATTATGGGATTTTCCCTAGTGCCAAGTGGCACCCCCACCCTCTGATTGCCATCCCTGTAGTTGCTCAATATTTTCCTAGTATCTAGTGCAATGCAGAGAATTTTCAAATCTCCGCTAAAATGTCATTCTGTGCCACCCCAACACCATTCTGTGCCACAAGAAAAAAAAACATTTTGGCCAGGATATGAAAAATGACAGATGGTGTAAAAAAAGTCTATGTTGAAAATTTGGGGTCAAAATATTTACAATTAACAAAGTTATGAGCAAGTGTAGTAATATTTCAATGCATGTGCATAACTTTGCCATTTTTACATATTTTGACCCCAAATTTTCAACATAGCCCTTTTATGACCCTGTCTCATGAAGATGGTTGGTGAAAATGTTCAAATCCCACCCAAAAGGTGATTTCACCAACTAACCACAAAATCACCTTTCAGGACGGATTTGTGGAATTCCACTGACATTATAGGCCAAGTAAGCATGCAGCATCTTGTGCAAGTAAGGATGGTAAATTTTTGGATTAAAATACTTTCAAGTCCTATTTAGTCTTTAATTTTTAAATCATTAAAAGAAAAAGAGTACTGGAAAAAAAGAAAATACATAAGGACCCTTGGTTAATAAAAATACACCAAATACTTACAGCTTTTAACTGTAATCAACTAAAGTATTGGCATCAACAAAAAATAAAGATAAACTTAGCTTACACAAAAACTATTACTAAATGAACAGTTGAAAAAGCTAAAAGTGAGGATTTAGATAATAGTAAAAAACTAAAAAGTGCAAAATGGCTATCAAAAAATACCAAATAAATAAATTAATACTAAAGAACATTTCTTGAAGTACTACCTGAGCAGAATGTCCAATCCTGAGTACAGAGACATATTAACAATGTATAGATTTGAAGTCTTCCCTAGTAATTACATAGCTTATAAATACAAAACAAAAGGAATAGAGACTCCTTCCTGTGACTCCACACTTAGAGAGCTAGAAGACTTGCATCATGTAATATTTACTGTAGGTGTCTGTGGTATAAAGTCTACTGAAACAGGTACCTGGGAGAAATTTTTAGCACTTTATATCTCCCTGGTAGATATATTCTAGATCTTCTTTTTAATACAGAAAGCATGGATCTGTCAGAGAAATTGGCACTTTTCTTGATAAATTCCACAAAATACCAGGAAACAAAATCATGCCCAGCATGCACTAGTAGATTGTAATATGAGTGTATAAAATAGAATTTATTATAATATGAAGCACCTGAACTAATATTTGGATGTTTAACTCCTTTTTAAACATAAACTTATTGCATTTTTAAGAATGTAGTGTATGCTTATATGTTTTGTATGTTTTCTTTGATAGTGTAATAACAAATTTGTGAACAATAAACTTTATCTATCTATCTATCTATCTATCTATCTATCTATCTATCTATCTATCTATCTATCTATCTATCTGTCTGTCTCTCTGTCTATCTGTCTATCTATCTATCTATCTATCTATCTATCTATCTATCTATCTATCTATCTATCTATCTATCTACTGACATTATCCATGAGTGGGGTTCTCTAAAAGATGATGTTGAAAATTTGGCATCAAAATATGTAAAAATGGCTGAGTTATGCATCAAAGTTGAAAATCCCATTGAAATACATTGAACTGCATTTACCTTAATTTCTCATATTGCAGTCAGGGGTTCCAGCAGCAAAATGTGTTGTTGATCAGAGAGTGAGTCTTGAACCATTTTCTTTTTACAGGTTTAAAAAAAAATATTGAGAGACCGTTTTCTTTATTTCAGATTCTGGCTGCAATGGGAGGGTTGGGGTGCCATTAGACATCAGGGAATATGTTCCTTCATTATTGGTATGGTGATCAGCAGGAGGGGGGTGTGACTAGGCTCCAAGGAAATTATGTTATTATGGGGCAGTGATCGAAGGGTGGGAGGTGCCACTAGACATGAGAGAAATTATTTATTATGGGGAAGGCAATTGGTGGGTAGGGGTGCCACTAGACACCAGGGAAATATATTATTTGATTACCAGGGACAGCAATTGGCTGGTAGTGGGTACCACTGACAACAGGGAAAGATTATATGATGGAATGGTGATCAGAAAGGTGGAGGGGGTTGCCAGTAGACACAAGGGAAACATTACATTACCAGGGATGGCAATGGAGTGTAGGGGCACCACTAGATACCAGGGAAATGGCGACTCACAGCTCACACTGAAGCATGCAGTACTAGTTTCAGCTGCAGCTGCAGAAGTCAAAAAAGTCCCTCTGTTCTCATACAGAGAACGCAGGTGAAAGACTCCTCTCACTAAGCTGGGCAACTGATATTTTGGGTGTACGGAAAAGGTATTTCTGGGCTGCATTTTTAAAAAATAAACATCAGAATCTAGCTAAACGGGTCCTGTTTATCGAGATTCTGATATTTGTTTGATTTTTAAATTTCAATATTTTTGTGTATTTGCCACACTTGCTAGTTCATGGAAAAATCAACAAGATAGCAGTTGGCACAGCACAAAGAAATGTTTGGTGCCATGCCAGTCAAGTGGTGAGAAATCAAAAATGGGCATTAGCAAATTCATATTTTTCATTTTGCACCAGAACCTTATCTCAAAAACCTTACTATGCATGTGCAGAATAGAAGACACAAACTTTTAAATCCATATAACCCTGGAACCATTTAATATTTTTTTCAACAGATCTATCAAAGGCACTACCATAGAAAAGGACGCATGTCCCCTGTAAGTTAGGGGAAACAATCGCCACTCCATATAGGCTGTAGGTAAAAGCAAAAAAAAGCAAGCATTTGTCAATGCTGAATGTTGATTGCGTTGGTCCGTTGAGCTCGCTCACTGCCCCTGTCACACGCTCAGTCTGTTTCTCCCAGTGCTGCAAGCTGCCCTTTTGTACTGGGCTCCTGCCTGCATTGGCACCTTTTTCTGCCCACAAAGAAATCTGCAGCTGTCCTGACAGAGCTCCGTAGAGGTCGCTCACTCCCCCTGTCTCACTCACTCATTCTGTTTCTCCTGGCGCTGCAGGCTGCCCTTTTGTAGTGGGCTTCTGCCTTTGTTGGTGCCTTTTTCTGCCCACAAAGAAATCTGCATCAGTCCCGACAGAGCTCCGTTGACCTCGCTCACTCCCTTTCTCTCACTCGCCCATTCTGTTTCTGCCAGCACTGCAGGCTGTCCTTTTGTACTGGGCTCCTGCCTGCTCTGCCACCTTCTTCTGCCCACAAAGAACTTTGCAGCAGTTACAATAGAGTTCCATTGTTCTCGCTCACTCCCCCTCTCTCACTCACTCATTCTGGTTTTCTGCCGCTGCAGGCTGCCCTTTTGTACTGGGCCCCTGTGTGCAATACTGCCTTTTTCTGCCCACAAACAAATCTGCAGTAGTCCCAACAGAGCTCTTTTGAGCTCACTCCCTCTCCCTCACTCGCTCATTCTGTGTGTCCCACCACCGGTGGCTTTTTCTGGCCACAAAGAAATCTGAAGCAGCCTCGACAAAGCTCCATTGAGCTCGCTCACTCCCCTTCTCTCACTCACTCATTCCGTTTCTGCCGGCGCTGCAAGCTGGCCTTTTGTAGTGGGCTCCTGCCTGCATTGCTGCCTTTTTCTGCCCACAAAGAAATCTGCAGCGGTCAAGATAGATCTCCGTTGAGCCTGATCACTCCTGCTCTGTCACGCGCTCATTCTGTTTCTCTTGGAGCTGCAGGCTGCGCTTTTGCACGGTGCTCCTGGCTGCATTGGCACCTTTGTCTGGCCACAAAGAAATCCACAGCTGTTCTGACAGAGCTCCATTGAGGTCGCTCAGTCTCCCTCTCTCACTCGCTCATTCTGTTTGTCCTGGCACTGCAGACTGCCCTTTTGTACGGGGCTCCTGCCTGCATTGGTGCCTTTTTCTGCCCACAAAGAAATCCGCAGCAGTCCTGACAGTGCTCCAGTGAGTTCACTCACTCCCTCTCCGTCACTCGCTCTCTTGTTCTGTTTCTCCCAGTGCTGCAGGCTGCCCTTTTGTACTGGGCTCTTGTGTTGGAGCCTTTTTCTGCCCACAAAGAAATCTGCAGCAGTCCCGACAGAGCTCAGTTGAGCTCGGTCACTCTCCCCTCTCACTCATTCAATCTTAATCTGTCCCAAACACTGATTTCCCACAGTGACCATGCTATTCTACGGCAGGAGTGCAAAAACATATTTTAGCCAGGATGTGAAAAATGACAACTGTAATGTTCATAAGGAGGTGTGAAAAAATGGCACTGTTGAAAGTGCATCGTGAAAATATTACAAATTTGCGAAGTTACAAGTGTGCGTGGAAACGCTTGTAACACAGTCATGTTATGGAGTTTCGTCACTGAATTTTCAACATAGAGATTTTAGGACCTCTGCTCATGAACAGTGCCACTGTCATTTTCTGAATCTGTCCCAAACACTGATTTCCCACAGTGACCACATTATTCTGTGCCAGAACTGCAAAAAACACATTTTGGTCAGCATGTGAAAAATGACAGCTGTACTGCTCTTAAGGAGGTGTGAAAAAATGCCACTGTTGAAAATCTGGCATGACAATATTAAAAATCTGCGAAGCTACAAGGGTGCTTGGAAAGTGTGCAACGCACACTTGTAACACAGTCATTTGATGGGCTATCATCACCAAATTTTCAACATAGGCATTTTAGGACCTCTACTCATGAACAGTATCACTGTCATTTTCTTAATCTGTCCCAAACAGTGATTTCCCACAGCGACTGCTCTATTCTGTGCCCAAAGTGCGAAAACACATTTCAGCCAAGATGGGAAAAAATGACAGCTGTACTGTTCATAAGTAGGTGTGGTAAAATGTCAATGTTGAAAATCTGGAGTGAAAATATTATAAATTTGCGAAGTTATAAGAGTGCATGCAAACTGCGTAATGCACACTCATAACACAGGCATTTTATGGATTATCATCACCAAATTTTCAACATAGGCATTTTAGGTCCTCTACTCATGAACAGTGTCACTGTCATTTTCTTAATCTGTCCCAAGCACTGATTTCCAACAGCGACCGTGCTATTCTGTGCTGGAAATGTGAAAACACATTTCGGCCAGGATGTGAACAATGACTCCTGTACTGTTCACAAGGAGTTGTGAAGAAATGCCAATGTTGAAAATCTGGAGTGAAAATATTGCAAATTCACAAAGTTACGAGCGTGCTTAGCAACTGCTCAACGCACGCTCGTAAAACAGTCATTTTTGGGATTTTTTCCCCCAAATTTTCAACATAGGCTTTTTGAGAGCCCGCCTCATGAACACTGGCACTGTCATTTCTTTCATCAGTCCCAAAAGGTGATTCCATGCAGTGACCAATAAATCACTTTTCAGGACTGATTAACCCCATGACAGTGTCAGAATTCATGAGGAGATGTCCCAAAAAACCCATGTTAAAAATTTGGTGCCAAAATTCCAAAAAATGACTGAGAAATGCATCAAAGTTGGAAAACCCCTGTTTATTCCATTATACAGTTTACTGGCATTTCCAAAGTTTGCTGTCGGCTTTGAAGAGTGCAGACGTGTTCCCGGTCTATCGAAGATCATCGCGCCAAGCTCCAGAGGTAAGTACAGGGGTGGGGGTGTGGGGAGGCAGGGTGAGCAGTGGGTGGGTGAGGTTGGGGGAGGGGGGCAGGGAGACCACCGAGGGACCATTTTCTTTTTTGACAGGGCAAAAAAATGAAAGACATCACTGGACTGTTTTTTGTTTTCAGGGGCATATGGCACACTGGGGTGGGCTCCCAGCATACCAACGGACTCGTTCTTGGGGGGCCAGCTGTAGATGATGGGGAATTGGCACCCCCATTGGCACACAACAAAAGGGAGGGGGGACACATCATGCCGATGAGGATTGGGCACCCCGTTGGCACTAAAAAGGAGGTGCAAGAACCGAGGGGTACTGGGCACCACCTCGGCACAAATGTTCTGGATGTTTGTGGGGGGGCATTATGCCAATGGGGAGTGGGATCCCCCATCAGTAACATCAAAGGGCAGGGCCACTGAAGCCGACAGAGATTGGGGCCCCCATCAGCAAACACAACCTGTTGTGGGGGGGCACATACTGCCGAGGGAGATTGGACACCCCCTCAGCACTGTGGGTTCCAGAATATTGTTTGAGAATATGGCGGCAAACCGCCACCATGTTCACAAACAATATTGCACTTGGAAAGTTCCACCCAGCAATGACAGGTCACTCCCTCATTGCAGCGAATGGCTGACACTGCAATGACGAGGCGGCCCCTGATTGCAGCTGCTAAATTTTTACAAGTTGGTGGCATGCTGGCTGAACTAGTTTCAGCAGCAGCATGCCACAGCATTGGGGGAAGCAGCCAAGCCTTTAAAGGCTGTGGGAGGCATTGGCCACAACAGTGCTGCTCCTCCATAACTTGCTTCTGCAGAAAGCTGCAGCAATATGTTTCTTGCGCATGCACACAATCAACATAATAAACAGTAGGTATAGGAAAAAAGTTAGCCTTTTATGAAAAATTACATATGTGGATCTCAGCAACTGCACAAGCTGCCATCACAAAATGTTCACAGGTCAAGACCTTGTCTCCTAGAGAACACATGCCGAATTTCAGCCCATTTCATCAAATGGTGCTAAAGATATTATTGTGAAAGTTAGGGATTTAACACTGAACACTCTACTCAACGCTAACTTTTGTGGCACTACTGCATCACTATAATTTATATTTATTATAGTATATGCTGATGCAGTAGTGACAGTATAGTAAGGGTTGAGTAAGGTGTTTAATACTAAACCCCAATTTTTGCACCTTAATAACTTTGGCACTGTTCAATGAAATAGCCCGAAATTTGCATGTGTGATTTGGCTGGCAGAGTCTCAAGATATGATAAGTGTTGTGAAGTCATCTTGTGTGGTTTCCAAGATATGGAGTGTCAGTTTAAATGAAGTGCATTTTTTCCTGTACTTTATGCTCTTCTTTTGCTGTCATGTACATTCTAGATGGTACCTAAATTTTGCATGAAACTTTCAGGATAGAATTGGCTAGTGCCAAGGTAGTGCCTGCCTTTTGAAGGTTTTGTGAAAAAAATATTATATGGTTTCAGAGTTATAAGGATTTAAATTTTTTTCTGAGCTTGCTCAGTAGGGTTTTGAGTTAACCCTCTGGTATGAACTGACATTTTTTGGTTCACAAGAGGATTTTTGGTTGTATCACTTAGGTGTCATGAACCAAAAATGTTTCTCATGAACCCAATTTTTTTCTGATTTATGATAACCACCATCTTGTTTTTTCCAACAGAAAATGTGCAAAATACCTAAAAATGATGTTTAAAAAAAAAAAAAAAAAAAAAAAAACACCTGAATCCAATTAAATGGAAGTGGTTTAGCTAGATTCTGGTGTTTTTATTTTTAATATGATACTGCACTCAAAACTCCCTGGTGCCCAGGTTAGTGAGAGGAGTCGCTCTACCATTTTCTCTACCTGAGAACAACAGAACTTTCATGTATTGTGCAGCCACAGATGCAGTCATGCAGTCATCTTGAGTAGAAACAGTAAACCACTGGTCTGCTGATCCAGTGTATGTGTCGTATTCATTCTATCTATCTATCTATCTATCTAGTCATCCAGTTAATGTATCTTAAGCAGACTGGGGTGTCCATCCCCAGTACTGCTTCTTCCCACCTCCCCTTCAGGTTGCCTACCCCACCTCCCTAATGTTTACTGTTTATTAAATTTATAATATATAGCCAGCAAAGTGAGGTGCCCACATCTGGTGTCACTTCTCTTGACCCCCCCTCCAGGTCACTGGTATCCAGTGAACAAGGCGACTGCAATTGAGGGCTTACAAAAATGGTGACTCAATTACAGTGCCTGTTTTCAGGGCTACCTGGCAGGGTAGCGACTGGATACCTGGGTGGATGGGGTAGGGCGACGGGAAGTATGCACATATATGCACATGCACACACACAGGGGGAGAGGAAGGGGAGGGAAAGTATGCAGGAGGGGGTGTGGTGGGCAGCTGCCAAGCTGGTCTGCTAGCAGAGAGTGGAAGGTGGTTGGTTGGGAGGTGCAGGGTTTGGGTCCAACGTGGTGTATTTTTTTTGCCGGCAGGCAGCTTGTAATTTTTAAAGTATTTCACCCCCTGACATGCACCCCCCTGGAGTTGAGAATCCATTAATAGGGGGGGTGCAGGGGGTTAAGTCCCTCACATTAAAATAAACCAGTAGTTCTTGGGCACCCTCTTGTCATTTGCTTTAAGTGTGCATCACCTAAATTCATTTTTGGCAATGTACACTCACCCAAATGGTGATCACTATTCCATGATCGCTGTTATGACATAGAACCCAGGTCACCCCTTCAACCTCCACAATATATGGGTAGTGTCACTGGGGTACCCACCCCCAGTGCTGATGAACAATATTCCAACACTGAAGTACCCAATCCCCAGTGTCAGCAATGTCCTCCTGTAAAAAAGAAAACCATCAGTCATTGATTTTTTTATTTTTAGTACTAAACCTGTAAAAAAGGAAACAGTACCTCTTCAATCTGTTCCCCCACACCACCTACACACACCTTCACTCACCTGACCATCTTCCAGAATGCACAAGAACTCTCCAGTTGAAACACGTCTTTCTGCTAGAACTTGTGATTGTGGCATGAGAAAATAAGTAAAGTCCATTTAATATATTTCAGTGGGGTTTGAACTTTTATTCACAACTTTATCAGTTTTCAGTATTGTTACACCCCATTTTCAACATGGTCTTTAGGACTCCACCTCATATACAAGGTAGGTGAAAGTTTTTTAATCCATCCCAAAAGGTGATTTCATTGTCGCTCCATGAACTCACCTTTTGGGTGGAATTTGAAAATGTTCTCCTACCAGGTTCATGAGATCGGGTCATAAGCCAACTATGTTGAAAATTTGGTTGAAAAATGTAACATTTCCAAATTATGAGTGAGTGTTGAAATATTCTAACACTTACTCATATCTTTGCAAAGTTTGAATATATTTCCATCAAGCTTCCAGCACAGCCTTTTTAGAACCCCACCTCATGAATAGGGCAGTTGTAATTTTTCAAATATGTGCAGAAAGGGGATTTCTCAATTGCTGTACAAACTCACTTTTTGAGTGGTATTTGAAAGTTTTCATTTACTGGGTTCATGAGGTGGGTTCATAAGAAAACAATATTGAAAATGTGGTGTAGAAATATGGTATTATGACCACATTATGTGTGAACATTAAAATATTTAAATATTCACTCATAACTTCACCAATTTTCAATATTTTGACTCCAAACTTTCCAAACTTAGCATTTTTTTTCCTTCTCATAAATACGATGGTGTCATTTTTCAAATTCAGATCAAGATGTTTCTTCACACTTGTGGTACAAAATGATGTTTTGACCAGTATTCTGTAAATGCTTTACGTCATGTTTATAAGGGGGATTCATACAACAACTGTCTTGAAAATTTGGGGTCAACACTAAAAACATAATAATTATTAAGAAATGTTGTGATCAAGTAGTATCTGTGGTATTGCAGTGGATAGGGAAAATGGGCAGACTCGCTGGGCCAAGCAGTCCTTATCTGCCTTCAGTTTCTGTGTTTCTATGTTGTGTGTACTGCCAGTCTTCACCCTAGCAGGTAGTGATTTGTGATCCTGTGATAATGAGATGAGGGGCATGCTCAATGAGTGAACTGGAATGGCCAATGCTGGGGGGTGGCACTGTCATGCAACATCACCCCAAAGCTTGGAAAGGAAAGGGCCAGGGTTGCCGGCTCAGGCCCAAGTTTCATATAATGAAGAGAGCTCTTCTCTTAGCATAGGGCCCTGTACCTCTGAACCCATGGATGTCAAAGGGCTCTGTGCTTTGT
This sequence comes from Neoceratodus forsteri, assembly GCA_016271365.2. Taxonomy (NCBI): domain Eukaryota; kingdom Metazoa; phylum Chordata; order Ceratodontiformes; family Ceratodontidae; genus Neoceratodus; species Neoceratodus forsteri. The sequence goes on along the minus strand of JADMNL010000024.1, from coordinate 383,847,580 downwards.
CTGAGAGATATGCTCTTTGATCTGTGCATCTGTATCTGCAGCCACATAGAAGTGCAAGGTCCAGAGGAGAGCCCCATGAATTCTTGACATCCATTGCTACATGGATGTGAAGGGCCTAGGGGGTCCTGCACTTGTGTAGGTGGACAGAATCTTCCCATGCCATAGGGCACAGAGGGCTCTGTGCATGTTTCCACTATCTCAAATTGAAAGGAAACTCATTCAAAAAAACTGCACTAATGCACCACTTAGGGTTCAACTTAATGCCACAAAAGTAGGGAAATGTGATGTTATGGTTTCCAACCCTAACTCCCCACCTCCCTAAGCAGTAAAAGGACAAAACCCCAAAAGCAACCATAGACAGCTATCATTATGTAAGACATGCAACATACAGCTATTTCCAGATGATACAAATGCAGCAGTACCAATGTGCTACCTCTGTGGATTTGTATCTCTGACTGCATAAGCACAGACCCCATAGAGGCCTGTTGTTATGCAGCCAAACCTGTGAATGTATGGTGTACAGCATGCACAAGTAGATGTGGCTGCAGAAGTATTCATGCATGCAGTATGAGGTACCTCACTAGATAGCATGATCCACTAGTGCATGGTTTTCTATATGCAGTTGCATAACTGAAAAACTGCAATCCCCTTGAATAATTTGTGCATCCACTGCTGAAACCATGATACCCACATTGCAACAGTACTTCTGTCTGTGTAGCTATAGGCCACACAGGAGTCTGCCCTTCTGGAGCAAGAAGATAGTGCATATCTCTTATTCATGTGGCTGAAGCAGCACAGGTCCCTCAGGGACTTGCACTTTTACACACAGAAATACTGTTGCAATTTGGTATTATGGAAAAGGCCCCTACTTTTCTGTGGCAAAGTGGGACCAAGTTCTGCGGCAAGACTACCATTTGCCGCAGAACTTCTGCTGCGGTGGTTTGTAATTTCTGCAGAAGTTCTGTGGCACTAACAAACTACCACATCACAGTGTCAGCTTGTCATCCTGACTTTACTTTCATGGCAATGGTTATAGCAATCAGGATGGGGGAAGCACAGCAACACTAGTTCAAAAAATAACAGACTTATAGAAATATATTTTTTGCCTAAAAAGGCAAAACAAATGTCTCTCCCTTAAGGTCCTAGCCGATTGCATAAATAACATATGCAGAGTGGACCTTATGTGATAAATAAGGTATTTCTATACATATGCTATCTATCCCACTAATGAGGTCTCTACTGTGCATCACTTATATATTTGTATGTGCTTTCTACATCACTCATGAGGTTCCCACTGTGTATCACTTAAATATCTATATGCAATCTGTAAGATATACAAATATGTGTGTGTCTGTGTGTGTATGTGTGTGTGTAGTGAGAGAGACAGAGATACTGCATGTGTGTGTGTGTATATATATATATATATATATATATATATATATATATATTTATAATTTCCATGAAAATGCATCCTCATTCATACAGGTCCCATTGGAAATGGAATAGAGGAGTTACTGTAAAATTCATTTTTCATGTCAAACTGCTTCCCCAGACACACTACGTAACACCATTAGGCCATGACATGAATGTGAACCGATTGTGAGATAGAGCTCTCCAGCCCATCACAATGTGTCCACCGTGTGACAGAACACTGCACCATACCTTCCCAGGCTCCGAGCAGTGATGTGTTCCACCAATCCTTATGCTGCCTAGCCAGTTCCCAGAGCTAATTTCTGAACCTGAGTTACCGGCACGGAAACACAGCATGCTTCCCTTTGGCCCAACAGCTGTCCCTACACACAACATTTCTCCATAACTTTTATCTGATTCTATCAACCAATGACAATATGTAATCAATAACCCTGGCAAAAATGTGTACTGTGCAATTATTTATTTAACAGGTCTGCACATTATTATATTCCACTTTTCTGGGCATAATTACTTTATTATATTATAAAATGGCAGTTGAATTAATTTTACCAATTTATTCATTTTAGATGGCATCTCTATACCTTAAAGGCACAAATAAGTTTGTAAAAAGTGAGGTATGGACTTAACAGATCTGTGCTATTGACAAGGTTTTGTTTAAGCTGGCCCTAGTGCAATAATGTAAGACTGAAAACTATATTAGACTGTAGTGCAGGTTGAGCAAATGCCACCATGCCTGATGTGCTGTGCCACCGTCTCTGGCAGTGGGAGCTGTGGTAGATAAGTGACTGTTCATACCTGTTGCAGAATGCAGCCATTTCATTGCTAATGTATGATGTTATAGCAATGATAACATCACATTCTGAGCATATGGGGGGTTTTGGATATAAAAAAAGGGGAAGGGAACCAGATTCTATGGATAAACAGAAATATTAATTAAAAATCACCAAGAAGAGTGAATTCTGTGGCACCGCAGAAGTTCTGTGGTAGATTGCAAGTTCTGCACAAAATTCTGTGGCTGCAGAATTCTAGGGGCCTTGATTATGGATTTTGCAGTGCCTGCACTTCTGTAGCCAGAGGTCAGTGTATATATCTTACACCTGTGGCTGCAGAAGTGCAGGCCTGTCAAGTGTGTTTATGTTTTACTGTGTGCAAGAGTATCTGAGGCTACAGAAGTGCTGCCCCATAGGGACCAGCTCTTCTGCATACAAAAGAACTCCTGTAATTTTGGTATCATTGATTTTTATCAGTGGCTCAAGGGGACTGTGCTTCTACACACAGAAGTAGTGCTGTGATTTGAGCAACATGGATTTCTATCTGCAGTGATGAATGAGTGTGTATGTCTTGCCATGTGCATGTTACAGATACAAGTCCATGAAGGAAGCACATCAGCGCTACTGCATTTGTGTAATCTGAAAACAGTTGCATGTTGTTTGCCTTACCTGATGATGGTTGAGTGAGGTTGCTTGTGTGGTCTTGTCCTTTTGCTGCTTAGAGGTGGTGGGGAGTTAGGGATGGAAACCCTAACATCGCATTTCCCTTCTTTTGTAACATTATGTTGAACCCTAACTGGTGCATTAACAATTTTTTTTTTGCAAAGTATATATATATGTATATATATATATTGCTTTCCTAGGTGGTGGTACTGCATCTTCAGTGACAGCAAACATTTTGAATCACAAAAGTTCTATATAATGAGATATTATATATACTGTATATTATATCAGAAGCCTAAGTATTCATTTAGTATATGCCTTTAGATAAAAATCAGTGGTGGAAACATGTGTCACACAGATCATGTAACACTAGAGCATGCACTGGGTCTTTTTTACTTTCCTGCATATTACTTCACATACACTGTAAATGTGTGTTTTTCCTAGGCACAGTGGTATCCCTTGGGGAATACTTCAAAATGGCAGCCAAACTTCAGAATAAAATGACATCCCATAATAAGTCCTTCAAATACACCAATAAATATGCTCATTAGCAATGGAGGAAGAGACAGGAGTGGTTTGTTCCACTTTAGCAATTTTTGCAAAAGGAAAGGGTGTCAGCTCATGGAGTGCTACTAAAGCTATCATTGGTAATAAAAAGTCAGTTAGTCCAAGCAGCTCAGTTTCCACAGGGCATGATAATCCTCTTTACAGTACCAGCTGGACTATTCTTTGCTGGGGGCCCACCATTAAAAATTGAATTAATTAAAAAAAAGAAGCAATTTTAACTCTAATGAGGTCCAGAGACCATAACTCTATTAGGTTCCGAATGGCCATTGGGACCAGAATGCCCCTATCAAAAACTGAAGTCCTAGATTTTAGAAGAGAAGACTTCAACTGGATGAGGGAGTTGGTCTGAAACAAACTGACCAGGGTGGACAGCATCTGAGGTGTACAGGAAAGATGGGAGGCTAGCAAGGGGACCATTCTTGAGGCAACAGACTTTGTCAAGAATGTTTACAAAATGTAACAGGTACATGAGACCAATATGTTTGTCAGGAAGGATCAGAGAAAGAGTGAGGGCAAAAACAAGGCTTTTACCAAGTATAAGGAAATGCAGGAGGAGTCGGAGGAGGAATGGGGAGAGCACCAAACAAGAGCAAAGGATGAAAGTAGGACAGTCAGGGAGGAAAAGCAAACACAGAGTTGAATATTGAGAAGGGGGTCAAGAATGGGGAAAAATAATTCTTCAGCTATATTAAGAACAAGTTCTGGCACAGCCACTACAGATGCAAATGCATAAACTAGATAAGGGTGTTTCACAGGCTTAAACATAAACATGAGTTGCATTTAGCAAGGCCTATGATACCATTTCACATATGACTTGTGAACAAGCTGGGCAGCCTGGGAGTGGGTCACAAGTAGTAAACTGGGTTAAGAACTGGTTGAATAATAGAAGATAGAGAGTCATGGTAAATGGTGCTCAATGTAAGGAAAGGAGTGTGACCAGCAGGGTGCCACAGGGATCAGTCCTGGTCCCAGTCCTGTTTAATGTCTTCATAAGTGAAATTGCAGAGGGGCTGGAGGGGAAAGTGTGCCTCTTTGTGAATGACACTGAGATCTGCAAAAGGGTGGACACTCCAGGAAGGGTGGAAAAAATGAGGAAGGACCTAGGTAAGCTGGAGGAATGGTCCAAAGTGTGGCAGCTGAGAATTAATGCAAAAAAGTGCAAAATCATGCATTTGGGTTGCAGGAACCCAGGGAGGATTACGGGGGACTGATAGTCACCAAACAGGAAAGGGATTTGGGGGTAATCATACTGGATGACATAAAGGTGGCTAAACAATGTACCAAGGCTATGGTGAGAGCCAGTGGGGTGCTGGGGTGCATAGGGAGAAGTATCACCAGCAGAAGGAAGGCAGTGGTGATGCCACTGTGCAGATCACTGGTGAGGCTTCATTTGGAATACGGTGTCCAGTTCTGGAGGCCACATCATTGTAAGGATGTAGACACAGTGGAGGCAGTAAAGAAGGGCAACTAAGATGGTGCAGGGCCTGGACTAAAAGTCATATGAGGAGGGGCTGGGAGACCTCAATTTATATACCCTGGAGAAGAGAAGAGGCAGGGGTGATATGATAGAAACCTTCAAATATCTAAAAGGCATAAATAGGGTGCTGGAGGGTAGCATCTTTCAGAAAAGGAGCTGTCCAGGAATGAGGGGGCATGACATGAGGTTGGATGGGGGTAGACTAAGGGGTACAGCAAGGAAGTATTTCTTCACAGAAAGGGTGGTGGAACCTCTAGAGACTTCACAAGTCAGTTTCATTATGAAACAGATAGAAAATACAATTGACACATTTCACATAATACTACTATACACTATAAAAAATATAGGATGAGCAACTTTATGTATAACCAATGTGTTCTGTCACCTCGGGGTTCTGATTCCCATGGACCTCTCGAACTTCGCTCTCCTGGTCAGAGGGAATCAGAACCCCTCTGTGGCAGAAGACACTGGTTATGCATAGTTGCCCATCCAGTATTCTCTATATTTAGTGCTGCATTGAGGATTTCTAAGTAATAAACCTGTGTCATATAATTGCTTTAAATTAGACCAAGATTCTGGTCTATTCAATTCAAATTTATTAAGATGAGGAACAAAGTTTTTGGAAGAAGCAAAAGGAATAACAACCCTATAAGTCAGGAGGTAATGTCTTGCAAATTCTTTTCTATATAGGTGTGAAGGGCTACCCAGCAGTCAGCTGCCAGCAATATCAGTTTTGACATCTCTGCAACAAAGCAATAAAGAAAGGCAGAAGACATTTCACAAAACCTTGAAACAGAAATTGATGCCAGAGTTTAGCTAGCTATATGCTTCCCAGCACAGCTTTATCAATTTCAGAATCAGTTTCAGTCTCAGGGTTCTATGCTGCCTTGATTTAAGATAAGATTGATTTAGACAGGGATATGCCTGGACAGCAGACATCTAAAGGTAAGCCCAATACTTCATCCTATTTGCACCTATGCTCCACTCTAGAAATTGAGTATTTTAATAACTTTTTTTTTAAATTCTTTACTCCCTACCAGTTGTACAATCACAGTAATCCACTGCACAGTGTGGAGTGCACTGGAACTTATGCAACTGCTGTTCTTGCTGTTCCTCATGTGTTGTCATGCACTTCTATAGCTACTATGTTGCATATTCTGATACCCCTGTATGCTCATTGCTTGCTTGTTGTACTATTGTACAGTTACATTGCCTATTTCTCAGTTACTATGTTACAGTACTCTGTTACCCCTGTATGCTCATTGTATGCTTTGTCACACTATCGTAGACTGTTATATTGTACATTTCTCCCTGTCCCCTCCTTCCCCTAGGAAGCACCTGGAATCGAGTACTAATGCTCAGTGTGCCGTCCTGGTAAAACTTTTAAATAAATAAATAAATTATGCATGCCTGGCATCGTTGATCACTTGTCAGGTGTGGCTAAATCCCAGCCCAACCCACATCTTGTTGTGGATTATTAAAGGAAAACTGTATGTTAAAATAAGGAGAATATATGTATTATTACCTTTTTTGTGTTCTTACTTCATTGCAGTGTTTTTTTTTTTCTGCTCAGGCTGTGAGAGGAGCTTTTACATTTGATGCTCTTTGTGGTTTTCGGCAAGGTAGCAATTGTTATTTCTGAGTGCTAGCCTTGCTTTAGCTCCTTTGCTATGCACAGTTTTGGACTGCGCTATATTTATTTCACTGTTATGACCAGGAACCATAGGTTGCCTCCAACCAGAAATATGGAGGACATATTGCCTGTTACCTTAAATATTGACTACAGCTAGGCTTTATTTAAGTGTAAATTGTTTGATTATTTTCATAGAAACATAGAAGATGATGGCAGAAAGGGACCTCTGGTCCATCGAGTCTGCCCAAGTGAGGTATCCCAGGACCTATTGTGCACTGGTGTTCTGTCTTCCTAGACACCCAGCCTAGCCCTTGCCAGTGCCATGTGTTTGTTCCCAATCTTGTCCCACCCGTGCTTAAAGCTTGATAATGACTTTGCAGAGAACACCTCAGGAGGTAATCTATTCCAAGGTTCTACCCCCCTCTCTGAGAAATAATACTTTTTGATGTCCCTCTTGAGCAATCCACCCTTCAATTTCCACTCGTGCCCTCTTGTAGTAGAATTGATGTTCCTGGTAAAAGGCTGCACTTCTGGCACTTTGTTGATGCCTTTAAGGAACTTGAAGGTCTCAATCATGTCCCCCCTCTCCCTCCTAGTCGCTATCAAATACAATTTCAGAGCCCAAAGCCTCTCTTTATAGGTGATTTCCTGAAGGCCATGTATCATTTTTGTTGCCCTTCTCTGGACCACTTCCAATCTATCAAAGTACTTTCTTAGGCGAGGCCTCCAGAATTGTACACAGTATCCCAGATGAGGCTTCATTAACTTTACATGAGACTGCTATAAATGTTTAAGTAACCATTTTATCCTTGCTAAATCTTCTAAGTTTTATCAGCATCTCATGTGTTTAACTGTTTTACTGTATTGTCTGCAACATTTTGTATCCTTAAGTCTTACCCCCAAGCATTGCTGAAAATAAGTGCTATAGACCTAGTCCACGTTCCTGGATAAAGGACAGGAATTGTTTGCACCACAGTTTGGCATGCTGTCCCATTTGCTGGGTAACACTATAGTGAGCCAATCCCATGCTAATTGTTCCTACAGTAATGCAACTGCATGATTTTTTTTGTGTCCACCACAGATTCCATGTCAACGGTGTTCTTTTGGCTTTGGTCTAGTTCCCTGGCCTGATGCCGTCTAGACTCTATTTCTATTGAAGCCAGTCCAAATAAAGAAACAACTGACTACTCCTGAAGAAGACACCTTCGGCGTCTTGTGTGTACACATTTGACTAGTTTGATTTACAGTACTTACTTATGTTGACATTTGGGCCAGAGAAAAAAACAGTAAGCTGATGCTGATTTCCAAATATGATCTGTGAAGAAGGGAACATGGAATAATATTTACAAAAATAACAACTGTTGAAATGTAAGTTATAAGGTAAAACGCATCACTAAAAACCTACCAACCAAAATCCGAGTGAGCTTCTGAATGTTTATCACCTCACTGCCCTGTCTTCTCAGGTATGGTTCTCAAATGTATAATACCTCCCTCCCATTTACTATCCACAGTAATGCTTCCCTCTATTAGAGTTCCAACATATGCACAAGGAAGTCTAAATCTTCAGATATGCCCTCTGTTTTCTAACCTCCCCAAAAGTAAAACCCCGCCAAAGCCTTTCCCACCCAGTTGCTCATTCCACTTACTACACAGACAATGATATTAGAAGTGCAATTTCAAAAATTCCATGAATTCTATTTATTCGTGCCATTATCTTTTTCTGAATATTTAGCCAAATATTTTATATTCGGCAGCCAAATATTCAGGCATTCGGTATTCAGGTTATTTGTATTTCGTCAGTTAAAAAAAAAAAAAGAAAACCCCCTCTCAACCCCAAACCCAATATAAAATGTAACCCCTGTCTTGTGGCTCAGTTGGTAGCTCATCCACCTCTGGACCAGAAGGTCATGGGTTCTCGTCCCCCACCGGGATTGGACTTGCACCTAAAAATCGCTGGCATCCGAGTGCAGTATTGGGGGGGTGCTGTACTGCTGGGGTGTGCTGTCCTTCGGATGAGACATTAAACCGAGGTCCCTTTTGCCCATCCTGGTGTTGTCCTAGTGGGTATCCAGGTGGAAGTAAAAGAACCCAGGGCACTCTTTGGAAAAAGAGCAGGGAACATTCCCGGTGTCCTGGCCAACATTCCCCTTCCCATAAACTGGTTTATGCAATTATCCAGGCTGTGGGTGATGATGTGCGATATGGCCACCACCACACATTAAGTCACTTCACTACCAATCTAGCATTGCTTGTAAAGTGCTTTGGGATACTGTGTATGGAAAGCACTAGATAAATACTGATTCTTCTCCTTCTCACCCACTGTCAATAGCTCATGTCCAGCCTCCTGTCCCAGCACTTAAACTCTGTTTTTAAGGCTGCCATCTTTGTACATTTTAAAAGCATTTGTAGCACTTACAAAATGATTACAAATGTCCCCACTTCCCCATCCTAGCAGCACTCTGCTCCCCCTCCCACCAGCAGCCAACTCTAATGGAAGAAGGCAACCAGCAAAACCACCGCACCTCAATTGCTGTCTACCATCTTTATAGATTTTAAAAGTGCTTATAGTACTAAAACAATATTTCAAATGCCACCCCCACCCTAGCAGCAACCTGCTCCCACATTACTCCCCTCAAGCTCTCAATCTGAAAGGAGGAAGGTGACTGGCACTACTCACACTTGCCTACAACTGGCCTACTTCTCATGAATGAAAGTGCTTGAACACTTGCTGTCTCTAACAGTAAAACCAGCTGATCAGGCATGTAACAGTATTAAATAATCATAATTGTTTTACTAGTGGAGAGAACATCAAAGTAACTATGGAGTCCCAGTATATAAAATACATCTGGTCAGAAAAAGGTAACCATTGGCTGACTTAATACAGTTATATGTGACACCCAAACAGTTGAGGTCTGCTGATAAAAATCTGGGGCCAGATTTTCAGCCCATTTTGGAAGTAAGTCCCACTCTTCAGCTGCCAATGTGGAAAAAAAATCATTGCACCGGGACCAAGTCTTAATTGCTGCATGGTAGGCAGTTGCAGCTGTGGAGAATGTTAGGCCTGGTGCAATCAGGCATAACATTTTAGCAGAAGTGCACCAAAAAATGGTCGCAAGCTGCCTTAAATTGTGGGGCCGGTCACAAATGGAGGCAGTAGAGTGCAGTGGGTAAAGGCTCTGAGTTGCAGATCTGGAGACCTGGATTTGAATCCCACAACCAGCTAGGTGCATACTGTATGATCCTGAGCAAGTCAATTAACTTTCTTGTACTCCCAGATTGCATCTGGAAACAAGCTTCGGCTTAGTGTGCTATTCTTGGTTAAACAATGTTCCCATTCCCAAATGGCTCTGCAATGAAAAATATGGTACATGCGAGAAAACCTTGCAGACCCACAAGGTTTTTCTGCATGAGTGTAGAAAACGACTATCTTTGAAAATCCAGCCCCTGTTGGCTATCCCAGTCACACAACAGCTCTTGGTCAAAAATGTATATTGACCTTGGTAAGAAAGGTTTGAAATGCATTCAGCAGGAACTAGATTTTCAAATGTTTTGATGCAGGTACAGTTCCTAATTTCTGGCCATGCATGGATAAAAATGATTGATATTTTCAAACATGTTGACACATTTGCAAGTTTGTTGGTTTTAGGGCAAGCAAATAATACATGCATCATTATTTTGACAAATGCATAATTTTCTGATTGCAACACATGGCCCTTGGGACAAGACATTAGACAATGTTTAATGTAATCTAACATTTTGATGCAAGTAGCACGATTGCACTAAAATCATTATGCTAGTCATTACATGCATTCGGCGTGCCTTTGAAAAATGAACCTTATATGTTCTCTAACATTTATTACATTCCAGATTCATTTAAAATAGAATATTTTATTGAATGCAACATGCTTGTGTCTTTAAATTAATGTATTTTTGTACAACTGTTTTTTTTTCTACTTGTTTTTATTTTTTAAGGTCACTGTATTGTATATTTTTAATTTGTGTTATTATTTTAGAACACAAATGTTTTTATAGACATAGTAGATGAGGCAACCCTGTAAAGGGAATTTTATTTCAGTGCGCTAACTTGGTAGTCAAATGAATAAAATAAAAAAAAATAAATACAAACCCATGCCGTATTTGCAACACAGTACCTGGCCTGCAAATAAGCTGTGATCTTAGATTGTCGGTGCCTTCAATCCCTCACCTTTGACAACAACATTTTTTTTCAATATCTGTTTTCTATAGCTTCAATTTACTACTTGTATAACTAGGAACTACAAAATACATATAAGAACAGATGACAGTTGGGATTGGACTGCCCAGTACCCTATGGGTTATGGAGTCTGTCACCTCTAAGTAAGGATACATTCTGCTACAAATAATGTAGATAGTAGTGATACAATTATTATGTCTCTTTGGAAGTCAATGTGAAATGTGCTTTGGAAGTTCTCATTCTAGTTCCTAGTGGACATCCTTAACCACATTGCAGAAACATAGAAACATATAAATGACAGCAGGAAGGACCACTAGGACCATCCAGTCAGCCCATTTTCCTTACATACTGCAAAAGCTGCAGACCCTACTTGATCTCCAGCTTTACCTTCTCGTTCCTATTGCTAGGGTTCCCCTATGCCTGTCCCATGCATTTTTGCATTCCCCCACTGTGTTTGCCCCCACCACCTCTCCTGGGGAGTCTATTCCATGCATCCACCACCCTTTCCATGAAGAAATACTTCCTCACATTACCCCTTAGTCTCTCCACTTCCAACCTTATGTCTTGCCCCCTCATCCCTGAACATCTCCTTTTATGAAAGATGCTACCCTCCAGTACCCCATTTATGCCTTTTAAATATTTGTAGTTTTCTATCATATCTCCCCTGTCTCTCCTCTCCTCCAGGGTATACATATTGAGGTCTCCCAGTCTCTCCTCATATAACTTTTTGTGTAGGCCTTGTACCATCTTTGTTGCCCTTCTTTGAACTGCCTCCACCCTGTCTATGTCTTTGCAGATATGCAGCCTCCAGAACTGGACACAGTACTCTAAATGAGGCCTCACCAATGATCTGTACAGTGGCATCATCACCTCTTTTCTTCTACTGGTGATACCTCTCCCTATTTTTTATTTATTTAGTTAGTTTTTGTTTACTGGGTAGGTTCGTTAGCTGTAGAGATGACTATTTTCAGGCATGACCTGGGAAATAACAGGGTAACATTACAGAGAATACAACAGGGTAACATTACAGAGAATACAACAGAAGGTAGATACAGCAAGATATACACAGTGGTATACTACAGCAGGTTATGCAGCATAAATAAGATATCAGGTGTTGAGAGCAGGTTACATGACATAGATTTATGTTATAGCATTGGGATAAGGCATATTGGCAGTAGAGTAAAAACAGTATTGTTGCAAAATACAAGGGATAACTCAGAGATACATGGTCACAAATTCAAAGAAAAAATAGACATACAGCAGCTATGACCCTGAAGGAAAAACAATTTTCTACAGGCAAGGAAAATATGGGAAACAAAACAAATAAGTGCCAAGGGGTAAGATGGGGGGATAGGAAAACAGAGGTTATTCATGTTTGGAGTAGGGTGTTTCAGAGATAGGAGACAAGGCAAGTAGTAGGTGAGGCAGGGGAGCAAGGCGAGAGAGGATATACCTCATTAGGGTAAGTAGGCAAAATTGTACTGATGCAAAGGGCAGGGGAACAGAACAAGTAAGTGCAAAAAGGGGTTAGATACAGGGGAAAGGCAAACTGAGATAGGTTAGGTTAGGTACATAGTGGCATTAGAGGTGCAGGCCTGTCGAGTAGGGGGTGCATCTGGGGAGAGGTGTAAGCAATGGTATTTTGGCAGGAGCAGGTTAAGAACTTCAGCCAAGAATGGGGACATGGAGCTAAGGAGGTTTAAAGCAGGAGCATTGGTTAGATGAGATGAGGTAGTGATGGAGAGCTTTTTTAAAGGTGTCATGAGTGGGTGCTAGCAGACATCTAGCGGGAAGGAGTTCCACAGCTGAGGAGCGTAGTGGGCAAAAGTACTAGAACCTTTGGTGGTTGAGTATTTCGGCACACTTAATAAGAATTTATCAGTTGAGTGCAGACCATAGTTGGAGGTCTGTGGCACGAGCAGTACCGCCAGTGATTTAGGGGTTTGGGACCGCATCATACTTTCTATTGTGGAGCCAAGGGAGCAGAGCCTGGCAGCATTAGGAGATAGCCAGTTAAGATCTGAATAGAGGAGGCAGTGGTGTTTCCACCTATGGGACGAGGCAGCATACTGACATATATTATTGTAGGTGACGACCCATCTATGGAGATTTGTTTTAGGTATAGTGGCATATGAAGATACTCCATAAGTTAGGGTTGGTAGGAGTATGCCAAGGGCAATAGCTAGTCTCGCTGAAGGGGTTAAAACATAGCTAGTATGATATGCTACACCTAGCTTGAAGTTAACAGACTTACACATGTTTGAAATGTGATGTTTGAAGTTTAAGGACTGATCCAAAGTGACACCTAGGTACTTAAAAGAGGTAACCAAGCCAGTGGGTGAGCCATCTAGGCAGGAGACCCTAAAGTTGTTTTGGTATGATTTGAGTTTTGAAGGGGTGCCAAATAGCATTGGCTGGGTTTTGGTCTCATTAAGAACAAGTTTATGATCTGAGAGCCAGGATTGTATGCGTTGGAAGTCAGCAGAAAGCTGCAGATTGATGTTGGATACATTTTTCACACTGGTACAGAGGACAATGTCATCTGCATAGAGTATGGAGGAGGAGGCAGAAAGATTTGAGGTGATGTCCTTAATGAAAATTGAAAAAAGAAGTTGTCCCAGGATAGAGCCTTGGGGTACACCAATATTCATGGTAGCTTTATCAGAGTAGGATGAGTCGAACTTAACTGCTTGAACCCTGTTTGACAGATAGCTGCTGAACCAGCTGACTACATTAGATGCAAAGCCCATAGATTGCAGGGTGGTGAGGAGAAGGGAGTGGTTCACCAGGTCAAAAGCCTTTGTCATGTGAATGAAGACCACCCTGTTAGAAGACCCAAGTCCATAGCAGTGAGAGTGTCTGTGGTGAATTTAAGCAGGGCAGTAGAGGTGCTGCAACCTTTGTGAAAGCTGTGCTGGGCAATTGTTAGAAGGTCATGTTTGAAGAGAAATTCTATGGTTTGTGTAGCGACTAGTTTTTCTAGGATTTTGCTTTGCAGCGACAAGATGGCTATAGGCCTATAGTTCGAGGGGTCATTGGGGTCGCCCTCTTTAAGGATAGGGGTGACTCTCGCTGTCTTCCAAATGTCAGGAAAGCTATTGTGACACAGGGAAAAGGTGAACATATTGGCCAGAGGAGCAGCAATGAGAGGGGCAGCTATTTTTAGAAGCATGGGCTCAATACTGTCTGAGCCCAAGGCTGCACTAGTCGAGATCGAGCTAAGAAGTTGTGTAACCTCCTTCAAGGTAATGGTCCTAAAGTGAAAGGAGGGGCAGCAGGAGCCCTGCAAGAAGAAGTTGGAGTCATTTGCTGTGAGGTGGGGAAGGAGAAAGTGAATTTAGTTAGGTCTGAGAACTGATTATTAAGGAAGTTAGCAATGGTCAGAGGATTGTCGCAGTGAGTTCCATTAAGGATAATTTCTTTAGGGGTAGATGATGGAGTGGATCCCAGGAAGGTTTTTATGTGGGACCAGAACTTTTTGGGGTCATCTGAGGCATTGGTTAGTAGATTTTTGCAGTAGGAGCTTTTCACCGACCTTACAGCCTTTTTGCAGGCATTCCTTAACATGCTATAGGTGTTATAGTCCTCTGGAAGTCCAGAGGGCATGAAACAGCTCCAGCTCCTGTCTCTCTCTTTTATTTTAGCTAGCAGGTCCTTTTTGAGCAATCTAGTGTGTTTTCCTTAACACGGCGGGTTATAAGAGGGGAGTGATGATCCTGCAGTGCTGAGAATTTAGTGATGAAAATGGCCAGTGCAGACTGGACATCTCGAGAGTTGTAGAGATCAGACCAATCAATATTGGCCATATCTTGAAGAAAATGTTGCTGATCCAGGTTGGCATAGTTTCGGAAGGTGATGAGGTGTGTTTCTTCAGGAAGGGAGGAGGTCGATCCCCAGATGCAAAAAATAGGGGAGTGATCAGAAATGGCATCTGCAAGTGTGCCAGCAGACTGGATGTGCTTGGGGTGGTTTGTTAGCATCCAGTCTATGAGGGTACAAGAGTTAGAGTGAGATGCAATCCTAGTGGGTTCAGTAATAAGTTGATGGAGGTTATGGTTCTGGATTTTGGTGAAGAAGGTGGACTAGCATTTCCCTAGCCAGTTTAGGTTGATGTCACCTAGGATGATCACTTTGTTTTTGCCAGAGAGTAGGGATGTATGGTGTAATAGCTCATCAAGGCCAGTGAGACCACTGTTTGGGGAGTTGTAGGCACATATGATGTGAAGTTTGTTATGCCCAAGAATAAGGAGTGCATGCAGTGACTCACAGTACAGTAGGGGATCCGTGTTTAGGGCAGTGAGATGAAGGTGATTTTTGAAATAGATGGCTATGCCACCCTCTCTTTTGGTGGATGGTCTGTTAGGAGGCTGTAGGATGGTATCAAGCAACGAGAGTCAGATATAGAGGATTTTAGCCAAGTTTCGGACAGGCACAGTATGTCTGGCTTGTAACAGGAGATCTAGGCTTCAAGTTTGGCAAAGTTGTGCTTGAGGATTCCAATGTTGTGATGGGCTATAAGGAGACTTTTGGTGGTCCTTAGTAGCACATCTGAGTGAGAGAGATGGACTGCAGGGCCAGGGTTAGTCTCAATATCCCCAGATAGCAGGATAGCCAGGAGCAGGAGGTACCATAGCTTACGTTGGGTAAAAGGGGAGAGGATTAGGTGGCGGAAGAAGCATTTTTTAGGATTATAGACAGATAAAGTATGCTCTTACTTTTCAGGAGTGGGGTTGAATCCCGAGGTGAGTCCTAGAGTAGAAGGAAGTTAGAGAAATGGAAGTCATCAAGAGATTGGGTGATGGCAGAGTGGGCCACATTAGCATGGTAGGCACCAGAGGATGCTACGTAAAGCAGTGATAGAACTACAGCTATGGTGACTAGGTGCTTCAGGTGACCCATGACATAAGGTGATTTCTTTATCCTGAAGGAACCAGTGTAGAGGATAAGCAGAAAGCCTGTGCTTGAGCTTGCAACCTAGTAATCCCTGGAACAATACAGAGGTCTGGGTAGAGTGTGTTAGACCTTTAGAACAGTCCTTAAAATATTTGGCCCATAGGAGCCACTTGCGGTTTGGGCTAGAGGGCAAAATTGTGGAGGTGATCACAGCTTAAGCTAGGGGAGAGACACAGAAAGTATAAGGGTGAAGGTTTCAGCGTAAGATAAAAGGAGACTGGGGGAAAGGAGGGGGGAGGAGGGAAGAGGAAGGGCACGGGGTAAAGACAGAGTAGAGAAATAAGTTAAGTATGTGCCACAAACTCAGACAACAGTGTAGGATATTAGGATTGCAGTAGGCACAGCAGTGAGACAGAGGGGCAGTAGGTCTCAAAACAGCAGAAGCACAGAGAGAGAGAGGTGCTGCTCATATGAAGCCTGTGTCAGTCTATACTAGAGGAAGGATTGTAACCAACAGCTGTTAAGGAGTATAGTTGGAAAGTGGGGTGAAGGTGTATTTAATAGAGGCCGGGGTTGGGGCGGATGGTGTGGGACAAAATATGCAGTCACATAGCACAGAGAACTACTGGTGAACACTTTAAACCCAGCATCCCACTGACTCTCCCCACAGCCTTGGCACATTGTTTGGCCACCTTTAGGTCATCAGATATGATTACCCCCAAATCCCTTTCCTGCTTGGTGACAGTCAGTATCTCCCCTCCCACCATCATGTAATCATCCACTGGGTTTCTGAGCCCCAAATGAAATGATATTGCTTTTTTTTTGGCATTGAATCTCAGCTGCCACACTCTAGACCATTCCTCCAGTTTATCTAGGTCCCTTCTCATTTTTTCCAACCCCTTCTGGAGTGTCCACCCTGTTGCAGATCTTAGTGTCATCTGCAAAGAGGCATGCCTTCCCTTCCAGCCCCTCCGCAATGTCCCTTATGAAGACATTAAAGCGGACTGACCCCAGAACTGATCCCTGTGGCACCTCACTGGTCACCCTCCTTTCCTCAGATTGAGCTCCATTTACCACCAGCCTCTGTCTTCTATCACTTAACCATTTGCCAACCCAGTTTACCACCTTGTGACCCACTCACAAGCTGCCCAGCTTGTTCACAAGTCTTCTATGTGGAATGATATCGAAGGCCTTACTGAAATTCAGATAGGCCACATCAACCGCTCCCACCGATCCATTTCCCTAGTCACCCAGACAAAGAAATCAATTAGATTTGTTTGACATGACCTTCCTGCTAAGAATCCATGCTATCTTGGATTCTGTGCTTCGCTGGATTCAAGGTGCTCCACGATCCTTTCTTTAAGAAGTGATTCCATAATTTTCCCCAATATTGAGGTGAGGTTGACTGGTCTATAGTTTTCATCCTCCTCCTCCCTTCTCCCAGTTTTGTGAAGAGGGACTACATCTGCCCACCTCTAGCTTTCTGGAAAACTCCTGTATCAAGTGATTAATTGAACAGGGCTGCCAGTGTTGTTGCCTGCACCTCCCATAGTTCCCTTAATATTCTAGGATGTATCTCATCTGTTCCCATTGCCTTGTCCAGTTTCAGTTTTGTGAGTTCTTGTAGAACTCTGTCTTCTGTAAATGGAGTGGTGTCCACCTCCCTCCCATATTTGCTCATGTTGCCTAACTGTGGTCCCTCACCTTCTCCTTCTTCTGTGAATGCAGAACAATAATATTTGTTCAGTACTGACACTTTTTCCAGGTCCCGTTCCATACATTCCCCGTCTTCCCCTTTAAACTTTACAATCCCTGTTTTTCCTCCTTTCATTAATGTTCCTATAAAACGTCTTTTCCCCTTTTCTTAACTCCTGTGCTATTTTTTCCTCTGTTTGCACCTTTGCATTCCTGACTGCTTTTCCTGCCTCCCTCTGTTTATCCAGCTACTCTACACTGTCCTCCTCCTCCTTCTGTGTTTCCTTGTACTTCCTGAAAGCCATCATTTTCCCTCTTACCTTCACTGCCACTTCCTTTGAGAGCCATAGTGGTTTTCTCTTTCTCTTGACCTTGTTTACTTGCCTAATGCAAGGTTTGTTGCCTCCACTATGGCTCATTTCAGATGGGCTCACTGCTCCTCAATCCCCCCCCCTCATTTGTCCCTCCCTGCCAGGGCATTCTTGAGACATATCCTCATCTTAATAAAGTCCACCCTCCTGAAATCCAGGACCCACAACTTTGTGTGGATTGACTCTGATGCACCATTAAAATTGTTATTAAAAGAAGGACCACACAATTGCCCAGTATATTGCATTGCACTTCTATGCCAATGACTCATGTTTGAGTGTGGCATCAGGTTACAGGAACTGAGTGGTCAGAACTGGGGAGTTGTGCATCCCAGCCTGGAGGAGTTTGGCACCCCATTTCCCCCACAACGATGACCCCTCCAATGGCTCAGAAACTTGTTTCTTCTGCAGTTGTATACTGTACTTACACAAGACCATAACAGCATGGTCTAGTGCCAAGCGATGGAGGAAGTAATGGCGAAAACCTAGAGACAAATGCAGACAGAAGAGCAGCAGTTCTAGGATATGATGAAATGTGTACAGAGAATCTAATATTGATAAAAGCATGAAGACCCCCTAGAGAGGAGCAGGGAAGTTAATGGTTGCTGTTAGATATGCATAGAAATATGAAGCCACTCACTTACATACTGCAGTAAAATTAATCGTTTGAACAAGTACCTGCCCACTGGAGGACCACAGGACCAAAGGTTTTCTGTCCTTTATGCTTTATCAAAGAACAGTGGTCTGTTAATATGTAAAGAACACCATAAACAATCTTCATATAAATGCTTAACAGCTGAGATATAACGTATTATTATTTTTTATAGTACCTTTGTTAGTATTTTATTTTTGTTTGCATTTGGAAAAAATGGCAGCGACCAGAATGATAGTGCTGACAAAGGCATGTCCCATTCCATTACTTGATACGCATAGCATTGGATGAAGGTAAGTAGGGAGAGTAATGGCCAGGCTTGAAGTGGGCAGCTGGTTGGAGGACAGATACATTTATTTAAAAAAATTGCCACTAACTAGAACACATCTTAGCAGTCCCAGATGAAATGTCAAGTCATGAATTAGGGAGTTTAAAAATGCATTCTTGGTGGTGGCAGAATGAGACAGCTTATGCAGTAAATGCCCACAATGTATCTTAATCTGGAAAGGGATGGTTTAGCATTTATTTATCTATTTGTCTTTGTTTGCCAGGTAAGATTTACAAATCTAGTGTAAGCAACTGTGTACCTGCCATGGGCACTAGAGAAATTAAACAGCAAATAAGATCAGTAATCTTACATTTATATTCACCAAACTTATTTTGGTGATCTGGTGAAAGAAACAGCAAATAATTTGCAGGAGCGAACTGATTTTTCTAACCCAAAGAGAGTAAAAATATAACTAACCTGTTACTGACATGAGCACACTGGGAAGGAGGACAAGCCCAAATAAAAATATAAAAGGAAATCTACTTTTATCCATAAAGCCTCAAAAAATTGATTTCTTTAAACCACTCAACTAACCACAAGCCACTGAGAAGGGAGGCAGATTGTTTTTACAGATTGCAAGCCATCATTTCAAAAACATTTCTGTAGATCTTGAGGGTCAACATACTGTATAGTATTTGTTCAGTTTGTTTAATTGGTGTGTGTGCATGCGTGCGTGCATGTGTGGTGTGTGTGTGTATGTGTGTGTGTGTGTGTGTGTGTGTGTGTGTGTGTGTGTGTGTGTGTGTGTGTGTGTGTGTGTGTGTGTGTGTGTGGTGTGTATGTGGTGTGTGTTTGTGTGTGTGTCTCTATAGAACTTTTTTCTGAGATGTTCTTTAGGCAGCACGTATGCTGGGAAAGTCTTGTCTCATCTTATTTTGAAGTTAATTATGTCCAGTGTGCTTTGAAGGGGGACATGCTATAGTTATGTGTATGCTTATATGTATGACTACACTGGGATGTGCTGTGGTTCTCATGGTAACTAGATGAAACAAATATATGGTCAAGGCACACTTCCCAAGTACTTTCTGCAGGTTGGTGACTCAGTTTAAACAGAGGCATAATTTAAGAATTAGAGAACCCTGCATCTCTCCTGCTAGAATAGCAATAGTGCTATTTAAAATTTGGAACTCAACATGTTATTAGGGGAGAGCTGTTTTTCGTAAAAGCATCTGTCTTCTTATATGCAATATGATGGTAGAATTTGGGACTCTCAATGAAAAGAATATCATTCTTAATTTGAGTATGTGTAAATGGGTCTCCAAAACTCTGATTGAGGTTCCCCTGGTATTGCCCAGTATTTTTAATCATTATTTAAGCATTCTATCAGGCAAAGATTTACAGATATTGAAATGTAGAAAGTCAGGACAAAAGAAGGCCTAACAGTCTATCCAAAAACAGAACAAAGAAAATAGCACAAACCTTTAATAATAAGGCCATGCATGGTATTATTGGTGTGCAAACAATTCTAGCACTTTGTGGTACCATACCCCTTCACAAGCCTCCTTTGCGAAGGGGTAGGATACTCCAAGATGCTAGGAGCATTGTTTGCATGTCAATAAAACTTTGCATGGCCTAATTACTAAGGGTTTGCTCTAAAGGTTGCGCTGTTTTCTTTGTTCTGTTTTTGGATCTTTGATGACAGTTTAACAGTATAGAAACAGAAACATAGAAGTTGTCAGCAGATAAGGACATCTTGGCCTATCTAGTCTGCCCAGTTTTCCCTGCCCAGTGTGCCGCCACAGACCCTACTCTATCTCTGGTCGTCTCCTCCCCTTGTCTTACTACCAAGGTCCCTTTGTATCTGTCTCATGCATGCTTTAATCCTGTCACCATTCTGACACCCACCGCCTCTGCTGGAAGGCTGTTCCAGGCATCCACCACCCTCTCTGTGAAGAAGTATTTCCTCACATTTCCTCTAAGCCTCCCACATCCAACTTCATAGCGTGACCATTTGTCCTCGAAATTCTTTTCTATGAAAAATGCTACCTTTCTGTACCTTATCAATACCTGTGAGGTATTTAAATGTTTCTATCCTAACCCCCTTTCCCTCCTCTCCTCCAGAGAGTACATATTCAGTTCCTTGAGTCTCTCCTCGTAGGGCTTATGATGCAGGCACTGCACCATTTTGGTAGACCATGTTTGTATCGCCTCCACCTTATCAATGTCATTTTGGAGGTGGGGCCTCCAGAACTGGACACAGTACTCAAGGTGGGGTCTTATTGCTGATCCGTATAGGGGTACTATTACCTCCTTCTTCCTAGTGGTGATACCCCTCCCTATGCACTCAAGCATCTTCCAAGCCTTCCTCACTACCTTATCACACTGCTCGGCTACCTGCAGGTCATCAGAAATTATTACCCTCAGGTCCCTTTCCTGTTTGGTGGTTGCCAGTACTTCCCCTCCCAAATGATATGTAGCCCCCAGGTTTCTGTGCATGAAGTGCATGATTTTGCACTTTTTTTGCATTGAAACCCAGCTACCAAACCTTGATCATTCTTCCATTCTTTTTCAAATCATCTCTCATTTTTTCCACCCCCCCCATGTGTCTTCTCTGTTGCAGAGTTTTGTGTCTTCTGTGAATAGGCATACTTTCCCTTCTAGCCCTTCCACAATGTCCCTAATAAAGACATTGAAGAGGACCAGGCCTAGTACTGAGCCCTGAGGCGTCCCGTTGGTCACCTTGCCTTCACCAGAGTGGACACCATTTACCACCACCATCTGACTGCTGTAGCTTAACCAACTTCTTACCCAATTTATACCTTTTTGAACCACTCTCAGACAGGCCAGCTTATTCACCAGTCTTCTATGTGGAACAGTGTCAAAGGCTTCACTGAAATACAGCAGCAACCTGTCTCCTGCAGTATATTTTTCACTTTTGTATAGTGTGAGTTCACTGTCTATCCAGTCTGCCCAGAGATGCAGTACATTCACCCTAGGGGTCCAAAACCAGTCAGGCAGAGGTATGGAGATCCCCTACTCCACAGAAATATAAAACATTTCAGGTTTCAACATTTTTCTATTACACCTTTCCAATTATGCTTAAGGCACTTTATAAGAACTATGGCCCTGATTCCAGGTCGACTGTCGCAACTCGGCGCCTATGCGAGTTGCGACATTCTCTATGCCAGGGACCCATACCATTCCAAGAGTGTCAGGGTCCCAGCACTTGTAACATGGGGGTAAGGCTATGGGGAGGCTAATGCCATGGGCATGGCAAAGAAGCCCCACATGTTGCAAGTTGTGGCCCGCTACTGGCAGCCCCCACCCCAGAACACCACGGCACACACCAGGGGGCATGGGGGGTAGGACAGGTGGCACAGGAGTCCAGGGGGGTGCACTGGAGATTTCACCTTCAGAGGTCCCCAACTTTCGGGGTTGGTGGGCAGGAGTGTGCTTGTGGGGACATGGGGAGCACATCAGCTCCATTGCTACGGCGCTGCGGAGCAGACATCCAATGGATGGCACTGCCAAATGCCCCTTAGAGCAGCTCCAAGCTGCTCTAACTAAGATCCACCAGTGCGGCTCCTAGAATCATGGCAGTTGGTTACGGCAGCCACCCTCTTGGAATAGGGCGCATTTGCTGCTGTAACCCACCCTTGCGCCATGTCATTGCGGGATGTGGCATAGTGGGTGGCATAACCCACAGTTGGAATAGCCCGCAGCTGACATGGTGCAAGATGCCTCTTGGAATCAGGGCTGGCATACCACTTGGCAGAAGTCACGAGATATGCCAAGGGGTTTGGTGTATCTCAGCTTATGCCAGCGTGCACCAACTTGGAATCAGCCCCTATGATTTAACACAAAATAAAAAAGTGAAAAACATCAATAATATAAAATGTTTCTGAGCTATAAAATAGACCATGTCCCTGTTTCATCCAAAACAAATCCAAAAGATATCAAAATCATTAACTAAAGGACAAGACTATAGACATGGCCGGATTAAGGCATAGGCAACATAGGCATGTGCCTTGGGACCCTGCCTGCCAGGCGGCCTACAGCAATCTCCAGCATATATTTACTATATTTTCTTCTACTTGAGATGCATTTTTATGTTGCTTGCATGCATGTGCAAGAAACATAGTGCCATCATCTGAGTTTTCGGAGGTGTGGCACCCCATCTTCCAATTCAGTCAGTGAGTTTGCAGGCGTGGCCGCAGTTCTCCAATGACTGCTGCAGCTGTCTATGACAGCAGTCAAAAATACAGTGGCATACAGTTGAAGGAGAGCTCCACTTCAGTGAGCAGAGTTCTCCCCACACACATGCACGCATGTGCGTGCTGATGCGTTACCTCCTCCAAGCACACACTGTATGGCGATGGGGTGCCCAATCCCATCAGCCCACGCCCCACAAAGCTGTCCAGGTGCCATGCTGGGAGCCCACCCCAGCATGGCAAAATATTATAGCCAACAGGGTGCCCAATCCCCGTTGGCTCCATGCTCTACGCCCCAAAACCTTTCCAGGTGCCAAGCTGGGAGCCCACCCCAGCGTGGCAAATCTTGTTATAGCCGACAGGGGGTGCCCAATCCCCCATCAGCTCCAGCCCCCCCAAACAGCCTTTCCAGCTGCCATGATGGGAGCCCACCCCAGCATGGCAAACGTCCCGCGATCGTCTTAATTTAAAAACAAAACAAAAAAAAAACCTGTAAATAAAAAGGTCCCTCGCAGTCTCACTGCCCCACCTACACCCACCCTGCACCCTGCCTCCCAACACCCCTCACCCCATACTTACCTCCGGAGCTCGGTAGCGACAATCATCAGTTGACGAGAACACGTCTGCACTCTTCAAAGCCGACGCGAACTGAGGAAATGCCGTTAGCTGTATAATGGAATAAATAGGGTTTTCAACTTTGTTGCATATCTCAGGCATTTTGGAATTTTGGGCCCAAATTTTCAACATGGGGTTTTAGGACCCCTCCTCATGAAGTCTTGCACTGTCATGGCGTTAATCGAGCGTGGTGATTTCGCCGTCACTGTCGCGAAATCACCTTTCAGGGCTGATTAACAAAACAACACTGCCGTGTTCATAAGGTGGGCTCTCAAAAAGCCTATGTTGAAAATTTGGTGAAAAATTCCTAAAATGACTGTTTTACTGAGCCGCATTATGCAGTTTCTACGCACTCCGTAAGTTCGCGACTTTTCAATATTTTCCTCCAGATTTTTCAACATTGCCATTTACCACACCTCCTTATGAGCAGTACAGCTGTCATTTTTCACATGCTGCCCAAAACGTGTTTCCACCCATGTAGCGCACAATGGCGCAGTCGGTGTGCGAAATCAATGTATGGGACACATTAGGAAAATCACAGTGACACTGTTCATGAGCAGAGGTCTTAAAATGGCTATGTTGAAAATTTGGTGAAAAATTTCCTAAAAATGACTGTTTTACGAGAGTGCATTGCGCAGTTCCTACGCACGCTCATAAGTTCGAGAATTTTCAATATTTGCACTCCAATGACTTCCAAATACCTAAACAGCACATACAAGCAAGCAACATTCAGCATTGACAAATGCTTGCTTGTAAAGGACTCAACTGCTAGGTATCCTGAGCAAGGCAGGGACTGAACTATGACATGATTCTCACTTAACTAATTAGGTGTTAAGTGTAGCTGATTGCTTCAGGGGCCCATGGCCAGGCTGACCTGTCAGGTGTGAACATGCCCATTTCCTTTGCTTTGTCTCTCCCTCCCACTTAGAATCTTCACTTATCAAGTCTTACTCTTAAATATTAAAGGTTAACAGTGCATTTCAATATGTATGCTTTTTATTTAAAGAACCCCAAAAAGCATTAGGAAAACTTGAAAAAAAGTAAGATTTATATTCAGCTCAATCCAATTTTCTCAATTATTCCATAGTTTCTCTAATTAATTCTCTATTTCTTTATGACAAAAACAGTAGCATGAAAACAAGATCCTTATCCAGTAGACTAGTTCAAGTTTCAAGTTTATTGCAGGAATAACTCCATTGAGCAGGCTCATTCACAAGAAGGTCCTGAGAACATATTTCAGGAACATATACAGATAAAAGGCAGGTAAAATACATACAGTATTAGCACATAAATAACATAGGGTAAATAATGTTCAGTTAATACATGATGAATACAATATTTACAAAACAAAACCTTGATAATATGTTACAGAATATAGAAACTGTCAGACTAGGGAATTATATCTACTCTGACTGCTTCTCTACATATTAACTTTAGCACTGGGTGCCTCGTGAGTAAAGTACTTAGCTCCGGCACCCCTCCGGAACTGGCCCGGTTTCTTGCTCCTGCTGACCTCTCCCCCTACCTGCTTAGATCCCAAGGCCCCGGCCTACTAAGTGTACCTACTTCCCTCACCAACATGGGGGACCGGAGTTTTGCTGTCCATGGCCCCAGGCTCTGGAACTCCTTTCCTGAAAGAGTCTGTACTGCCTCCTCTCGCAAGAGTTTCCGGACCTCCCTGTGGGATCATCTTAAGGTGGCTTCTCGCTGTGAATGTTCTAAGCCTCCTTAGCCTTCCGGTGTACACTGGTGCTGGCTTCTTCTCTCCTGCTCTGGCGTCACCACTCTTGCGCTATGTCCTCGTCCAAATCCCCCCTCCCTTGCTTGACTGACGCTATGATGTTACTATGCTCATAATCCTCACCAGCCCTGTTGGTCATTGAATTTATCTCTAATTTATACCTTGCCCCAGCACTATATCTGGGTGTACCTTCCACGTAAATGTAAAAACTGTAAAAATTGTCTTTTCTCCTGTTTTTGTACCTGAATGTATTCGTCTGAACCAATTACTGTATCAATGTACCTGTTGTACCCTTTTGTACTCTCCCAGGTCGTTCCTGAAAATAGGCATAAAACTTGTCTAGTGTACTTACCTGGTAAACAAAAACTAAATAAATAATATTGCATCACAATCCCCTATTTATGAGAACACAAGTATTTTAACAGCAACATATTTTAATGTCACAGTTATGATGATGGGTGTAGACAGACATCCAGAGCTAAAAAAGGCAGAGATACTGTATTCTTCCAAATACCCTTAATAATAAAATACAAAATATAAGCTATATCTATGCCCAAATGTTATATATTTTCAAAATTGTCTCAGCTGTGTCAGGAACTCTTTAATCTCACTCTGAAAATCAAAAAATCTACAATGCCTTTTAATTGTACTGTTCAAAATTGTACTCTTTTTTTTTTTTTTTTTTTAATTCCCTCCTTCCATTCATTTTGAAGTTCTGGTGCTGAAGTAGTTCTGCTTTCAGGGTGAACCACTGAATATGTTTCCAGCATCCCATCAATACATCTTCCCATTATATAAGCCTGGTTTATTACCAATATCATAAATGTTTGATCCCTGAAATTATTTCTTACAACAATCACTCACTTTGCAACATAATCTCTATAATTCACCGTGACTCCTTTAGTAAACCACCAGTTTATCTCTTATACCACCCAGGAACTATGCTTTTTCAGAGATGGGCCCTACCCTACCTAATAAAACTCCCAAATCCTGGTTCATATTACCTGACAGGACAACATGGTAACACCCACGCTGCAAGTGCACATCCATCTGTTGGGGGGGGGGGGTCAGAAGTGCAAATCAAGACATTTCATACCCCCAAAAATATTTGTACCAGTCCAATTAGAAAATAATTTTATCTAAGTGATCAAAACTAGGACCAATGTTTTTTTCGTACTGATATTATTAGTTTAATTCATTTTGAAGCATTTGTTAGGTTATTTAGGTTTTATGCCACTTTTTAGGGACAGTAAGAAAATATGTTTTAAAAATTTCAGTTACTGACATGAAATGACCAAGGAGTGAGGCCACAGTGAAGGGGCACTGGTGCAGTGAGGGGGGGCCTCAGATTTCTCCTGGGCCTGGGGCCCCAGGTTGCCTTAATCTGGCCCTGACTACAGAAGCAAGTTCTAAATAATTTTAAACTTACAGTTTAGGTTGGCTCATTAGTATGGCACTAGCAAATGCAGAACTATATACTATGCCAGAGTCCCAAGTTCACTCCTGAATAAAGGGGCATGGCAACAGGCCTACAGGAGAAGGTACTGCATCTCATTAAATGCTTTCTATCTCTATGGAGAGTGGGTTGTCTATACTACTGCCTGACTGCACCCTGGTGTTCCCACTTTGCAGACATACATGAAAACAAGGATGAACACTAACCAGGAGTGGGAGGCCTTGTCATATCTAACAAGGCATCTTAGGCCATCCTTTGATGCATCTAGAGCTGAACAGGCAATGGTGGAAAGTGACCTGGCAGGGCCAGTGATGAAGACACACAAACACATGCACACAAACAGACACATGCACACAGACACACACACACGCACGCATGCACAACACACACACACACACACACACACACACACACACACACTTCCACTTCCACTTATGATGTTTGGTATATGAAGAAGGGCTATAGGCCATTCAGAAAAAATACAATTACTCTATGAACTGCACTCATTTAAATCAACAGAACACTATGTACATAGAACAGCATACTGTACGTTAGCATAGATTCTTCACAAATTACTCCAAAATAGATAATGTTTTTTCCTTTCTCAAAATAGCCAAGGATATGCAGATGGAAACAAAGTGAAATGTACAAAGTACAGGGGGTTCCATAACCAAGTGAACAATTTTAAAGCTATTTAAAGGAGTACAACACAATCATATATTGTAAATGTTATTTGTTTTCTTGTCAAAAGTGAACTCCTACTGTAGCTGCTGGGGATATATGTGTTTATTTTAGTTTATTTTCACATTTCATACTAGTTTCCTCTAGGGACCCTAGTTTTCCATTTTTTTTTCAAGGAAAAACTGGCACAACATCACAGAATCCTTACTGGTTTGTAGAATTTGATTCTTACACTGGCGCTGCATGGAAACTGCATGTCACAGCATGGAATCCACAAGACTTCAGCATCTTAAAATGGATGCTGCTCTGCTGCACATTCTCTGTGCTCTGCTGCTTAGCGAATCAGTAAGGAAACCACCCATGCTGCTTTATTGTAACCACCCATGCTTCAGTTTATCCACCCATGCTTCCCTCCAAATGTTCAATCAGCTGAGGGCTGCTGTCCATCTGAAAGCACAGTTTTCGTTTAGTAGGTGACTAAACTTCTTTTATTATTTGTATTACACTGGATGATATAAAAAACGTTAGGTATCAGCACACTCATGGACTCGGGCTAGACAGCAGGAGTGGGAGAATCAGATTTAATGTTTAGCTGGTCCTGCATCTAACCCTTCATTCTATCAGTTGATGTGGCTGCTCACCAACATGAAAGTAGCATTTTAATTAGAGAAAGTATATGCTTAAACATTTTTCACACTTAATGATTTAAAACAACAACAAGAAAAAGTCAAGTATCAGCCCACTTGGGGAACTGGATTGGGCAGCAGGGTACTGGATGTCAGGTTTAAAGTGTGAATGGATCTACATCTAACCTTTTGGCAGGGCTCTTATAGAACTGTGTGGTCACCCACATCATCACATCATCCCCTACTTCCTCTTGAAGTATGGCCCTCCCAGGTCCTCAAGCAGTACCTCTGTACTATGCTCCAAGCCCCACCAGCCCAGGTCAGGGGAGTCGGGATTGGCTCAGCGCACAAAGCCAAATCTCCCACTTGGCAGTGTTGTGCACCATTAGCCTGTGCCACAATTTTGTTTTTAATTTTGGTATTTTTTTTTTAAGTTGGGTGGGTGGCTGAGTTGAACTTCAGATGGCGTAAGTGCTGACAGTTCTCTATGCTGCTGTTTGCTACTTGTATGCTCCTGTGTAAGGTGGGAGCTTATCTTCTTTGTGTCCCTGAATTTGCTGTATGACCTGGGTGCTTTTGTTGCCCTGCTTGCCACTGCATGTTGCCAGTATGAATGGGGGGTGCTGCAACAGCATCCAAGCCAGACTGTACACTCAGAGGCACACAGCAGGTAAGGTGTCAGAGACTATGATGCCAGGGAGCAGAGTTGGGCTGCTTCTGTTGTTTGTTGTGTTCTCCTAAGTGAGCTTGAAGGCCATAGTGTCTTTGATCCCTTGAGTTTTCTATATGGCCCATTTGTTGTTGTCACTCTACCTGCCACTGTATGATGCCAGCAAGGTTGAGGGGGGTGCTGCAACTGTAGCCAAGCCAAAGAGCACACTCAGAGGTATACAAAAGATAAGGCCACAGGAACTGTACAATGTCAGTAGGCAGAGTGTTGCTCAATTCACATCTGGGCTCAGGCATGAAAACTGAGAGACCCCCTTTTCAGGGAATCCAAGTTAAAAAGTATCCACATGTTTGGGTAATGCATGATGCTCCATTATAAGGTTCTCCACTAATCACTTGTGGATTTTTTAGGTGAAGGCACTTTATTTCAAAAAGGGCCATTCAGGCAGTTAAATGTTAGATAGGCCCAAATCAAGGGAGTCCACCTTGGCATCTGGTGGTTCCGCTTCATTCACATCTGAGTTCTGACAAGCTACGGGACCCGTAAGTTTGTGACTTGGGTAAGTGGGGTTTTGAATGAAAGGGATTGTACTGCAGTCACTGCTGCCATCACCACTGAGTGATGGGGCTTGCATTGTTGCTACTGCCATCACACCAAAGGGATGGGGGCCATGGTGCTTCTGCCATCATCCCTGATAGATTGGGTCCATAGTGCTGCTTCTGCCATCACGGAGAGATTGGGTCCATAGTGCTGCTTCTGCCTTCACACCTGTGGGATGGGGTCCATAATAGTTCAGCTGCTGTCACCTCTGAGGGATGGGGGTCATAGTGCTGCAGTTGTCACACCTGGGGGGATGTGGCCCATAGTGCTCTGCTGTCATAATTGAGGGATAGGTGCCATTGTGCTTCCATCACCCTAAGAGATGAGGGCATAGTGTTGCTGTCACATATAAGAGTGGGGGGCCATAGAGCTGCTGCTGCTGCAGTCACCTTTGAGAGATGGGAGCTATGGTGCTGGTGCTGCTGCTGCTGCTGTCACAACTGAGGGTTGGGGACCATATTGCTGCTGCTGTTTCCATCACACCTAAGGTATGGGGCTGTAGTACTGCTGCCGCTGCTACTGCCACCATCACACCTGAGGGATGGGGCCATAGTGATGCTGCTGCTGCCATCACATCTGGGGGATTGTCAGCTGTAGTACTGCTGCCATCACACCCAAGGAATGGGTGTTTGAGTGCTGCTGCTGCTGCTGCTGTCATCCCTGATGGATGAGGCCCATAGTGCTGCTGCTGCCTTTACCCCTGAGGGATGGGAGCCATAGTACTGCTGCCCTTACCCCCTAAGGGATGGGAGCCACAGTTCTGCTGCTGCTGCTGCTGCCAGTACTCCTGAGGGATGGAAGCCATAGTACTGCTGCCATCACCCCTCAGAGATGGGGACTATAGTGCTGCTGCTATCACTGCCACCCCTCAGTGATGGGGGCCATAGTGTTTATGCTGTTGTCACCCCTGAGGGATAGGGGCTATGATCCTGCTGCCATCACCCCTGAGGGGTGAGGGCCATAATGCTGCTGCGCTTACCCCTAAGGGATGACAGCCACAGTTCTTCTGCTGCTGCTACTGCCATCACCCCTGAGGGATGGGAGCCATAGTGCTACTGCCATCACACCTAAGGAATGCGGGGTTGAGTGCTGCTGCTGTCATCCCTGATGGATGAGGGCCCAAGTGCGGCTGCCTTTACCCCGAGGGATGGGAGCCATAGTGCTGCTGCCCTTACCCTTAAAGGATGGGAGCCACAGTTCTGCTGCTGCTGCCATCACTCCTGATGAACGGGGGCCATAATGCTGCTACTGCTGCTGTTGCTGTCACCCCTCAGATATGGTGACCATAGTGCTACTGCTGTCACCCCTGAGAGATGGAGACTACAGTGCTGCTACTGTCACATCTGAGAGCTGGTTGACTCAAGATGCCAAACATGAAGTCAGTTACACACACACACACACACACACACACACACACACTGGTGTCCAAGATCTGCAAACTCAGATAGTAGGGCAGATAGGCATTGATAATAGTGGGAGGAATGTGTATACATATAAGACTCAAAACCAAAATGAGGTACAGGTTGACATTATCATGGAGTTTATAAATTTTAGTAACTACAAGGACTGATGCATAGAAGTAGATGTCAAAATCACTAAAATGCATGCTAGCTGAGAAAAAATTGTTAAACTCAGAAAACACCAGTAAAAAAAGATTTGGGTTCTGTAGACAGTGGTGACAAGACTGTTTTTTCCATTTGGCAAAATAGATTTTTCCCATTTTTAATCACAGTAAACCAGTGTTTCTGTTGGAGGACTCCATCTTCTGGTTGTTGAGGCCTCATTGTCCTTGAAAGCAGCATTAGCATATAAGAAGATGATATGTCAGCACCCTAGACTCTACACAATGCATGCCTGCATATTTACAGTTCAATAAAACAAGCTGCATCAAGGTGTGACATACCATATTTACATTCACTTAGGTTTGAACACTGCTTAGAAGTTGTACACCAGCCTCTTTGTCTTTGAAATTGCATTTACTTTGGTGTTTCAAGAGGATTTGTCAGGTTATTTGTGCTTACAGCATAGATACAGTATATGTGAGCTAAACAGGTGCTGTAATATCATGTTCTCACAGCTAATATGGATCTCAGGAACAAATAAGATTTCAACAATTTGAAAATGGAGTCACCCAGAATATTTACAGGGGATTAATACTATGATCACTAGTAAAAGTAAAGTAAAGCCATTCTTTATATCCAAAACAGCTACAGGAATGGAGGTCACAGTGACAAGTAAACAGATAAGATGCACAATGTAAAAGGGTATAGTATTCAGTGATCTGATGCAGTCTATAAATTCCCTTCACGATATTAACAAAGTTCCTGATCATGTGGCTCTACCCACCTCCTATCTTCTGAATTCATATTTCCTGTACGGTAGAGGCGAGTTCGAGAAAGGAGAGGAATTGCTGGTTGGGCAGCACTGTGGGGACAAGCTGCAGGAGAAAAAGGGTGGAAAACTGATGGAAAGTAATGCAGAACAGCCACTATGCTATTTATGTAGCACCTTGCTTTCCTATTCCTCTTTTAGCATTACCTTGCATTTCTAAACACTGAACTGTATCTACCATTTTTCTACCCATTACTGAAACTTATAAAATGGGCTAAAGAAAGCCTTAATCCTGATTGGCCGAAAATCATTTTCAACCATGTCCTTATCAGGACATAACCTGGCTATCGGCACTAATTGTTCCACACTAGCCATAGAACAGCAGCATATCACTGTGCCACCCTGAACTGAAACCTTGCCAGCCTGATATAACGTGTGATACGAGTGATCACCCACAGTCTCCTCAAATATAAAACTCTCCCAACCAGCTCAACAGTCACAGTCACCCAACCCACCTCATCCTGCCCAGACTCCAGCCAACACAGCTTTATCAGGTATACTAATCAAATTATACCTGTATTTTTTGGTTCCACACCTGCCATTTGCCACATCCTCCCTTCAGGCACTTCCGTTTTTTCTGGTCGTTATTCCCTACAGTTTTCAGTCCTTGCCCTGCCCATCTCTCTCCCTTAATATTACTGCACAATGCCAGGCAGCCACGATTTTTAAATAAATAATTTAAAATGAGTGGGGCGAAACAGCGAACATAAACATCCCACTTATGCTCATACTGCAGACCTGTAATAGCATGTAGTTGATAAGTGCTTACAATGGCAGCTGCAGTGGGACATGCTCGCTTCCAATAAAGCTGACCAGTCTCCCTGAAAAGATACAGCTCCAGTCACACTGGCCACTCATATATTGCTCAAAAACAGAAACAAAATTGAGAAATTTAAACAAAGGGGTTATGAAAATGATTAGTCAAGCTGTTAGTAGATAGTATGGATCGTACCATCACTCTAACCCCTAAACCAAGGAATGAGGTAGTAACTAGGAACTCCAGGGAGTGTAGTTTTTTTATGGATTTTAGTGTAAGGGTTAATCAGTTGAGAGAAAGTCTGACAAAAACTGGGGTATTCTTTTGACAGACAAAAAACTAAGGACCTTCATAGGTACTAGTCCCTATATGATTTTCAGGTGAGCTCCAAAAATTAAGGACAAGGTGGTACACAGCTTTTTACCAGTGGTTAAAAATGAAAACACTTTATGACCTATGCCTAACCCTATTGGTACACACCAATGTGGTAGATGTAAAAATTGCTCATATGTTAAAAATGCTAAGAACGTTACCTGTCTAGCTACAGACAAAAATTTCCAGATTAAAGATTTCATTCTTTGTTACACTACTGGAGAGGGGTATATGTTGGAGCGCTCCTGAGGATCATTTTATATTGGGAGAACGATGAGGAAATTTTGGGTTAGGATTGAAGAGCACATCAGGGCACTGGAGAAATGTGACATGTCTTATGCAAATGTTCAGCTTGTCAATGAAAATAGTAGTGCTCTGCATGAAATTAAATTTGTGGGATTAGAGAGGGTGACTGTTGGCCAATTTGGGGTAATCTGGAAAGAAAAAATAGGTCAAAGGAACCGTTCCCTTCTCAGCCCCTTTCCTAGACTCTTGACAACAATCACCTTATCTCAGACTGCAATTCTGAATTTACTGTATTTATCCTTGGAGCCTAGCTTTTGCACTGTATAGACCTCTGTACTGCTATTGTAAACTGTAACTCTTATCTGGGCACTGGATAACTCGGGATTCTGTGTTGTTTGTTCTGACACCTGCAAGTATATGAATACTGTTTACTAGTCACTGTTTGGTATGTAACAAAAAAGTTCAGTAACTTCCTGTCTATCATATTGCATTTGTGTTGCTGTCTATGTGTTGAATCCACTGGAACTGACATGGAACCTTTGGAAATGAGTCCTTGACTCAAAGGGTTGTAATTCTGATATGTATAATAAATAAAGAAAAACATAAATAAATTTGTATTCTTGAATTGAGAGCCAGAGAAGGGAGGGGACTAAATGACAGTACTGATTTAGCATCTTTTAAATAATATGCATTATTTATTTGCCAGTGACAATGGAGTTTGCCTCTAAAGGGCAGATCAGGTTGTCCCGGTGACCACCCAAGAAGGGCCAAATGAATGACATAAAATAAAAGGGGAGGAGCTAAAGGGGTGTTTCAGAGGAAGAGAAGGGGGAAGGGGAGGGGGAACAAAGGGATGGCATCACAAAGGGGGTGGAGTCATTGAGGGGCAGGAGTAGCAAGCAATTGGCTAGGATAGGCAGGAAGAGGAGGGGCTATGCTGGCCTTTTAAGGGTCACATGGAAGAGCCCTCTTTTTAGCTTGCTACTCACCAGATTAATAAAAAAGCTGAGAGCAGCACATCAGATCAGCATTTATTCATAGTTTAATCTAGCTTATCCAGTACCAAAACTAGGTTCTACTGCTGGCTTACAATAACTAAGGAAAGCTGGGACAAAAAAAAAAGAAATTAAACCAGGTTTTAAAAACACTTCGTAGGGCCAGAAGAGCAAGGACTTGTGCTGGTGAGAACAATGGATTTCCCTTGGAATGCCATGTGGCAGGTATGTTAGACTATGCAGAGTGTATTGCAGAGTGCATTACCTGAGGATTACATAGGTGATGCTTACAGGGGGAGAGAAGAAAATGCAGAGCCCAGCAGTTTAATTCCATGGTAGGCTATTATGTTTAGGTTTGTTGTTAATCTCTGCCTGTGTTTTTCTGTTGCTTGGTAGCAAATCTCTGCCTGGTTTTCTTTTTCAGTGGCCTGGTTGTGATTTGGAGTGGGAGAAGCAGTGGAATTTTTATTGTATTTATTTATTTATCTATTTATTTATCAAGTCTAGGATTACAAATACCTTTGAGCCAAGGCTCTTTTACAAAAGTGTGAGAAAAAAGTTCCACGTCAGAGAAATACAAATTATGCGGAACATCAAAACAGACATTACAACAATGTGGACATTGCAAACAGATTACAGATTAATACAATTCAAGGGTAGCATTGTAAGCAAGGCAGCCAGTGGTATTTGTCAGAGAAAACAGACAAGAGATAAGAAGTGCCAGAGTCATAGGGAGAGGGAAGGGGGGAGAAGGAAAATAGGTAGGGTCAGGAGAGGGTGAAAAGTGCAGCATTGTGTATACCAAGATGTGAAGGTAGAATCCAGTGAGGAGGGGGTTGGGGACCACTACAGCAGGCAGGGAACTGGAGAAACAAGGTTAAGTTGGGCAGTCACAGGAGCTGTTGGTAGTGAGATAGTCCCGGAGCCTAGTTTTAAACATACCGATTGTTGGGGCAGAGGAGATGGTGGGGCTGAGGCCATTGAACCAGAGTGGTGCTCGATAAGCAAAAGAGCGTTGTCCCTGTGAAGTGCGACAGTGGGGGACTTTCAGTAGCTGTAGCGTGGAACTCCGAAGACACTGTTTGTTGGTTTGGTGTTGTAACAGAGTTGAGACTCCAGAAGGTGCAAGGCAAAGGTAGATTTTTTTTGCCATGGAGCAGGTGAGAAACTTTATGCGGTTTGATAGTTGGAGCCAGCCGGTCTGGGTGTACAGGTCACATGTGTGGGTGAGACAGTGAGCACCAGTGATGAGCTGACATGCCTTATTTAAGGCAGTTGAGAGGCGTCTAAGAGCTGTGGTTGTGGCTGAGCCATAAATGATGAGACCATAGTCTATTACAGAGATCACGGAGCTCAGGACTGCAACCTTCAAAGCTTCTGGCGTGAGGTATTGTCTGTGTTTGTAGAGGAGACCAAGCCGTGTATTATCAGCTCTTGCTACATTATCTACGTGAGATCCATAGGAGAGATTAGGGTCAAGCTGTATCCCTAAGTATTTGAAGGACCCCACCTGATCTAGAGTGTTCCCCTGGGTGGTGGAGATAGCCAAATGGTGTAGCTTATGTCGGTTATGAGAGCTGCAGAAGAGCATAGATTTGGTCTTCTTGTCATTGAGGACCAGTTTATGATTAAGAAATCATGTCTCTACAGAACTGAAACCAAGTTGAAGGTTGTGTTGAAGAGTTGCAGGATCTTTGTGAGTGGAGAATACAACAGTATAATCAGCATATAGTATGATCTTCTCAGAGCAGTGGTAAGGGAGGGAGTTTATGAAAAGGCTAAAAAGGAGGGGGCCCAGTATGGATTCCTGTGGGACACCTGAGTGAACAGGCAGGGTGTCAGAAAGAGCGTCAGAAATTTTTACTCTCTGCGACCAGTTTTCTAAGTAGCTTTTAAACCAGAGAGAAGAGTCAGGTGATAGCCCGGCATTCAGTAGTTGGTCAATTAGTAGTCCATGGTGTACTGTATCGAAGGCCTTGGAGAGGTCGATGAAAATGGCCCCTGTGAGAAGGCCGTTGTCAAGGGATTTGTGCAAAGCTCCAGTGAACTCAAGAAAGGCTGTGGTGATGCTATGACCTTTCCCGAAACCATGTTGTTGTGGACAAGATATATTGTATTTATCCAAGTGGTCGGTAAGTTGATCAGCCATGATGCATTCCAGTGCCTTAGAGAGTGGGGGTAGTATGGAGATAGGACAATAAATTGAGTGATTCACCTTATCCCCACTTTTATGGACAGGTGTCATGGTAGCTGTTTTCCATAAGTCTGGGAATTCAAAAAAAAAATGTGTATGTGCAAAGGTTAAATACTGCCTGCGTCTATTTGACTTGTTTTAATGTGGGCCTGGTGAAAGAACAGTTCACCCTTGGATGGGGAGCCTTAAATGTAGGGGTCTGGGGAATGCTTCCCCATTTCAGGGCTAGCCACCATTTTGTTCTGCCCCTTTCAGTTTGTGGCTTGGCTTTTGTTCCTGGTTGTCGGTGTCAGGGGGGTTTAAATGAAGCTGGAAAGGTGGGGTTTTTTTACTCATTGCTGGGGGATGTTTGAGATGCGACTCAGTGTGACCAGGGGCTGTTTCTGGGGTATGGGGCCCATTGCCCACTGTGAGCAGAGGCAGGCCTCTGGTTTTGCCAGTAGGAGGAACCACGTGGGAAGGCAGAGCAGAACGCCAGATTCAGCGCTATTTCAGGTGCACTGCTAACTCGCCGAAAATAGCAAACTGCCCTGGGAGGTTGGCCTGCGAGACCACATGGCTAGCTCAAGCAGGGGGTGGGGGGTCTGGGACAGCACAGCTGAAGGCACGGCAGAGCTCTTCTGAAGAAGGGAGGGGGACATGAAAGACGGGCCTCAGCAGAAGGTGTATTACAATGGAGGCTCACATTGGTGTTCTGCAGTTGAAAGGGGATCCCCTCGTGGGGCCACATGTGAGGTCCTAGTCGGCAGTGTTTTGCTGCTGAGCACAAAAAAGGGAGAAGGCATCCAATTAGATCACGGATCCTGTTAATTTAGCTCAGGGGCTTTCTGGTGCATCTGGGAAGGGACACAGTTTAAAAAAAAACACCAAAGGAAGAGGACCATATTCTGACCACAAAGGGATGCTACTGGGATTATAAAGGGACCTCACCATGTGGCCATGCACAGAGAGGGAGCGCAGGTGGCTGAGGGCCTGTCCAGACAGTGTTTTGGACCACAAGGGCCCTTGGGGGCGAGGTGCAGGATGCCAAAAAGGGAAGGCTCAAAGCCTAAAATAGGCCATGCTAGCCACATGAGGGGGTTTATTACAAGGCCTCCAGGCCCAGAAGGGGCTCGAACAGCATGAGGGTGCTCAAAAACAAACAAATAAAAGTTTTATTTTTGGGGGAAAGAGAGGGAATGAAGCGGAGAACAGCTGGCAAAGCTGATAGGCTCTACAGAGGGACAGAAAGGAGCCAGGGGAAGAAAAGGAAGGCCGACAAGCCCATTTGGTGGCCATCTTGCACCAGGCCACATGGCCAGGAGAGGGGAAGGGACCTAGAGAGGTGCAAGAACATGGGGAAAAAGTCGGGGGATACACATATATAAATACTATAAGACTCATAACGTCACATTGGGGGACAGCCCAAATATCTATTGAACCCACAGACAAACAAACAAATAAATGAACAAATAAATAGATAAGACAAGAAAAAGAAAAGAAACAAAAACACGGAGACCAAAGGAAAGAAAGCATGACAGAGGGGTAGGGCGTGCACCCATACTCAAGGATGTTATGAACCATGGAAGAAGACATCACAGTGGCCACTGGGGGGGGGGCACTGCATCGGAGGACATTAGGGGGCCCATCAATGAAAAAGAGAGAAAGGAACCATTTATGACCAGGGATGGTAGACCCCCCGTGATTAACATGTGCATTGTCTTTTACAGCATTTTACTAGCATTAGGAACAAGAACCAGAGCAAAGGAGGATGGCACCAAAAAAGAACAAGCCGATGAAGGAGGAAGCCTACAAGGCTTATCATCAAATTGGCCGAATGGGCCAATAAGGTATGGGAGTTGGTAGAGGACCTGGATGCACAGGGATCAAAGGGAAATAGAAAAGGGGGAATGGGAGGGAGCAGCAGCAGGAGGCATAGGCCAGCCAGATCACCCAGTCCAAAAAAGGCCACCACCCAGATGGGCAAGCACGGAAGGGCCAGAGCCAGGGCCCCAATCCCCATGCCAGCAACCCCGCCAGCCCTGGAAATCCTGATCCCACTGCCCAACCCAACCACCCCATGCTGCCCGAGATGCTGGGGCCAGAATTGGCAACACAGAAGCCAGTGGGAAGACAGACCCAGGGGGCGATCCAAGCACCACCGAGACTAACAGCAGGTAATGTGGGAGGTAATGTGAGCAGTGGCATAAAAGAATATGTAGAGCAAATGATTATGGACATGGGACAAGATGGGCTAAGGCAGCTGGAAAAAGCCCTAGGATAAATTAAGACAGGGAGGGGGAAGGGGCAGGAACTGGGACCATATCAGATGTGGGCATGCTGCCTGGTGGAATCTCAGGACATTGGTTCACTAGGGATGAGAATAGGCAAGCATATCCCCATGACAACAAAAGAAAGATACGGATGGGGGAATATGTAGACATTTTTGCCCTAGTAAGTAGGGAGGCAGTTTTGAAATATGACAAAAAGGAAAGCATTGGGAAAGCAGAGATGGCAGCAGCAGTGGTCCTCCTCGGGAAGAAAGAGGAGGACAAAATTCACAAAAGGCAAGACATGGGACAGCTGGTCCATAGTTTTCATCACATATGCAGCCATAGTATTAGAGAAGAAGCCCGAGTTGGGGATCCCCTTGATAACCTATCAGCTCATAATACGGAGGGCAAAAGCAAAAGAAGAAGTGGGGTGGATATATTATGATGATTTATTTTTAGGCAAAGGATGGCTACCTACAGAGATGTTAGGTAGGATACCAAACAACTGGATCTGTGGAAGGATTACATCATGGACCAGTCCACACCAGGTGGGGAGACTAAGAAGACCCCACTTATACAAAAATGTTGCTGGGGCTACAACCAAGCCTTTTGCTCCTGGCCGCCGTGTAGATTTCACCATGCATGCTCAAAATGCAGGGGAACCCACCCAGCATCCAGATGCAAGACAAACTGGGTGACTGGGGACAACCCAATGGGGCACAGGGCAGCGCCACCCAGTCCTTTCAGGGGGAACAAGGGGGGTTTTGGGTGCAGCCAGGAGCTAAGGCTTTTTGGAGGAGGGTTTTTTTGGGAGGGGGGGACAAGTATTAAAGAACATCCTAATAGAGTGTGGGGGGATGGCCTGGTATTTACCATGGCAAGGACACTGATCAATATCAAGAATTGGGAAATAGCATTACAGGGACACATGGACCAAATAGCAGCACAGAAACTACTGAAAGGGTTTAAGGAGGGTTTCAACCTGCATTGTCAGGGCCCCAGAACACAACAAGACAGAAAATATTTAGGGTCCGTAAAGGGGAAGGAGGAAACTACAAAAAGAGAAGGAAGCAGGGAGGATAGAGGACCCATTTTGGGTACCCCCATTTGATAATCTGAGAATATCCCTCTTAGGATTGGTGCCGAAGAAACAACAGGAGGAATTTAGGGTGATACATCACCTATCATTCCCAGAAGGGGAGTCAGTGAATGATTACATCAACAAAAGACACTCCAAAGTGACTTATGCTACCCTGGAGGAGGTAGTGGAAATCATAAAAGCAACCCCACAAGCATGGCTAGCGAAGACTGACATAGAGGCTGCCTTCAGGCTCCTTCTGGTGTGCCCTCTAGACTGGGACCTGTTGGGCTTTAAGCTAGATGGGGAATATTGCTTTGACAAAGCCATGGCTATGGGTTGTTCCACTGCTTGTGCCTCTTTCAAACTATTTTTGCACATGTCTACAAGGCATATTTCAAAGACAGTCAGGGTATAGGACAGTGATACACTACCTCGACGATTTTCTACCAATTGGGAGTGGGAGGGAAGAGACCGAGGAGATGATCAGGAGCTTTCAGACACTGTGCAGAAACCTGGGGGTGCCATTGGCACCCAACAAGGTGGAAGGACCTAGCAGGATCATGGAGTTTCTCGGCATAGAGATCGATATACAGAAAAAGGTCTTTAGATTACCAGAAGGCAAGCTAACTAAGTTGAGGGGGCTCCTGAAAGATCATAGGCAAGGAAGGAGAAAACAACTGAGGCAGGTTCAACAGCTGATGGGACACCTTAAGTTTGCATGCCGGGCCATCAGTCCGGGGAGTGGATTCACCAGGTAAATAGCACAAGCCACACAAGGAGTGGTTAAGCCACATCACTGGGTGAATATCACAAGGGACACAAGGGAGGACTTGGAGATATGGGACACATTTTTGGATGCATTCAACAGCACACCTTTTTGGCAAGATGACTGGGTATTTAATACAGATCTAGAAATGTATACAGTTGCTGGGGGGGCTGGGAATGGGGGCTACTGTAGAGGAAAATGGTTTTCCAAAGCATGGTCGCAGAGGCGGATAGATTTAGGTCTGACCAGGGACATCACCCTGCTTGAAATCATACCAATCTGGGCCTGCACGATAGTGTGGGGACCGGAGCTTTGGAACAAAAGGGTGACTTTTTGGTGTGACAACAGAGCAGTAGTGGATGTCCTCAACAACAGGAGGGCATCGACCGGGCCAGTGCTTTGGGTACTGAGGCAGTTAATACTATTTTGCCAGCAGATTAGGCCTTACGGTCTATCGAGTCTGCTCGAACCTTAGATCCTTAGTTGGGTGCCAAGACCCTCCCATCCCTTGTGCTCCAGAAACCCCTATCATCCATCCCCACCCCCCTGGGACAGGCCATCATCTGATACATCCACTTTCTGTGTCTGTCACACCCTCTCTTGAAGCCCTCCACTGTGGCTCTCTGAACCAGCTCGCCAGGCAGTGCATTCCAAGGGTCCACCACCCTCTCAGTGAAAAACCTCCTCCTCTTTTCCCCCCTCACCCTTCCACCTTCCAACTTCAAACCATGCCCTCTGGTGATACCTCCTTGCTTTAGTCTAAAGATCCCCTCCATGTTTACCCTATTTATTCCCTTGAGGTACTTGAAGACCTCAATCATGTCCCCCCCTATCTCTCCTCTCCTCCAATGAAAACAGGCAGAGCTCCTCAAGTCTGTCCTCATACGTCAAATCCCCTAGCCCTCGTATCATCTTAGTTGTCCTCCACTGTACCCTCTCCAGGAGCTGTATGTCCCTCTTCAAGTGTGGTCTCCAGTACTGTACACAGTACTCAAGGTATGGTCTAACCAGTCCATTGTACAGCGGCAGAATCACTTCCTTGCTCCTAGAGGTGATCCCCCTTACGATGCATCCCAACATCCTGTTTGCCTTGCTAGCCACTCTCCTGCACTGCTCAGAGTTATTCATACATGCATCCACCATGACCCCTAGGTCTTTTTCCCCTATTGAGGCCTCCAGTGCCTCCCCTCCCAGGGTGTACCTGTGTTTAGGGTTTCCCTGACCAAGATGCAACACCTTGCACTTGGTGATATTGAAATTTAATTTCCATGTGTGAGCCCAGCTTTCCATGGTGTCCTGGTCCCCTTGCAGGGCCAACCTCCCCTCTTCTCCCTCAACTACTGCTCCCATCTTGGAGTCATCCGCGAAGAGACTCATTTCACACCCTATACCCTCCCTGATGTCCGTTATGTATGCGTTAAACAGGATCGGACCCAGGACTGAGCCCTGCGGTACCCCACTACCAACCTCTCTAGGGTTTGAGAGCTCCCCACAGACCACTACTCTCTGGGTGTGTCCAGCTAGCCAGTTTTCAATCCATCTGACCATCAAAGGCCTACTCCAACCCCATCAGTTTCTCCACCAGACCATTGTGGGGACAGAGTCAAACGCCTTGCTGAAGTCCAAGAATAATACATCCACAGGCTTTCCCTGTCCAGTTCTGATGTTACCCATTCGTAGAACTCCACAAGGTTGGTTTGACATGATCTACCTGGCACAAACCCATGTTGCCGACTATCCAGACCTCCCACCTCCTCCAAGTACACCCCCAATCATTCTTTTAGTATACTCTCCATTAATTTTCCCACCACCAAGGTCAAACTGATGGGTCTATAGTTACCTGGTACTTCCCTCGACCCCCCTTTATGGATTGGCACCACATGTGCCTCTCGCCAATCCCTAGGGACCCTCCCTCTCTCAAGTAACCTGTTGAAGAGCTCCGCCAGGGCTGCAGCCAGTATGTCCGCCAATTCCCATAGTACTCTTGGATGAATGCCATCCGGCCCAGGAGATTTGTCTTTCTTTAGGGCCTTGAGGGCTAACCACACCCTTTTGGTGGAGATAGCATCATCCGTCCCCTCCACCTTACTGGCCTTTTTATCCTTATCCAGATGTGACACCCCTTGGGTACCTCTCCTTCCCTCTTGCTCCATTTCTGTTGCTCCCCTGATCCCACTTACTGCCGCTTCTATCCCCTTTGTGCCTTACTTTGTAGATATCCCATCCCCCTCCCTAGTGAACACAGAGGCAAAGTACTCGTTAAATACCTCTGCCTGGTCCCTCACCTCTTCCACCTTGGAATATTCTCTAATATTGCAAGGGCTGAGACTTAACATGACATTCAGGGTTAGACACATAGAGGGGATCAAAAAGATTATGGCTGATAGCCTCTCCCATCTGCACCTGGACAGATTCCAGGCCTCAGCACCGAAAGCAGAGGCACGACAGACAACAATACCAGAGGATATATGGGAAGTTAGTTGGAAGGAGCCGAGGTCCTGTTTTGGAATTCCTGGTCCTCCAGGATGCTCAGAGCCTATGAAGGGGCTTGGGGAGCATTCCAGAAGTTCAGGGAACAGTACCACATGAAAGTAAGTGGGCAAGTCACGGACGACCAAGTGGGAAAATACATAGTGCACCAATGGGAAAAGGGAATGGCACATGCCACCATAAGAGTCCACCTGGTGGCCATCAGCATAGTGTGTAACCATAGACAGTGGCAGGACCCAACAAAGTCCATGTTAGTGAGCTGCATGGTCCAGGGCTGGGGAAGGCTTGGCACAAAGGCAAAGGATGAACGGAAACCAGTATCACACAGCATGATGGAAGGCATGGGGCAGGCAGTGGCTGCCATCTGCAGCACAGAGCTTGAAACATTATTATTTCAAGCAGTATTTACAACAATGTATTATGGTGCACTAAGGGTGAGCGAAGCAGTAGGGCATGACAAGGGAAGCCTGGGGGGTGGGTGGGTTGGAGCAAGAGGACCTTACCTGGCAGAGGGACACAATTGACATAAGGGTTAGAAAATCAAAGATGGACCAAGAGGGAAAGGGGGCCCAGGTACTACTAGACAGACAAAAGGAGCTGGCTAGCTGCCCAGTCAGAGCATTGTGGGCCTACGCCGCAGTGCGTCCACCCCAAGCAAGCCAGTTCTTTTTCACAGGGAAGGGAAAAGAGCCACAGGTTATCAGGTGACTGCGGTGCTTAAAAAGTGTGAAGCATTCCTGGGGGAGAACCCCAAGTATTTCTCCTCACATTCATTCCGAATTGGACAGGCATCACAGATGGCATCAGTAGGGAGGTCTGTTGCACAAGTGCAAGGGGTCAGACGGCAGAAGTCTGAATGTTATAAACAATACAATAAGACCATTAAACAAATGGGTAACCAATTCTCCAAATTTTTCTCCACAGGTTAAGGGAGGGCTGGGGGTATGGGGGATAGTTTGCAAAGACAAACGCATCAGGGGGGGGACAAAAAGGGATACAGTAGTGAGCATGGACAGCAAGAATGTCTCATTAATTACACATGCTTTGATCTCCCAGCAGGTAAGGGGTGGCAGCTGGAGGTATGGATATGCAGACACTCTTATATTTATTGAGCAGAAAAGAGATTGTACAAAAAAGG
Source organism: Neoceratodus forsteri (assembly GCA_016271365.2). Classification (NCBI taxonomy): domain Eukaryota; kingdom Metazoa; phylum Chordata; order Ceratodontiformes; family Ceratodontidae; genus Neoceratodus; species Neoceratodus forsteri. The sequence goes on along the minus strand of JADMNL010000024.1, from coordinate 383,803,668 downwards.
AAAGGGCAAACAACTTTACCAAGATCCCAGACAATGCCGGGTGACATGGCAGGGCATCCGGGGCATGAAATGGGCCCAGCTGCTTCCGAGATATGCAAGAGAGATGACTGCCACCAGACATGATCATTATATATTTGGGAGGCAATGACATTGGGTCCAGGCAATGGCTGGACATTTACTTACAGATTAAGTATGATATGGGCATAAAAAAGAAATGGTGGTCAGAAGTAACCCTGACATGGTCAGACATGGTACCTCACAGGGAATGGAGGCTTGCACACAGCCACCTCACAATGGACAGGGTAAGGAAGGAGAAAAATGAACAGAAGGACAGGCACATGGTTCATAACCTATGGGGGCAGGGTCATTAGGCAAGGCATAGAAGAGCTTGAGGATGAGTTCTATAGACCAGACGGGATACACCTATCAAACGTAGGGGTCGACCTGTTTAATGCAGAGACCATGAAGAATATTGAAGACTGGAGGAGGAACCATGGTTAGCAAGGAAAAGGGCACAGTAAAGTGGGGGGAAGGCCACCATCCAACGCATGCTGGAGACAGCCTAGTGGCAAAAATATTATAAGAGCTGCCAGGAGGGGAGGGGGGGGAGAACACACACAAATGGAGAACAAAGAAAAGAGGAGAAGAGATGTGATAATGGGTGTCACATCATTACCTTCCAAGAAGAAGGAGAAGGGCCCCCCAGAATCTATGTCTGGGGGGTGAGAAGATGAAGAAAGAGGAATACATAAGAAATGAATAATCAATGTGTGGAACTGTCATATAAAATGAATTGCACATAAGCTGGAAAATAATGTACAAAATTGGGAAGACATTGGAAAGTTGGGACAAATGATCTTCAAGTTTGTAAATATGATTTTATGAAATTATGATATATGGAGCTATACATATATATAAAAAGAATAACTATTCTCTGATCTGAGCACCCACCACTACTGTGTAAGCCTCTTTCTTGGGAAATCCAGGACAATGGAGTTTGCCTCAAAAAGGGCAGACCAGGTTGTCCTGGTGACCACCCAAGAAGGGAGTTAAAGGGGTGACTCAGGGGAAGAGGAGGGGAAGGGGAACAAGGAGATGACATCACAAAGAGGGTGGAGTTATTGAGGGACTGGAGTAGCAAGCAATTGGCTAAGATAGGCAGGAGGAAGAGGAGGAGGAGGGGCTATGCTGGCCTTTTAAGAGGCCGCAGGGAAGGAAGAGCCCTCTTTTTAGCTTGCTACTCACCAGAATGATAAAACCACCCACCCACCCAAAAAGGGAGAGGAAAGAAGGATAAGGTCTGGGCCCAGCCAAAGGTGGATGTGTGGGTAGGGTGAATAAAGGGAAAATAAGAATGACAAAAGAGGAGGACAGCCAAAGGTGGATGGCTGAGAGGGGATAAAAGTGAAAAGAGTGCATACAAAAAGATTATAAGAGCTGCCAGAAGAGGAGGGGAAGGGGGAGAACACACACAAATGGAGAACAAAGAAAAGAGGAGAAGAGATGCGGTAATGGGTGTCACACCATTACCTCCCAAGAAGAAGGAGAAGGGCCCCCCAGATTCTACGTCTGGGGGGTGAGAAGATGAAGAAAGAGGAATACATAAGAAATATATAAACAATGTGTGGAACTTTCATATAAAATGAAATGCACATAAGCTGGAAAATAGTGTACAAAATTGGGAAGACACTGGAAAGTTGGGACCAATAATCTTCAAGTTTGTAAATATGATTTTATGAAATAGTGATATATGGGGCTATATATATAAAAAGAGTAAATATTGGCTGATCTGAGCACCCACCACTACTGTGTAAGCCTCTTTCTTGGGAAATCCAGGACAATTAAGTCAGTGAAATCTGTTTGTATATTATGTATTTTTCACTGTATTGTATATGAGTGTCTGCATCTTTAAGTCTGTGCCTTGTTTCATACCATGATTTGTGTATTTTATTTTAAATATAATCTTTATTGATTTCTGAATGTCCAGAGGAAAAACATGAAGACTTTCATATGTTTACATATTAACTTGGCATATTGAGTAGAATTTCCTTAAATTTTCTAGGGAACAGAAAAAAGAAATTATACATTTTTTTTTCTCACAAATAGCAGCCATCCACTCAAATGTGTAATAATTGCATGCATGGTAGCTTCTATATCACATTCTTTTCCCCCTAAGGAGGATATAAACAGGAATGCTAAATTACATTTTTTAGAACTATAGACGTTCAGCTTTAGTATTCTAAGTAAAATACAGAACCAGAGCCCTTCTTACATCCTACCTTGTGATAAAACATGTTGTACTGGATCCCAGAATTATAATAATGTAGCCATGTGATTATTTATGGAATACTATTTTCTTTCATATCTCATGCTTTCTAACATAAAATTTTTCCACAAAACCAGATCAGGAATCTGGGACTTTTTCCATAAGTAAGTAATATATCTTTTATCATTAAGTAATGCTACATTTAATAACGTTGTGGTATGGCTTTTTGGTATGTCTTGTAGAGAGGATGTAGACAGTAAGTATAATTCTAATTCAAATATCAAAATCATTTCTAAAATTATATTAATTTGACCTAAAACTTGTGTCCAGAAGTGTGTAATTGTATAACACTAAACCAATATGTATGCTAAATTAGCTATTGTGCCACAACCTGATTAACAATATGACGGCACAACATTATTCAACTTGTTTATAAGGTAGGGAGAAAAATACATTTTATGTAAAACATTGAAGTGAATCTGGTTCATTATGTTATTTATTGCTTTATTCCATTTGTTGCAAATGATTTCCAATTTTTTATCAGAAACTGAGATCTGCAAATTAGCTTCCCATTTGTTCCTCGGGTTTTGTAAACTGCATTTTTTTTACCCCGAATTAATATATGTATCTTGGACATTCATTTAGTTCTTCCAGAATTTGATTCAAGACTGATTTTACCTTTTTCCAAAATGTTTTTCAAGGCTGACAGAATTTGCAAATAACTGAAAATAAAAACATTGCCCAAGGAACATTACATTGTATTTGTATCTGTTGGAAGGACTTAATAATTTGACCCCCCCAAAAAAATCTGCTATTGAATTTGTGTTATATTGACTCCATCTTTTAACATACAAGGCCTGATTTGCAAAGCACTGCCTCTGATGCAAGGAGCCTACATCACACAACAGTGGTGCAAGGGGTACCTTGCATCAAAACATGCAGATTTTACCATTCTCAAAGACCCCCCAGGCCACACTGGGACTCAGTGCAACAGACCAGTGATGTGCCAGGTCTGTGCCAAGCTGCTGGGTGTATCAGGCTGCTGGGGGCTTGGGACAGATGCAAGATGCCATATCCCTTAATTTTGGATTCACTAAACTCTCCCTGAGGACACACCTCTAGGTGCTGTTAGAACAGCCAGGGCTGGTCTAACGGTAATTAGAAGTGTTTTCTGTGGGAAGGATTAGAGAACTTGTGCCACCCCCGGAGTCCTTCCTGGGTGGGAGGGAACATGTGCCGTGATGCCCCCTCCCCATACCCAATCCAATATATATGGAAAAGTCTACACTGCCCTGGTGTACAGCTAACCCCCTTCCCCATCCTTGACTACCCCATCCAACGATACCCAACAGTTCCTGTTGTCTGGGGACCCCAATCACCCCACCCTGGCAGGTAGTGCCGCATCACTGTGCTCACCCAATCACAGAGCCTGTGACTGTCATAGCCCTCCACTCTTCACATGGCTGGTCACCAACTGAACTGTCAAGGAGCGCATTCTGTGACAGCTGATTGTACAATACACACTCCTTGACAGCTCAGTCAGTGGCCGGTCATAGTGGGCAGTAGAGGGTTGTGCCGATTGCTGGGTCTGGGATGGGATGAAATGGGGTACAGGATGGTGGAGCACTGTCTGCCAGGGTGGGGGGTTCCCCAGATACCAGTGACTAATGGGTATTTTTGTATGGGGTGGTAGGGGAGGGGAGGGGGGACACTGGGCACCAAGCAGTGTAGACTTTTACATATACATGGGATCCGGGGTGGGAAGAAGGGACCACTAGCCACCAGGGAATGCTTCATATTGTGCATGTTATGGGGGATTATTGATAGGGCAGGGGGACTGCTAGATACCAGGGAGGGTATGTTTATTATACATTTTACAGGGATTGGGAGGGGAACCACTGGACACCAGGGAGTTCTGTTATTTACGCATACAGGATACTTCAGAGATTGGGGGATGGGGACCACTAGCCATTGAGGAACTGTTTTATTTTATTCAACAACAGATTGGGGATAGGGAGGGGAGACTGCTAGCCACCAGGGAATGCTATGTTTATATTTTACTTGTTTCACATAATGTTCTGTTACATGTGCAGTCACCTACCAGGTATGTCAGCTCTTCTACGAGTGCCGCCTGGCCACTCCACAGCTTGTGGCAAACCTCTCAGGTGTGCCATCTGTATGACACATGGCCACATTTGACACAAGCTGCAGGACTTTGCTGCTGCTGGGACCCTACCCAATAGAAAATCAGGTGCAGAGTCCCTGGCACACCAGCAATGTGTGCAAGCTGCTGCTGGCACAGCCTGCACCACCCTTTGAGAATGAAACACAGAATGAAAATTATTTCTTACCAGAGGAGATCATTTTCATAATTTGTGCTTGATGCCCATGCCTTGGAGCACTTTTTTCCAACATCTGATAGTATCACTAAGAAATATATTATCTTCCCTGTTAAGATTTTTACTATAAATTCTGGAATAATAGATGTGTTTTATTTCTGTGTGAACATTCACCTAATTCAAAGAAGACAACTGATATAGTACAGTTCCTTTATAGGTTCCAGCATAGCAGCCCAATAATAATATTTTAAATTAGGTAATTTTAGGCCTAGCTGAACATATTGTAAATTAAGTTTTTGCTTTTTTTTTTTTTTTTTGCTTTTTTAGTCTTTTAGTCTTTGTTGTTGGTCTTTTCATATAAATCTATTTATTGTTTTGTCTGTTCTTGTCCAAGTTTCATTAGGGATAGCAATAGGCAATGCATTAAATATATACAATAAGATGAACTTTCCACAACCATCTGACAGCTGAAAGCATCATCCAGCTATCAAAGAAGAGGATTGCAGACTATATGATGTCCTCTCGTCAGAAAATGAAAGAAAAAAACACCAGGACCACCAACAAATGAGAACAAAACTCTGTTAGACTACTGCCAGCCAAACGTGGCCTGTTCAGTCAAGGCCCTTCAGACCTCGGCACTGGATTTGGATGTGATGAAGGAGCCTTACTGCACCATAACCTCTAAGTAGTTATGTGCCACACTACAACAAATGCATGCTACACTACAGAGACTAGAAACCAGGGCATTAGAAGACCGTCGTAACATTGAGCTTTTAACAAAAAAAAAACAGGGGCTATGGAACAATGCCTTACTGAGTAAACAACAACCACGGACTTTAATAATTTGGCTCTTTTGGGTCTCCACCATAGGAAGCAGCTTTTGGAACAGTGCCTGGAAGAACATGAGAATCATAATCGGCGGAATAACATCCACATACTGTACATGGTCTTCCAAAGGGCACAGAATAGGGAAATATGATTTCATTTCTTGAATCCTTTCTACCCGAAATCCTGAATTTTCCTGCAGATGAAGACTTAAATATTATCCAAGCACACCACTATTTGGTCCTCCCCCAGAGACCCTAAAGCATGACCCTGTTCCCTGGTAATAACTTTATTGGACTTTCATGTGAAAGAAGATATTCTAAAGACAGCTTGGGCTAAAAAAGAAATACATTTGAGAGATGTCCGACTCTTGTTTGATCATGACTGCACACCCTAATTAATCGCTCATCACAGACAAGTTCTGACTGTGGTTAAGTCCCTGCAACCAAAAGAACATAATGCTTTTGTAGAGTGTCTGGCCAAACTGAAAATTCTTACCGAGAAAGGTCCCCAGTGATTTCAAGACCTTGCAGTGGCTGAGCCCTTTTTTCTCTGCTTGGGCCTTCATTTGCCTCAAGTTTCAGCCACAGTGCAGCATTCCAGAATACGGAGTAGGTCATGGCAGACATTGGGGCCGAATAGGAGAAGCAGTGCAGATCACCTGGACACTTCCAGTTTGTGGAACTCAGTTTGGTCTCATGGTGACTCACTTACTCAAGCCACTCTGATGGAAGTGTCTGTGGGTGCCCCTTCTACAGACTATTCAATGACCAGTGGGAACATTCTTGATGCCACACCACCGTGAAATGCCAGATCTAACTTGTGTATTGGGTTTGTTATGGACCTTTGGTGCAGTGAGTGGATTTGGGGGGAGGGGGGTTGTTTCTTGATGGAGAGCTACTGTTGGGCTCTACCTAATCTTTCTCTAAGTGGCAAACATGCTTTAATGGAATATTTCTTTGGATAAAATTGTGGCTAAAACACACTGAAGTAGATAATGGCCAGGATGACCCTGGCTTGGTGGGGGGGGTTGGGGGATCTCTAGGTCCTTGCCTGCTTCCTAGCATCACCTGGTGCCCTGAGGGGCCCCCGGGGAGACTGGGAAGATTATAAATTAAGGGGAAACATCTTGGAAGGGAAACTTATTGATTTGACCAGTTTGGATTGAGGGTCTGGGCTGCCAGGCTGTCCTCTCAGCAGTCAATTTTTAGATATCTTCCTATATTGTTTGGAGGTGTGGTACCCAGAAGGCTAGTTTGGTGGTCAGATTCTTGTCCATCACTAGTGGTGGGGCCCTTTGTAAAGTTATATGCCACAATGCTTAAAGGAGGATCTAGGTGGCCAGTTTGGTGCACCTGCAGGGACCCACCACTGGTGGAGGACTACCTAGTCAAAGCTGACCAAGATCTAAAGAGGCTTTTAGACAGGGTGAACAGGAGATACTGTATTTTCCCCCCTTGTTCCTTTGGATAGTCCTGGTGGTCTTTAGACTGGCTTTCAGTTTCAGTCCCACATGTGTGTTGCCAGAGTGTCATATAAATTAGTTGTTACATCCTAACTCATGCCTGGGGAGCTTCCCATTGGGTCTGCCGGGTGCGCAGAGGGGCAGTGGTTTCCTGGGGTCCTTCCTGCCACCCTCCACCATGGTGTTTTGGGGAGCCAGGCCTCGGCTCTCCAGAACCTTATGGGAGGCTCATATCTTGTATACTCCCATAGTGACTACCTAATTTGGACTAAAGACAGCTGGGTCCATTGTTTCTTGTGGCTAGGGCATATGGTTTCCTTAAATTATCTTTAAGGGTCAGTTTGGCACACAACCTGTTTATTACCCCTCTGGTATTCAATCCTTGAGTAGTTGTACTCAAGGCTCACACCAGACAGAGGAATCAACTGCTTGTTGGTCCCTCTCCACACCCCATTGGTCATTTCTGGGGAGGGTTTGGGACAGGGGAATTCACCTTGAAGTTTACAATTACTGTATTAATATTGTTCATTGTTCTGCTGTTTTTTTTTCCAAATACTCTGAAGTTCAAGTTGTCTATAGTTGAATTTGTACACACTTGTTCTAGGAGTGCTCCCCTTCTCCCTTTTGTGCAAGTTTCCTTTTGTTATCATATTATGTAAACATGGCTGATCTTATTATTGTTTCATATAATGTGAGGGGCATTAATAGTCCTGTAAAAAGGGCCAGGATTTTACAAGACATAAAACGTCAGAGGGCCACTGTGACCTTCCTCCAAGAGACCCACTTGACAGCTCCCGAGCATCTTAAATTGCAGAGGTCCTGGATGGGGGAGGTTTATCCTTCCCACTATGAAGCTCATCCACACTGTAGGTCGGAGGCTATTCTAGTGCAGCATAATGCACTTTTGGTAGTGTCTCGAGTGGTGACAGTCTTATAGGGTAGGTTTGTCTCAGCACATGGGGAATATAGAGGTCACAAGTGTGTTTTAGTCAACCTCTATGCCCCATATGAGGAGACTTCAAGATTTCCCATTTTAGAGAAGATTCTGAAGGAAAGGGTGACAGATACCAACAGTTGGTGGTGATAGGGGGAGACTTCAACCATGTTGTAAACCCAGGGTGGTATCATATGAGAGTGGGTTCCAGAGGCTCGACTAAAACTGGAAGGCTCCTTTTAAGGCTGTGCCAGGAGCTGGGGCTTGTCGAAGGCTGGTGTTTCCTATACCCATGAGGTAAAGATTATATTTACTATTCCAAGTGTCATGGTGGTTACTCTAGAATTAATTAAATTTTTTGCTCTCAGCTAATTGGATTCCTCAATTGACTAAATGTGAGCTAGGGAGCATTACCATATCAGATCATGCCCCAGTGTCCCTACAGCTCACCACTACTCCTCCTCCTCCGTTCCCTGAGTCCTGTTGGAGAATGAATGTTAGCCTGCTCACTAGAGAGGACTTCAAAGACTTAGTCCATAAAACCATACAAAACTTTGTTCAAAACAATCCTCTACAAGACACTGGGGTGAGTATTTAGTGGGATACTCTGAAGTGCTGTCTCAAGGGGAAAAAATGAAGTACTCAGCTAAGTTAAAAAAAGACAGGTTACAAGCAAGACTTAATTTGGAGTCAGATAGCTCAGCTCGAATCCCAACACCAGGCAAGTTTAGATGAGAAGTTTAAAGCAGAGCTGGAGCAAAAGTGAAGGGCCTTAAATCAGTTGCTGGATACCCAGATAGAAGGGCAGTTGCGATATGCCAGACAGAAATATTTTGAGTTTGGAAACAGAGCAGGACAGCTTCTTGCCTGGCAGTTCCATAAGGAAGCGTCCAACAGGGTAGTGGTTCATCTTTGGGATGGGGATGGTAATGCAACCACCACCTGTCCAGTTCAGATTGTTTGACAATTTGCCCCATTCTATTCAAACCTATACAATTCCCATCCTTCCGAAGATCATCACGCCAAGGTGCAGCAGTTTCCAGATAATCTCCCCCTGACATCTTTAAATATAGAAGACCATGAAGCATTAAACACCCCTATTTCCAAGGAAGAAGTGTTTGCCAAGATTAAACAGCTAAAAAATGGGAAAGCACCGGGGATGGATGGTTTCCCATCCAAAATTTATAAACAGTTTCACCCTCAGGTCACAAATCTGCTGGTAGCAACATATAATGAGATACTAGATGGTGAGGATGGGGCCCTGTCTTCCTGGCATCTTGTGCAGATTTCAGTTATTCTTAAGTCATATAGAAATCCATAACTTTGTGGGTCCTACCACCCAAACTCTCTTCTACCAGTTGATATGAAAGATTTTACAGGCATAATAACAGACCGTCTTCAGTGCTTTATCACCCTCCTGGTACACCACAATCAAACCATCTTTATTTTAGGTAGGTTTCTCCACGACAATATCCGGAGGCTCCTTAACATTATTTCAGCCCAATGCTATTGAAAATCATTACATTTACCTGTTTGTATGAATGCCAAAAAGGTTTTTGACAGGGTGGATTGGACCATTATGGCCTCCACCCTGACTAAGTTCAGCCTGGGATGTAAATTTATCTCAGCAGTGACCACTTTATATCAGAAACCCGAGGCGAAAGATAGGGTCAATGGGTTCCTGTCAGAATGCTACCCACTGAAGAGGGGAATGCACCAGGGTTGCCTCCTTTCACCCTTGCTTTTTGCCCTGTCTCTAGAGCCTTTGATGACTTGGATCCACAATAACCCTAGTATTAAGAAATGATGGCTGAGGAAATTGAACAGAAGTTAGCACTTTTTGCAAATGATTCCCTCTTCTTCTTAAGTGAACCCCAGTCTTCTCTTCCACATCTGCTGGAGGGCCTCCAGGAGTTTGGTGACTTGGCTCGCTATAAAATCAACTTCTCCAAGTCAGAGGCACTAATCCTTAATAGAATGCCTTTGCAGGGCTTTAAACGAAACTTCCCTTTCTCTTGGGCCAAAAAGAACACTTTCAGATACCTAGGTATACAGATATCTGTGGATCCCTCTGGTTTATTTAAAAACAACTATCTTAAACTTTATAATACCCTACAGGCAGATTTTGCCCACTGGACACTTTTACCGCTCTCTCTGTATGGCCGTATGCAAATGATGAAGATTAATGTCCTACTTAGATTATTTTTTTTGTTTCACACCCTCCCCATTTCCATCCCTAACTACTTTTGAAATAAGCTGAACAGAGATGTTCAACACTTTCTCTGGGCAGGCAAGAGACCGCACCTTTCTGTTAAGATCCTTCGAGCATCCCAGGAGAGGGTGTCTTGGGACTTCCCCATCTATATCATTACTACCTAGCCGCACAAGGGGTCCAACTGTGTACATAGGTGAAACAACAACTGGATTAGGGATGGTACCCACTTGAGGAGGCCATGCTACCTGGCAGACTGCTATGGATGCTACCTACAAATGTTATTCCCACCCATATCTGGTCTCAAACCTGAAATCCCTGGTTAAAGCACGCTTTGCATATACTCTTACATCTCCCAACACTCACTAATACCCCCAATTCAATAGGTCCCCTTTCCATTATTCACCATGAAGAATCGTTCCTTCCTCCTCAATTAGACAGTGGGCATCTATACTGGGAGCAGAGAGGTCTCACCACTTTTTCTCAATGTGCTGATAAGACTGGCTGCCTTCCTTTTGCTACACTGAAGGACATTTATTCTCTCCACCAGGAAGATCATTTCAGATATTTGCAAGTCCAAGATTTTATTCACTCAGCAGACACCCTACAGTGCATACACAGGGAGTGGAACTGTCTAGAATCTTTTGTTTTTATGATGCAGTAAAGCTCAAAGACAAGTTTGGATATATTTCAGTCTTATATAAAATTATATCTTCCACAAATGTTTCTCCACTAGATGAGATTCGGATCAGGTGGGAATAACAATTCCACCAGTTCAGTGGTCCTGCAGATTAAAAAGGGGTTGGCAGGTAACTTCATCTCCAGCATGGGGAGAATACAACTGGAAAGTAATGACTCGATTATTTTCAGTCCCTCACAATCACAAAACATTTTAACCCAATGCAACAGAGACATGTTGGATGCTCTATGTGAGCCAAGGGGTACCCACTATCACATTTTTTGGGGCTGCTCTAAGTTGGGGGGTGGGTTTGGCACCAAATCCATAGGGACATACAGCAGCTGACAGGGATTTCCCTTTCCTTCACATTAACATATTTAGTATTGGGCTTCCCTGCCATGTTATCCAAGAGGAGTAAGGCAGTTAAACTGGGGCAGATTCTAAGAGTTAAGGCCCTGAACTGTATTACAGCCAAATGGTTATCACCTGACCCCCCCCCAATGAATCAGTGTTTTTCTTGAGTGACAGAGCTGGAGTGCATGGAACAGAAAATTTACACTCTCCAGTTGAAAATGGAGAAGATTTTGGATATTTGGTGCCTGTGGCACAAAAGACTAGCAAAGCAATCAGGGGAGGCTACTGTTGAAGTCAGTCATAGTGATGGAGAGGGGGCTAGCAACAGAACCTAGGATCCAGAGTAGTTCACCACATGGGTCTCCTGAGTGAGGGCCTGTGTGCACCACTCAGCACATGTTGGAGGTGAGGGAGGGGGGAGCAGTGCCATAAAGTTTGTTTGCTGTCATTATGTTTTATCTGTTCTTCTGCTTAGTTCTGCAGGCTAATCTAAATGAACAGACACATTTCTCATAGGCAATGGACTGTAATGCGTATATTGAAATAAGTTTTTCCATTAATTTTCTCTTTCTTCATATAGATTTGATTGATGTTTAGAGAATTGGAAATGTGGCTCTATGTAAAGCTTACCAGAGCTATAATGGATGGTCTGGTTGTAATTTTCATAATAATTAATAAAAGCATTCTTGAGTTAAATATATATATATATATATATATATATATATATATATATACACACACACACAATGGAGTGAGAGCTATTCCAGTGGAATAAATGGAATAATTCTCACTGTAGTAAGATAAATGCTCACTGCAGTGAGATAAATGCTGATGACATGAGTTGAGTGAGATATATATAGAATAATGGATAGGTTACAGTTTATTAGCGGGGAGTAATACTGTACCATCGAGAGGTTCTGGACACATGAACCTCGAGAGCGAATCTCAAGAGGTTCCAATGTGTCCAGAACCTCGAGATGGTTTGACTCCCTGGTAATAAACTGTAACCTATCCATTATTTTATTTAATATATGGATCTACGTGATATTTCTGGAGATATCTCCTGCTTTTTGCATTTCTACAGTAGGGGCAGCAGAGAGAAACTCTCCAGAAATTTCACAAAATATCTGGAAATAGCTGGCAATGTCTGTGGCTACTACTGTAATCTGAAAATGTTCCCCTTTTGTGTGGTGTAGGAGGAAATATAAAACTTACAGTGCATGCAAGGTGGTTTCCAGTTTAGGGCTAGACGAGTATGGAGAAAGAGGCTGCAGTGACTCATTCCACATCATCACATCGGTGCCTGTAAAGAGGAAATGGTGGGCAGGTGGCTGATTCATCTAGAACCAAGAATGAGAGAGAAAATGGACTACAGCTGAGGGGAAAAAACTGTTCAAAACACTGAGGATTTCTCTCACTAACCAAGCGAGGGAGCCGCCATTTTTTCTGCGCTGTTTCACCAGCTATACAGGAAAAGCGACCAATCAGAAGCACGCTTTTGAAGACGTTGTGAGGGAAAGTTGCACTTGCGTGGTTGTCTTTTGCTGGTAATATTATCGTTGAGGTCCCGAACGATAGTATTACCACTCGTGAATGATACATTATCACTCTTGAAGTGTAGTATTATCACGTCAAGAGTGATAATATTACTGAGAATTTTTTGCATGCTTTTGTAACATATTAAAATAGAAATCCTATATTAAATTCCATTTATCCATACTCTGCTGATGTCACCACTCACTCACTCACTCACTAAAGCTAGCATTCTAAATAAAAGTGCTTCAGAAATCAGTTTCTGTTTCTCACTGAATCCTGCAATTTACTCAGTTAGCATTGCAAAACACATTCACCTGCGTCCTATAGTTTCTAACAATCCTAGCCCATTACTGTGCTAATCTCAGCTTCAAAACAACCTGAATTCTAAAGGAAACTCTTTTACAAAGCAATATCTCTTTCTCAATGCAAGCTGCAACTAATTCAATTAGGATTGCAAAACACAATCACCTGTTTCCCATTGTGTTTCTAACAGTCCCAGGCCATTCAGAAACACTCCCACACCCTCAGATTACACACAAACAGTGCTGTCAGTATAGCCTCGAGGTTAGAGTAATGAGCTCTGAACAAGCTTGGTACAATCAGCAGACCAGACCTGGGTCTGACTCTCACAACCTCCACTTCCATACTGTGTGACTCTGAACAAGTCACTTAACTGCCCACTATTCCCAGGTCATGCCTAAAAAACTCACTTAGTTGCCAAAGAATAATAATAAAACAAAACACATACAAACAGAAAAAAGACACATCAAAACATAACAGCACTTCTTAAACTCCTACCCCATTGTATAAATAGCACACATAGGCCCAGATATTCAAAGCTTTGCGCGGTGTGCAAACTGTTTGCGTGGGATTAGTGCGGGTCTACTATATTCAAAAGGCCAAATAGCATGAGCAAATCACATTAGAGCTGGCCAAACTATAATCATATGCAAGGGGCACACTGACTATGAATTCAGGTGCTATAGGATATTCATTGGCTAGCGCAGCACTAAGGTGTTTAGCGCGACCCTTAGCACAGTACAAATTACCACCCAGAAAAAGCTGGTCCCTCACATTTATGAACCAATCTATACCAAAAACTCAGTTATTACAAATTGTTGATCTGGCTCCCAATGCAAACCTATAATCACAGCCTGTATCAATCAGCTGTTCACAAGCACAAAGCCAAACAGTTCAAAATGTGGACCTTTGCAGAAAACCCCGAACAATGTACTTGCTAAATAAACATTATGTATTGCAGTGCTGCCTTCTCTGCCTACTGTCATTCAGCAACTGTGCACTGCCCACCCACATTCACTGAGATGCTGAAACATGGACCAACCTCCAAGTCCTGTAGTGAGAGAGACATCCCAGATGCTGGTGTCAGGTGAACACTTGTTCATGCTCTGGTGAACTATTATTCAGGCTGTCTGATTGAATGTAATGCAAATTATCAAAAAGGCAGACAGTACAGTACTACTTTGGTGTACTTCTGCTATAGTACTACACATGTACACTGCATGGTCCCTGAGATGATGCCTGCCTTCCAGGTATGGCAGCAGTGAAAACAGGCACTGAAAATAGAATGAATAAACTAGCGTACAGTTACTCATAAAAAAAAAAATACAGTGGTGTTAAAAAAAGTACAAAGTGATACGAGATGTGGTACTCTATTAGAAACATGACTTTCTACAAACTTACGTTCAACATGGTCCAGTTCCTGCCTTCTTCTGACGTCACTGAATAGAATGAACAGCCTAAATGGAGCAACATTTGTTTGTTACAATGAGGATGCACTGTAACAACAGGTAGCTTAAAAACAGAACAGTAAACAGTAATTCACAGTTGGCACAATGGATGCTTACCATCAGTCTGAATGCATTGGATGGACTAGTGTCTCTAGCAAAAGTTGCTGCCTATGAAAAGGGTCTGATCAGGGCTTAACTGAGAGTTTTCCCTTTCCCCTTGAACCAAATATTTCCTGACCATTGGACAATCTGTTGAGCTTTGGTTGTGAGATGGATCCCCCCCCCAGGCACCCCCTGGATCGTGAGCCATGTATGTTCCCATGATTTATCGAGTAATTACTATGGCAGTGAAAATATCAGTACCGTTTAACAGGATGACCCTCTCCCCCTACAATCCCCAGCAGTGTCTATGAATAGGTAGAGACCTCATTGATGTATCAGTCCAGGATGCACCTGTAGGAGGAAAATGAAAAATGGATACCTCATTGTCTGTTTCTGCCTGAGTCCATGTTAAGGCAACTAAAAAGATAACAGCAGCTCAGAAGAGGAGAGTAACTCAGGGTGTAGCCTGCTCAGAGACAGTGTAATGCAGTGGTTTAAGGCTGCAAATCTGGAGACCCCACAGACCTCATTTGCAAATCCCACAGCCCTCATTTGCATATACTGTGTGACCCTGAGCAAGTCACTTAACTTCCCTGTGCTCCCAGGTTGCACCTGTAAAAAAGCTTTCAGCTTAGCGTGTCTTACCTGGTTAAACAATTGGAAAGAAAAAAAAAGAGTATGGGGGAGAGCAGTTTCCAATGTGCAGAATGCAAGTCGAAGCGCCCCTTCCTACAATTGACTTTGGTACACAGTGGTGGTGGAAAGCAAGCTGTACTGTATGTCCATTAAGGATTCAGTTGTTCATTGCTTGTTGGCCTTCTCAGAGTTCAACTGCTGCATGACTATATAGGTGTGTAAACATTTCCATTTGATGGTCCCAGGGGTGGCCATCTTAGATCTGTGACATTTGGATGAGTACTGTGTCAAGGGGGCTGTCAGCTGAGATGGAAGGGTGTATTCTGAGGGTATGGTGAGCACATCTGCAAGAACTGCCAATTTGACAGCTCCTGTCAAATCTCTGTCAGTGGCTGTGCAATTCCTCTTACTGCAGTGGCAGGAAAAGTGAGATGCTGACGAAGGATAATAGGGCTGCTCTTGTTTGTCACCTTGACGCTGCTGTCATTTTTCAAGGATCTAGTCTGTGCTTGGCTGGCCTGATTATATCTGTGTTGCAGCTATATTTTGTTCATCTGTGGAGGGTGGGGGAGAGCAGTCTAAAGGAGGGGGAAGGGATATGATTGTATGTTTATGTGTATGCTTGGTTTTCTTTTATATTGTGATTATATGTTGCTAATTGCATTTTAATCTTATCTATATTTGCTAAATAAAGTTAAATAAAAAAAAGTCTGTGCTCAGTTGCACCCTATGATCCAAAAAGCAGAGTGTACATTCCCAGACAGGATTTTCAGAGGGACTGCTAGGTCACTCTTATGTGCCATACAGTCTAATTCATATAAATATTCCAATTTCCTTTAGCTCATCTGCACATTGTGGTAACCCTATGGTATCAGGTGAAGCAGGAGTGTGGTTCATTTCACAGTTCAGTCAGTGGGTTTAAACTAGGCAAGATCATTTTGTTGACATGTGAGCTCCCTGTGCTGGATCAGTTGTTGGTACTTTCATAAGAGTGTCTGGAAGCAGTTTATTTGTCTCTCTGAAAGCAGTCTCTGTATTGGGGAATTCATGGATGCCCTGGTTACTAGTGTCCACAAGTTGAGCAGGGTGGAGCATCTGAAATTTAACATGAGTAGCATGACAGTCATTATTTTTTTTATCAGTTTGTAAGCCATATGCTTATCCCCAACTGCTGGTGTTACATCACTGAATACGTAAAAGCAGTGGCAATTCCATGACAACGTACTCTGCTTGCGAGCTTCATTGTGAAAAAAAAAAAAAAACTTTCTCATAAAAATTGAGGCACTTCAGAATGATTGCTCTTGGCTTGCCTGCAGTGGGTAGTTATTGTTGGAGGGAACTGTGGGCTCTTTTGATAGCATAGCTGGTGCCTGTCTCTATGGTTCGGACACCTCTTGTAATAGTTTCTGGACAAATGTCAGCATATTATTGCCCTTTGCCTTTTCGGGGTTCCCCCCTAGTACCAGGTTGTTTCTTCCACTTCTACTATCCTGGTCCTTGATCTGATCCTTGAGTGTAGTTACTGTTTTCCTCAGCTCCACTATTCAACCCCATCCTTCTGCTGGCAGTTTTTGATTGAACTAATATGGACTTCACCATTGCCTACCTTCCTTGTGAGGAATTTCAACACAGGATTGATGCAAGAAAATCTCCTACCAGCTCTAACAAAGTTATTTTGATAGTGGTCAGTTCCGTGAAGAATTTATCTAATTCGTTAGCTGAATCTTTGCAGCCAGCAATCTAATGGGATAGTTCAAAGGAGAGCCCTGCTTTGGTCACTTACAGACCATGATTATGGCGTGATTGGTAGGGTGTCTGAAGAATCCATGTTACTTGCCTCAGCATGCACCATTTGACACAGGATTTCACTGATGGTCGACATTAGTAAGCTCTGAATGACTACTTTGCTAAAAATAATAAAGTAGTTTTAAACAGATTGTAGCCACATTAAAAAAAAACAGTTTCCACAGAGTGAAGAGGGAAATTGCCTATCATCCTGAGTGCATCATGTGACTCCCAGCAAGCATATAATCTTTAACCAGTACACTGGCAACTGGCAACTGACAGTGCCTGTGACGGAGTGTATGTCTGTCACATTCCTTTTACCTGTAAATGCCTTCATAACCCTGCAACAGAAGTTTTGGCAGGGGCTGTTTGGGATTTGTGCCAAATCCCACTTGCTTTAAAGTTGCCACTTTAAGAGCTCACTGCAGTGCATGTTCTACTTTTTGGTTATCACATAGGTGGAGGGTTAACAAGTAACACCTGAACCTAATAAAGGGGGAGGAGTAACAAGGGGGAAAGGAAGTTAGTCTTGAGGTAGCGAACACTGATTCTCACCCCATTCCAAGAGTAAGTAAGCTAAGATGGGTACAGAATAACAGAATGGGGTGAACATTAGGTTTTGCAGCCCCAAGGTTTACCCCCACACCTGTTCCTGCATGCAGGGTGGGGGTGGGGTCTTAGGGTTGGATGCCAAGGGTGGGGATGGGATCTTAGGGTTGGGAACCTTAAGAACTCATTTCCCACCTTTTGACCCTGGAACCCTAAGTTTTTTGCATAGAATTTCCCTATGTTTTGAGAAAGAATGTTCATAAGGAACCCTTATGGTGCATTAATGAAGTTTTTTACATAGAATTCCCTTACATTTTGAAAAAGTGTAACAATGGCCTTAGTTAGCCCTGCCCTCCCATTTATCCATAAGTTTCCAAAAGTGTAGAGAGATTGTAATGCACCCTCATTTGCCTGTGGGTGCACAAGGCCCTTCAGGGCCTGCACTGCCATCAGTCCATAATGTTATATGCCCATGTGGGAGCACAGGGCCCTCCGGTCCTGTGCTCCCATGCACACATATTGTAAGTGTCCTTCATTTAAGTATAGGCAAAGCAGCACAGATGTCACATTGTGAATGCATGGTATAGTATCACAGTCACTGTAACCCCATTCAGTAAAATTTCACCTTCGGCTACTGTATAAACAAGGCCCGGAAACATGTGTAACAGCTTAGTACACCTAAAGATGTAAGCCACAGAGAGACCATATTTAGAAGCGTTTTTGAGACATAGCTGCCAAAAGGGACCCGACCATTACAGTGTTATCTTACAGAAAATTAGTAAACTTAAAATTCTTATAACTATGGAACAGATGAAAGGTTTCTCACCAAACCAGCAAAAGGCACATCTATGGGTCAAGCCCTATGGACCCTGAACATTTCAGCACATAAGTGCAAACCATTTCGTTTCAATGAAGTGACAAAGAAACACACGTATAAAAAAAGTACTGTTGCAAATTTCGGCAGACCCCCAGGTTTTTTGCAAAATAGTGCCACAATTTGCAACAAAACCCTTGTGCTTTCATGAAATAGTGCTGCACTTTGGGGCAATAACTCAGGACCTTCACAAAAGTATTTTCGCAAATTGCAGCAAAACTGTTGGAATTTGCAACAGCAAAAATGGCACAATTAAAATAAACACATTTCTGGACATTTTGGGGGGCAAAGTAACTACAAAATCCAATTGCTAGGGTCCCAGTTAGGTAAACATAAGTGTTGGTGTTTACTGACTGACAGTATTTTATAAGTTTTTTTAAGTTTTTCCATGTCACTAACTGAAAACAAGATGGTGGAAACTTGAAACTACATTCTGTATTTACAAAAGTGAAAACCACTTTTGTAGCAACAAAACAGTACTTTTGCATGGCACATCTAATTTTTCCCACAGGAAATAATGGGAAACTTTAAACTTTAATACTTTTGAATGGATTAATATTTTTTCACCAAACCTTCAAAAGGCACATCTCTGACACACACCCCATACAGCATAAAAATTTCAGATCAAACCCCAAAGCTGTTTCTGAGAAATGGCATGACAAATGATTTGCGTAATAATGGTAAATTTCACATTTTTTGACATTCTGTGTCTCTATGCCCACATATTTGACTTGAACAAAACGTGCCACTTCAACAGGTCGTTTGTCCCCAATGGCACATGCACATTTTCATGCAAATCGGTTGAACAGTTGCAAAGTTATTAAAGTGCACAATTTTGGGTTTAACATACTGTAGAAGTGACAGCTGAACCCAAATATAAGGGCATTATTGTGCCTATATATATATATATATATATGTAATAGATAACCCACTCTAAGGTGTGTGGTCACACTCTGATATACGTACCCCTTGGTGTGTGTCAACCACCCAAGGCGTGCATATATCAGAGTATGACTTCACACCCTAGAGTGAGTTATCTATCTTAGAAAATTGCAAAATTGTTTCGGGGGTGCTGGAGTGCAGTCGTGCTCTGATATACACGGTCATATGATGTGTTTCAACTCACCAGCAGATATAATTTTGCTACCCATTTTTATATATATATATATATATATATATATATATATATATATATACACATACACATACATACACACACAACATAGCAGGATAAATACAGGGATGCCCAGGAAGTCATAATAAGGGTTTTGATTAAAAGGACTTCCCCCACTGGCATACCAGATAATATAATCCAACATGAGTGAGGTTTCTGGGCAGGCCCCATTGACAACGTTGCAGCTGGTTAGCACAATCAGAACATTATTCCAGGTGGCCTGGGTTCAAGTCCCAGCTGAGGCATTTACTTCTTTCTCACCTCTGTTTGTATGTGTTCCATAAATATGCACACCACACTCCTGTGTGATTGTTACAAGTAAATATTTGTGTTGCCATTGGGTTGTGCATTTGAGAAAGAGTAATGTGCTCAGGGAAAGCTCAGGTTCCAGGTGTCTCAGTGGTGCAACTGGTTAGCGCAATCGGAAAATTATTCCAGGTGGCCTGCGTCCAAGTCCCAGCTGAGGCACTTACTTCTTTCTCACCTCTGTTTGTATGTGTCCCATTGACAACATTGTAGCTAACAGGAAAGGAAATTATGGTACTAGAAAGTTCTTCTTTCTGTAGTGCTCCACATTGTCAATGGGTATTCACAATGACTGGTTTCTAAGAAGCAGTACCCAGAATAACCAGGAGTGGGGAGAATATTATCCCATATGTCAAAAAACAAGTACCAAAGAGATTACTTGCAAACTGCTGCCTGCAACACTCTGTGACCAAAAGCTGCATCAGCAGAACTCTGAACATGCAACTTGTGGTGATTTGGAACATGAGGGCTGAAGGCTATGTAGCTGCCAGGCGTAACTCTAAAACTGATGCTTCACTTCTCTCTGCCCAGGACGTGGCCATAGCCCTTGAAGAGTGGGCCTCGATGAGGGCTGGAGGCCTCCTCTTTTCTGCAACATAAGCCTTAGCAATGCAGGCCCTCACTTACCTAGCCAGGTTGGCCATGGAGACATTTTTACTCTGCTTGGCCGCTCCAAAGAGAACAAACCATCTATCTGATTTCCAGAACTCAGGCGTATGTTTAAGGTATATCTGAATGGCCCGATGCAAATCCAACTTGTGCAACTCTTTCTCTCTTGGGAGAGATGGTTGCAGACAGAAGGTTGGAAGGCATATTTTCTTTTTTTTTTATTTCAATTTTTATTTTAAAGTTTCAATCAACAGTACACACATTATAATAAAAGTACATACTGTACCACAGAAAAACATTGATGTACCAAACGGAAATTAAATGAAGACAAATATGATAGCTAATTAACACTCCCACTAACCCACCCACTCAGCCCTCCCCTCCCCCCAAGGCAGCAGGTACTGTGTAACTCACATTAAATTCATTGTCTAAAATTAAATACATCGTCCAACATTAAATAAGATATAAGGCCCACACTATATCGTTTGCTTTACACATTAGTGCTATTAGTGATAATGGTACAGTCATGTTGAGGATATTCCCCTTGCCGGAGGACCCAACACCCTAACTGTCCGGATTCCTTTTCCAGAATCAGTGCATTTCTCATTGACCCAGTGCTTCTCTAGCAAGAATATCTAGGAGTGTGACTCCCTCTTGATTGCTCACAAATTCAAAAAAGGGTAGCCATCTGGCTTTGTACAATTCTATCTGTAATTGGAGGTGTGCAGTCAGCCTGTTCATGTACTTAATTTGTTGACAACAAGTCAGCCACTGCCCCACCCCTAGTGGTTTGTCTGTCAGCCACCATTTGGTGATGGTCTTCTGAGTGGTCGCAATCAACATATTAAATAGGTATTTTGCTTTGGCACCGTGTAACCCTGGAGGTGTCTCCCCATCAACAATACCTGACATTGGTCCAGAATTTGGATTTTTAATATGGAACGCATATAATCCTGAACTTTCTTCCAAAAACTTTTTAGTTTAGGACAACCCCAGAACACATGTTTGTGAGTCCCAAGTTGCCCACATCCCCTCCAACATCTGTCTGTAGGGAATCCCCCATAGTGTTTCGTTATAACTGGGGTTCTAATGTATCTTGCTAGGATTCATCATCTGAATTCTCACCACATGGGGGAGGCAGTGGTCTTTTTTGCTAACTCCCAGATCTGGTCCCATTTTGTTGGAGGTATAGTTATTCCAGCCTCCCCATCCCACTTCTGCTATATTAGTATTCTTTGATTTGAACGGTCTCTTTTGCACAACTTGTATATCTTGGATAGCAGGTATGTATTTTGTCCCACCCCCTCTAATAATCCAAAAAGCAGCTCTGTCAGTGGATGTGCAGTCATGGAACCTGGAGAGCCCAGCCCACCCCCTGTCATCAGATAATGTCTAATCTTCAGGTAACCACAGAAGTCTTTTTGTGGTAAGCTAAATTTGTTTTGCTGCTGGGCATAACTCTTCAGTGTGTCTCCCATGAATAATTGGGACATTTGTAACAAGCCTCTCCTGCCCCACTGGGTGAAAATTGGATTGTCTCTCCCTGGGGTGAAGTCCTGGCATGATCTAATTGCCACATGTTTAAGTACCACCTTCTTTAGTTTCAAATCCCTCACCATTTCCTTCCATGTAGTTACCAGATTTTTAAGCCAAGGAGTTGGCAGGGCTTCACGTATTTTAAGGTCCCATTTGTTAAAAAGGATTGTTGTTAATGTGCTGAGGGCCCATTAGGTCCAGTTCCATCTTTGCTAACTTAACGAGTGATTATGCCCGTGGTAGGCTGTCAGATACTGTAACTGTGTTGTCCTTTAGTATGCTTTTAGGTCTGGGATTCCCAACCCCCCTTTCCCTTTATCAAGGCCTAGAATAGACCAGTTTAGCCCTGGTCTTTTGCACCCTCAGATGAACTTTTTTAAGATTGTAAGAATAGTTGTCCAAAACATTTTAGGAGGTCAGATGGGCAGTGAGTCAAATGAAAAGAGCAGGCATGGGAGTATGTTCATCCAAACTGATTCTGCACAGCCCGTTAGTGATAATGGCAGGGCTACCTATCTGCTGCAGTCCTGGTGGATATTCTCCAGTAGTTGTATATGGTTTGCCTGGCATAATTTGCTCAAATCTACAGGTATCTGGACTTCCAGATATTTGAACACTTTAGATGACCATTTTAAGTTAGTTAATACTTTGATCTCTGGTGTCAAAGGGGCTCTTATAGACATAATTTTGTATTTTGTTTCATTAATTTTAAAGCCAGAGATAGTTCCCTATTCAGCTAAAAGGGCCATTGTTTAGGGAGTGAGGTAGCCAGGTCCTGCAGATACAGAAGGGTATCATCCACATACAAAGATATGCGAGTGTCAACTGAGCCTACTTTAATACCCTTCAAGTCTGGACATGCCCAAAAGGCCTCTGCCATAGGCTCAATACTGAGGGCAAATAAGAGTGGGGAAAGAGGACAACCCTGTCTTGTATGCCTTCTAGTGGGGAAATCTGATGATAGCACACCATTTAATCTTATCTGGACCAATGGCTTGGAGTATAAGGTGAAGATCCAAGCCTGGAATTTTGTTCCAGATTTAAATTGTTGGAGTACCGCATCCAGAAAGCTCCATTTCAAGTGGCTGAAAGCCTTCTCAGCATCCAATGCTACCACCACTGCCTGTACCCCATCTGAACCCTTCCATGTACTTGCAATGGTGGTCAGCAATCTCTGAATGTTATCATGTAGGTGCCTGCCTGGCATATACCCTGCCTGGTTTAGATGTACTAATTGGGTGATGATCAAAGTGTAGGTGGTTGGCTACCATCCTTGCAAAGATTTTAACATCTAAATTCAAAAGAGAAGTGGGTCGGTATCCACCACAGGTGGTAGTATCTTGTCCAGGCTTTGGTGGTGCTGATATCAGGGCCTTCACTCAGGAATCAAGACTGTCTGCTGGAGTGTAGGAGATGTTACAGAGCTGGAGGAACAGCGGGGTCAACTCAGTCTGAAATTTCTGATAGAATTCGGGCACAAAGCCATCTGGTCCTGGGGACTTATTGTGTTTGAGATTTTTAATAACTACTGTTATCTCCCTTTGGGAAAATGGTCTGTCCAGCATTTGGGCCTGATCTGGGGGACAGCTTGGATAACCGTAATCTGCCCAGAAATTGTCTTATTTTTTCTTCTTGATTAGTAGAAACCTCAGATGAGTAAAGCTGTGAATAACATTTTTTAAAAATGTTTGCTAGGAAGGCATATTTTCTGGCTCACATGGAGGCCGTGGGCACTTTTGGGATGGAAGACAGGACCATTCTGAATACTACCTTGTCCTTATGCATGACAAGGTATGGCTTCTTGTGGGATAAGGTCTGGAGCTAAGCAGTCCTCCTGGCTGAGCACATAGCACCCAAAAATACACCATGTAAGACAGCATGTCCAGTGAGATGGTTGGCAGAGGTTCGAAAAGCTCTTTACAAGAGCATTCAGAACCAAATTTAGATCCCATGGAGAACTGTGGATCAGAACACTGGATGACGCCTGCTAACTGCATGCAGAAAATGAATAACCCCTTCCATTAGTCCCTAGGGAAATGCCCAAGGAAGCTCTGAGAGTGGAACCCGACCTCTCAGAGTGCTCAGTACCAACCTTTTCTCCACACCTTTCTACAGGAAATCCAAAAACTGTGCAACTGAGAGAATGGAAGGTTAAAAGACTTTCCCCTGGCCAAATATTAAAAGGTGGTCCATACATGAGCATAAGCTGCAGAAGGAGAAATTTTTCCTGGCAGCCATCAAAGTATCCATTCCTTTCTTATAGAAACCTAATTTTAGGTGTTTCCTCCTTCTAGGAGCCAGGCCATGAACTGCATTGCTCCTGGATTTGGGTGCAGAATGGAACCCTGAGACAGAAGGTCTCTTCACACTGGAAGGCAAAAGAGTGCTTGCTGAGATAAGTTCACTAAGTCTGAGGACCATGGTTTTCATGGCCACTCCAGAGCTACTAGGAGGAAGCTTTCCTTTGAGTGTCTTATTTTTCATATGACCTTGGGGAGTAGAGGCAGAAGGGCAAAGGCATATTCTCTGTTTAAGGTCCAATCCTGAGGCAGAACATCCACTGCTTCAGCCTGTGGACAATGAAAATGGTTGAAAATCCTTGGAGTCTGAGCATTGTGGCTGGAGGGAAATAGATTGATCTAAGGCTGACCAAAACTGTTTCACCGGAGGTCAAACACCTCCAGGTTCATCTTCCACTCCTCCCCAGGGAGAACATTTTCATGACTTAGCCCTTCTGCTTGAATGTTCAACTCACTTGCAAAGTGTACTGCTGACAGAGAGAGAGGATTCTCCTCTGCCAACCTACAAAATTGGAGGCTTCTTTTAGCATCTCCCTGCTCTTTGTGTTACCTCATTTTAATTCTTTTGGTCTGCAGCAGATTTTTGAGACTAAGAAAAGCCAGGCGAACCTCCCTCATTTTCAGAAGATTTATGTGGAGATGCAGTTCCTGCACAGACCAGGTTCCCTCAGTGGTATTTGGTTCAGGACTGTCTCCTACCATGCAGACTGGCATTCATTGTTAGAATCAATTCTGGTGGGGAAGTTCCAATGGAACCCCTTTGCTCAGATTCTGCATACACAACCTGCAACTCAGGGAGTGCTGTAGTTGAGGGGAGAGGGAAATTGTGGCTTGATAATCTTCTGAAGTCTGATCCTGGGCAATCAGCAATCCTATTGAAGGGGCTGCATATGAAAGGGAGCCCATGGGACAAATCTATTGAGATACATAGCAGGCTGAGGGAAGAGGCTGATGACTGAGTCCTGAGCCACTGAACTTCCATCAAAAAAAGTGTCCTTTTGGGAGGCGAGAGGAGGACCTTCCCTTGTTTCATGTTGTAGATTACCACCTGGAGTTCTAAGGTCTGAGATGGCTAGAAAGAGCATTTCCCCAGTTCACCATCCAGCCGTGGGACTCAAGTATCTCCAGAATCATGAGCACCAGCTTCCCCACCAAGGGCAGCATTGATGCATAAATAAGGATAGACAGATTCTCCTCCTGTCAAGGTTGAGCCTCCAAAACTATCAGCACCTTTAAGAAGACCCTGGGGGCTGATGCAAGTCCAAAGGGACATGCACTGTACTGGGAATATTAGCCCAGTATCGAGAAACTAAGATACTTCTGGTGAGACAGACCGATTGGAATGTGAAGGTAGACATCTGTCTGATCTATCAAGGCTAGGAAGTCCCCCAGCTGAACAGCTCTGGTGATTGACCTCAGGGACTCCCTCTCAAAGGTCTTGTGGCACACAAACTTGTTCAGATGCTTCCAATCCAGAATTGGCCTGAAACCCCCTGATTTCTGTGGGAGAGAACTACTAAAGGATAGAATAGAATCCCTGACCTTGTTCTCTTGGCTGGACTGGCACAATGGCCCTGATTTGAATTAGGTAGTGCTGGGTCTCTGACACCACCTGTCTCTTTGCAAAGTCCTGGGAAACCAAGGATGGCAGAAAATATCCCCTTGAGGGAAAGTTGAAAATTCTATGGCATAGCCCAAGTCTAGAATTTCTAAAACCCAGGCATCTGATGTTATTTGGGCCCATCTAGAGTAAAATTCCTGTGGTCTTCCACCAAGGAAAGGGGAGCAAGGATGGGTCCATGTACCTTCATTGCAAGGTACCAGACTTTGGGTTGGGCCTCCTGCATCCAAGCCAGAACTGAACAACAAGCCTCCCTCAAGGGGAGGTTAAACAGCTTACATTTTGAAGCTTAATCAGAAGACCAATGCCTAAGCCATATGCCCTGCATGGCTGATAGAATGTGGTAGGCTGAACGGGCCAACCTGCAATAATTCTCCACTGTAGAGTCACCTAGAAATGTGGTGGCTATGGCAACTGAATGCAAATGTTCACTCCTTCTGAGCAGGAGAAACAAAACTGCCCAGAGTAGTGACCCACAAATGCAAAGCTCTGGCAAAAATAAAGGAGGCATAAGAAGTACATAGGTTTGTGTCACTAGAGGCAAAAGCTCTCCTACACTTGGAATCCACTCAGTTGCTGTGGGAATCTGTTAAGGTCAGAGAGCCTTTGATAAGCAGGGTGGTGGGTTTGACAAAATTATAGACAGTCTTGTCCTCAGGCGGTTTGGCTTCCCACTCGGTTTTGGAAGATATTTTCTCTGAACCACCCTCATGATCCACACCAGCCCATTATTGCTCAATAATCTGGTCACAATGAATAAACTTGGGAAGCACTTTGAAGCAGAGGAGGATGCAGGCAGAATCATATTGACAGCCACTACCTCCAAGAACTGTTCCTTGCTGAGCTGAAAGGATCTACACACCTCAGCCACCAAAAAGATGAGGACTTGTCAAACAGTGGAGGAATCAGAATCCTTAACCTAGGCTCCGTTCACTCCCTTTTCTCTTCCTCTTCCTCTTCTTCTTCCTCAGAGGGGACGTCCTCTTTTTCAGAGAGCATTTTTTTTTTCTTAAAAGTCAGGAGCTTCCCCAAACCCTCAAAATCCTCATCCTGACCTTCTAAGTAGTCAGGTTTGGGGTCTGCCAGCACATCTCTCTCCGTAGCCTTTTCTCACTGCAACACACCTGGACATGCCTGTGTGGGACCCCCCTGATGTGAGGGGCCCAGTTTAGGGTCAGTTGTGTCTGCTGGGATGTGCTGGGGAACATCACAGCCCAAAAGCTCATCCAGGAGAAACAAAGTGATTTTTGCAGTTCTGTTTGCCACTGTCAACTGAAGAATCAGATGTCCCCCTCCCCAGCTCAGAGGACCGGCTAGGGGGAATCCTTAATGAATATTATGCTGAGCAACACAATGATGACAAAAGGAACCCATGGGGAGGGCCTCATCACCATTTGCAGATCTTAAATCATTTCATAATTAATGGTCTCCAATAAGCCATGGTGCCCAAGTATATGTTTAAAATGTGATAGCCAAAGGTAATGTAGTACAATAACTACCAGAGAAAAAATGATTAGCCTGATTAGCTCATCAGTGCTGATGGCTCTCAAACTGAAGCTGCAGGCAGGGGTCAACACAGCTAGACAGCACTAACTAGGTGTGCTTGCTCACTACCTGGAGCACACAATGTCAGGACATCCTATGGGACATTGGTGCACTAAGATTGGGCATGTATGCACTTGCGATCATGCAAGCACATTAGCACAATGGAAACAATAGACAGTTGTGCACTCTACAATGCTCCACTATGCACACCCAAGTACATCCTCTGGAGCATGAAAATCAAGTGTGGGAAAACTGACTGAGGAAGAAGCACGTGCCAACCATCACCATGGCTTAATGGCAGCTGTGCAAAAGCATTCAGAGGGCTGAGGTAGATAAAACTTCCTAAGACCTTCTGATTGCAACACAAGTCAGAAAAAAAACAGGAACAGATAACACAAGTACTTAGCTAGGTGACTAAATCCCTGGCAGTTCAGCAAAGAAATGATACCCAGGGAACATTATCAGGGGTTAAAACCAGAGATATTGTCAGACTACTAGATGGTTTACTCGGAAATACATATAAACCACTAGTCATCCTACATGTCAGAGTGAATGATCTGTCTAAATGTTCTTAGACAGAAATCCAGGAAGATTATAAAAGAATTGTCTTAAGGATCAAAGAAAGAGGGGGGGATATAATTTTGTCCGGTATTTTACCAATATTAGGAAATCAGACATACAAAAATGAACAAGCTAAACAATTGAATTATTGGCTAAGACAATTCTGTATGATAGAAAACATAGGATTTATGGATACTACTCAAACTTTCAAAAATATAAACTGTTACAAAAGGGATGGTCTACACCTCAGCCAGATTAGTACCAGGATGATGGCAAACAAAATCGATAGGGTAATAGCATTTCATTTAAACTGGGTTTGGGGGGGGAAGCACAATGCTTTACCTCTGAAATAAAAAATAATCTCCAAAACTACAATAAAGTAAATGATTATGGTTGGAATTGGGTCCTAATAGATGCACCAAGTTTAACAAATAAGTTTGATGAGTTCAAGCTATATCTTGAGATGAATAACATTCATATTGCCCTTATTACTGAGACTTGGTGGGATGCTAGCTATTCCTGGGACAAAAATATCCAGGGATTTAGTCTGTATCTCAAAAATAGAGAGTACAGAAAAGGTGGAGGGGTAGCCATATATGTCCATCAAACAATTGACAGTGAAGAGAACATTGATGGTACTGATCTTGAAACCCTTTGGGTGAGAATAAAACCCCAGGTAGGCCCACCATTTATCCTGGGTCTAGTATACAGACCTCCTTCTATGAATCCTGATAATGATGAAAAATTATTACACTATCTTAAAAATCTTGACCCATTAAAAGATTATGTAATCATGGGGGATTTTAATTTAAATAGTGTTAATTGGGATCATGCATCTGCATCAGTTAAAGTAGATTGATGTTATGTGGAGTTATTCAATGAAATAGGATTAGAACAACTGGTTCAACATAATACTAGGGGTAACAGAGTATTAGATCTTATATTAACAAATATTGCCCATTGTGTAAGTCAAATTGATGTCAAAGCACCATTAGGTAACAATGACCATAATACTGTAAATTTTCAAATTACAGATAGCAAATCCGTGCCATCTACTGGTATAACCAGAGTTTTAAATCTTACCAAGGCAAACTTCGAATATGAAAAATATCATAAGTTGCTGGGATTGGCAGGTTTTACTCATAAACTTAACAGTAGAGGCCAAATGGCATCTAATGGTTAATAAATTAAAGGACCTTATTAAAACAAATATTCCTACCAAAAATAAGTATGAATCAAAATATAAACCTACACCAGGATGGATATTCCCTAAAATAAAAACTTTAATTAACAAAAAAATATATATATAAGCAAATTCAAAAGGGATTCAAGCATCTTAATTTAAAATATAGGGATTTACTAAAAACAATAAAAACAAAAATAAGACAGGAAAAAAAAAACAATTTGAACTAAAATTGGCATCAAGGGTGAAGGACAACAAGAAATCCTTTTTTCTTATATAAATAAAACTAAAGGCAATTCTAAGACCATAGGCCCATTTACCACACAATCTGGTTGTGTAGCAAATAAACATGAAACAGCAGACATCTAGAATCAATATTTCTCTTCAGTTTTCTATACTATTTCTCATGGCGAAATAAAAGAATGGATGGATCTATGCCTGGTAGATGTGTAATTCAGCCCAAAGATGTTTTAGATAAACTTAAAAGTATAAATGTTAACAAATCTCCTGGCACAGATGACATTCATCCAAGGGTATTGAGGGAACTCACAAATGAAATTTATTTACCCCTGACTAATATATTTCAACATTCCTTAGATACTGGGGAAGTTCCAAATGATTGGAGGGTGGCAACAGTTGTCCCTATACATAAAAAAGGGCCTACGAACAAGCCTGAAAATTTTAGACCCATTAGTCTTACATCACTGATCGGGAAACTCTTGGAACAGTTTGTTAAGGAATTCATTTTGGACATATAAATCATAGCGAACTTACTGACAATTTCCAACATGGTTTTACCTAAT
The DNA here is from genome assembly GCA_016271365.2 of Neoceratodus forsteri. Classification (NCBI taxonomy): domain Eukaryota; kingdom Metazoa; phylum Chordata; order Ceratodontiformes; family Ceratodontidae; genus Neoceratodus; species Neoceratodus forsteri. Next base: position 383,773,726 of record JADMNL010000024.1, on the reverse strand, counting down.
CAAGATCATGTCTAACCAACTTATTGACCTTTTATAATAAGGTAACCGAAGAAATTGATAAAGGCAACTCGGTGGACTTAGTGTTTATTGAATTTGCAAAAGCATTTGATAAGATTCCACATTTCGAACATATCAATGTCCTAAGGGAAGTAAAAATGAACCCAAACATTGTAAATTGTATACTAAAATGGCTCAGAAATAGGAAACAAAGAGTTGTTGTAAATGGCGAACTATCGGGATGGGCCCATGTGACTAGTGGTGTTCCCCAGGGATCAGTGCTGGGTCCTTGTTTATTTAAAATTTATATTTCTTCTCTAAAATCAAACAAAGATAATATTTGGCTACTAAAGTTTGCAGACGATTGCTGTATAGGCTCTATTATCAACAAAAAGGATGAGAGTATTACCCTGCAAAACTTTCTAGATGAAATTACAAATTGGGCCCATGGGAGAAAATTAACATTAAATAATGACAAATGTAAGGTAATGCATTTGGGAAAACATAACCCACACTTTTCATGTAAGTTGGCGAATGAAACACTACACCAGACTATTGAAGAAAAGGACCTTGGTCTACTCATTACCCCCGATTTAAAATTTAATTTGCACTGTAATAGACGAGTTAAAAAGGCAAACCAAAATCTGAATTGTATATTCAGACATGTGGCCTGTCGGACAGTGGAGGTGTTATTACCGTTATATAATGCTCTGGTGAGACCACATCTTGAGTATTGTATACAAGTATGGTCCCCATACACAAAGGATGACGTACATAAAATAGAAACAGTCCAGAGAGGATTTAGTAGGACAATAGTAGGGATGAAAGGGAAAACTTACGAGGATAGGTTAAAAGACTTAAAATTATATACTTTGAGATACAGAAGGTTAAGGGGAGATCTGTGTCTTATTTATGACCTACTACAGGATTCAACCCTTACTAAGGGGATGGGATTAATAGAATCCAAATTTAGACTTAGTAGCCGAAAACATAAAAAACAACTATCAATCGTAAAATAGAACTCATTAAGGAGGAAAAATTGGTTTAGTGTAAGATCAATCCCAATATGGAACACCCTTCCTACATTTGTAGTAGAGAGTCCAAATATGGATATATTCAAAGCCAACTTGAATCTTGTGATGTCGGACACAGACAAATATGTATAATTATAGACAAGCGATCAAAACCCAAGCATTATGGACTCATTGTTCTCTAGCTTGAAATACCTATGAAACCTATGAAACATGCCTGTAGACTGTCAGGGGAGAAGCCAGGTAAAGGCCCTAAGGCACAAGTTCCTTAGGATTATAATTTATTTTCCCTTTTGTCTTATTTACTTTTTTCTTTAACAAAAATTAGCCACACAGAAACCTGAAGCTGGGGGGGAACTGATGACAGAGCAGAGGGAACCCAGAGGAGCCCTACGCTACCCCAGAAAAAAGTAAAATGTATCTACCTGTGACACCTTTTTTTAAAATGGAGACCATTAGAACACTAACATAGAAGATGTGGCTCCTAGAAACAAATAGAAATGGGTAAAGCAGGTTAGTCAATTTGAAAGCTGAAGCTTAACAAACACAATTTTAATTTAGGATGACCCCAACGCGCACCTTGATGCTGGTTGGGGAGTGGGCTGGAGGGGTCCAAGGAAGGTTTCAACCCTAACACCATATTTCCTCACTTTTTTCGCTGTGGAACAACCCTAACTGATGTAAATGGAGTTTTTTGCCTCTAATATGTATATATATATATATATATATATATATATATATATATATCCCATATTTCCCTTATCTCTTTACAAACTTTGCTATTTTCTCTTTATAGATAATTCCTGAAGAAGACCAGTAGTCAAAATACTGATTCTAAGTCTATTTTCATGTGCCTATAATAATACCTTTTAACTCAGTTTTCAGCCTGCATGCTGATGCAGCACCTTTTTTTTTCATTTTTCTTCTTTTTTTTGCTCTTAATAAAGATTTTACTTGATTCACAAGAAGGACTATAAAAAAGAGATTCATATTGTTTGACAATGCATTGCAGCAAACAGATTTTTCTTAGGAGATGGAAGTTGTTATTCAACATTATTTTCCATGTGTAAGTAGATTGTAGTGGTTGTACTGGAGCTCCTTATGCAAGCTAAACTAAAAATGTTTTATATCTCCCTTTATGTTTCTGTTATGTGACTATGTCACTTGTTTGAAATGACTGGATGGTTAGCTTTTGAATTACAGCTAAAGTACTATACAGGTCTAATGAGATAAAACATTTGATAAAACAAGCCCCAGGAAAAGTTATTGACATTTTTAATGTGAATGAGAATGCATGCTTGCAAGAACAGTTATTATTTAGAATGTTTTTTCTTCAACAAAGGGAAATACCTTTGGATTAGAAATCATACTCTTTTACAGCAGTGAAGTAGTGGCATGACTTACCATCTAGAGTACTGATTTGGAAGTCATTCATCTCTTCCAAGATATTTCAGAAAGATAACATCAATGAATCGTAGAGTTGTAACAGTTTTAGATAGAACAGGCACCTTATAAATCAAACCTTAATTTATAAGGTGTCTTTTCTATATGTTTTACAGTGTAATTTTATATTCCTTTTAACAATGCACTGACTCCTTGTTATGATATTTTTCTGTGTATCATTGCACCAATGATCAAAGTTGTCTATGGACACTGGCACTTGATGTTCATACACTTACAGCAGAGTCAGACAGGAAGCAGCACCATACCTTGCAGTATGTGATGCAGCACAGTACCATGCAGTAGTTCTGCTGAGTACTGCAGTATGTTTCAGGGAACAGTGTAATTCACTAGCAATTTAGCCCTTTTGTCATACAAGAACTTTTGAGATGTAATTTACTATGCTGCATCCTGGCTGTCTCCACTGCACCTGAAAAATAAGTAAATTAAATAAAAAATTAAATACTGTTGCATATGTAGCCAACTATGTTGTATTCTGCTGAACTGGACCTATTGGTTGCTGCAGTGGCACCTAACAATGTTATAGTGATTTTATATTGTTTTAACTGAAGTGGTGAGACCTAACTACATAGATTCTAAACTTATTTGCTTAACTGATTTCTCCAGCCCACCAAAGTGTATATATGAGTCAAAACATTCAGTGCTAAACCTTATTCAAAATGGTTGCTTTATACTGAATGAGTTAATCCAAACTGCTGATTGATATATTGCTTCACTGCAATGGTGACATCACAGGGAAGGGAGCTGTGTATTTGGACATAAATTTAAATGATTTTATGGGCTCTTTGAAAAGCAGGATACTGTAGATAATCACTGATTAATCAGACATTTGCTGCAATACATAGACTGTCTTAGAGAACATGTTAAAAAGAATTTGATAAGTTTGGAAAATGAAATTCTTGAACATGCTATTTGTAGATGGGTTGATGTATGGATTTGCTTTTTTATACAATTTAAATGTTTGAAAGCAATAGGCTGTAGTAGTAAAATTACTGGTTCACTTTTTTAATGTGGTGAGCTCTTATTTTGTAGCCAAGAGATAAAAAACTATCTTCCAAAATACTAATACAATGAAACTGACTGCTGCTTCTTATAATTAAGAAGATGAAACTGCAAGACTGCAGAGGCTGTTAAACAATCAGCTAACCAGTGTTTTGGAAGTAGTATTTATTATTGTTTTGAATTGAATCAAATGATTTCCAGCTGCACAAAGTGATCACCCACTCATTACTTACGGGGCTTCACAGAAAGATGATTAATTTGACATGCTTGCAGGTTTCTGGTAGAGAACTGCTGATTGAGCAATTATCCTAATCCACTTTTGTTTGTTTTCCTTCATTTTCAGCTTTGGCCTGGACTATTAAAGTAGTTACAACATTGACTTGCTATCTGAAATTATTGGGCACACGAGAAGGAGGTCAACAGGCCTTAGTAAGTGACAAACTCACCATTTAAAACAAGTTAAGCCTGAAATTGCACACAGCGTGCTTCAAATGTACTGATGCTGCCTAAAATTGCCCTGGAGGTTACTTTAATAAAATTTGACTTACTCCCATTTTCCCAATAATATTCCTATTTTCCTTTCATCTATTGCTTTGCTTTCATTGCTGTGAATCCATAGCCTGCAAATAATGCTGGGGCACATAGAGCAAGCTATAACTCATGGAGCATATGCCAGCTCATAGGTTCTAACATAACAGCTCAGGTGTTCAAGATAGGGAGAATTTCTTTCCAAAGAGCACCACTTTGTGAATGAATCAGCAACACCTGAGCTGCCACTGTAGACTCAGTGGATCAGGTTAATATTCAGCAGTTGTGCATGTTGGGGGAAGCAGGAACAAATTGGGGTCTCTGAGCAGGGATATGACTAACTCAGAGCCTCTGATGGAAGGAAGGAGGGCCATGAAGGATCAGATGCTCATTAGCACAATACTTTTTAAAACTGGCTCCACAACTGGAGTCTGAATAAGAGCCTTGAAAGAGAGAGACATAAATAATTTGTCCTTCTAGACAAAAACATGTTATTTATTTACTTATTTTTTACATAGACTCACTGAACTACAGAAACCCACACAGAGAAATATATGTTGCATTTTACTCTTAAGTAATTCTACTCTTAAATAATAACATTCAGTCAGGACTCAGAAGCATAAGAAAGAATAACCAGCTGATGTTGGTGAATAGATACCGGAGGCCGAAGACAGGGGTGTTTAGTCAACTGCAAAAATGGTTATTCTGAGTTTACTCTGGCAAACTTAATGTTCTTACCGTCATATGACTCAGAGTTTTGAAACCTGGATTTTAAAACCTCTGTGTTAGTTGACATGGACAGAGTCAGTGATGCTTTTTGTTTGTTTGTTTGTTTTTTTGATGGGGGGACAAAATATGGATAAACCGTTATAGGCGTTAGGGTTGTGTGGAAATTTAAAATTCCTCTTCAAACAAAATTCTGTAGAATTTTGGCAATTCTGTCTTTGTGGAATTTTGGTAATTCTGTCTGTTTCAGCAGAATTCCATCAAAAGCAGAATACTAAAATTTCAAAAGCTGAATTTTAACTGCAAGATCATATTGCACAGTTTATGCAATCCGCAGATTCACTTTCTGCAGAACCAAGAAATACATAATCCATGGAATATTAGTCCATAGTTTACATAAATATGCTTTTTGGAATTCGATAGAATTAAAATAGAAATCCCAAAAGGCATTTCAGAAGCAAAATTGCCATTCCATACAAATTCTGCTGATGGAATTAGGCATTCAACACAGGCCGAGTGGAGGTATTTCACATGGGCATAAACTGTTGTGGACATGTATAACATGTATAACCAATTGCAGTAGTGGTTGTCATAGTTTGTGGGTATTAAATGGCAGTTTTCCTCTATTTCTATTGGCTTACAGTAGATACCAGTTGTATAATAGTGAACAAAATTTTAAACAGTTAAAACACAAAGCCCAGTCAAATTAAAATCTTTTGGTCAAGTATGGCATGGAATTTTATTTTATTCTTTTATTTTAGTCTTCGGCAACTGGGTAAGGCCCACTAGGCACAAGTGCCTGTTTTCAGGGGTGACCTGGGAGCATACCTCTCAACTGTCCCTGATTTTCAGGGACGTCTCTGATTTTACCTCAAAATTTTACTCCGTCCCTCCCATAAATTGTATTTCCATGACCAAACAGTGGGGGTTATAAGGACAAAATAATGTCAAACATTAAAGTTATAGACTTGTTCTTCCTTAGAAAATGCATTTTACACTAAGCCCTTTATTCTACCAGCTTCCTGAGTGGATATCTCCAATTTTGAAGAAGTGTCCCTGATTTTGGTCCTTTGTCCCTGATTTTTTTAAGCCTTGTCCCTGATTTATGAGGCAGGAGGTTGAGAGGTATGCCTGGGAGCACTGGGTGGTTAAGTGACTTGCTCAGAGACACACAGTATGCAAGTGGAGGTTGTGAAAATCAAATCCAGGTCTCGTCTAATGAATGTACCAAGCTCATTCACAGCTCATTACTCTAACCTCTAGGCTACACTGCCAGCCGAATTCATACATAACACCCCCCCAAACATTTGGGGATGCTAATTGCAATGTAATGTGCACACTAATCTTTAGACCCCGACTTAAAGAGACACATTACAGGTGCTGCAGAGGAAACATTTGTATTTAGACACAATTAAGCTTAAGTTAATATATCTTTTTATTGACCTCCCCTTCATTTAGTGTTATGAAGAAGCTGTTTCTGCAAATGTGTCTTTGCCCCTTTATATCAGGTGCTACTTCTCAGCACTTGACATCATAATCCATTGCTTGTGACAGCCTAATCATTGCCACAACACTATATTACAATGCAAAATAATAGGATAATGATGTCATATGTAAGTAAGCAGCAGAAGTACTTACAGAAAAAGCCCAAGGCACAACTATCCTGCTATAAGACAGATTGCCCTTGTAACAAAGAATGGAGGAAAAAAATAAATGCTGAATCTGTGACATGATATGTGAATTGATTTGAAATATGATAATTTCCATGACTTTGCAGGAGATGTCAGTACCTCTTTAAAATATTCCATACAGTAACTGCTCAGGAATCATCATGGCATTTGTGTCACTGACCTGCTGTCACCTCGCAGTGAACACTCCATGGGGTCATGAGAGGTTGCTGCACTCCCCTCAATGACCACTGACTACCATCACTCACCAGGCCTCAGCTCTCAACCAACAGGTTTTTCTCCTGCAGCAGGCACCCCCTGTAGCCAACCAGGAGGCTGTACGTGAACTGAAAGGTGTGTCTAGCACAAGGCACAAGATGCAAATTCTTGCCACTCTTTTGCTCCACATGAAGGGACCTGCTGCCATTATGCAGTGAAGACTCCTCGTGTTCTCAAGGGGTTGCTGCACTCCCCCCCGACCACTGGCCACTATTGCTGGCCAGTCCCCAGCTCTCCACTGTCGGATGGCCATCTTGCAACTGGCATGCCCTCTACAGCCAGTTATGGGTCTCTAACTGAACTGAAAGGCATGTCCCAGCTCCCACTGAAATCCTTTGACTTCTTTTGTGGTCTTGTGCACTGCAGCCTCGAGCACTAAGGGCCACAGCAGAAAAGGTGGAGTCTGCCAAGAAATCAGCCATTGAAGGCTGTCAGGGACTTGCCCTATTGCCTGTTCCCAAAGCATTCCACTCCATAAACATGCTTTACATTCTCTTCTCTGGCTTACATAATTGATACATTAGTTGACATTCTACTGCTGAGACTCTGTATAGGTTCCTGTGTGTATACACTGTACCCTACTAGTTTCAAGTAGCTCTGTGACATTACTTAGACAAGCATTGCTATTTCTTACTTGGTCTTACCCTATATAGCTCAGTTGTTCTAACAGTGTATTCATGCTGTAGCTTATCTAACTAATGGCTGTAGTTCTGGCTGAATTGCTGCTCTCTTCACAGGTCTTATTCTTGTTTACTCTGGTGTTGTACCTACCCGGATATCCTTTGCAATTTCTGTTGTGCAATTGTAATCTAATTTCTCCCTGTCTGAATGATAGCTATATTGTTGTTCTTCTGAACTGCAAGCCTTGTAGTTAGATTTTATTGGCATATACTCCCCATTTTGGTATCCACTTTGTAGGATCATTTTCACACAATTTTTTGATGCTCCTTAATAGGGTAGCCATTTCACCATGGTCTGAAGCATCCCTTTTTCTACTTCACTCTGCCAGTATGGAGCTGTTGTCTAGCTGTATTGTTATGTGGTGCTCTTCATATCTCTGACTCACTCCCCATCTGGACTAAATATAGAGCTGAGCCCAGATTTCTCAATCTCCAACTTCTTAGCCCACTATCAACCTCATGTGCTAACCTGATTCCTATTGCCACCCCATTTCATAATAAGGATGACTTACTTTCTTCAGGGGCAGCAGTGGAGTGGTACCACTATTAATTTGCACATGACCTGCAGTCCCCTCACCTACCTAGCTCTCACTAGTCTCCTATCTGCTGGTGATGTTGAGCTTAATACAGGTCCCACTTCAGACCTGCTTCCCTCTTTTCATCCCAGACCATGGCAAAATATCAAGGTACTAGAAATTTTGCATCTTAATATAAGAAGTCTAGTCTTCAAAACAGATGAGCTCACTGCATAGGTTACCGATTACCAAATGGATGTCTTATGGATATCAGAAGCATGGCTAAAACTTACCATCCCTGATGACATGTGTGCACTTCTAGGGTATAGTTTTCTTTGATGCAATCACCTGACCCTGTGCCACATTCATATATTATAGATCCCACTTTACTGTAATAGTACCTAATCACCCTCTCCCTCTCAATCCTCCATTGAATGTTACCATGGAGTGCTTTCACCAAGTTTCATAAAAAAGTACAATTGTTTTTGTTTTACATCCCTCCAGCTGGAAATATAATCCTGCTGTCCTCCCTTACTAAGTATTTTAGTCCATTGGCCAACAACAATGAGTTCATGATATTTGGCGACTTTAATATAAATTGTCACAGTAACTGTAACAAATTGGTGGCCTAGGTCCTTAGTACACTCAGTATGGCCCAAGTCATCTGACAGCCCACCAAGTGTTCTAACACTGGTAGTACACAAATCTCATAGACTTTATACTCTCACCCAGATTAGATAGGATCCAATGCTCAGGTGTTCTACCTAATGCCATCAGTGATCACACCCCTGTGTTTTGTGTATGGCAGACAAAGCTGACAAAGGTCCCTCCTAGAATTTATCCAGTTCAGGAAGTTTCGTAATATTGATCCTGGGCTCTTCAAGCTTGTAGTTTCTGACATAAATTGATCTTACATACTGTATATGAGGCTTCTGGTATAAATCTAGCAACTGCCTTCTTTAAGTCAGTGTTCTTTGAACTGCAAGATACATTTACCCCATTTACTAAGAGAAGGGTATGTGACCCTGTCTCTAAATGGATGGACCACTCACTACTAAACAAAATCATCAAAAGAGACAAAAATTTGGCAAAAGTGTAAGGCTTCCTCATCCTCAATGGACTGGTCTCCCTATAGGGCACAGTGTAATGAATGCAAAAAAGGTCAGAAATAGTAAAAGCTCCCACTGAAAGCTACTATTTGACTCCACTGCACAAAACCCTAGGCATTTCTAGAAGTGCATCAAACAGATGTTGGGTCATTTACACATTTTCATTGGCCACTTGCCAATGTAGAAGGCCTTCTGGGGCCCTCAGGGTTCACCTCTCAATACCATCCATGGGGCCAGCCTGAGTTACCTAAAGGTGTGCTACACTGGGTACACGTTCCTAACATGGGTTGATGTCTCCACCTGTGGTGGTAATGTCGGGTTCATGGAGGCTGACACACAAAGTTACTACCCCCAGGAAACAGTGCATAATCTACCCACACAGTCCCACCCCATAACAACTGACATGGTAAAGAAATAACAACCCCTAAACCAAGAATTGCAATTCAACAAATAATTAATTTAAAAGTGTTGGTACTGAAAGGACAAGGGGCAGAATGATAAATGGGAGCAACGGGGTAACAGTAATACTTAAAACTCTATGCAGGCAACAAAACAGTTCAACAATTTGCCCCACAGAACCTGCCTACCACCGTCATTCCTCAAACTGCCAAAATGGTTGCACAGGGTTGACACTCCAGAGGGGATAGAAAAAAATTAGAAAAGATCTAAGCAGATTGGAGGAGTGGGCAGAAGTGTGGTAGCTAAGATTCAATGCAAACAAGTGCAAATGTATGCATTTGGGGAGCAGAAATCAAGGGGGTGGAGGTACTGAAGGCCACCAAGCAGGAATGGGACTTGGGGGGGGAGTGATGCTTGGCCAGCTGGTTATGAATGTTGTATAAGATTTGTAATATAAAAATATAGTAGGTGATTGTCTCACATCAGACAGCCTGTGCTTATGGGTGCCCCCCCCAAGGTTTCAGAGAAGCTACAGGATATATTGACCTGAAACCAGGAAGTAATTAAAAGACCAGAGAGACTTAATTAAGGGTCTCCTGTTTTTCTAATTAGAACTGACCCAGCTGCCAGGGTATAGGGCTCATAAAGTTTTATGATTCCTATAGGAAGAACATTGATACCATCATGGTGCTAAAAATAATAAAAAAAACTTTGAATCTGTCTTGGAAACAGGAAACCCCACAAGATCAAAGAGAAAATGTTTAATTAAGGAGTCATATTTAGGAAGTGCTTTTCCGTTTGATGTGACATTATTTAACATACCTCCTGATAGGACATCCTGTTCGTATTTTTTTTACATTGTAAAAGGAGGAGCAAGATTATTCACAGAAGGGGTGTGGAGAGACATAGTTTAAACTATACTGTGTCTGAACTGTTCAGTCATATCTTTTTGGGCTCTTAAGAAACACAGTTCTCTAACTTTCAGGGCACTTATAGAGGTAATACATTAGATAGAAAAAGTCTAAATGTATTGTGATAGGAGTTTTTGTTGTAAGAGTTTTTGTTTTGTACTTTGCCCTTGTTATTTTAAGTGATTGTATGCTCTTTGATATATTGTTCTGTGTTTACATTTTCCACATTTTTATCATCTTGTAGTAAAGTATCTTTTTTTTTCACAAAACTGCCTGGGGTGTCTGCCAGTTCTTTTTGCATGTGACATATAGAAGGTTAAGACTGACAAAAACTGTTCAAAAGCTTGATGGTGTTACTAAACTGGGAAAAGGTAAGAATATACCAAAGGTATTTTATAGAGTTTTAATGGTTCATTTTGGAAGCCTGGCTTGGTGCCCCTGGTGAAAGATTGTACCGCAATCACCGAAGAGGGTATGTGTCTGAGCCTGTACATTGGGTACACTAGCAAAAGGTTCACAGTTTGAATCCCCCCAGAACTTGATACTAAAGGTGATTTGGACACAAAAGGAGACAGAAGGGTTACTGTCTGTTACCTGTTCACATTATTGCACTCAGAGGTTGGCACTGTGGGAGCAGATGTCCTGACCTGCTGAGTGCATTTTTGACAGATTTGGTTAGCAGCGGTGGGATAACATTTGGTAAAACAAGCTTTAACTATTCAGTGTGTTAGCTTAATACTGTACAGCTCACTTGCAAAATAAGGCAGTGATTTATTTTTAAAGAGGAAACAGAACTGTATAGGTTTGCTTACAGTCAAGTTCCTACCTGTTTTATTTTTTTTCTAAAGAGCAAGTCAGTGTAGCCATAGTTAGGGAAAAAGATGGCTTCCAACTACAGCTGGCACACTGCAGACTACTTGAAGTAGTTGTGCAAGAATAGAGGAGTCCTGCACGAGGAGAGAGCCACCAAGTAGAACCTTGTGGATGCCCTGATGGCAGCAGATGCCCAGAGCATCGAGTCACAGACTGTGATTGTAAAGGACCAAACCTTGGGCACGGAGCGGCCAGCAGCCAGTGCAATGTTCAGAGCCAGTGAGAAGGGCAGCAGGGCCAGTGAAAGTGAATGGCCTCAGCAGCAAGGGAAGGTCAACAGCATTCTGGAGCCAGAAGCAATCAGGCTACACATTGAGTTGTGCAGAATGGAGCTGGAGTTCCAGACAGAAGAGAAGAGAAGAGAAGAGAAGAGAAGAGAAGAGAAGAGAAGAGAAGAGAAGAGAGAGCAGTGAGCTGCAGAGGAGAAGAGGGAGTGAGAACAGTGAGAAGCTGAATGTGAACAGCGAGAGGTGGACAGTGAAGAGCATGAGCGCCAGAGGCAACATAAACTGGAGAAGTTACGACTCCATCCACCAGCACCAGAGCAGGTAAGTTGCTTGAGTTTAACTGGAACTACAGGACTGGGTTACAAGTTGAATTCCAAATTGATAGCTGAATTTAAAGAGGGGGAGGATATGGATGCCATTTTAAATTCCTTTGAAAAAGTTTGTATTCAGGCAAAAATTCCAAGAGGGTCTTGGAGCTTCCAGATATCCCTGCTACTTACCAGGAAAGCTCGGGATGCATTGGGTCAAATGGACAATGAGGATAGTAATGACGACAGCAAACTTAAAGCTGCACTTTTAAAAAAGTTTGATTTAACTACAGAAGCATACAGAGCTAAATTCGATAAGCTCAGGAAAAGCTCTGACATGACCTATGAGGAGCTAGCCATGAAACAAAGTCAGTGTTTAAAACGTTGGTGGGAAGGAATTGAAGCAAACACTGTAGATAAAATTGAAAATGCTCTATTGTTAGAGCAGTTTTTTGGGCATACCTAGCAAAGCTGAAAACCTGGCTGGAAGACCGAGATCCTAAAACAGTCCAAGAGACTGCTGAACTCTTGGACCACTATGCCAAGAACAGACCCACTCTGAGAGTAAATAGGGTAGGTGTGGCAGCACAGAAAGGGAAAAGCACACCTTCAGGGCAGCTGAAACCCTCATTGCCTCCACCGAAACCAGTTAGCACCAGGTTTCAAAGAAAATATTTCTCTGAGAAAATAAATGAATGTTGGGTTTGTAAAGAAAGTGTGCATATTGCCAGACAGTGTCCCAAAAGGATGAGCAATATGCAGAATGGGGCAAAGAAAAAAGTGGGTTGTTTATGTGTCCCTGGAAGCATGCCTGTGAACATGAGGGAACACATGCACTCAGTCACAGTGAATGGTGTACAGACACAAGGGTTGAGGGACACAGGGGCATCCCTGATGCTGGTTAAAGGGGATCTGGTAGAGCCTGGTCAGCTTATACCCAATGAATTTGTAGCTATGCAAGGATTCACTGGTGTGGAGACTGCATTGACACTCACTAGTGTTCTCCTAGACTGGGGTGAAACAGGGGGAACTGTGCAACAGGTGGCTGTACCCAAAACGTTAGCAGTTGACATCATCCTTGGCAATAATCTCAAACAGAGGATGGTGTAAGCAGTTACATGTAGCCAAGCAGCAAGGGAAAATTATAGTTCCCTAGACCCCACAGAAGCCATTGTGGAATCCACTGGGAGGCTGGTTGCCCAGCCTGTGTCTCCTGATGTGGAGACTAATGAAAAGGGGTAGAAATTTCCCCAGTAGCAGTTAACCAAACAGCTATGGAGGGTTACTCCAAAGAAGGAGGGGTGACCCATTTTCAGAGGGTTAGGGATGACAGTGATCTTGAGTGCCCTGATGCTAGTGCTAGGGACCCTAGTTTAGAGACTGAAGGGGACCTGTCCCATGTCTTGGGAATGTGTAAGGAGTTTGCAGCTGCTCAGAAAAGTGATCCTACTCTAGAGAAGCTGAGGGCTTGGGCAGACTCTAATGGAGCACAGGGAGGCGGCAGTAAACATAAGGTTTATTGGGAAAATGCACCAATGTATACTCAGGATGTGAAGACAGAGGGAGAGGTAATAGGCAGGGAGCTTGTCCTTCAGCCAAGGGTATCATGAGCAGTTGCTCAAAATTGCACATGATATTCCCTTGTCTGGTCATCTGGGAATCATGTGCACTACACAGCAGTTGGCCTAGAATTTCTATAGGCCCAACTTCATCCAGCAGGTGAAGGAGTATTGAAGGTCTAGTCACCGGTGCCAAAAAATTGGGAAGGCAAGTAAGAAAACCCAAGCTACCCTGATTCCATTGCCCATAGTGGAGAAGCCATTCCAGAGGGGGGGAATGGATATTGTGGACCCTTTAAATAACCCCAGGTTCTCCTGGAAGAGGTTAATCCTGACTGTGGTGGATTATGCCACCCAGTATCCAGAGGCAGTCACCCTATCCTCACTGAGGACAGACAAAGTGGCAGATGCCTTACTTGGGATTTTCTCCCATGTTGGGTTTCCGCAGGAGGTTATCACCAATCGAGGGGGTTCCTTTAAGTCGGACTGGATAAATTTGTTTATGGGAGAAGTGTGGGGTGGTGCAGAGGTGCACGACACCTTATCACCCACAAGCCAATGGGCTTGTGGAAAGATTTAACAGTACCCTGAAGTCAATACTCCAAGCATTTGCTGAACAGCATGGGAGAGACTGGAAGAAATACCTTCCCCACCTATTGTTTTCATACACAGAGGTGCCCCAAGAGTCAACAGGATTTTCCCCCTTTGAGCTCTTATATCGTCGCCGGGTATGTGGGCCCCTAGACTTGATCCAGGAGGACTGGGAAGGCATGCACACTCCCCAGAGAACTCCTATAGTGGATTACATCCTTAGGTTTATGGAAAGGCTGAAGGAGCTAATGGGGACATCCCAGATCAACCTGGCGGCTGCTCAACAGAAACAAAATGTGTGGTATGACCGCAGTGCTCACTCATACACGGTGGCTCAGGAAGTCATGGCCCTTATCCCGGTCCAGAAAGACAAGCTGCAGGCTGAGTGGACAGGACCGTACAAAGTAGTTAGGAAGGTAAATGATGTGAACTATATCATAGAGTTACCTGACAGAAGACATACAGAAAGAATCTACCATGTCAACATGATGAAGCCATATGCTAATAGGGCTGACATGGTGTTTGCAGTATGTAGTCCTGGAGAGGGGATGGATGAAGGAGACCCCCTTCTGGACTTGCTGGAAGAAAGCAAGCAGGAGTCCTCTGTGGAGGCAGTTAAATTGTCTCCCCAGCTGGCCTCGGACAAGATTCAGGAAGTAAGGGACGTTTTAGCAGACTTTGCCCCACTGTTTAGTGCCAAGCCTGGACTAACCCCCTTAGCAACACATGATGTGGAGACAGGGACACAGACGCTCACACAGTGGACAACACAACCCATGTCAGAGTCTGTCCAAAAGGACATTAAGAGGGAGGTGGAGGAAATACTGGATTTAGGGGTAATCCAGAGATCCCACAGCCCCTGAGCCTCATCCATAGTCCTTGTACCCTAGCCAGATGGCTCTACTCATTTCTGTGTGGACTATCAGGACTGAATGAAGTAATGAAGTCAGACACCAAGCCAATGCCATGGATGGATGAACTCCTGAACAAGATGGGAGGGACAAGCTACCTTTCGACTGTTGACCTGACAAAGGGGTATTGGCAGGTAGAGTAAATTGACAGAGCTAGGGAGTGGTTGGCCTTCATCACTCAAATAGGCTTATTTGAATTTAAAGTAATGCCTTTCGGAATGAAGAATGCCCAGGCCACTTTCCAAAGGTTGGTGAACCAGGTGTTGAATGGTGCTGAGGAGTACGCCATGGCGTACCTGGATGACATTGCCATCTTTAGTGCCAGATGGGAGGAACAACTGTCCATCCTTAGGGAAGTGCTGGGCATGATACAGAGGGCTGGGCTCACTATCAAAGCTGAGAAGTGCCAGGTGGCCATGGCTGAAGTGGCATACCATGGGCATGTTGTAGACCAGGGACAGTTCCGTCCTAACCAAGTGAAAATAGAGGTGATCAAGGCATGGCCCAGACCAGAAACACAGAAGCAGATCAGGAGTTTTCTAGGGACAGCAGGGTTCTATAGGAAATGTGTACCCAGTTTCAGTGCCCTGGCTGCTTCCCTGTCTGACCTGGTAAAGAAAAAGATGCCTAAGAAAATTACCTGGGAACCAACCTGTGAAACAGCCTTTACAAGACTGAAGGAAGCACTGTGCAATGCTCCTGTATTGACAAATCCTGACTATAGCAGACCCTTTATAGTCCTGACTGATGCCTTAGATGTGGGTATTGGGGCAGTACTGAGTCAGACATCCAACCAAGGGAAAGATCACCCTGTCATGTACCTGAGTAGAGAGTTACTTCTCAGGCTTACTCTACTGTGGAAAAAGAGTGTCTTACCATAGTGTGGGTGGGCACTAAAGAAGTTGGAGCCATACTTATATGGGCAGCATTTTGAGGTACAAACTGACCGTAAACCCCTGGTTTGGCTGATGCAAATGGGAAAAACTAATGGTTGCCTATTAAGGTGGAGTCTTGCCTTGCAAGGGTATGACATGATGATCTTACATAGAGCTGGAGTGACCAATCAGCATGCAGATGGCCTGGTGCATGTTTATGAGGAGTGAACTGACTTGGGAAGCTCATCCTATGCCAGGAATAGAGCCCCCAAATTCAGTCTAAGTGGGGAGGATTGTGACACTTGGCCAGCTAATTATGATTGTTGGATGATATTTGTAATATAAAAATATAGTGTGTGATTGTCAGAGTGCTTCCATGGGTGCCCCCCCCCCCAGGTTTCAATGAAAATGACAGGATATATATTAAACCAGGAGATCTCTGTAATGTAATTAACTTCCTTGGAGACATTGCATTTTATGGCTTTTTTTTATGACCTGTTGCTTCTTTGAAGTGGAAACGAAATGGGAATTTATGAGTCTGCCAGAGGATGGAGCTCATAAACTGTTATGACATCTTAAGAGGAAGAACATTTAATATCAACTGGTGTTAAAAAGCTATAAAACCCCTTTGAAATGCCTGGACAGAAGGAACTGGGAAATCACAGACTTATAATTTGGGAAATGAGTTTTTGCTGATGTCACCTTATTTAAAATACCTTCTGATAGGACATCATGTTTGTATTTTTTATATTCTAAATAGAGGAGCTAGATGACTCATAGAAAGGTGTGTAGGGAGACACAGTTTAAATTATACTGTGTCTGAGCTGTTTGATATATTCCATCTTGGGAGAGCGAATTACACAACTCTCTGATAAGCACTTAGAGATAATACATTAGATAGAAAAATAACTGTATGTTGGTAGGAGTTTGTCTGTAGTTTATTTTCTTGTAAATAAATTGTATGCTTTGTGATATAGTGTTCTGTATTTACATTGTTCATATTTTATCCATTTTTAGTAAAATCTATATTTGAAAGATACTGCCTGGGTCTTCCAAGTTTGTTTTTTTTTGCATGTAACATATAGAGGGTTAAGACTGACAAAACTGTTCAAAAGCTTGATGGTGTTACTAAACTGGGAAAAAGGTAAGAATATACCTAAGGTCTTTTATAGAGTTTTAAGGGTTCATTTTGGAATCCTGGCTGGGTGCTCCTAGCGTAAGATTGTACTGCAAACCCCAAAGAGGGTACTAATCAGTGCCTATACATTGGGTATGCTAGCATAAGGTTTACAGTTTGAATCCCCCCAGAAATTGAGACTAAAGGTGATTCAGACCCACAAGCAGACAGGAGGGTTACCCTGTCTGTTACCTGTTCACATTACTATGCTCGGAGGTTGGCACTGTTGGAGCAGAGGGCATGACCTGTTGAATGCATTTGTGACAGGGTGGACCCACTGAGACTAAGAATTCCCTTTTCAGGGGTGACCTTGGGTTAATTACATGGAATTGATTGACATAATACAAATATGAACATATGAACATATGAAATTTGCCAGCAGATAAAGGCCTAGAGGTCTATCAAGTCTGCTCGAATGTGCAGCTAGCAACCCTTATTCTGCAGCTGCCCCTCCCTTCCACCCTTCCCCTTCATTAACCCTCCCCCTTGTCCTGTCCCATCCCCTTTTGAAGCAGTCCACTGTTCTACTGGATACCACTTCTGCAGGTAACGCATTCCACCCAGCCACCACCCTCTCTGTAAAAAAGTGTCTCCTCATCTCCCTCCTGAACCTTCCTCCCTCCAATCTCATATCATGGCCCCTGGTGTCCCTCCCCTCCCTTACTTTGAACAGTCCCTCTGTACCTGCCTTGTTTATTCCTTTCATGTATTTAAAGGTTTCAATCATGTCCTCTCTGTCCCTCCTGTCCTCCAGTGAGTACATGTTCAACTCCCTCAACCTCCTCTCGTATAAGTCCCCCAGCCCCTTGATCATCTTTGTCACCCTGCGCTGCACCCCCTCCAGTAACTTAATGTCTCTCTTCAGATATGGGCACCAGTACTGAACGCTGTACTCCAGGTGCGGTCTAACTAATGACCTATACAGTGGCAGAATCACCTCCTCCCTCCTCGAGGCTATACCCCTTGCAATACAACCCAGCATTTTGTTGGCCTTTGCAGCTGCCTTTCTACATTGTACCAAGTTGTTCATTGACCCTGTAATGAGCACCCCAGATCCTTCTCCTCCTCTGTCTGGGCTAGCTGCAGTCCCCCAGCTGGTAACTCCTCCTTGGGTTTTTATCCCAAAATGCAGCACCTTGTACTTTTTGGCATTAAACCCCGGTTGTCAGGTGTCTGACCAGGTTTCAAGCTTTGCCAGATCATGCTGCAACCCCTGCCATCCCCCTAGGTCATCCACCACCACTCCTACCTTGGTATCATCAGCAGACAGACTGATCTTGCTCTTGATGTCTCACGATATGTCTGCAATAAATATCCCAAACAACACTGGTCCCAACACCGAGCCCTGTGGAACACCGCTCGTCACTACCCTTGAGTGTGAGAGCTCCCCACCCACCACCCTCTGTTGCCTTCCCTGAAGCCAGTTTCCTACCCATCTCACCAGCTTTGCACCCACCCCTGTGCCTACTAACTTACTTCCCAGCCTTCCATGCGGCACCGAGTCGAAAGATTACGTGGATATGATTGACAGATCACAAAGATATTTGTTCACACTATATGTGTACTATTTTAGAGTAAATATTTACATACAAGTGACATAATTGTGAGTTACAAACCAATAAGTTCACATGGTAATTAAAACCTCAAGACTAGTAAGGCCAGGAAGATTCATAGCGAGGCTCAAATGGAAATTTATCAGCAATAACAGTTGCATGTACTTAGTTCAAGTAGAGTGGCTTTCAGGCCTTTCTTGAAGCTGCCTAGAGATAAGCATTATTTTTAGACTACTGGGCAGGGCATTCCAAAGGGTTGGAATGGCAAAGGTAAATGACCTATCACCAGCAGCAGTCTTTGTACATGGCATTAATAGCTTGGAGCAGCTGGAGGATCTGAGAGGCAGCCTTCTTGGTTTGGGTGGTAGCAGATCTTTGAGGCTTGGGGGAGCAATATTAGACTGGAGCTTATATGCTAGACAAAGGAGATGGTGGCTAGTTTCCTTTCAAGTGTTGGCCACTGAAGTAAGTCCAGGACATTGCTGTGGTGTTCCTTGGGAGGGGCAGCTACAGCGAAGAGACCAATTCTGTGATATTGAGACCTGAGCTTGAGCAGCTCAGTATGTATACAGTATGTATTTCATTAAGAAAACTTAATCTGGGGCACTAGTACAGTTACAATTCCTAATTTTTAATCAAAAACAGTAAAAAAAACTTTGAAATACCTGGATCATATTTGGAATTAGTAGGGTCTGCTTTGGGTTTGGTGAAGCAGTGGGCACCAAGCCCTGCTCCCTCCAAGAACTATTTTAAGAGCATTCTCCAATGTCCTTAGGACTCGCATTCCTTAGTAGCTTACTTTTTTTCATATAGATTTCTCTCCATGTGAGATGTCTGGGGCAGCATATCAGCCTTGTCCCCATCCCCACAGACTGACACATATCTCCCCTGGGACCTACCTACAGTCAAGGCACTCCCGCAGATTTCCCCCCATTGCAGGATCAGGAGATGGAGAGCTGTTCACTTGCCTGAGACACAGATCCAGTGTGGACCAAGGTTGTCCTGGGTGACAGCCAGATCTGAAGATGGATGTGCAGGACTTTATTAAGCCCCAGCTCCCTCTTTGCACTTTCCTCCATGCTTACCTGCTGCAACTGACATGAAAGCACAAAGCTACAGCCCTTCCTTTCCATGACTCCCATGCCTGCACTACCACCCGTCCTCCACCTGGTGGCACTCATAGGCTTGGTATACAAGCCATCCCTCTCTGGGAGAGGAGAACAGTCCTTTGGACACTAGATCCTCCCTCCCTTCCTCGCTGCCTGATACCCCGCAACCTGAGTCTGCATCCAAACCTGGATTGTTGGTCTGGTGTGAGGTGTGCTGTCCAGCACCTCAGCCTTATGTGCCACCGGGTTGGTACCCTTAGCTCATTTTCTTTGTTGCATTCCTGCTAAGGAAATGCCCTGCTTCACCTGCTTGCTTTCCTACAGAATTTGTAGTGTTTTTCCATGTTTCCCTGTGCCTTTTTGTTTCTTTTTTTCCCCTGTATCCTTGCATTTTTCATCTGACTTGTCTGTGGCCCTGCCTGGTGTCTAGCCATTCCCCTTCCTTCATTTAGACTGAGCCCCTCAGTCATTGGATTGGAACTCTTATGAAGCAGGGTGTTCCTTTAGCCATACTGACACATCTCTGTGGCACCCACCATAGGCTAGGCCTTCTCATGGACCAGAAGTTGAGCATCCTGGTCATGCAACAACCATGACCTATCCTCAAAGGGCTCCAGTTCCTGCCTGCCCAGCTGGGGCTGGGCCCTCACTGTGAAAAGGGTGGAATCCTCCATGGGTTGAGCCCCTTCAGTTAAACTCATTAAGCTCTGTGACACCTTCTAGG
Source organism: Neoceratodus forsteri (assembly GCA_016271365.2). Lineage (NCBI taxonomy): Eukaryota > Metazoa > Chordata > Ceratodontiformes > Ceratodontidae > Neoceratodus > Neoceratodus forsteri. Next base: position 383,753,514 of record JADMNL010000024.1, on the reverse strand, counting down.
TTGTTCATCTCACTGGAGGGAAGGAGCAAGATTTTTGGTGGTTTCCTATTTGAATTTCTAATGTAGCCCTCCACCACTAGTACAATTCCCAATTGCAAGCCGTACTGGAACTGACATATTGTTTTTATCATTCTCTTTTAGTTTTAGCTCCATCCAGTTGTTGTATTGGTTTTGTGGAATGAATATATTGATTGATATTGATAGATACCTGGAGGGAAGGTGACATTCCGGCTGGGTTCTCGGTGATTCACCGACCGAGAGTGGACCGGAGGGGCGGGGGAGTTGCTGTCTGTTTTAGACAAGATCTGGATCTCAGGGAAGTGCCAGTTGGTGATACCAATACCTTTGAATGCATAGTGGGTGCAGGTGCAGGCTACAGGACCCTTCTTATCTACCGTCCACCAGGGGATGAGAGGGAGTTCCTGAAGGAGGTTGCTGACTTCGTCGCCGACATGGTATTGGAATCTCCCAGATGGATAATTCTGGGGGATTTCAATGCCTGGGTCGACGATGAACTCTCGCCATTTGGTCAAAATCTCCTCCAATTAATGGATTCGCTGGCTTGTCACTGGTAATTACTTCTGCAAACCCATGAGGGGGGTATACATTGATTTGGTTTTCCATCTGGGGATGGAGATATCTGATGTGGAGGTGGAGCCAGTCAGATGGTTCTGACCATCACGCCCTGAGGTTCAGATTTGTGGCTCCCAAACAGGCCTGCTCTAGGAGTTAATACAGTTCCGCCTTTAAGAGGGATTACCCCAGAGGGCCTGATGACGGAGCTGGATTTCTCGGATTTTCCAAGGATAGGGATCCAGGGCCGCTGGTCTTGGCCTATAATAAGGCTGTGACTGCGGCCCTGGATGCCATAGCTCCATTCATGTTCATCCCCGTACTCTCACCTGGGGCTCCTGGTTTGACGGGAGGTCCGTGAGTGGAAGAGAAGGGACTAAGATTAGAAAGACATTGACGGAAAACTCAACTGAGGTGCATAGACTTGTATTGTTAGAACATTATAAATTCTACCAATCAGCAATCTCCCATAAGAAGGCAGAGTTCCTGTCCAGGAGATTGCTGCAGCTAGGAATAGACCATCCCAGCTCTTCCGGACTGTGACAGATTGTGCAATCCAGTCTGTCTCCAGACTGGTAGAGCATTATCACAGGTACAATGTGAGGAGTTTGTAAATTCTTCACTGACAAGGTATCCACCATCAGGGATGAGATCAGCCAGTATCTTCTATTGAGCATTGTACTGATCAATCGGGTGGTACTAATGCCCAGTTGTACTGGTCTACCTTAGACTACCAGCAGTAATAGATATTGTGAGGATTATTCAGACTCTGCACCGACCTATTGTAAGTTGGACCCAGGCCCTACTCACCTGGTGGTGGGGTGTAGATGTTACTGGCCCAGTCCTGGCTGGGATAGTGGTGGTGTTATTAGAGAGAGGATCTTTCCGGATCCCTTAAAGGAGGCAGTACACCCCCTTTGAAAAGCCTCTCTTGACCCCCGACTGCCCAGCAAATTATAGACCAATCTCTAACCTCCCTTTTGTAGGGAAGGTTATCGAGAAGGTGGTCGCTCTGCAACTGGAGGATCATTTATCTATCCACAATATCTATGACCCTCTCCAATCCGGCTTCAGGAAGCAGCACAGTACAGAGATGGCTCTTGTTTGGGTATTGAATGACCTCCTGATGGCAAGAGATCAGAGGACCCGTTCTATCTTGGTTCTCTTAGATCTCTCAGCAGCATTTGACACCGTGGATCATGGGGTATTGCTCGACCGCCTGTGGTTTTTCTGTGGCCTGAGGGGGGCAGTCCACAGTTGGTTTCGATCTTTTTTGGAGGGCAGATCCCAGAGAGTGGTATCGGGAGTTAACACCTTGACCCCTCACTATCTGCCCTGTGGGGTACCACAGGGGTCGGTGCTGTCCCCTATGTTATTCGTGGTGTATATGCTTCCACTGGGGGACACTATAAGATGGTATGGGTTGAGTTTTCATTGTTATGCTGATGATTCTCAACTCTATCTGTCTTTATGCCTGATCAGGAGTCGGATCCCATCACTATTTTAGAAGTGTCTTCTGGAGATTCAGGATTGGATGAGTGCTAGTTGGCTTAGGTTGAATCCAGGGAAAACTGAGGTGTTGGTTGTGGACCCTGGAGGGAGGATAAATAGGGCTTGACGGGAAACCTCGGCTTATATCTTGGGGTTCAGCTTCCTGGCCCTGGGCTGGCACGGCCTGGGAGTAATTTTTGACTTAAAGCTCTGACTATGAAGATGCAAGTGTCGGTTGTAGTCAAATCTGCCTTTTTCATCTGAGGAATATTGCCCGGTGAAACACTTGGTTCCACGGAAGATCTTCCAACTTTGGTCCACGCTTTGTCACCAGCCATTTTGATTACTGCAATGCTTTCTATCTAGGGCTGCCGGGGTGGATATCCGCTGCTTGCAGCTGGTGCAGAACGCAGCTTGCCAGGTTGTTGATGGGAGTTTCACGATCTAGCCATATAACACCTGTGCTGCGTGATTTACACTGGCTGCCAGTACTGTGGCGGATTACCTTCAAGGGTCGCATGCTGACCTTTAAGGCCTTACATGACTTGGGACCCACTACCTGAAAGAGCTCTTGGTGCCTTACTGTCCTGCCCGCCTCTCTTCGCTCCTCTGATGAGGGATTGCTAGAGATTCCCAGATTACAGTTAAAGATGTCAGAGGTAGATCTTTGCCTATATGGCACCAACCCTGTGGAATTCTCTACCTCGGTCAGATACGAATGCTAAACTGCTGAAGGTTTTAAAACAATTAAAAACTTTTTATTTTCTTTAGCTTTTGCTGGAACATATTGAATAAGTATATTGTTTGAATTATTGTTTAAATTTGATTTTATTTGTTTTTATTGTAAAAGCGCCCTGAGCTTGGGAAGGGCTCTTAATATAAATAAAATTCTACTACTACTACTACTACATTAGGAATTCAATTCTAAGAGGTTTTCCCACATTTGGGGGGTCTTATACTCATTGCTGAACATCATAAAATAAATTCTGCCATGAGCTGGGTACTATATGGAAATTCTACCAAGCATGTGTCTTTTGCTACATCTGATCCCTCTCTCTTTTGTGGAAATTCATATGCTGCCTTTGCTTTTGTATTTTTTGTTAATAAGTACTATATTCCCTAAAGTATCTTTAGTCAAAGTGGACCTTGTCTCTGCAACATGTCTTTGGGTGGAAACCTTCTCAAAATCTGTTCCTTTGCTTAATGACCAAGTTCTGTTGTATCTCTAAAGGGTGGTAGTCTTCTGGAACAGAAAGAGGAACAGTCAAGTTTTACACTGAATAAGCATTCCAGCTACTGTACTTTCATAACCACTCCTACACATACGTGGTTGAATGATGGACCAGGTATGGACCACAATGCAGTTGACAATACCTGTGTTTAGGAGGGAAAAACAAGTGATATTTTTCTTTTTTATCAGCTCTTTCTACCATGTTCCCATGGTGTTATCTATGATTTCTATGACCCAATTTAATAACCATGTAATGATAAGGTTAATGACATAAATATTGTTTGTTTATTTGTCCTCCCTTACACTAGGAGACAGTGCCATTTTGCAGTGGCACAAAGAAGTTCTGATTCTGGCTGATTAAATATATAGCACATTGGTTTAAGGCTCTGAACTGCAAATCTTGAGATATGGGTTTGAATCCCACAGACCCCACTTGCATACTGTGTGACCCTGAGCAAGTCACTTAACTTCCCTGTGCTCCCAGGTTGCACCTGTAAACAAGCTTTCAGCTTAGTGTGTCTCACCTGGTTAAACAATTGGAAAAAAAAATGTTTACAGTATGTGTTTATGAGACTAAAAGTATAAAAGTTCTCTATGCCTAAGGCAAAAGTCTTTTGAAAGTAGGGCCCATGGTCTGCAAAGGAATATGCACTCACATTCATAATGTGAGGTAATATCAAACTGTATTTTATTCAGAATAATGTGGCCGTTGGAAAACATAAACAATCTGCACGATAATTATAAATTAATTGCTAACCTATCTCTGTTGAATATGCCTTGGTACGATACATAGTATTGTTGTTTTTAGTATATAGTTTGTGTGGAGGCATGGGATTTAGTTTGTATGACTGAAATCTACAGGGAAATGAGTATTGCAATTTAAGGGTGCCACATATTCACTGGAAACAGGACAATAAATCTGACTAGCACTTCAGTAGACTAAACAGTGTGTCAGCAGGTGCAGTGTCCGGTCTTAGTCAGCAGAAAGCTGACAGCAAGTAGGACACCCAGAAATACCAGGAGTCTCATCCGTTGCCCAGAATAACACACATCTCAAACACCACTTGAAGCTTATTTGTGTAATACAGTAGTCGGATGGCAGAGGGCTTGCTTTGGCATGGATGGTTACTTCAGTAATTTTCAGAGGCAGGATGTTTGGAACAGCCCCAGGGTGCCAAGGATGCTTATACAGTGTTTCGGAAGTCCATCTAAATCTCTTTCTCTGCAAAAATTCAGTTGAAAAAGACATATTTCATGAAAGTAGTTTCCATTGGCAGAAAAAGGGCTCCATGGTGAAAACGAAGTGGAATCTTAAAAAATGGGTTATATTGATTAACATGGTGATTCCTTAGTACCAAACAATATTTAGTTTGTGTAAATGTGTCAGTGGGAAGTTTTATAGAGTCGATACAAACTTTAGACAGTGACGTATAACAAATAATTGATGTTTTCCTGGTTGAAATCCAGTTGACTAGTTGCTTTTGAGTGGTACAGTGTCACTATAAAGCAAAAACAAACTACTGTACTATCGCACCACTATAGTTAAGTCTGAGTAAGTACTTTTAAGTTAAACCACTATCTTCAACCACTATAGCATAACAATCTTGTAGTATAGGAACCAGAATTGTTGCAAGCAAACCCTTTGTTGAAGGATCTAAATAGCCAGTAACCCTGTATGTTTGTGAAAAAACTGTTAAGTAGTTTTTAAGCTAGAGAGTCAAAAATGCAAAACCTATTCACTTTTTGTTTTCTTGCTCATGTTGGCAGAATAGGCCAGCTGAGCTGCAGAATCACATTTCCAGTGTGGATCTAATTTTTCCCATTTCTACAGCTGGGTGGACTGGAGCATTTGAAGATTAAGTGACTTGCTTAGGGTCACACTGAGTATTCAGCTTTAGCGGGGTTTTAACCTACCATCCCTCAGTTCCCAATAGTGCTCTAACTAGCAGATGATACTTTCTCCAAGGCCTGATGGTATTTATTTGTTTCTTTTTTACAGTTTATTTTCTCTGGGAAGTCCAGGTAATAAGCAATATATCATTGCCGTTGATGATCTGCTTTTACCCATTTTTACAAGTATTTACCCATGATAGGAAAGCTGAGATGCAACACTGCATTTCCAGTGAGGTCCTCCTTTTACCATTTTCTGTAGCTTGGTGGACAGGAGCATTTTGAAGGTAAGTGACTTGCTCAAGATCAAACAGTGAGTATTTGGCACTAGCAGGATTTGAACCTGCAATCTCTGCTTCCTAACAGTGCTCTTATGACTAGAACATAGTGGGCTGGATTCTACAAGGATGGTGCAAGTCGCCGCCAAAGGTGGCTTGTCCCAAACTAGTTACAGAAAGGACCCTGGACCTGATTCTGCAATGGGCAGGGTCTCCACTGCTAAGTCCTATGACTTGCAACATTCCCACAGGTACACCCAACAAAGGGCATACTTTCAGGGTAAGTTGCAGGCTGCAGACATGGATGTGTAGAGTGCAAGGGCCCCTCCTTGCCACGATCCCCAGGCCCCACAGGGCATGCCAATGCCCCCGGCCCCCAGTACCATCACAATAGCCCCCAACCCCCGATCCTGCAGAGTATGCCCTGTAGGGCTGGAATGTGCCCCTGACCCCTGCTCCTGCAGTGTATGCCCCACAGGGCTGGAATGTGCCTCCACCCTGTCCCTGCTATCTATACCCTGCAGGGCTTGGCTGCACCCAGAACCCCCGCAAGTTGTGGTACCCCACCCAACCAGATCCCCTCAGTACCTACACCTCAACAACTCCCTGGTAGTCTAGTGGCCCCCCCCTCCTCCCCGGCAATGCCAGTCCACCCCTAAGCCCCCCGACCCATAGCCAACCAGTGACTGGCACAGCTCACCACTCACCATCAGCCAGCTGTTGACTGATCTCCATCTGAGCATATACTGTATATAGTATCCAACAATGAAAACCGTCATTCATGGCATTGAGCGCGTGACTATACAGTACGCTGCTCAGATGGAGATCAGCCGGCAGCTGGCCATGGTGGTGAGAGTGGGCTGCCAGTTGCTGGCTGGGGTGTGGGGGTAGGGGTCTGGCATGCCGGTGGGGGCCACGGGATTACTAGGATAACTAGGCTTCGATACATGTACAGGTGCTACAGTGCCAGAACATGGTTTTGGGGATCAGGGCTTAGTGTGTGTGTTGGGGGGGCTGTTACTAATATGGGAATCAAGACTTGATGGGTAGTCTGATAGCTCTGAGGGCCTTTGTGTATGCATTGGGGGACTGGGGCAGGGGGTCTGATAGCCCTATGGGTTTTACAGGCTTAGGGACAGGGGCTGGGGGGAACTGTGAGTAGCCCTGCAGGGCTAATGTACATGTACTGGGTGTTGGGGGCATGCAGCAGCCCTGTGGGGCAGTTTGACATTGGGGGCATGAATAGCCCTATGGAGCATACCCATGCTGTTCCTGGGTTGGATCATTGGGGTGGTAACAGAACTAGTTCTGCTGTGCTTTTTGGGTTGTTTGGGGCAGGGCAGTGTTGGGGAGAGTGGCATACCATCAGTGGTTGGGAGGGCTGCATATACAGGCAACTTTTAGGGGCCTACATGCAGTTACGCCGGCTGTATGTTGGTGTAACTTACGTTGACAGTTTTCCCCAGGAGGGTGTTGTAGGATAGTGCCCTGTGGGACATTGTTGCTGCCCTTCCAGAATAGGATGCAACTGCTGCCATAAATCACCTAGCGCCATGTCGTAGGGGATTTCAGAAGTAACTGATGGCATATGTCCACTTTAGTGAAAGCAGCCTGCGGCATGTCACAGGCCGCTTGGCAAAATATCATCTGTCAAAACTGTTCTTGCGTAACTTGCTACTTACACTATTTTTGTTGCACAAGCCAAGTTACATCAGACGTATCCTTGAGAATTGGTTCCAGTGTTTCCACTGCCTGCTGGGGGTGGTGGTTGTTAAAGGCCAACAACTGCCAACAATTTTTTTGCAGTTAATTTACCTAGGAGATCCCAGCTGACATGCATCATGTTATTTCCCAAGGGATCCTCCTTCTACAAGTTTCCTAGGGTGGGGGAGGTCATTTTATAATGGGGACTGGTGTGGGGGGGGGGTACCACTGGACTGCCAAAGTAATTTCATTTCAAACAGGCATTAGAGTGGGTAGAGGTACTGCCAGACTATTATGAGCAATAGCCGAAGCACCATACTGTGCCTCCATGCTACCATGCAACCAGCCTTGCAAAGTCTGAGTCCTTTGCATCCACATTCCTGAGCAATCTAAGCTTTCCCTCTAATATTTGGAAGGTTATCCACTGCTTGTTCTCACCACCAATGCAGTCTTCTTCCTCAGTCTTCAAGTGGGATCACTTCCCCATCTCTGACCCTGTTGTTGTTGCCTTCCACTTCAATACCTTCTTTCCCTCCTGTACTCACTTGCTCCCATTTCTTCTCTACCCCTTTTCCTCCCATTCACCTTCCTTCCTCCAGCCATCTGACTTCTTCTTACCCACCACTCCTGCTACCTCTCTCAAGGACCTTTTAACTCTAAACCCTGTCATAAGTATGCTCACTGAAGGCCTTGACCCTAAGATCCTTCACTTCTTTGCTGCTGTCACTGCTATCCCCATCACTACTATCATTGGCCTGTCTTTCTTCTTGACCGCTGTCAATTACGGTTTGAAAAGGGCAACATTCTTCCCCCTTCTCAATGGAGAGACCCTTCTTTACTGGGAACTATCAGTTGATCTTCCTTCTCCCTACCCTGGCCAAGGTCCAGGAACATCAAGTCAACATGCATCACAGCAACGTATCCCTTTCCTTGACTTCTCTTTCTTTTTCACACCTTTTCAATCTGGCTTCCAGAAATCTGACTCCACCTCCACCTCCCCCTCCCTTCTCTGGCTCATTGACTCTATTCTATATAACAAATATATAACCAGGGTCTGATTACATCAGCAATCTTTTTTGACCTTGCCAAGCTTTCAGCACTGTTGCACACCCTCTTCTACCAAACAAGCTTAAAATGGCAGTGCTTTCTGACCCTGAGGTTATTTGCTTCCACTCTTATCTTGAGGGCAGGTCTTAAGCTGTCTTCTCAGGCATGCACCAAGGCTCTTTCAAGGTCCAACCATCTTCTCAAGTTTCCCAAAATGACCTACAAAATGCCTGTACCACTGTTGCCATCCACATGTACACAAACTATATTGTGCTCTAAACCTCTGTTGCCTCTTTCCCTGAGCTGGCTGTTCGGCTTCAACTGGATTTCTCCAACATCCAATATTAGGTCCCAGATAATCAAGGGTCCCTCAATGCCAATACAATGGTCTCTGTGACCTTTGGTACAAGTCAGAGGCTGGCCAGACTCTCATACTTCCCCACCTTCCATACCTTTCATGATGTGGTGATTGAGGACATTTCCTTTAAATATCTTGGGGTATGGTTGGACAGTCACCTCAATTTGTCCTTGCCTGTGGATACCATTCACCAGATGCCACACCCTAAAAGCATGACTCTTTTCTGGAATAAAGGGTGTAATCTGATTCCTGTCCACAATGAAATCATATCAAAAATTATCTTCCCAGTCTTGGCTTATGGTAACATCATTTACAGTTCAGCTTACAAGTCCAAACTGGCCAGACTGGACCACTTGTTTCACTGTTTCTACCTATTTGCCCTGGACTGCCTCCTCTTTCACCCACCATTGCTCCCTATGCTCCTCTCTCTCTCACTCCCTTCCTCCCATCTCTTGATGCCAGATGTTTTTTTCTAATTTTGTTTTTTTATCTCCAACATTTTAATTTTGGTTCTTCCCTGCAGCTTACCTCCATTCTACCATCAACCTCTGCTCATATGTACTCCCTTTGTAAGACTGACCCTTCCTTCCTCACCCTCTGTCTTATGAAATCTATGGCAGACCAAGTTGCTTTGTATTTCCATTTAACTAAGCTTTGGTCTTCTCTTCCATCTGCTACCTGCTCTACCTCATCTCTCTTTTCTTTAAATTACTCCTCTGTGACTTCACAACTTAATCCTGTAATTGCCCTTGACTGCAGTATTTCCCTTGTCTTTCAGGCCCTCCCAGTAATTTGCCCACCTATTGTCTGTAGTTTAACCCTGGGTTATTACACCATGTTTCCAATGCTGAATCTGTAAATCTATTTATCTGTTCCTTTGGTCATGGTTTGTGACAGGGTGATCCCTGGCAAGAAAGGGTGCCCTTGTCCTTCTGTGCCCCCCTCCACCATTTTAAGGTCTATGACTATGATTTACACTACATAGAGGACATATAAGATATATATATATATATATATATATATATATATATATATATATATGCCTTTAATTGCTATATTTAGGTACTGTAAATAAGTAAAAAAAAAAGAACTGCACAGTATAAATAATATCTAGATATCCAGGGTTTGCCAGGTAATACCGTTTTCCAATAAGGGGTACTTACATCACTGTCTCATATCCTCTGAATGGCTGTTGGTATAGAAATAAAGTATGCCATTGATGTATGTGCACTCTAGAAGCAAGTGTCGTGCTGTATGTAAACATCCTGAGTGGGAGTATAAGAGGGAAAGTGCAGGTCACGCTTTAGACACTGGTGCCCCAAAAAGAGAAATCTGTCTAGGGGTCTAGAGAGAAGGAAGAGAGAGAATTAGTTTTAAATTAGGAGTGCACTCACTCCTTGAGCTCTCACTCTCTCTCTCTCTCTCTCTCTCTCTCTCACTGTTCTCTTATCCGAACTGACCAGGAAGCTGGCAGGATGTGAGTAAAATAGGTCAGTTGCCCGAGGTAAAGAAAATAAAGAAATAGAACAGGGTATCCCTGTTAGGTGTGCGTTGAGCTCAGTGCAGTACCTTTTCTTTAGATCAGAGCAGGAATAGCTCCAGATCTTCTGCAGAGTGTTTTGACTCTCTCACTCCCTAAATATGCTGGCGTGATCATGGAGGCAATGTTTAAAGTGAAAGCCCCCCCCTGAAGTGAGTACACCAAAATGAGGAGAGGGACAAGGATGTCCCGATGCATAAAAGGATTGTGATGCCCCTCTAGATAGAATAGCCAAAGGATAGAAAGGAGAATGAGAAAATGTATTAAAGATGGAAATAGTAGGTACTATATTTGAAGTGGTTGTTCCTTTGCCGCTTGCCCGAAGCCGGTAAAACCCCAAGCTAAGGCAGGGACAGGTGACCACAAGAAAGGCACATAGAAAGAAGGCTGCTGCAAGAAATACAGCTGGGTTGTATGAACTACACTTCTCTCATGTTCCAAGAGCGGATGTTCTGTGTGCTGGGTGCCTGTCACCTGGAGACATACAAACGTCTCCAAGCTAAACCTGGCATAAGTCAAGGATGAAATAGCCTCACTGTGCTTCCCTAGGAGCTACAGGCTCCCTGCTATATTCATGAGGGTTGAAGGTAAATATGGGAGAAATGGCCTGTGTTAGAGGGCCAAAATGAAATGTTAGCTGTCAGTGCTTTTGGGAAAACTCCATTTGTTACAGGCAAACCCAAAAGAACAGTGGGTGCCTGCAGTTATACCAGTATTCCTTGGTCTAGTTTATAAAGGAATACAGTTGGTAAAAGAAAAGAATGGAGGGTAGGTGAAAGCAGAGACACACCTGCTCAGGTATGGACCCACTGAATTGTGACAAGGCTAAGAAAAGCCTTGAAAGTGAAAGTAGGCCCAAATGAAATATGACCTGACAGCTTGACATTTTAGCCTTCGGGACAACATAAGACCACTGGTGGTAATGGCAGGGGCTCATAAAAGAGTTTAAACTCAGAGCCTCTGCATATGACTTTCAGGGTACAAATGTATGCACTACAGAAAAAAACTGTGTTGTGTCAGTATGAAGCATATATTTAATAAACAAATGTGAAGATAGATTCTCAGATCTCTTGGGTTGGCAGAAGAAAGGAAGACAGGGAGCACCTCCCTATGCTTTCTTTCCCCTAACCAACTAAGAGATGTCTGAAGAAACACATGAAAATAATTAAGGTGTTGTGGCAGTGGTTATATAGGAATACACAGCCTGACCTGTTTGTAGGAAAATGCCTTCTGTTTGGATGAGTCCTATAGGGATGCAGTGGCACCTAGTGGCCTATACTTATACAAACCCTGGCGTCAATGATTATGGATAGAGGGAGGAGTTTGAAACAATTAAAACTAATTATGTATGTAAGGGCATTTCTTAGACCAGGATTATGTTTAAGAATGCTATTGATGTATCAGAATGTTTGCTACTAACCACCCGGCTTAGAAGCAACCTTTTAATTTTGTATAGGTACAGGTTGTGAGCCTTGGAACCTCTGAAATTATTAAGTATAAAACAAATTGATGTCACATGATAGTAATGTCATTAGTAAGAACATATAAAAGCCCACCGCTAGTGATGGAAAGATAGATAGGGTGTCAGTGGAGAGCTGACTGTGTCAGGTGTAAGACCTCTTATGCAAGAGCGTGTGTTTGCACAGTTAACAAAGCTCTATTTGTGCCACTGGACACAACAGTGACTTTTGCTTTAATTCTGCTGAACTAACTAATATTTTCTTGATTTCTGTGCAACTACTGATCATTTTAAGCAAGCAAAATAAAATGGTAAATGCCACCTGGCTTTTTTTATGCACTTGAGCTGTGGTCTGCCTAAAATTATTATTCTGAAATCCCTACCCTGCTACAGTTAGTGTCAGAAGTGGGATTCCCAGCTGAACATCCAAGTCATCCTGAGGGAGTTCAGTTGTGGGTGCTAGACCTAGCACCTCAGAATAGGCAGAAAGTGCATGGCGCCAGAGAAGATGAGGAAATATGGAGATGGTGGCCCTGGCAAGATACCTGAGAACCAGATGGCTGATCAGGTGCAACTGTTATGATGGATGAATGAGCGCTGGCTGGATGCAGAGCAATGCTGGAGGGAAGCAGAGTTACAATTGCAGGAGCTGAGGATACAATTGGAACAGGCCAGCGACCCATCCAGGAAAGAACCGAGGCAAGGCGATGAAACCATGGCAGAGGAAGATGTCCAGGCTATGGTAGAGGAGGACCCAAACTGGATTAATCTGCTGACATTGCCAATATTCCCAGGATGATATCTGGAGGAGGACTCCCCAAAGGAACATTTGTGGTCAGTGCTTCCTGAACTGCCAATATTTCCGGGATGTTACTTAGAGGAAGACAGCTTGACAGAGGACCAGTCCCCAGGTAAGACTGTTCTTGTAGAGTCTGGGGTGAGGGAGGTGTTCACTAGTCCCTTCACAAAAGAAAGGGTCCTACAGGAGCTCGATAAGCTCAGGGTGGACAAGGCAATAGGACCTGATGGCATACATACCAAGGTACTATAGGAGCTAAGGGTGAAACTAGCAGAGCCATTATCAGAACTGTTTAGTGAGTCTCTGAGCAAAGGAGAGGTCCAAGAAGACTGGAGAAGGGCTCATGTGATCCAGCTCCACAAGAGTGGTAGCAGGGAGGAGGCAGGGAACTATAGACCAGTCAGTCTTACCTCAGCAGTGGGCAAGATTATGGAGACACTCCTTAAGGAAAGGATAGGGCAACACCTGGAATCCATAGGAGCACAGGATCCAAGACAGTGAGGGTTTACAAAAGAAAGGTCCTGTGAAACCAATCTCATAGATTTCTTTGTCTGGGTAACCAGAGTGGTGGACCAAGGGGGAGCAGTTGATGTTGCCTACTTTGACTTCAGCAAAGCTTTCAATACTGTTCCACATAGAACATTGTTTAATAAGCTGGGTAGGCTTGGGGTGGGTCAGACGTTGGTCAGCTAGGTGGCAAACTGGTTGATGGGCAGAAAACAGAGAGTGGTGGTAAATGGTATACAGTCAGAAGAGATGCAAGTCACAAGTGGAGTACCTCGGGGATCAGTCCTGGGGCCAGTCCTCTTCAATATCTTCATCAGTGACATTGCAGATGGACTGGAGGGTAAGGTTTGACTGTTTGCAGATGGCACCAAGATCTGCAACAGAGTAGATGATGCAGATGGGGTGGGCAGAATAAGAAAAGATCTGGATAAACTAGCAAAATGGTCAGAATAATGGCAACTGGGCTTTAACGTAAAGAAGTGCAAGGTTATGCATGTAGGGAAGAGAAACACTAAAGTCACCCATAGGCTGGGAGAAGAGTTGCTGGCAGTCACAAGGGAAGAAAGAGACTTGGGCGTCATCATCACTGATGACCTGAAATCATCCAACAGACCACTAAAAAAGTAGGAAAGGCTAGAGGAATGTTGGAGTGTATTAGTAGGGGTATCATAAGTTGGAAGAGGTAGGTAATAATCCCTCTTTGCAAGACACTGGTCAGGCCCCATCTGGAGTACTGTGTGCAGTACTGGAGGCCACACCTTCACAAGAACATTAACCAAATTGAGGCAGTCCATAGAAGGGCAACCAAAATGGTGCAGAGACTGCATGAGAAAACATATGAGGACAGATTAACTGAGCTCAATATGTATACCCTAGGGCAAAGGAGGGAGAGAGGTGATATGATTGAAACATTCAAACGCTGTAAAGGCATTAACAAGGTGAAAGAGTCTAACATGTTCCAATATAATAAAAATAGCAGGACAAGAGGACACAGCACAAAATTAGAGGGAGGCTGATTAAGGGGTAATGTGAGGAAGTTCTTTTTTACAGAAAGGGTGGTGGATGCATGGAATGTCCTATCTCAGGAAGTGGTGGATATGAATACAGTGCAGGGCTTCAAACAGGCATGGGATAGGCATAAGGGAGCAATACAGATGAGTGTAAATAGATAAGCCATTGACAGAGCAAAGGCCAATGGCACATTCATAAGGTAGAAAAAGAAATAGGCAGACTGGATGGGCCTTGCAGTCCTCATCTGCCATCAACTTCTATGTTTCTATTGTTGAGACTACAAGCAACATAGAAGAGGCTGTAATAGTCAAAGGGACTTTAAAATGTGTTGTACCCCCTCGCTTAAAATGTGATGATTTACATATGGTAAATTGGAGAAAAGTACAGTTAGAGGATCCAGAAATCACTAGGCTAGGGGTGTATATCAAAGTCCAGGATGGAAAGCAGGTCAATGGGGGTGTAAGAAGGAATCAGTTATGGTGGTATGAGAAGAGGGATGAGGTTCTCTACCATGTGAGGCCAAACTCCTGGACAAAACAAGCGTATGCAAGGGTTGTAGTACCCATAGGCTTGAGACAGAAAGTACTGGAGACTGCAAGAGGCAGCCAGTTGAGGCCTGTCAGCCATGGGGAGGTATTGTTCAGCACCATGCCAGTTTATTATTGGTCTGGTATGTATTGGCAGGTGTCCGACTATTTAAAAGTTGGTGCTGAATTCAAATCTAGAAGGGTATCAGAATGGTGGAGGGGTGGAATCACTTCCAAGGGTGAAGACAATGGTAGGTGGCACCAAGGGAAGAGATGGCAATTCCGACATAGAGCTACCAGATCAGGGTGGTAGCCTATGTAATCCCTTTCAGTTTAATGTTTCTGACCATTTTCTCAGGTAACTTCCCAGAAGGGTTAATTCTGAAAAAGGGGCAAGTAGTACTTGAGAATTCCCCCAGGATGCCTATTGGGAATTGGGAACACTGGTGATCTGTCAAACATTAAGGACCTAGTAAAGATAGCCTGGGTCTGTCCGAAATGTCCATTGCATGAAAATAGCCATAAGCAGCATAAAACTACTGGCTGGTGTTTAAAAGTGTTACAAACCAGGAAATAAGTCTCAGGGTAAATGTATGAAATGTGTGCCAAGGATTTAGATCCAGGTGAAAATTGAATTTCATTATAAGGGACCCTGAGATGGAGCCAATGAAAGAAGGTGGGCATGGCTCCATCCCCTTCCAGAGTGAGGGAAGGTGGTGAACAAAATTAACCTTTCATTTTCTCCTTTTTCACAGAAAAAAAACTGCTGTTGCAACAGTCTCTTCTTCTATTCTACTTCTTTACATTTCTTCTAAAGTCTGAATGGCTGGCCACCATCGGGCGATTCCTTTTCCTGCTACTGATCTTTCAAAAACTGCCAATCTTTTTTCTTCTTCTTCTTCTGGTTCAGGGCATAACCTCCATTAAGCATATAAGGGATGTAATTAATGCATGTCTTGGAAATGGGCGCCTGTTGACACCATAACTAACGAATGGGAATATGGATTCTGAAAGTTGAAAAGAAATTCCCAGATCTGTGCTGTTTGATGCTGTTTAAGACTGTATAAATGAAACTGTTAACTTAGATGTTTACTATGTTTAACAGGATAGTAGATAGCCCCAGAGTAAATATTGTTGCATCAGTATTGTATACAGATGTTTAACATTGCAAATTTTGAATTATGGAACCCTGGGGTGGAGCTTCATGGTGTGGGTGGGCCGGAGCTCTGCCAAACCACTTTTAGGGTTGGTTGGCAGTATCAGACAACCACAGGATGGTTCCCCTCTTAGGTAGGGAGGAATGTGACAGGGTGATCCCTGTCAAGAAAGGGTTCCCTGGTCCTTCTTTGTCCCCCATTTTAGGGTATACGACTATATGCTTTAGCGTACATAAAGGAAATATAATATATATCTATATATATATATATATATATATATATATGCCTTTAATTGCTATATTTAGGTATTGTAAATAAGTAAAAAAATAAAAAAATTAACTGCACAGTATAAATAATATTCAGATATGCAGGGTTTGCCAGGTAATACAGTTTTCCAAACTTGCCTCACTGTCCCATACCCTCTGAATGGCTGTTCATATAGAAATAAAGCTGCCATTGATGTATGTGCACTGCAGAGGCACATGTCATGCTGTATGTAAGCCTCCCGAGCGGGAGTATATGAGGGGAAAGTACAGGTCATGCTTTAGACACAGGTGCCCCAAAAAAGAGAAATCTGCCTAGGGGTCTAGAGAGAAGGGAGAGAGAGAGAGAGAGAGAATTTGTTTTAAATTGGTTAAAATTAGGAGCGCACTCGCTCCTTGAGCTCTCTCTCTCTCTCTCTCTCTCTCTCTCTCTCTCACACACTATTCTGTCATCTGAATGGAGCGGGCAGCTGGCAGGATGTAAGTAAAATAGGTCAGCTGCCCGAGTTAAAAGAAAATAAAGAAATAGAACATGGTATCCCTGTTAGGTGTGCATTGAGCTCAATGCAGTACCTTTTCTTTAGATCAGAGCAGGAATAGCTCCAGATCTTCAGCAGAGCGTTTTGATTCTCTAACTCTATAAATGTGCTGCCGTGATTACGGAGGCAATGTTTAAAGTGAAAGCCCCCCCCCCCGAAATGAGCACACTAAAATGAGGAGAGGGACAAGGATGTCCCGATGCATAAAAGAATTGTGATGCCCCTGTAGATAAAATAGCCAAAGGATAGAAAGGAGAATGAGAGAATGTATTAAAGATGGAAATAGTAGGTACTATATTAGAAGCGGTTGTTCCTTTGCTGCTTACCTGAAGCCAGTAAAACCCCAAGCTTAGGCAGGGACAGGTGACCATAAGAAGGACACGTAGAGAGAAGGGTGCTGCAAGAAATACAGCTGGGTTGTTGTACAAACTACACCTCTCTCATGTTCCAAGAGAGGACGTTCTGTGTGATGGGTGCCTGTCACCTGGAGACATACAAATGTCTCCAAGCTAAACCTGGCATAAGTCGAGGATGAAATAGCCTCACTGTGCTTCCCTTAGGAGCTTCAGGCTCCATGCTATATTCACGAGGCGGTGAAGGTAAATATGGGAGAAATGGCCTGTGTTAGAGGGCCAAAATGAAATGTTAGCTGTCAGCACCTTTGGGAAAACTCCATTTGTTATAGGCAAACCCAAAAGAACAGCAGGTGCCAGCAGTTATACAAGTATTCCTTGGTCTAGCTTATAAAGGAATACAGTTGGTAAAAGAAAAGAGTGGAGGGCAGGTGAAAGCAGAGACACGCCCGCTCAGGTGTGGATCCATTGAATTGAGGCATGCTAAAAAAAGCCTTGAAAGTGAAAGTAGGCCCAAATGAAATATAACCTGACAGCTTGACATTTCAGCCATCAGGACAACATAAGACAATTGGTGGTGATGGGAGGGTCTCATAAAAGAGCTTAAACTCAAAGCCTCTGCAGATGACTTTCAAGATACAGATGTATGCACTACAGAAGAAAACTATGTTGTGTCAGTATGAAGCATATATTTAATAAACAAATGTGAAGATGGATTCTCAGATCTCTTGGGCTGGCAGAAGAAAGGAAGACAGGGAGCACACCCCTATGCTTTCTTTCCCCTAACCAACTAAGAGATGTCTGAAGAAACACACGAAAATAATTAAGGTGTTATGGCAGTGGTTATATAGGAATACACAGCCTGACCTGTTTGTAGGAAAACACCTTCTGTTTGGATGAGTCCTATAGGGATGCAGTGGCCCCTAGTGGCTTATAGTTATACAAACCCTGGCTTCAAAGATTATGGATAGAGGGAAGGGTTTGAAACAATTAAAACTAATTATGCATGTAACAGCATTTTTCGGACCAGAATTATGTATAAGAATGCTATTGGTATATCAGAATATTTACTACTAACCACCCGACTTAGAAGCAACCATTTAATTTTGTATAGGTGCAGGTTGTGAGCCTTGGAACCTCTGAAATTATGAAGTATAAAACAAATTGATTTCACATAATAGTAATGTCATTAGTAAGAACATATAAAAGCCCACCACTAGTGATGGAAAGATAGATAGGGTGTCAGTGGAGAGCTGACTGTGTGAGGTGTAAGATCTCTTATGTAAGAGTGTGTGTTTGCACATTTAATGAAGCTGTATGTGTGCCACTGGGCACAACAGTGACTTTTGACTTTAATCCTTCGGACCTTGTGCTCCCATCTGCCTGTAGCTGCATATATGTATGTAGCTGTGGAAGCACAGGGTCTTCTGGGCCCTGTTCTTCCATTTATAGGACAACAGTGACCAAATTGTCAGCATATCCATCTTATTACCCCACCTCATATTCCTGGTACAGACATTTTTCAAATACCTTCCAAAATGTAATTCTGCGCAATTGGAACTCCATTCCAGGTCGCAGGTGTAAAAACACATTTTATCCAGGATCTGAAGAAAGACAGCTGTGACATACATGAGGTGGGGTAAGAAGAAGGGTATGCTGGCAATCTGGGGTAAAATATGTAACATTTCCAAAGTTACAAGTGGGTGTAGCAAAATTGCAACAAATGGTCATAACTTTGGTATTTTTTCATATGTCAACCACAAATTTTCAACATAGTCTTCTTATGACCCCACCTCATTAACCCTATAGGTAAACATTTTCAAATCCATGCCAATATACCATTCTGTGCCACAGATGTGAAAACATGTTTCAGACAGGATGTGAAAAATGACAGTTGCACTGTTTATGAAGTGGCATGAAGTGGCATGAAAAAATATCTATGTTGAAAAGTTGGAGAACAAATATTGAAAATTACTAAAGTTTGCATGTCTGAAGAAAAATTTAAATGAATGCATATAACTCAGACATTTTTAGGAATTTTCTCACCAAATTTTCAACATGACCTTTTTGGGACCCCACCTCATGAACACTGATGGTGAAATTTAATTATTCCTTCCCAAAAAGTGATTTCGTGCAGCGACTGCGAAATCACCTTCCAGGCCCGCATAATGAAACAACAGTTACAATGTTCATGAGGTGGGGCCCCAAAAAGGCTATGTTGAAAATTTATGAACATAAGTTCAAAACACCATTGAAATACATTATACGGTACTTACCTTGATTCCTTAGTTCACTGTTTAGCTTTGAAGAGTGCAGACATGTCCCAGTCCACAGAAGATGACAGCCAATGACTTCCACTAGTAAGTATATGGTAAAAGGGAAGGTTGGGGTGGTGGGTGCTCACTGGGAGGGTCAGGATGGGAGAGGGGGGATGGCAGGAATGACAAGGGACAGTATTATTTTTTTCAGGTTTAAAAACAAAAGACATCAAGGGACCTTTTTTTACAGGATCAAATTAAACAAATATTTTGGGACACTGGGAGTGTGCTCCCCAGTGTCCCACACTACTGGAGTGGTATCTAAATGCCAAAACGGGATCAGACTCCTGATGTCAGCTACTAAACAAAACAACAGGCTGCGGACTCAAAAGCAGTGAACATTTGACATTTAGAAATGCATTTTTTGCTGTCTTTGAGTCATTCCATATTTTAGATAATCTCTGCTATGACAATGATCAACTTCACTTCCCAGCCGTATGAACAGCTTGTGACAGCTGATATTATGTTTTGGAGTACCATGAACTGTGGCAACACTCTGCAGTGCTAGAAGTGTTTTTCCCTACCTAGTAAGAAACACCATTATTAGGGATAAGTATTTGTGTGCAATTTTTTTCACTCAGCTACATATACTTTAAGTATATATTGGGCGCTATGTCTGTAAGGGAGATCTTTTGTAATTTGGGCACTAGATGGTGACATTAGTCTTGATAAAGCACAATTTGGTGTGAAAATGATGCACTGTTTGGGGAGTGTCAGAGCTCACTGCTATTTTTTATTTATGTTCTTCTTGTGCCTTGGCCCCTTCCCCTTGGTTGTCTTAAAACCATAAAAAATACTTGATTTAGGTAAAGACCAACAGGTGTTTACCTAATCGGGGGATGAGAAATCAGGTTCTGGGGTCAGTTTGCCCCAGAAATGCCCCTAAATAGTTTTATTTTTTCTGAGGACGTGTGTGTTGCAAATTGCAGCAACTGTTTCGCTAGACACCTTTCCTTGTTTTCAGGAAATAATAGGATTTTGCTTCAATTTGCTGCACAAATTCTCCCTTCTTTCACAAAACAGCTGCCGCAATTTGTGGCACAAATATGTCCGTGGACAAAATTAACATATTTCTGGGCATTTTGGGAGAAAACTGACCCCAGAATCTGATTCCTCAGGAATACAGGATGCAGGATGCATCAAAGTTTTACTCTGTGGGCGAGTGTGCGGTGAAGTCACCAAATTTACCACTGCAGAGCAGTTTGCGAAATAGTCCAAAATTAATGGGAATTCACCATTTGCGACTTTGCCATGTTTTGGGGTATTTTAAGTGCAAATTGTACTTAAAAAAAAATAATGCAAGTAAAGGTTACAAATGGGGAATCTCGCAACACCACCTCTGATCTATCCCTTCTGTCTAGTGGTCCCCCCCCCACCTCCGATTGCTCCTGAATTTTTGGAGTTTGCTGTTGAAGACTCCTTTGGAGGGTTTTACATTAATTCTACAGCTCAGTCTTTTGCTTTGAGTATTCTACAACTCGCTATATAAGCTACTGATACCATGCCTCCCTTTGGGCATCCCAACCCTGAACCTGCTGGCTCACCTCACAGGCGATGGTACTCACCATATAGGCAGACTCCTTCACTCGCACATCTGGAACTTTGGATGGACTTCCTGAAGGTGCCACAACAGCCTGGTTGCTCTGCTTAACCATCTCTGTCTCCCTCTGGTTGTCTTCATACAACTGGTGCCAAGCTCTTTGATTTTGCCCCTTTAAGCATAAATGCTCTCACATGGCTGCTGCATGGACCGAACAGTTTCTTCGTCTGGGCATATGGACCTGTCCTGCTTCACCTGCTGATCTGTGTGTCATTTAGCTCAGTTTCTTCTTCTTTTAGGCTAGGGAGGATGCTACACAACTGAGCACAGCACCTCTCACTTCATCTCTGCCACAAGTGCCGCCACTTCCCATACCTGACATGTTAAATGCATCTGATCCTCTTTTTCTTCAGAGTGGGGGGTTCCCCTTCCTCTTGGGATGACCAGTACCCTGACTGCACCCAGGGACTTCCATGTGGAGACTGGGCCACCCCTTGCCTTTTACTGGCATGCTCGGCTGCTGTACTGGACCACTGCTTCCGAGTCACCGAGGCTCAGTTACCCTGATGGCCTTCTCCTTGAAATCCAGGAATGCTACCTCAAGTTGTTGTTCTTGTAATATACTAAGTTTGCTTTGGATGGTTTCACTCCTAACCCCTTTGATGAATCTGCCCACAAGGATTCCATTCAGGTTGGGGAACACTTCAGGATCAATCCACTGAATGGCATGGGAGTCTTCCTGCAGGCTGACGGCATAGTCATGGAGGATCTCGTCCTCTTCCTGTACCCTGGAGAAGAATCAAATCATTGCCACTGACAGACTCTTGGGGCCAAAGATATGGTTTAACTTCCCAAAAAATTTGTTCTGCAGTTGCCTTTGTTTCATTTGGCCAGGAGGATGCCTCCCTGTGGGCCATACCTTGGAGTTGCACTACAAGGATTTCAGATCTCTGAGATTCAGGCAGGTCATATCATCAGAAGAAGGCTTTCAGCTTCACAATGAACTCATTCAGCCATCGGTGGTTTGGATCCATGTCTTCTCCCATAAAGCATGGGAGCCATGGCTCTCTGTAATGGTAGGGAATCATTAACGGCCTGTTCCAGACTTTTCCTGAGGATCCTCCCCTTCTTTCAGGCCAGTTCTCTCCTCTCCTCTCCTCTTCCAGTCATCTTGTTATGGGTAGCTTCAAGTTTTGGACTCCTTGATGTTTCATACCCTGCTCACTGCGCCAAATGTAGCAAGCCAAAGGTTCCCAAATAATTTCAGGATAGGCCAGATGGATCTGGAAGGAGAGACAGGAAGCTTACTCAGTGACCAAGATGCAAAAGGTTTATTTACAAGGGACAATAAAAACAAGATAATTGTTTTCTACAATGCTGCAGGGTAAAAAAACAACAACATAATACAATTAGGACCAACAAATGGTCAAACCGAGAACAGGGGATTAACCCCTTTTATTCCAAGTCCTGCATGCATTAGGCTGAGATGACAAACAGAAGATAAACCAAGCCTGGGCTTTGTGATGAGTTGGCTGATCAGCAGGTGGGTATTGACCCCACAAAGCACTTTTACAAACAGGCTATAATGGGGCATCACCTGGATGAACAGAACACCAAGAGGAACACTGCTAGATGGACAACGAAGAAAGTGATGATCCTCTGCAGCTCTGGGCAAGAAGCTGGGGACTTCTGGTCAGAAGGTGGTTCTTTGGACAATCCCCAGCAGTGACCACTGGCAGGTCTCCAACACCCAGGAAACCTCCCTATCGGAAGAATGCTGGTAGTACAATCTTTGGGCGGCCTCCATAGAGCGACACAGGTATAAGCGCACTTACAGAAGGACGGCAAAATAAGAAAAAGGGGCATGCATGATGTAACTATGATCCTTCATGCTTGAGCCAGGGTAGCTCCTAAGCTGACTCACTACTGGATACCTGACCAGTGGCTCTCTGTACTTACCATCACAGGGCTGATGCTGGAACACTGTGTTAAAACTTCAAAGCAGTTTGATGTCGATGGAGACAGTTCTGCTGCTGATGGAGGATGGGCCAGGGACCACCCTGGTTCAGCATTGGGCTCTGAAGAAGCTGGTCTTGGCAACCAAGGTGAAGCTGGACATCAAGTACGCAAGGATGTGATTCAAGAACACAGTTCAGTACCAAGCAAACAGTTTAGATTTCAAGCAGACAGTTCAATTGTTGCAAAGGGTGCAGTCTCTAGGGGTGCTGGGCAGACAACTGCACAGCTTGGGTTGGGTGGTGCTCAGACAACTTTCACAGAACCCTGTGGGTAAACTAGTGCCACTAGACAGCTCCCCTTCCCCCCCTCCCAAGAGGGTGTAGTACCTTTAAGGATTTCAACCCACTCCAATATCTCCACAGAGCCAAATTATTCCCATAATATTAGTGGTAAAACCTGTGCCTGGGCATAAGAACTTCCTGGCTTGGTCCCACCTCCCTCATGAATGTTAACAAGGGCCTGCCATGTGGAGGTCCTTGTTCAGTCCTGCCCTTACAAAAATGAAATATATTTTAAAATATATTCTTAACAATACATTTACATATATTGAAATATATTCCAGTCTGCTTGTTTTATAATATATTGTAGTGTTACACGAGGCCCCTGCACCCTTATTGGTACCCTCAGAGGTACACCATAGACAGCTAGTGTTATAGGCACATGTTATACAGTACTAGCCATTTAAACGGGATTCGCTTAAGCGGGATGACTGCTTAAGTGGGACGTCTCTTGAGGAACAGATTTGTTATAGTGTTAGGTATACTTGCTCCTTTTTGGTTAAATGGGACTCCATTAAATGGGAGCGCTGCTTTAGTGAGATGCCCAACAGCTGAATCAAAGCAAATTACAGCCAATTACCATGACATCCAAGTGGCACTTTCTGCATACATTAGTCACGTAATTGGTTGTAATCTGCTGTAGTCAGCTGGTAACGGCTAACAGGCTTTCTGATAAAGCTGCTTTCGGCTGCTGTCATGTCTCTGCTAAGGTTATTCCTCCTAGGGTGCAGGTTGTTGAAGCAAAGTACAAGCGTTTAAAAAAAAAACTCACCCTCAGAGACATTCACAGCTGTTTCATGTGTGTCAGTTCAAGTGAACTCCCCCCGTATTCCCAACAGAGGCAGCAAGCATCAAGAGACAACGAGAGCCCAGAACAGCAAGTGACATGCACCGAACATCAGGAAAAACACGGAGCACACAACAGGGAGTGACATGCACCTGCTCTCCCTATCCAGCTGTCCTGTACTACTGTGCTCCTTGTTGCCGATACTGAGTTGGATAAGCGCTAGAACTGTCCCTGTGCCTTGTGCCCATGAAATCACAGCATTCCTATGCAGCCCCTCACAACATAGTACTGGGTACAAATTCCATGTCTTGTCTCTCCTTCAGTTCTCTCCTTCTAGCAGACAAATGAGCAGCAGATAAATGCAGATAAGTGCTAGTTCGTCACTTAATGTAGCCTTTCCAATTCCAGTTCCGGCGCCACATGCCAAAATGACAACTTCAGTTTTCTGGGATGGCCGATTAAGTGGGACGATCTGCCTTCCACCCAGCTGTCCCACTTAAGCGGCTTCTACTGTACTAACATATAGGGCTAAGGGCATCTACTGTACAAGAGTAGATGTCAGGATATGTACACATATTATTGTAATATGCTTTGCTTGCTAATACACATATATTCTTCTATGTATTTTCTGTGTATTTCTTACTTATAAGATTTTAGGACACCTGTGTCCTTGGAATAAGTATGATATATAATTCGGCATTGCCACCTTTTGTGATTTGTACTACTACACTGAGTTATGTAAGACTCTGTATAAGAACTCTTTTGTTTCACAAACTGATGACTACTACAAAATTGTATAATGTTATCTTGGACCATGGAGCCTCCTCTAATTTAGCCAATAGGGCTCATCTCTGTAACTAGAAATGTTTCTATCTTACAGTAACCATAGTAATTATCATAGGTATATGATACAGGTTTGATAGGTGTATGCGATACACTAAGTCTTGTACCTCGGAGATCCCAAGAGACACAAAGGAACCTCAAGGTATAGGGAACGCTTAGCACTGGCTCCTGGCTCATATTGGTAAGAACTGCTAAGGGCAACTGTGATTTTATCCTTTTTGGTAGTAATAAACAAGTTTATTTCTCTAATGCAATGTGTCTGTGATTACTTGCATTCCCAATATTGCCAAGAACCTGAAAGTGAGGTTTAGACCTCCTGATAGTAGTGTATTGAAAAATTTATATATTTCAATATATTTTAAAATTAGTAAATATATTGCAATGTACTATAACTATACACATTGTTGCCACTTTGGTATATTATGTCTATTGCAAATATATATTGATTAAATTCCAAATATATTGAAATAAGGATGATAAATATACGTTATTGGTATATTGCCAGTATATGTATAAATGTACAGTATTTTTTTTTACATTTCAAATGTTGTTTCTTATATTTACAAATATATATATATATATAAAATATACTGTACATGTGTAATAGATATTAATGTAACTATTAACTTTCCTAGATGAAAACAAAAGAAATTATTTATGATTTACATGTACCTCTATCTGTACAACTGGAGTTCATTTTGTTATTAATCATGGAGATATTTACATTGAATTATCTTTTACCGTGCAGCTTTAACTCAGACAGACATTTTATACATTTATATTTATATGATTTACCGCTCAAACTCATGTTTATTAAAGGCTCAGATAGGTATTTATACCACTCCATTCTGTTTCACCTTTAGGTCAGGATGAGATCCTACATGTATTTGCTTTATAACTTGTATCTTTCTTTTCAGTCTGTAAGCTAATGTAAATTTGAAAGTACTGTAAAACAAGAAATTATCATGATCTTGGCTGATAAACTATGTTTTTGAAATATGCAAATTAGCTATGCTAATGTACACATGGGACAAAACTAAGCATTTACAAAAATACATGTAACATATATAAAAATATATGTAACATGTATAAAAATATATGTAACATATGTAAAATATATGTAACATATTTCTGACAATGTATTACTAAATAGAGTGACATTCTTTCAAGCAATGCATGAGGCAGAATATATGGTTTCAGTATATGTTGAAATGCACTGTGTATTATATTTCATTGAGTCAATGTATTTCTCAATATTGTGACATATATTTTTGCATACTATGGGTTAGAAATATATTATGTCAGTATATTTAAAAATATAGTTCATAATATATAATACTTTACATTCAGACAGTGTATTTCTCAGTGTATTGACATATATTAACACATATGTTTCAATATATTGCAATATATTCCATTTTTGTAAAGGTGCCCTCTCACCAATATGCATGAGGGCCTGGACCTTCACAGCTGGCCTGGCCCCCTGGCACAGGATGGTGCCAAAAGAGACAAAAGGGTCCTTAAGCCCACCCTTTACTGTACTTTTCTCCTTCTTTTGGGGTTTTTGATTTGCAGCGGCCCCTAACTTTTTGCCTACCTGGTGCAAGTTACTATTAGCCTCCTCTGGAGTCACTTTCAACTAAGATAAAGATTAAAAAAAAATAATAACTCAATGACCTCTGGCCACACCGGGGGCTTTCTCCCTTATCTTTTTGGGTGCTCAGCCCACTGACCCAGGTCCTCCATTAGGGCTGTTCACCCTGCCTGGAAGTCCACTATGCCCCTTGGCTTAATTTGGGCAATGGTCCTTTAATTCATTCCTTTAGGCCCTCGGCCCACCTCTTTCCTCCCCACCCCCACCACTTCTGGCATGAGTAAAATTAACTTTGGGCACACATCACCAGAGCCCGTGGATGATTACTGCTGCTGGGGGTGTGAGGATGTGGCTGGGGAGCTGTGCTTCTACCTGGCGGCTGTCTTGTGCTGCTTCTGCTGGGCGGAACTAATCAGTCTGGGGAGCCTTTTTCATCCAGATTGATTTTTGGCTGCACCTTTTGGTCTGCCCCTGAAACTGCTCCCACCACTCAAAGAAAGGGTTCAAAGAAGGAGGACAGAATGTGTCAGGGATCCATGCTCCTGCTCAATTGTCTGTGCTGCTGCTACTATTGCCTCACTTTTGCTGGAGTGGAGCAACACCAGAGGAGCCACTGACCAACCCCCAATTAAACTTCTATTGTTCATGCTCCCTGCATCCTCTGTCCTCCATGCTCAGCCACTGACACCTCACTGTAGCCCCTCCACAACTCTTTTGTAGGGCAGGGGAAGTCTCACTTGACAGCCCTGGGGACTGAGTACCATGACTCAGGAGGGAGAGTCTGCTGCCTATGGTCCCACTTCCCTGAGCTGAATGGTTTGAAATTGAACAAAGGGACAGTGGAGGGTGGGTCTGTGGGACAACAGGCAAGGGGCTGGAAGGGAGGGGGAGGAGGAAAAGGGAAAATCTCCATGTCAGGGAAAGAGTCCTCATTTTGTTGTTGTACCCCTATCTTTGGGGTACTACAATTAACTCCAAAGCAATTATGATTCCCACTGGAATCAAATCTGAGCTGGAAACAAAACAAATAATTAACAAAATGTAAATGAGGCTATTGAGATGTGTCTTTGCTGTTTAAAACCATCCCACTGTAACTTTTTAGGGTTCCAGAACCATTCAGCTTCATTTTTAAAATTTCAAACCCTAAAAAGTCACAAGACACTGCTGAGTAGTCAAGAGAAGTCTCTTGGGCCCCATTTACCTGTACTATAAAATAAGTCACACAGATTTTTTTTTTAATATAATCTACATCACTTCCTTTGGGGCCTGTCAGTACTTTCGGAACTTTGTTTTTAATTATGGTGAGATGTTACCTTTTATGCAAATCAGTCAGTTGTGCTTCTGTTATGCAATCTGAGTAGTTGCAAAGTCAGGGGGATGCAGTGCTGTATGGAATAGTAGGGCACCAGTAATGTGTCCAACACGCCTGAAGTCCCTGACAGTAATGTTTTTCTCTCTCTCTCCACTGCTCACCATGCTGCTTACAGTCTATTTCATTATCACTCCTGCTGTCAGTATATGTTTTGGGAGGAGTACCCTCCAGGATGTCCAGGATGATGTAGTGACAGCTGGCACCAGGCCATACATTTTGGGGTGTGGGATCACCACAGCTGTGGCAATACTGATGAAGGCCCTCTGTGGCCAGAGTCATCAC
Source organism: Neoceratodus forsteri (assembly GCA_016271365.2). Classification (NCBI taxonomy): domain Eukaryota; kingdom Metazoa; phylum Chordata; order Ceratodontiformes; family Ceratodontidae; genus Neoceratodus; species Neoceratodus forsteri. The sequence goes on along the minus strand of JADMNL010000024.1, from coordinate 383,725,754 downwards.
TATCAGTGGCAACATCAAGAAAGCCCTCCAGGTGCAGGAGACACTGTTGCATATTGCATAAATGATAAAGCCTATTGGGTGCAACGCACGTCTACTGCATGCTATAATGGTAGTGTGTGTTGGGGGGGGCATGCTTATAGATGTTTTTAACTCAAACCTTGACACCACCAAGTACCATTGTTCCTTTGTTTTTTTCTGACTGGACAAACACCAATATGAAAATGTAACTTACTATTTTTGACTTCAGTTACAAAATGATTAACTCACTGGGTTGAGGGGCAAACAAATATTTTGAAGGAATAGTTGGCAAAGGTTTGCAGTGTGGCTTGAATTCTTAAGAAATATGGTATTTGGCCACTGACACTCTGTAACCTCTACAAGGACTACAACCCTTCTGAGGTATCACTGAGCTTTGTTTTGTGAGCAAAGGAATCCCCCTGAGGAGGGTTCCACCACTAGACATGCCACATGGGCAAGGTCCCCTTATAACAAAAGGTAACCAAGAAAAGAAAAGAAGGTTCCCATAGTGAGAGGAGAGAAACTGCTTGAAGTGGAGGGGAGGGTTATGTGGTAAGAAAAAATGGTGTACAAGGCATGCAGTTTAAATTGTACTCAGCAAGTGTAGCTAGCAATCCACTGAGAGCTGTAGCCCACTGCCTCAACAAACTCCAGACATAGCCTTTAAATTCACTGGGTTAGTGGACAGCTAAATATTTTGAAGCAATGGAAGGTGAATGTTTGAAATGCAGCTTAAGTGCATTTGTAATGAGGTATTTGACCAGTCACTTTGTCTGTCCCCACTACAGGGACTACCACTCTTTTGAGATACCACAGAACTGGGTTTTGTGAGCAAAGGAACTCCAAAAGGACAAAGCCAAAGGAATGTTGAAGTAGAAACTGAAACATACCATTCATTTTCCCATATAAAATGAAGAATGGCATAACTGCTATAAATAAAGACACAATCTAGGCCCAACTGACAGTGTAAATGTGTTACTTTGGCAAATAGGAGAGGAAACCCACTCTGTGAATAAAACCTCGGGACTCAAAGCCTAAGTAGTTATTCTTACAGGCTATGTTATTATTTTTGAATACCTTTTCTCAATGTGGTCACCTATAGCGTAGCAAAACTGAAATGGAAAAGAAACTGTCTTAGCAGTAATGCAGATCAGAGGGACAATATCAGGTGGCTTCTTACCTTAGTAATGAAGTTGTTCTTTATAATAAACATTTGTTCTTTACAAGAAACACACTGGAGCTCTAGGGTGTGCTTGCAACCTGTTTTGATGCACATAAGAACTGACCTTAGGAGAGCAGACCCCCCCCTCAGGTGGGGGATGGACTTTCTTCAAGTCACATGTACATCAAGCAACCTATGAGGTGTACACAACCCATGATGTCATGAATGTGGAGTGCCTCAGAGATTATCCCTCACAATGCCAATAGCTTCCTTACTAGCAGAAGTACTGTAAACATGCCAGTGCAAATACCAAACCAAACAGGCATGAGAAAGGCACTGTGCAATGCCTTTTTGCTTTTTTGATGTTGTTTTCTCAGTTTTCTTTTTCCACATGTCTGTGAGAGAGGCAGTAGCCTTTATGACCAGTGTGAACATTTTTGTTTTATTTGTTTCATCCCAGTAAGTGTTCCACTCTTTAAGGTGCTACAGAGACATGATCCCTTTTGACTAAAGGCACCAGAGAAACATGATATAGTCTGGCACATTTGAACAAGTATTACACAGTCCATCTAAAGAATAAGCAACTGTGCAAATAATGCACTTGGGTACAGAAACCCTGGGGTAGAGTACAAAATAGGGGGAGTGTTATTGACAACCACCAAGCAAGAGAGAGACCTGGGTGTAATCATATTGAATGATCTGATAGTAGCCAGGCAGTGTGACAAAGCAGTTGGGAAGGCTAGTGGGATGCTGGGGTGCATAGAGAGAGGGATCACCAACAGAAGGAGAGAGGTGGTGATGCCTCTGTGTAGATCATTGGTGAGACCTCAACAGGAATTGTGTAGTTCTGGAGACCATATCTCCAAAAGGACATAAAGAGAGTGGAAGTGGTCCAGAGGGCAACAAGAATGATGTGGGGTCTATATCAAAAGCCCTATGAAGGGAGACTAAGGGGACTAAATAAGTACACTCTGGAAGATAGGAGGGAGAAGGGGGATATGACAGAGACTTTTAAATGCCTGAAGGAGATAAATAAGGTACAGGAGGAAAGTATTTTTCAGAAATAAAGTGCTCAAGAACAAAGGGACATGCTATGAAGTTGGAGGATAGTAGATTCAGGAGAGATGTGAGGAAAAACTTCTTCACAAAAAGAGAGGTGGATTCCTTGAACAGTTTATCAGCCAAGGTGGTTGGGACAAAAACAGTGGAAGGATTTAAGAAAGCGTGGGGTTGATATAAGAGATTCTTAGAGGAAAGGAAAGAAGGGAGGGAGAAAGAGCCAGAAACCATGTAGGGTCTGTGGTGATACTGTGGGCAGGTAAAAATGGGCAGACAGGGTGGGCTAATCGGTCCTTATCTGCTGACAAATTCTATGTTTCTATGTCTGGTGGCTGAACCCAGCGTCAAAAAACAAGCAGGACTAACAACCACATGGGGCACCACTGAATTCCGTCATGTGGCCACTGGGGAATAGTCATCCCAATGAGTCTTCCATCTTTAGGGTGCTGCAAGGATGTTGTTTCCTTTGAATATAGGTATGGAGTCTGGTGACACTGGGGTGCCATGGAATGTGGCCATATGACCCAGGAAATATTTGTCCCAGTTAATGTTTCACCCTTAGAGTTGCCACAGAGATATGGTCCAATTCTGACTAATAGATGAGAGTATGGTGACACTAGTCCAGGCCAGAAAGATAAGCAGCACATAGTGGTTATGCTCAGCACAAATAGGAAAACAGGACTACCACCCTCATGAGACACCAAAGCTCTCTATCGTGTTGCAAAGGGAATTCTCATTCTGTTGAGTGTTCCACCCTTGAAGGGCCACAGTGACAGGCTCCACTGGACTAAAGGTAGGGAATTTGATTACTCAAATCCATTCCAGACAGGCAAACAGAATTACCACCCTCATTGGGCACCTTGAAATTAATTTCTATGGCTTAGGAAACATTTCTTCAAGTGAGTGTCTCACCATTATGGGTGCCAATGTAAACATGGTTCCCTTGTAAATGCAGGCTGGGAGTCTAGCAATGCTAATACAGCCATGACAGGCAACCATCACAAAGTCTGGTGACTAAGTGAAGCCTAGACAAGCAGAATTATTAATGTCATGGGAGCCACAGAATGTGGTTGTGTGGTCAAGGGAATGTCCATGCTGGAGAAAACAAACAGCTTCATAAAAAGGCATGTTGATTTCATTAGATATGCATTAGCTCAAAGATAGCTAATAGCTACTTTTTAACTGCAGCTCCTCAATGGCAAATGATAGAGTTTTGTACAATTACTATAACTTACAATCACCGAGGAACAGAAGATGAGATACTGCAGACATAAGGAAAGCAATGAATAAAAGAAACATCACTGTAAACAATAATCTGTTATCAATTGCTTTACCTGCAAGGAGTCTATAAATTTCAATTTCCATCAATGTAATATGCAGCAGTTTATGAAACACTTTAAGGATAGGATGTGAGGTGCTGTGATGTGTCAGTCTGGAAAATACGATGCAACAAAAGTAAGCCTTCATAGCCCAGAACTCAAAGGCTTCTACGTTGGGCAACATGTTTTCCATATACCAATGATTCCAAAATATATGTTCTATTTATAGCCTGCAGATGTTATTTATTAAAACAGCTAAAGTAAAATCAATGCTTTCAGTTTCCCAGTTCATGTACAGTATAAAACAAAACTGTAATGTACCTTTGCAGGATTACTATCAATCCCAGCATTCAAACTGATTGATAGCAGTGTTCAGCTCACAGTTGTTTCAGCTGTAAAGAAATAGAAACCTTCTGCCTAATGCATTTGTTAAAGAAGGCCTAAGATCACCAGTACAGAAAATAACAGTTGGCGTTAATAGACTCCAATTATCCAACATTTCAAAATTAAAGAGAATCTTGAAATTATTATTTTCTTTATCAATAAAGGATGTATGCATGTATGAAAATGCAACCCTTTCACTTTTTGTCTCAGTTTGTTCTGATGCTATTCAGGAACTCAAGTCATAATCCTCTGTGAGCCTTCTGTTTACAGTATATGGAACTGACTGTGATGTTGCAATAAGAGCAATGTAGCCAGCTCCTGAATAGCCTCAGTGCAAAATGTAGTTTTAGGACAAGGATCATATTTTGATGCATACTGTATATTTTTATTCCTAACTCGTATAAAATGAGTAGGGAATTTGCTGCATCCTGATTTGAAAGTGTATGAAACCCCATGCCGTACGTGGTGACAACCACCAGTGATGGAATCCTTCTGGCAAACAGGATGCAGTGCACCTGGACATCCATGCCTCTCAGAATTATTTAGGGGGAAAAGATTTCTGCCAGCCATGTTTGCAAGGTAAAACACCTTAACACCACTAACTTGCTGTGACTTTAGAAACTACATCCAACAACATTTTAAATGCTCTTCATTCCTACCAGTTCCATGTCATAACGGTGATTGCCAAACCATGATCACCGTTACAGCGAGTCTACATCGCCAAAGTGAAAAAAGTCTATGTACACTCCCAGTGAGCACATGAACAGTGAACAGAAATGAATATATCTGTGTTGAGGACTTCACCCCCCTTAATTTAGATTCTCAACTCCAGGGGGGGTGCATGTCAGGGAAGGGGAGAAACTCGAAAAAAAAAGTTAAACTCCCGCAGACACTCTGAAAAAAAAATGATACCCCTACCCAGACCTGAACCCTAGACCTTTCCCACTGCAGCCAGCCACTGTTGCCACCTCACTATCCTGCCAGCTCAGTGACACCAAGCCACACAACCTCCCATATACCTTCATCAATATCCCTCCTCTTCCATTCGGCCTCCTCTATATTTGCCTCTTCTGTTCGCCCTCCACTATATTCGCTGTTATTCCCTTCATCTGCCCTATAACCACTGGTCACTACCCTTTCAGGGTAGCTGAGATTACAAGCACTGAGACTGAGTCGCTCATATGTGAGTCATTCAATCTCTGTTGCCCATACTGTATAATGCGTTATTCCCTTACCCTATGTAACAAACACCCAGAATATAAAAACAAAACGTAAACCCATCCAATTATCTTTTTTATCTTTTCTTAGTTTTTCTTTTAGAGGCCTCCAAGTCTCCTTTTGAGTTTCTTTTGCAAGCTGCCATTCATTTTTGAGTCTTGGACAATCCTTCACCACATCTCCCTCCTGACACTTTTCCACTCATTCCCTGAATCCCCCACCCATCCAGTGGCTTGCAGACCCATCCAACAGCTTGCTGACTGGCCTGTTTACCTGATCATTATACACAACAAATCATTACTTCCCACCCCCACTCCCAAAATGGTAATTAATTTAAATGAAATAATGGTGCTGTGACCAGCTTCACTAAATGCCTCTATGCTGTCTCAAGCTGTTACCATGACAGCACAGAGCATCAATCCCTCTGAAATTTTAATTGCTCTCTCTTTCTGTCTCCAACTCACTCTCATAAATGGCACTGCCTTCTCACTGTGTCTCAGCAGATGGAAATAAACACTGGCATTGACAAACAGAGTAATGAAGGCATACTACTACCAAACTAAAAATTACTTCAAAACAAAATAAATGATTTGAAAATAAATTAACATACAATGCTTAACAACAGCAGCACAAGGCAAAGCAAAGTTTATTTGTTGGGTGCCCAATCCCGGAGGATCTGGGCACCTAACATACAAAGGCAGGTAAAATGTAACCAAAACACAATGCAATAACAAATATCAGTACAACAGCAAGTACAGATTAAAATCAAATCTAAAAGCTGGTTAAATCACCTTATCTGGGATTGGAAAGGCCATCGAAAATAAGTGGGCCTTGAGACCACTCTTGAAGCACTCGACCAATGGGGCATATAGAGTGGGACAGCGTTCCACAAGACCAGGCCGGTGACACTAAAAGCCTGATCATCAGTGGTTTTAAATCAGGTGCTGGGAACCTCAAGGAGGCCCCAAGTTAAGAAGTGGAAGAATCAGGCCAAGACAGCTGGTGTCAGAAGGTCAGCCAGATAGCCATGGCGTAGTCCATGTAGGGCCTTATAGGTGAGTAAACTAACCTTGAAGATAACCCTCCACCTGACCGGCAGCCAGTGCAGAGCCCACAAAACCAGGGTCACATGACGGGACCTAGAAAGGCCAGTCAGTAGCCTGACAGCAACAATCTGCACCAGCTGCAGTCGGCAGAGGGTACCTCCAGAGACCCTGAAGTAAAGAGCATTACAGTAATCAAGCCTAGATGTCACAAAGGCATGAACTAGTGTAGGCAGGTCTTCAGGTGTAACTAGGGGTTTGAGCCTGGTGCCATTCCTCAAGTGGTAGAAACCACTTTGGACAACAGATGACACCTGAGCTTCAAATGCCAACCTGTCACCCAGGAACATGCCATGATCTCACACCCTAGAGGAGGCTATCAATGGCATAGGTCCCAAGAAAAGACCTGAATCCCCACCAGAAGCACTCCCATCATGTCCTCAACCTGGATTAAACACCAGCACCTCCGTCTTATCAGGGTTCAGTCACAACCAGCTGGAGGACATCCAGTCATTAGTCTCAGCCAGGCAGGTGTTGAGCACTTCCAAAGAGTCCAATATTCCAGGGGTAAAGGACGAATACAATTGGGTTTCATCTGCATAGCAGTGAAAACCCACATTGTATCACCTAATGAGCTCTCCAAGGGGCAGCATATACACTGCAAATAGCATCGGCAACAAGATCGACCCTTGAGGTACTCCACAAGGCAAGAGCCTCGGGGAGGAGGAGGAGAAATTCCTCATCACTACCACTACTTCCTGCCAGTGAGATAGATCTCAAACCAGCTGATGACTGTGCCAGTGAGTCCACAGTACTCTCTGAAGTGATCAAGATTCACAATGTGATCTACAGTGTTGAAAGCTGAAGAGAGATCGAGAAGGACAAGAACTGACCTGTGTCTTCTATCCCTAGTCCTGAGGAGGTCATTATGCACTCTAACTAATACCATTTCAGTGCTATGCCTGGCTCTGAAACCTAACTGGAGTTGCTCATAGATGTCAAAGGCCATGAGGGGCTCCTCAAGCTGTTGCACCACAATCTTCTCAACAACCTTAGCTGAAAAGGGAATGTTGGAGATAGGACAGTAATTCGTCAAGATATCCAGGTTGAGGCATGACTTCTTAAGAAGGGGCCTCAGCATAGCCTCTTTAAAAGGAATCCAGAAAAAAACTCTCCGACAATGAGCACCAGACAATCATGGCAAACATCGGGCCAATGGAATCAACACTTCTCATTAAAAAATGTGTTGGAGCCGGGTCCGTCTCACAATACGTGTGCTTCAGCTTTGAGATAACCCCAATAACCTCAGCCACCTCCACTAGCTTAAACTCATCTCAGACAGGAAGAGGGCCTCTGTGACCCCCAAGCCGATCACTGTCAGTCACAATGTGACTCATTGAAAGGATTCCCTGTGGGATAGGCAAGGCAAGGCACATTTTATTTTTATGGTGCCCAATCCTGGAGGCTCTGTGTGCCTAACAATAAGAACAATACAGTTAATAAAACAGCGCATTAAAATAAATAATGACTAAAATTCATATTCACAGTATTCTCATATATATTAGAAATTACTCAGATGGACGCGTGGGGAAAGTTATTCCCCAAAGGCCAGGTGAAAGTGGTGGGCCTTTAGCCTATGTTTGAACACCCCAATTGATAAAGCATCCTGGACTATAGGTGGTAGCGAGTTCCACATGGTCACCCCGGTGATACTAATGGCACGGTCACCAGATGTTTTGAGCCGAACCCTGGGAACATCCAGGAGGCCCCTCGATAAGGAGCAGAAGGAGTGGGCATAGGCAGCAGGTGTCAAGAGCTCAGTCAGGTAGCCAGGGCCCAGTCCATATAGGGCCTTAAAGGTGAGCAAGCCCACCTTGAAAAGAACCCTCCACTTGACAGGCAGCCAGTGCAGAGCATGCAGGACTGGGGTCACATGACTAGACCTGGAAAGACCCATCAGTAACTGAGTTGATGTGTTCTGCACCAGCTGCAGTCTGCAGAGGGTCCCTCCTGTAACCCCAAAGTAAAGAGAGTTACAGTAGTCGAGCCTAGAGGTAACAAAGGCTTGTACTAGTGTCGACAGATCTTCCAGTGGAATGAGGGGCTTGATCCTGGCAATGTTCCATAAGTGGTAAAAAACACCTTTGACAACAGGCAACATGTGATCTTCAAGTGTCAGTCTGCTGTCCAGGATTACACTAAGATCACACACCCTCGGGGAAGCCACCAATGAAGCAGACCCCAGAAAAAGTCCTGTATTGGCTCCAGGTGTCAACCAATCACACCAGGGACCCGGCTTGATCACCAGCACCTCCGTTTTATCTAGGTTCAGTTGCAACCAACTGGAAGACATCCAGTCATTGATTTTAGCTAGACAGGAGTTAAGCACATCTACCACATCGGATGTTCCAGACGCAAATGACAGATACAGCTGGATATCATCTGCACAGCAGTGAAACTCCACCCTGAACTGCTACATGATTTCACCCAGGGGCAGCATATACACTGTGAACAGCATTGGCAACAAGATCAAGCCCTGGGGCACTCCACATGACACGGGCATTGGGAGGAGGAGAAATTTCCCATCACTACCCACTGCACCCTATCAGACAGATAGGTCTCATACCACTCGATGACAACACCGGCAAGTCTACAGTACTCACACAGCCAATCAAGAAGTATGAAGTGATCCACAGTGTCAAAGGCTGAGGAGAGACTGAGGAGAACAAAAATTGACTTGTTTTCTCTGTCTCTAGCCCTGAGCAGATCATTATGCACCCTAACTAATGCTGTTTCTGTGCAGTGTCTGGCCCAAAAACCCAACTGGCATGGCTCATAGATATCAAAGGACACAAGGTGATGCTCAAGTTGTTGTGCCACAAGTTTCTCAACAACATTGCTCAAAAATGGCAGGTTGAAGATTGGACGGTGATTTGCCAGGATGTCTGGATCTAGAGATTGTTTCTTCAAGAGGGGTCTCACCAGTGCTTCTTTCACCAGGACAATCCCCTTCACCATTGAACACCTGGAAATCCTGGCAAACACCGGGCCAACAGTCCCAGGACATCTCATTAAGAAACCCATCAGGGCTGAGTACAGTTCACAAAAAGTGTGCTTCAGCTCTGAGATCACATCAATGATCTCCACGACCTCCACTCATTTGAACTCCTCCCAAATTGACAGAGTGATTCTGTTCCTCCCAGTCCAACCACTGCGAGGCAATGATTGCCTCACTGACAGAATCCCCGACCAGATAGACGATACTCTGTCAGAGAAAAATAGAGCAAACTCTTCACATAAAGTGGATGAAAAAATATTTCTCAGTCGTAGACAGGCAGGATGGAGAAGCCTATCTACAGTCCAAAAAAGCTGAGAAGGTCTGTTTTTCCCTGCTGCAATTTTCCTGGACAGGAATTCTGCCTTCTTATGAAAAATTTCTTCCTGGTACTCTCCACAGTGCGCCCACAGGACCAGTTTGTCGGCTTCTGACCAGGTCTTCCACCAGCAATGCTCCAACTTTCGACTGTTGATTTTCATTGCCTTGAGATCCCCATTGAACCAGGGGGATTTCAAGTGAGAAGACCTGGGTCTCATTCGAACTGGAGTGATGACATCCAGTGCTTCAGATATCACTCTGTTATAGGATAGAGGACACCTTGTCAGTGAAGAACTGAGAAATCTCATCACATAAAGTTATTGAAAAGGCTTGTTTAGCTGTAAACATGCTGGATGAAAAAGTCTGTCTACAGTTTGAAAAAGCTGAGATGGTCGGTTCTTCCCTGCAGCAATCTCCCTGGGCAGGAACTCTGTCTTCTTGTGGTTGATTGCTCCCTGGTACTCAACATAGTGAGCACACAGGGCCATTTTGACCACATCTGACCAGGACCTCTGCCAACAAGTTTTAACTTCAGTTCATGCTCCCACAAGCTGAGCCAGTCTTTAAATATCCAGGCTGTCATCCAGGCATTCACTGAGGCATAATAAGCAACAGGTAGGGTGCCAGATCTTTTGGGAAACAACGGGGATGCTTACTTTTCCCAATGACAAGCAAAGGGTGCTTGTCTGTCCCATCCATGTTAGTGCACCCTAGAATAGACACTCTGTCTTTTGCCTTTTTGCCTCCAAGCAATTCAGTTAGCTTCAACACATGTCCAAGATCTGGATAGCCCCTGAAGTACAGTCTGGTCTTGCTGGCATTGTAGATGGACCCAGGACTGTAATCTTTTAAAAAAGGTGGCAGCACAGAAGACACCCAGTCAGTTGCTGCATCGGTGTTAGTGTCAGATCTTTCACCGTGTTCTTTCTTGCACACAATGGCATGACGCTGTTTCTACCTCGACAGACAGCCGTCGGTGGCCTCAAATGACTCATGTCCTAGTTAGCTAGCAAGCTTGTTAGCCTTCTTTTTGAGTAGAGTGGCTGACAGTCTCACACCACTGCTCACAGCAGTTTAGCCACATCAGCAGGGCATCTTACACCTCATCATCCTTGCTCATGCATTTGCGCTTTCTAATTGGGTTGACATTAGACTGCCACTCACCGAGGATAGCATCTCCATTTTTAGCTAATACAGTCAACTTGGCTTTTAGAGATGCCAAATTCCTTAGCAACAGAAGAAAGTGAAGCCTTGAGGACTTGTAAGGCTTTAATCACCTTCACTATCTGTGCAAGCATATGCTCAATGCATTTGGAGGCCATGATGACAATACAGCACACCACCAGAACGACCGAATTTTATGGCCAAAACATCCCAATTAAGCAGATCATGTGTCCCCTATATCCAATTGGAATGTAATGGGAGTCAATTAGAGAAAAACTGGTTACTAGAGAAAGGTCCCTATTAACTGAGTCCCCATTAAGTGGAGTGCACTGTACAAGAACTTTTCATTATATCATACCAGTGCTGCATGATCTACGCTAGTTTCTGGTTAGATAGTGTACCACTTTCAAGATTTGACTTTTGGTTTTCATGGCCCTTCATGCCCTGGGCCCTGGCTACATTAAAAATGTCCTGTATCCCTATTCTATGGATAAACCCCTCTGCTACACTTTGAAGAATATTGTGGCAGTCCCACGTGTCTGCCTGAAGTCCTTTGGTGGCATAGCCTTTTCAATGACAGCTCTGTGGTTGTGGAACTCCCTTCTGTCATGTCCACAGCATATCTCCTCAGTGGAGGCCATTAAGAAGGCTTTTAACATAATTTTATTCTCCCTGACCTTGTACAAACTTGGTTACCTATCTTGGTCCCCTCAAGTGTTTAATGTTTTATATTTTTAACTTCTGTTTGTTTATTTATTTATTTACATCTGATGTGTATTTCCTTTAAACTTTTTATGTATAGTGTCCAGAGCCTATGGGACAAGGTACTTCATAAATAAAAATTGCTTGTCTGCCTACTTTGGATAAACTAATGTCACATGACCCCTAGGATTGCTCAAATGGGACCTATTCCCTGCAGCACTTCTTACCGGCAGAACACTCTCCTGCAAGAGCATTCCCTTGACCATATGACCAAATTCTATTGTTCCATTACAATATTAATGTTGTTTATCTGGACTTAGCCATCAGACTTCGTGGAAGTTCTCCGTCGAGGTTGGATTAGCTATACAAGCCTCCCTACCTTCAGTTACAAGTTCTGTCAGAAGCAGAATTCAAAAATATTGCACAGCTATACAAATTAGGCATCTTTCCACAAAAAGAGAGTTTGTAGATTTATGTTATTTGTATTTATACTCTGTTAATGTATGGTCTGATTTATCATGTGATCATTTCTTTCTAACAAGGTTTGACTGATAAAAAAAGACAATAAACTATAATTTTTTTTTTACTTATTACAAAACAAAAACAGCTGGACAACATTACAAATATATAAAACATGCACTTCGTTGTTCAAAGAAGTATCTATTTTGAAAACAAAATGAAATAAACTGACATTTTCAAAATGAAAAGGTTTGGGCTGCTTGTTAACTGTTGGGATTTTCTGGCTTCACAATACCAGAAATCTATTCATTCATTTTATTAGTAGTTTGAGAAGTAAAGGTGAAAACCCAGTAGTTTCATTGCACAAACCAAGCAATTATTCTAAAAGTAGAAAGCATTTTACTAGCGCATTAAAACATAATTAATACAATAGCTATGTGTTCCCTGTTTAAGAGACGTGAACAGCCCCTCTTTTGAAGAAAACTGACTTACCTTTCAGTTTCATTGAAAGGCTAGAAATCACTAAACACATTTGCCTTAACTATACAGTCAGTAGAGAAATGGTGTTTGGGGGCTGCTTCGTTGCTTTCACATCACACCAAGTTTTCATCTTTTGTCAAGCTCTACAACTGCTCAGGGACCATTCAACTGATCTATAGCATATAACATTTAGTAGAGACTGTAAGAGCACTGATGAAGTAGGAACTTATGTCTCCACTTCATTGTGAAGAGCACATTCATGGTTTTGATATAAGTAGTAGGTTGAATGACACATCAGAATCCAGTTCTGCTCATGGATATTTTATTCTGGTTTAACCTTTCCCTGAGAACAGGGAATGAGGTGCAATAATGTCCAAACTGGAATCATGGAGGAACTGAGAGAGGAAGATTTGTTTTGTATAACTGTCTCAAGTAAACTTTTTTTTCCCTTTAAAGTATAAAATGCTATTATAAAAATGCTTGGGTTCAGTTATTTCTTTTGGAAGTCAATAATCTCTAGTGTCCAAATTTGGAAGTCATTCCAGTTTACAAGGACTCAAAATATGTCCCATGTCCAACGTCTTGGAAGTGAATATCGAAAGGGAGACCAATGTATTGAAGGATAACATTAACTATTTCCAGTAAAATGTTCATTGTTCCCTTCAAAACATAGTGCTGTAATGCTGTGCAGAATGTTCAAATTTAAGCAGAATGAAATTCTGCAGAATTCTGAAAAATTCTGTGGAATTCCATCTTTTGCAGTATTCTGACATTTCACAAGCGAAATGGTTATGTGGATTAATAATCTGCAGTTTAAACGAACTGTGGATTCTTTTTCCACAATCTGCAGAAAATAATTCAGTGGTTTATGTGATCCATGGAAAATTATTCCATTGCTTACACAGATACGCTTTTTGGAATTCTGCAAAATTTAAAAAGAAATTCAGAGCAGAATTTTGGGGAAGTGGAATTGCCATTCTGCACAAATTCTGCTGGCAGAATTCTACAATCAGCACTTCCCTCTCTGTAAGTCAAATGCTTCCTCCACTATCATTTTGTAAATATTTACCTTAATTCTTGAAGTTCTAAAATGACATAAAATTAAGCTTTGCTTAACAATACTCTGCATAATTAATTATGTAAGTATCATCAACCGAGAAACAGGCTTTAAGCAGCAGCATTTGTTTTCACAATGTTTTTATCAGCAACAATGGTTTTTGTAGCAAAAAAAATTTAAGATACCCATTTTTCTTTGTTTTGTTACATTCCTGAACCAAGATAGAAGGTTTCAAAGCTATTAAAAGTTCACGCTTCCATCACATGCCCTCCTTGAAAAAAAATATATATATTTCAGTACAGTGCTCTGCTGTTTGTCATCAGCAACACATGGCACCATCCCAATACTCCCACATTATGAATCTAGCATGTAGATTCAAATGGTAACCTCAGCAGAAGAGATTTTTAAAAACTGCGAAATGCTGCCATCTTTTATGACATGACTCATCAATTACAAAGTTAGCTATAAAAGCTATTTTAAAAAAATATCTGAGAAAACTAAAAATATACTGAGGATGAATCTAAGATTGTCAGAAACATTTTTGCTAGAAAAAGTGGTGACAGTGTTTGCCGACTAAGAAATACTGCTGCTTTATATAACTGGTAGCACCAAACTAGCAGGCAGAACATAATTTTTGTAAGTACTTTTGGCGGTTCCATGTCATTATAATGATCGCAAAACAGCGATCACTATTATGCTGAGTATATATCACCGAAAAGCTAATCTGCAATATACACATGCCAGTGAAGAGACATCTGGTAAGGAATCAAAAGTGTTTATGTTGGGAAGGGAGGCTTAGCACCCCACAACCCCCTACTTAAGAATTCTCAACTCCGGGGGTGCATGTCAGGGAGGGGGCAACACTCCGGACTCCAAGAAAAAAAAAGATGCATCAGCTGCCAGCAGCAAAATTCTTACCCGCACCCAGCCCCAAATTCAGTACCTGGTGTGCCGCAGCTAGCCACCCTCATCACCACATCACACAGCTTGCTTGGCTGCAGCAGGTACACTACCCCCTTACAAACTCTATCTTCCCTATCCCTCCCCTTCCCCTCACTATTCCTTCCTTCCGGTCACCTTTCCTATGCTCGCTTTCACATAGGGTGGCTACCCTTGCAGGGTAGCCCAGGAGGAATGCGTTGCATATGACCAACCATTTTGATGATCGCTCACATTCTGTCACCATCCTTACTGGATACCATTGTAGCTAGTTGTTACTTTTCATTTCTGAGAAAATTTATTTTCATTTGTGCTAATTAGAAGATTTTATGCTTAATAATACAAGGTGTGATGAGTAAAGTAGCAAATTGCCTCAGAGCTGATATGTCTAGGACTATTCCCCTTCACACCGTATCATCATTATGACCTCACTACTTATAACCACACTCGTCACCACCCTGGTAGAATGCGATTGACTTGCCCTGCTCAGTCATGATATCACAGTCAGTGAGGTCATTATTGCTGATGCAGTACCTAGTGGAATACAACTAGATATGTCAGCCTCCAGGTTGAGTACTGTTCTACGCATCACACATAGTACTGTCAGTTAGAAAAAAGGGAACAAATTGACTTTTAATATAAAAAGGGACAGTTGTGTACGTTTGAAGATTACTATTACTTTCAGGAGGTTTGTCAACTCTTGAAAGGGAAGGCATCTACTTCAGTATATATTTTCAGAAACATTATCTATTCCGATCTTACAATTTACAAAAGAACACAAATTTAAATTTCTCTTTGATACACAGGGCTGAATTTTCAAAGAGCCCGGTACATTAATGCAAGCTGCGGCAATGGCAGCTTACATCAAAGCCCTTTGCACCAGGAACCCTTCACCAGATTTTGGCACAGCAGAGATCCCAGCACCAAACACCACACAGTTGCTGCAACCACCACCATGCATCAATAACTTGGCACATGGGAAGGTCTGGTGGAGTCTGTCACATGTGGGCAGTAATGGACATCCCACAGCCCAACTGCTACATGAGATACATGTAGGTGGGATTCCCTGGCAGCAGAAATAGACTGCCATATCATGGTGGGACACCCAACAGTACTGCAGATGTAGAGGGGGGACATGCATGGTACCCAGGAGATATTAGTGCCACCAAAGGATGCTAACCTGGGGCATGACCTGTCAAACTGGTGGGAGACTGTTGTCCAATATACCTTACCTGGTAGGTCACGGGCACAAGTACCTATTTTAGCCAGTCACCAGTGAACAGATGATCAGATCTACAGAATGGGTTGGGGGTCACTGCTACAGTTAGGTATCGAAAGCATGGGGACTACTGATGTTTGCAGTACTCTGCAAGTGGATGCTACCATTGTAGTCCCTTAATGCCAATGTAATCTCCCGATGAGCAAGATAACTGACAGGACACACAGCACACTACCACCCACAGCACAGTCGGAAAGTACTGCAGTCTGGGCGTGGGACATGTGGATGTACATGGACATCAGTCTGTTTACTCATGACTACATGCCACTGGTAAAGGTACTGCAAGGAGAACCACTCATCCCATCCCCAAGCATGCTTTTTCTCACTTTCTTTGACTGTCATTGTGGTACTGCCCAGACACCTGAGTGGCTCCTTGGTAGGTCATCACACATCCTGTGGACTGTCCCCCTGCCACTCTGTCATGGTCCAGTGCACTTGTCCTACCACAGTGTCTGTCCAGTCTCCCACTGCTGTGCTAGTGCCAGTGACAGCACAGGAGTCCATTAGACCATCTCAGCCTGGTCTAACCATGGCCATGGACTGTGTTCTCTGCTGAGCTCTGAAACTCCCATAGTAGAGGTGCAGTGGAGGGTGACCCATGATAAAAGTGACCGTAAAAATGACGATGGATTTGGGCAACTGCAGTTACGGTGACTGGGGGTTCCCCTCTCCCCAAGTTGCACCCCCCTTGAGTTAGTATCTTTTGAAAGGAGGGTGTGGGGGGCAAAGCTCCCTGAAGATATAGGAATAACTGTATCTGCAGTAATCCAAATCCACTCGCCATTTTCACGCATTTCTGTAAACATTTTGCAGTTTTCACATGGCACACAGTGGAGGATATGGCTGTTAACATGTGGCGCATGCCCCCTCAGTGACATGGAGCAGTCTTTACCTTGCCACAAGCCTGGAGCAAGGCTGTCAAGTACAAAGGGTCACAGTGGTGCCACAAGCAATGTCTGAAAATTGGAATGACACAAGGTGTGGCACAGTGTGCCCCTTGCATCATGTCTCTTTGATGCAAGCACCTTGCATCATTCCCAAAGCTTTGAAAATCAAGTCCATAGAGTTTATAGCAGTGAAAAAGATAAAAGTCCATCATGACAGCTCTGTTGTTCCTACATAGGATTCCTTTATTCTTTTGGAGCTCCCAGATCCCCCACCCTCACTTTTTTCTTCTACAGTATCTAGCCCATGTACAGTTGCAGCATTAGACATGGTCATATATTTCCAGATCTTGCACAATATTTCTAAAGAGATTCAATCTGGTGACTCTACAGTGGTACTGCAGGCAGACATGGAATTTCTCTAGAAATAGGACAGAAATATTAGGACATATCTGATTATGTCAATTGCTAAAAATATAATATCCCACTGGGTTCTGTACCTGAGATAGTTCTAGCATGAATTTTCTGACTGGGTAATTTTTTTCCATCTATTCACCATCCTCTCTGTCAAGAAATATTTCCTAAAGTCCTTCTTAATGTCCTCCCTCCCTTCTTTCATTGTGGCTTTGGCTGGATGTGTTATTCTTTAACTTATATACTGTACATTGAAGGTGTCCATCCTGTGGTGTCCCTAACATATCTGTAGGTTTCTATTATGTGTCCCTGTCCTTCTGTCCTCTACTAGGTACATGGCTAGGCTGTCTAACCTTCCCGAATAGCTTATTTGTTGCTGACTCTGGGTCATTTTGTTGCATTCTTCTGAATAATTTCTATAATTTCCTTACTCTTTTACAGATGAAGATTCCAAACTGCATACATTACTTCAGGTGCATCCTAACCATTGATCTTTACAGCACCAATATCACTTAGCTTCATCTAATAAAATTCTACCTGACACATACCAACATCCTATTAGCTTGCCAATATGCTGTTCTGCATGGGGGAAAGGTTTTCCAACTGCTGTTTACTTCTTCTTTTACTTTAGTATCATTACTACTATAACTGTGGTCAAGGAGCATCATGTTGCAGTTTTTTGGTATTGAATTTTAAATGCACATTGAAACCATTACTGTAGCTTTTCATAGAAACATAGACAGTGACTGCTGATGGGGACCAAAGATCCATCTAGTCTGCCCTGAGCCATACCCCTCTCATCAGAATTTAATTGCTTCTATCCCCCTGTGTCTATCCCATGCTGATTTGAATTTGCTTACTGTTTTGTAATCAACAACCTCAGCAGGTAGGCCATTCCATGGGTCAACCACTCTTTCCGTGAAGAAAGACTTACGCATGTTGCCCCTCAATCTTCCAACTTGAAAATTTCATATCATGTTCTATTGTCCTCGTGGAGCTATTGACAAGAAAAAGATCCTGGATTTGGACTCTGTTTCTACCGTTTAGATACTTGAATGTCTCAATAATATTCCCCTATCTCTGCATTGCTCCAGGGAGTACATGCTAACCTCTACTAACCTGCTTTCATAAGACGTCTCATGGAGAACTTGGATCATTTTTGTTGCCCTCCTCTGCACTGTCCTCAATTGATCTATGTCCTTTCTGAGATAAGGCCTCCAGAACTGGATGTAGTACTCCAGGTAGGGCCTTACCAGGGACCTGTACAGTGGCAGGATCACCTCCCTCCTTCTGCTTGTGGTGACCCTTCCTATGCATGCTAGCATTCTTCTAGCCTTTTGTGCTGCCTTCTTGCATTGACTGTCTACCCACAAATCATCTGAAATGATAATCCCCAGATCCCACTCCTGATGGGTGGATGCTACCCTCCCCCCCCCAAGATAGTAGTCTCTCCCTGGATTGCTCCTGGCCAGATGCATAACTTTACACTTTTTTCATTGACCTTTAATTGCCACTTACTGGACCACTTTTCTAGCTTGAGTAGATCACTTCTCATTTGCTCCACCCCCTGTGCAGGGCCCACTCTACTGTAGATCTCTGCATCATCTGCAAACAGACACACCTTCCCCCTCAGCTCCTTTGTCTCTGATGAAGACATTGAAGAGCAACAATCCCAGGATGGACCCTTGTGGCACACTGTTGGTCATCTCCTTATCCCCTGATGCTTCCCCATTTACCATGATCATTTGAATTCTCTGATCATGTCAGCTACTCACCCATGATGCCACTTTCCTCCCTACACCTCTATGCTCAAGCCTTTTTATCAGCCTTCTGTGTGGGACTGAGTTGAAGGTTTTGCTAAAGTCAAGGTGGATAACATCAACAGCTTTCCCCTGGTCCACCACTCCAGTAACCGAGTCAAAGAACTTGATCAGGTTTGTCTGGCAAGACCTTCTCATTGTCAAGCCATGCTGCTTGGCATCCTGATGACCTGTTTCCTCCAGAAATGCTATTATTCTTTCTTTGATCAGCAATTCCATTATCTTTCCCACCACTGAGGTGAGACTGACTGGGCAGTAGTTTCCTGCATTCTCTTTGCTGCCATTCTTATGTATGGGAATCACAATCGCCCTCTTCCAGTCCTGGCACACTGGTTCCTTCTCTTAGGGATCTGCTAAATAGATCCAACAGAGGTGCAGAAAATTCATCACAAATCTCCCTCAGAATATGTGGGTGGACTCCATCTGGACCCATGGCCTTATCCACCTGTAATTTTTCCAATTCTGTCTTTACCCTCTCTTCCATGAATGGGCTTGTGTCTATCCCCCCTTTCCAGATTTTTATCCCAGTTCATGGTGGGTCTATTTCTTGGCTCTTCCTCTGTAAATACAAAGCAAAAGTACTCATTTAAGATTTCAGCCTTTTCTCTGCCTTCCTCCATGCTCCTACCATCCCAGCTTATGAGCCTGACAACACCTCCCTTATTTTTCCTGTTTTCGCTTATGTACCTAAAGAAGGCCTTTTTACCCCTTTGACCACTTGCACTATTTCCTCCTTAGTTTGTGCCTTTGTTGCTCTCTCTTCACTCTACTTGCCTCTTTTAAGCTAATCTTGTATATCTCCTTATCTTTGTCACTATTTGAGCCCTTGTAGTTTCTGAACATTAGTCTCTTTTCTGTCAATGCAGCAGTTACTTCTTTTGTGAATCATAGTATTTATTTTATCCCTTGTCTTGCTGACCAGTCTAGAAAATTTCTCAGTTTCTTTCACTAGTGCCTCTTTTATGCTTACCCAACATTCCTCCACCCCCTCGCCTTTTTCTCAAAGATATCCTTAAAGCATATTCTTATTTGTGCAAAGTCTGTTCTTCTGAAATCTAAGACCCTTGTCTTAGAGTGGCACAATTTCTCAACCATGTTGACCTTGAACCAGACAGATTTGTGGTGACGTGACCTCAGGTGGCACCTCACTTCCACCTGCCTTACCTTGCTGCTATTTGTTAGCACTAAATCTAGGACTGTGTTTCTCTAGTGGGGGCCGTGACAAGCTGATGTAGTCCAGCCTCTCTCAGGGTGTCTATGAAATTTCTGCTTCTGGCTGTGGATGCAGTGTGTAGGAATTCCAGTTTACATCTGAGAGACTGAAGTCTCCCATCAACATGACATTCCCTTTGTCAGTCATCTTTAGTATGCTTTCCAGCAGGGCTTTGTCTCCTTCTGCCCCTGGTGAGGGAGGGCTATACATCACTCCCAGCCAGAGGGCTGAACAATTTCCAAGTTCAGGTATGATCCAGAGGACCTCTGGTTCGTCTTGGTTTTGTTTGATCTCCATAGCTTTTATGTCCTTTCTTATATACAATGCAGCCCCCCAACATTCTTTTCTGTCCTTTCTGAATAAGTTGTAACCAGGGATGGTAATATCCCACACATGGTTCTCAATGAGCCATGCTTGGGTTATCAAGACCCAGTCCAGTCCAGCTTCTGTTATTGTGGCCCTTCAGCATCCCTTCTTCACTGTCTACCCTCATGTAAAGTTTTGTGTTGTCTGCAAACACATGTACCCAACCCCAGTGCCATTAATATGCCTATTTAAGAGCACAGGACACAGGACTGACCCTTTGGGCAGTTGAGACCATCTTAACATAAGAGCAATTGCCATTCATGAACACTGTCTGGATTCTATCTGACAACCGGTTGCCAATCTGCTTAGTCCACTCCCTAGTACTATTTCCCTCACCTTCAGGATAAGCCTTCAGTGAGACACCTAATCAATGGCCTTACGGATTCCAGGAGCAGAATATTGGCTATTGACCCATATCTGCATCTTTGTTACTTAGCTGAAGAAGTCAGTCAAGTTTTTTAACATTATCTTATGCTTGTGAAACCATGCTGATTTCTGTTCATAAGACATTTTTCTTCCAGGAAGTCTACAATCTGTTTCTTTATGATTGGCTCAGGCAGCATACTCACTATGAATGTCAAGCTCACTGGCTTATAGATATCAGAGTTTTCCCTATCTCCACTCTTATGCAGGGAGGCTCACATTTAATAGGTACAGAATAAGAGATTCTCGTCATTTTATGACCCATTCTAAGGAAACATATTTTTCAATGTCATGTGCTGGAGATTTATTGATGAATGCGAAGTGAGACAAACATGATTTTAGAATTTAAATCACCAAATGCAATGCATATTAAAGAAGATTGCATTTATGCATTAAATATAGAATAATACCTAGGTGGGTGTGCATGACCAGAATTGTACACACTCCTGAGGTGTGGGATGCTACATAAACTCTGAGAACAAAGCTTAAGGGGTTTATTAAAGCATTCCATATTGAAGGTATGTGTAAAACTCTGGTTTTACACACACCCTTCCATGTATTATTTTATTTAATTACTGGTCCTTATTTTTTATGTCAGAGAGAGACAGACAGACAGACAGACAGACACACA
Organism: Neoceratodus forsteri; assembly: GCA_016271365.2. Lineage (NCBI taxonomy): Eukaryota > Metazoa > Chordata > Ceratodontiformes > Ceratodontidae > Neoceratodus > Neoceratodus forsteri. Next base: position 383,704,344 of record JADMNL010000024.1, on the reverse strand, counting down.
CACACACACACACACACACACACACACACACTCACACACGCACACTGCCTGTCTCTCTTTCCAGTAGAGGCATTCATTTGGTTTTGTTTTTACTTTTTTTAATTACAGTGTAAACTGCAATAACTTGCCAATAGCCGCTGTGTGGCTTGTGTTATACGGCACCGACTGTGCTTACTGCTGCCTTCCTCCGCTCTCGGTTTCTCTATCTAACCACCACCACCCCCAGCTTAGCACTTGCTGCAGGAGCAGCTTTACTTACTGGCAGCTCCTACTGCCTCTCTGCTGCTCCAGTCCCTTCTACCTTTTCAGTCCCTTTTGTTTCTGTTCAGTCCCTTTAGCCGCTTCACCCCCATAGAGCATATACAAATTCTGCCACCATAGTGGCAGTTCAGGAAGGTGTGTGGGAGGCACTTCCAAAGGTAGGATCAACCAGATAGACACAGACAAATGTTAAAAATGTTACCTTTTATGAGTGTGATGGTGTGAGGGAAATGATGAGTGTGGGTGCTCAGTAACACAGTAACAGAGCCCATGTTGGCTGACATGTTTGGCCAGCCTCACACAGACTAATAGCCAATGAGCTTTGGGAAGCCAAATGTGATTGACAGGCACTGATTACAACCGAGCAGTTGTAACACAAAATATTAACAGGGCGGTCGTAATGTGATTTAAAAGTCTAGTTATCCAGACATAAAAAATAAGGACCAGTAATTAATAATAGAATGATACATGGGGAGTTGTGTATAATGAGAATTTTACACACCACCAGAGGTGTGGGATGTTACATAAACCCCAAGAATGAAGCTTTAGGGGTTTATAAAATCATCCCACACTGAGGATGTGTGTAAAATTCAAGTTTTGCACACCTCCTCATGTTTTGTTTTCTGTTATTGCTGGGTAGTGTTTTCTTGCCTTGAAAACACTACCTAGCAATTATAGAAAACAGTATGACCAGAGGTTCTGGCAGTGCTAGTACAATACAGCATTCAGTTAAGCACAGTGTATGTGTGAGAGAGGCAACGTGGGCATGTGTGGAGCAAGGGAAACCAGGCATGTGTTTGCTGTTATAACCAGCTGGTTATAATAGATAATTATAACTGGGTTTCCCTATGGTAGAAAACTCTCCCTAGCAATTATGAAAACAATAACAAATTATAGGGTGTGGACTGTACTCTAATAAACCACGGAGACATTGTTGAGCCACAAGGTGAATCCGAGTGGCTTTAATTACCAGTTTAGGTGTTTATTAGGGGACAATAAACAAATTCTGGAGTCTGTTATCGTACACATTAAATAAGATTGTTATTTACAAAATAAGGTAAGGAAATTTGACAAAATGGTTAAAAGTAGAAAGACTGCAGTTTAAATCATGATTTTTTTTTCCTGTTGCTGTAGTTGGGTACCTTGAAACAGTATCACAAGTGAAGTGATTTAGTAGTGTAGTTAGGCTGGGATTCCTTGAAACAATGCAAACCATAGTTTGTGTTTTAATGACTTCATGGCTTTCAGGCACTGACAGCCAATCAAATCTGAAGGATTGTTTAACCCATTTTATAAAGCTACACAATGCAGCTGTCAACAGCAGTAACATATTTTATTTTACACAGGTATTAAACATTAAATAGTCAACTTCATTTGTAATATTCACTTATTATTAACACACAGTACTGCAAATCAAAGCAGGAGCTACTTTTAACCCATGACAAGTCATTACTGCTCACGTGACCAGTTCCTTCAAAATAAAAAAGTACACAGAGTGCCTTCATTACTTTCAGATAATTATTTAGCTGAAGATAAAGGTCATCCCTTTAAGAATCTAAATCAGGCATCTCATTATATCATTTAGTGATCCACTTTCACAGCTGACTACAGGCATGCTCCACAAAGGGTGAAGATTCTTTCTGCACATGCAGGGAGACAGCTGATTTTGGGGAATGACCCTTCCACACATATATAGCACTCCACAACACACACAACTTTGGGTTAATCCAGCCCCTTGCACCTATGTCTTTGTGAGCATTTGGGGCCATGATGGGGACATGCATCCAAATGAGCCACAGCACTGCTCACATGCTGGGGAGGGCAGTAACATTACACAAGGGGACCCTATGCTTGCCTGCCATCCATGCAATTCTCTCCTGTACCACTGGGATTTCTCAGGGCCTGATCAGCCATGCAACATGTTGTCCCTAGTTCTCCAAGGGGACATAAGGAGCTGGGTGTCTTAACTTTATTACTTAATTTTTATAAAAAAAGTACTCTCTCAGTGGGGTATATTGCATGATCCACTGTTCTGCACAGAGCAGGGGATCCACTCTAGTGCTAGCATGGGTATCCATTTGAATCACTGGAGTCCAGCCCTGCTCCAACACCCATCATGCCCCTGGCCCCTTTGTGTTCCTCTCTGCATGTGGATCAGGGAGGTCAGGGGTTGTAGATGCTGGCATGTGCACCAGCATCCACTAGTGTGGAGCTCTGTGATCTAGATATGCAAATCAGGGTAATAGTTGTGGACTGGGCCCTAAGTCTCAGTTTTCTATGCTGACATTAGCATGCCTGTTGTCACACCACAGGATCATAGCTCATATGCTAAAGTTATTGTTATTTTGCCAAAAATCTTGGATGCAGAATTGAAGGGTAGCTAAATTAATAATGCAAAAGGCAACAAAATAAAAACATAAGAGATTGTAGCATGCTACTGTATACCTATTCCTGCCTTGCTTACTGTACCAGCAGTGTTTAAATACTACGTTGTCAGGATTTAATTTTTTAAGCAAAAACATTGCACAATGACTTAAACAAACTAAGACTGCTCAGGCTGCTTAATTAGTCACCAAATGCATACTTGGCATGTGTATTAAACTGAAATACATTAGTATGGCTTTTTGTGACTCTGAACAAAATTATTACATCGTGCTATAGGGTAACAGTAAGATAGGTAAACCACTGTTGCTCTTTTCACATCACTCTGCAATGCTAGTGGCTATTTCCTAGCAGTGTTAGAAGTGATAAGTTTAAAAACATGTACATTTTGCTTACAAAAGTGTGACCTGATGAAACAGTATTTAAATGTAGATGGTAAATCAAATAAGGGCAAGAATAAATATACAGTAGCACACTGTGATCTCTTTTGCTCTGTTTCAATATTGCTCATGTTTGCAGTTTAGGTGTCCTTTAAGAACCATATTTTTTTGATTATATTTATGGAAGCACAAAGCCAGTAAAAAGAACCACTAGCCAAAATGGGTCACAGAACTAACATAACCTCTTATTCTATGCCAACTATTGTATCTGTTTTTTTGGGTTTTTTTTTTTTGCAGCCTAGGGGAATGAATGAAACTATAAGGCTGCCCAAAGAGGTTAATTAATTATTTTTTTATTACTTAATTAATTAAATAATTAAATTATTTATTTGAAAATTGGTAATTGGGAGAGGCACACTGAACTGATGCTAGTTTGCAGGTGTGACCCATGGATGGGGAACTGAATAACAAACAGCAGCAGAATGTACAGAAGCAAAACATTCGAAACAGCCACAGTACAAAATTGGTACAAAATGAGAATAAATACTAAAACATAGTATGTGCAGAGAGTAAAGTGCAGTATAGTGCAATTAGAAATGTATAGCAAGAGCACATTCAGTAATGGCAAAAAATACTTGCTGAACCAGAACAAAATTGATCAGGCAATTGACCTGAGGGTGAGTTATTGTGCAGCCTCATAACAGAGGATGAGATCTGTAGAATGTAAAAGTTTAATCAAGACAGGAGCAAAGACAGGAGCAATGACCCAGTCAGTTGCTTACGCTAGTGGTTATGGCTGAGCTGTGGTTGTTATCGGGAGTAAAGGTAACAGGAACAGGTGGGGAGGGTTTAGGGTTTCAGTTGGGGTATGAGGGAGTCAGGTAATGGAGATAGGTGGAAGGAGCAAAGCAAATTTTATTTATACAGCACTCATTCCCATGGACTTTGAACACTGTACAATGTACACCATAGAGCAATAGACTGACATCACAACATACAAGTCAACAAACTCATAAATCAACAATTAACACCATCTGATTATGTAAGAAAAAGCTAGAATAGATAAAATAAAAACAGAATAAATACAATCAAATAAACCTTGAATTATAAACAGAATGCTAGGAGGAATTAAAAGCTACTGTATAAAGATGGAACTTCAGACACCTTTTAAAGGCCTCCAGTGAGGGGTCATCCCTCAGAGATCTGGAAAATGAGTTCCACAGGGTCAAGACAGTAACATCAAAGGCTCTTTCTCCTGCAGATTTTAGCTGAACCCTGGCAACTGCTAGAAGGCCTGCCTTAGAGAAGTGGAGAGGTTGAAAGGTCTGGTGAGGAGATAAAAGATTTTACAGGTAACTCAGGCCCAGTTTGTGTAGGGCTTTATAGGTCAACAAGCTGAACTGGAAGGTAACCTGCCACCTCACTGGCAGTCACTGCAGTTCACATAGGACCGGGGTTATATGACAGGACATTGCATGGCCTGGCAGCAAGTTAGCCACAGCATTCTGCACCAACTGCAGGTGACGTAGAGTCCCTCCATTTAGCCCAAGGTAAAGAGCATTACAGTAATCAGGTCTGGATGTAACAGAAGAATGCATCAGTGAGGGCAGGTCACTGGATGGGACAGAAGTCTTTATCTAGGGGATAATTCTAAGGTGATAAAAACCATTAAGGACAATGGACGACACCTGACCCTCCAACATCAGTTTACTGTCAAAAATCACACCCAGATTCTTCACCTTACCAGAGGCAGTTAGATATGAGGAACCATGCATTACTCTATAAAGATGCAGCAAAATGTTATTTCACTGGTGAAATCATGAATGTTGTCACCCAAAATATTTAATTAAATTCCACGTATTCCATGAAATATTTCACTGGTGCAAAATGTGAAATTTCACCAGCAAAATGCAGAATTTCGCTGGCAAAATGCAGAATTTCACCTGCAAGCAGTGGAATTTTTCCTGTGAGTGTCAAAATTCCACATTTTGCCGATGAAATTCCTCATTTTGCCAGCAGAATTTTCCATTTCACACCTGCAAAATATTTCAAGAAATGTGCGAATTTTGCAAAATATTTCACACAGTGAAATTCCACAGTTTTGCACAACTCTACTAGTCTGGTCTCCTCTCCTCCCACATCAGCTCCCTGCCGGCAACCAGGGTCATCCAGCAATGCTTATGTCTTATTGGGATTGAGCCACTGCTAGTTGGAGAACATCCAGCCCTGTATCTCAGCAAGACAGGAATTCAGAACAGAGAAAGCACCCTGTGTCCCTGCTGCAAATAACATATACAATTGGGTATCATCTGCAAAACAGTGAAAAACCACCCAATAACATCTAATGATATCACTCAGGGGTAGCATGTACACTGTGAATAACATGGGTGAGAGGATCAAACCATGGGGAACTCCATAGGACAGGAGAATCAGACGGCAGGAATAAGTTCTGATCACCACCCTTTGCATCCTACCTGTATGAAAGGACACAAACCAGTTAATGACAGTACCTGTGAGTCCACAGAGATCCCACAGGTGACTCAGCAATACCCCAGGATCCACGGTGTCAAACCCAGAGGAGAGATCAAGAAGAATGAGAACTGACCATTTGCCTTGATATCTCACCCTGAGGAGATCATTCTGCACCGTGACTAGTGCAGTTTCCGTACTGCACCTAGACTGGAAACCATCTAAAAAGGGAAGATTGGGGCAGGTCTGTAATTTATGAGACAATCCTGGTCCAGGGATGGTTTCTTCAAGTGACATTTCACCAATGCCTCTTTAAGAACAATGGGGAACACCCCTCTTGAGAGGGACCACCGGAATATCTTAGAGAACACCAGACTCAAAGAATCCATGCATCTCAATAAGAAACTTGCTATGCCCAGGACCAGTTCACAAGATGTAGGCCATAGCTTCAAGATTATCTCACTAACCTCTTCCACCCCACTGAGCTGAACTCACACCAGAATTGCTTCTATTTTCAGCAGATCTGACACTACATGCCCACTGAAACCCCTCTGGAGAAAATACCTGCCCTGATGGAAGACACCATGTCAGCAAAGAACAGGGCAAACTCATCGTATTTAGCTGTGGATAATGCTTTTACTGGCTGGAGACAGAAAGGATGGATAAGCCTGTCTACCACCTGGAAAAGCTGAACTGGCCTGTTCTCTGCTGCGACAATCTCCCTGGATCAGAACTCTGCCTTCTTATGGGAGATTGCCCTTTGATACTCAATATAATGAGTTTTTAAAGTCAGTCTGTCATCCTTGGTGTGGGACCTCTGACAGTGGTGTTCAAACCTCCAACCCAAGGTCTTCAGTTCCCTGAGCTCCTCATCAAACCATGGAACCACAAGTGTGAGACCCTGAGTAGCACACAAACTGATGCCACACAATCAAGAGTTTTGGTGACTGTCTTGTTATAGGCCACCACCACCTCCTTTGGTCCTGTTGCACATGCCTACAATGCACTCAGTCCTTCAGGGGTCATACCCTTTAATCAGTGTAAACAGACCATCTCCACAGGTGGAGAACTGTTTGGGGCCCAGATGAGAACTTCTTTGTGCAATGATTCAATCAAATGACCGTGTCAATCCTGAGGTTATCTAACTCAAGTTATAGTGAGCATGTAAAGGCCAAGGTATGGCCATGAGTATGGGTCGCAGAAGTAACAACTTGTGTCAGACCCAGCCATTCCATCATCTGAAGGAAGTCATACCCAAATTGCAAGAGTTTGGTGTCAACCCAGGCAGGGGACAGAAGGAGGGTGGTTCATTTTAGAGTGAAGGAAGCCTCTTGGATAAGGCAGAGACCAGCACAGGAGTGAGGGTGTGGAGTGCCCTTGCAAATGAACTATCTTTAAATTTCATAGGTGTGAACTTTTCTGCATACCTCTCAACTGCTCCTGATTTTTGGGGCTAACACTAATTATGCCTTATATTTCCTTTTGTTCCTTCTTATATTGGTGTTTTTGTCACTAAAAAGTGGGGCTTTGAAGCACAAAACAATGCCAGATATCAAAGTTACAGACTAGCACTAGCATATTTGAAATTTGGAAATTGCTCCTTCTAGACTATGGAACCCAGGAGCAAATTAGTGTCTAGATCTAATTCTGGAACATTCAGACATGTCTGAAGCACATTGTGAGTGCTAAAAGCATGTTCAAATATACCATTTGAAATCAAAGCACACATTTATGTATAACTTACTTGCTTCTACAAACTACAATCCCTCTCCTGGCTACATGAGGTATGTATCCAACTGGGAGCAATAGGGATCCAAGTAGCAAAGTGGCAATTAGTTCCTGTCACAGGTGATTGCTCCTGTGGTACAATTTGTCATACGTTCCTTATGCAAATGACCTGATATCACTGACAAGCTGCTATCATCATTTGCATCTCATTATGGCCTCATTAGAAAGTGTAGAGAAAACTTGCATTCCTTGAAATGCACAGAGTGAGGGTATCACCACAGAACTGGTGCCATCAACTACTACTCTTCTAGTGCTATGTGGCATTGTGCCGGTGAAATTAGTGCCAAATGACAATTCCACCTGTGAAATTTCTGCTGGAATTTCAATGGTTCTTCTACGCAATTCCACCTACTGTGATCAGCAGAATAATATTCCACACAACAGCAATTTTCTGTGGAAAATTATTCCACAACAATTTCCACAGAAAATATTGAGATCCACAGAACAATATTCTGCAAAACAGCATTTTTTCTGCAGAAAATCATTCTGCAACTATTTTCTGCCCTGGAATTTCACCATTCCATTTCTGGCAAAATTCAGCAGAAATTAGTGGAATTTTGAAAATTCTGTGGAATTTCATTCTGCCAGAATTTGAAAGTTCTGCACAGCACTACCCTCTGCCATGTAAATTCCACTGCCTCAGCCTTCATGCCCAGCATACAGTATACAGTAATCTCACTGGTACTCTAGAAAACTCTCCACCCTCACCGAATTAGCACAATACATAATTCTATGGTACCCAGTTGTATCCCACCCCTCACTCAAGCCCCACAGTAAATAATTCCCTGGTGTCTGTGGTAGAGAAGTGAGTCAGAGACCCTGTACCATATTGTCTAATGATAGCCCTACCAGTACCTGATTACCAAAGTAAATAATTCCCTGGTTTCCAGGTGACACGCCCTTCTCCCAATCCTCAATGTAAATGATTCCTTAGTGTCAACTGATACCTTCCCCTCCCAAATGACCATCAAGTTTGACTGAACTCAGGGGACAGTTTATGGACCACCCCTCGTACATCTACATGAGTTGTGAGTCATTACTCACCTGAGTGTTCAGTGGACAACTGCCCAATGTCCATCTTGGGAGGGAGTTATGGGTCACCGCTAGCAAGTTTGTAAGGGGTGTGGTCCACATGCCATCCCCCAAAGTTTGCTTGAAACTGGTGTTCATTTGGGCACGTTATATATAAAAGTACAATTTCTTGGATGAAAATTTAAGTCTGTGCACATGCACGGTATAGCATTGGGGGGTCTTAGTTTTTGTACAGTCCACAAATCTTGCATTGCTCTACTATGGTGTAAAGCGATACAGGTTTAATGTGGGATAGCTGGCTGCCAGCCATGGAGGTATGAACAAATGAACATATGGATTTTCTAGCAGAAGAAGACCTTATGGTCTGTGTCTTCCAAATGCAGCTCCCATGCATCTTTTTTTCATGTCACTCTCCCCCGGATAACCCCCTTGATTTTAATTCACCCCCTCCTGAAGTCTTCAACCATTTTTTGGTTCATCACCTCCTCTGGTAGCCCATTTCACCCTGACGCCACCCTTTCTGTAAAGAAGTGCATTCTTTTCTCCTTTTGGAACCTTCCTGCAGCCAATTTGTAACTGTGTCTCCTTGTGTTCCTCTTCTTGCTGATTATAAAAAGTTCACTGGGGTCAATCTTGTTGAGGTAATTAAAGGTTTTAATCATACCTCAATGTTCCTTTCTGACCTTGAGTACATATTAATGTTCTCCATCCTCTGCTTGTACTTGTGCCCATTTTGGCCCTAAATAATTTTTGTGGCTCTTTTCTCTACTTCATTTGCATGGATGGCTGCCAGAGCAACATGGTGAGAGTAGGCAGGGCAATTGCTGGCCACCATGTGGGGGAGGATTTTTTGGGGAGAGACTACCATTAGAATCCACAGGACACCAGGAAAATATTTGCTTTCGGAATGGGTTAAAGGTTGGAGGTTACCTCTTGACTAAAGAATATTATTTATGTTGGGGACTGGGTGAGTGTGGGGATCAACTAGATTAGCAGGGAGACTAATGCATACTAGGAATGGGGATCGGGGCAAGGGGCTACATGACATGGGGGCAATTAGCTTCACCAGTGCTGCTGCCACTGAGGGGATGCATCACTGTGAGCATATTTAAGACTTGGTTTATGAAGGTGTTAATTACTGTAGCACTAAAAGGTGATTTGCATCTCCACAAACCTTTGAATATACAGTCTGTGTTCAATTATGTTGATAATAAATCTTGTACCATTTTGTGGAATAATGGAATGGCCTGCCTGGCACATTAAGAGTCTATAACTCTGTTGAATTGTTTAAAACCCACTTGTTGTCCTCGTTCACTCCATCTGGATTATGTAACTGCTACTACTGATCATCTGCTTTTGTCTTACAATGTTTCCTATGCACACTGTGTGATGACTCTCTCTGTTTTGGCTATAACTTCCCTTTAGAGAGTCATCTGTTTTCTTGTTTCTCGGCTGCCACCAGCCTGGTTTCCCAAGACTTCAGTTCTCCTTGCTCAAGGCTAGGAAGGTCATCTCAGGTTAACTTTGGTAGTATGCTTTTCTGATGACAGATGCCAACAGAGTTTTTCCTTAGCCAGAGAAAATAAGTCACTACCTTACAATTAAGACACAGTTACGATTGCTATGCAAATAAAAGTATTTTGCTTTAAGAGTCAGGGTGCAAATGCAGGATAACAACAGTATGAGAGGAAAACACTTTTACAGGAAAAATAAACAAATGGTTTTAAATAACAGGAGTCAGACCAGAAAACACTACAGACTGCTTTAAACTAACATAAAAAGGTACTTGACTTTGTAAGCTCAAGGAGAAATTGATATACTGTATGGTAAGTGCCTATTAACCACCATAATCAGCAGTCACACAGCTTTGTTATGCACTGTTTAGAATTTTAAAAGTTGTTAACCACACTTTGGAACTTCCAAACGTGGCATAACAAAAAAGAATGCACCAGAGTTCCGTAATTCTTACACATAGAATGCAAACAGTGTTTTTTTGACCATACACTATAAAAGATGATGGCTGGGGATCAGGTGACAACCACGCTGAAATCACCTCTCATGGTTGCTAGGGCTACAGTAAACCTCTCGAGCTGCACTCTTGAGGTTTACCATGTTGCCCTAGCAACCACTCGAGGTGATTACAGCATGGTTATCACCTGATCCCCAGCCATTATCCTTTATATCTAAGCTGTCTGTCCCCCTACACAAACCTTAGCTGAAGTCAGGCTCTGCTTATCTTCACAGATGGTCTCAGGCAAAAGCCCTGCTTAAAAAGGAATTATTTAAATTTATAGTCCACACCTGAAACTCTGTGATGGTTTATTCCTTTGAATTGACCAATCATTTTAAATTCTGTACAAGTTTGGATTCCCTTGCCCCAATCAACTAAAACCTATAGATAACCAATAAAGATTACTTTAACAACCCGTTTGTATTTGAAGGCTCCAGTCCTTTCAAAATCTTTGTGTGTGTGTGTGTGTGTGTGTGTGTGTGTGTGTGTGTGTGTGTGTGTGTGAATGTCCACTCCCCTTGGTAACTCTCTGAGATTTATTACCTATCCTATTACCTTGTCCAGAGCCTGCTAGTGTAGAATCCCAATATGTTTTCATCTTTGTTATTAGCAAGCCAAGGAAAGTCTTCTGGTGAAATTTGGAAGACCAAAAAAACAGTTTTAGTAAATCTAAACAGTTAACTACTTAGTTCCCATATCTGTCATACTCTGCACTTTACACATAATGCATTGTAGTCCTTTATAACAGCATTAACTGTCCAGTATTGTTACCTGGGTCAGCAACTGTATATTTGTTTTTTTTGTACTTCACCCAAAACTCTTTGAAAATTGTCACTGCCTAAAGGGTTTTACGTGAAATAAAAAGTAAACAAATAAGCCATGCCACCTATATGCAAGGCACAAGCATGAGCTAACAGTTTAGAAACACGCTAAATGTATATTGCAATATGGCACTTTTAGCACTCACACTGTTTTCTAAGCACAAAATACAGTTGGCACAGCTCTAACCCCCTTAGCACTGGCACTAACTGTTCCCATATCCTGTCCTAGCTCTTCTTAGGAAAATGCATACACAATGTTGTACATTCTGTATACAGTGTTTCTGAATTGATATTACCCTTTATAAAGCAGTCCCTGAGGCTGACTCATGAAGCCAGTGTCATGGCTACCACTTGCAAAGCTGGTGAATGATGTTCAGAAACAAAGCCTCAGATCATTAGTGGCCAGCCAGGGGGAGGAGGATTAATCATCCCATTGGATATTCTTCTCCTTTACGAGGGAGGTCAGCTACTCTCCACTTTGCTACTAACTCCTGGGTGACTCCTGGAGGTTCTGCAGTCAGAGGAACCTACAGAAAGGAGGTGAGGAAACCTGCCAGCTGTTGAAGCATAAGTGTATGCTTGGCATGTGCAGCTGCCAGGGCGGTAAGCATCCTCAGGTGGCAGGATGTAAGTAAGAACTAAAACTGCTCATGTGTACAGGATGATGACTTTGAGCACCAAAAGGCCCCATATCTACCAAGCTAGGGCAGCCTCTTTGTGACTGCATCTCATGCCCCCCTTGGGATCCTCAGCCATTCCAGGGACCACCCCATGAAGTGTAAGCTACAGAGCCCAGATGAGTGGAGGTAAGTTGCAGGGATGACAAAATGATGGGACTGAGGTTGCTCAGGTGTTGAGGTGGGGAGGGGTCTGATAGGGTACATTTTGTGCTGGAGGAAGTGAATAAAGAAAGTTAAAAAAAATGAGTCACTGGCTTTTGTTATTGTTTATGATTTTTCAAGCACTGTTCAAGATTTATCGAGCAAGAGGTTGAGAGGTATGCTCTTCTATCCATACTAAAGACCACTGCACAGTCAGTTTACATACTGGTTGTAATCAGACCCTGACAAAAATGGTATAGGCAGCAGTCCATGCTCACTGAGAACCAGCAATAAATGTTATCAACTGACAACTGAAATCAGATAAAATGCGGGCAAGAAAAACTAATTAAAAGATAATAAAAACTTGATTTATTTTTGAAAAATGACACAATACAAACACATTGTACCATGCTCAACTAGATTACAGCAGATAAAGTAAGAAAAAAATGATGCAGTTGGTCTTTAAAGCACTTCACCTGAACTACGCTGTTTCAAACCCCCCAACACTAGAGACAAGAAAAAAGTCTCACTTTCATGTTTCCAACAGTGATCTCTACTTTTATTTCCTTTTTATCACCTTTTCTTACCTCACACTTGTAAACAGCAATTCCCATTTTAGAAGTGCTACAACACACTACAGGGTTAGTGGGTAATGCTCAGTATACCATGGTTATGGGTGACAGTGAAATCACTTGGCTTTGCCTCATGTCTCGAACACCTGCAACCATGGTATACTGAGTGCAGCCCACACCATGTTGTGTGTTGCTTATCATAGCCAAGCAGAAGCTTCAAAATGATGCTTCTGCTGAAATTCCATGGGATTTTGGAAATGTTTTCTCATTTCACAGAATTCCGTCAGAAGCAGAATTACAAAATTCTGAAAGTGGAATGCTAACTGTAGATTCATTTTTTGCAAACCAGAGAATATTATTCCACAAATTGCATCATTCACAGAATATCATCCCGTGGTTATACAGAAATGCTTTTCAGAATTCTGCAGAATTAAAAAAAATATTCCGAAAAGCATTTCAGAAGCAGAATTACCATTTCACACCAATTCTGCAACCAGAATTATACATTCCACACAGCTTTTATGTTTGCTTAAACAACAGATGTGATGTCTCCAAGGCATTGTAAGGCAGAAGCTGCACTAGTAAAGCTTGGGTGTCTGAGGCTTTGAACCTCTGGATGGAGATAAGGAGAACTCATTTATAACTAACCTACTCAGCGGGCCTCTCAACTAGTTTAAGACCAATGCTATCCTGCACAGACAGTATATCTTTGCAGTGATAATGGCTCTCGGGGAAATGGGTATAAATCTGATACTTTCCTAAATGATCAACATTTCTACACTGTGTGTATAGTAATATTAGAAACTGAAAAACTGCTAGGTCGCAAAAGATGTATAAGAAGACTTGACTCAGAACTATTTGTTAAGGCAATTATTTCTTTCTGTGTCCCCCCATCTCTGCCAAACTGATTAAGAAATGGAAGTATTTCAATCCCCATTCAGGAAGCCAACGAGACAAAGGAGCAGAGAAGTCACATGGCTGTGAGATTCAAAAACAGGCTGCTTCCTCAGTTGTTTCCTATGAATGCCACCCTCGATCTCTCACTTTGTTTTTCCAAGGAAATCATTAGAGATGTGGAGAAAAATATTCATATGAAAGGTCCCCCTCCCTTTTCCCTTTCATCCCCTTGAGGAAATCCTTGTGATAAAAGAAAGTTCCCACCTCCCATTCCATACTACATTCTAGGACAAAAGGCCTGGACAAGTGCCTGTAGTTTATTTAATATTTTTGTACAGGCGAGCATTCAAGGAATCATTTGGCAGCATCATATATCGCACTGAAAAAGCAATGTTTTATGAGAAGGCCTCAGGCAAGGCTGCAATTGTTCAAACAAACACTCTTGCTAACTCATTTGATTGATGGCTGCTGTGTGAAAACCAAAGGTTTTCACCAGTATTTTATACTCCTAACAACACTCCATCCCAGTCCAAAAATACTGAAATGTCAAATTGCTTCTCTACCCAAAACATTTTTAATGTTCAAGATCTTTAGTAATGGGACAAATAACTATATTTTATATACAGCTATGCTTAAAAGCTCAAGACTTGGACAAGAATCTAATCTGAAAACCCAGATTTGTCAACATAGGACAACATAAAAGTAATGATGGACTGAATAATAACTATAGCAACATAAATGGTCACAATGCTCAAAAGCTGTTACTGTGTGTGCAGTTTCATTGCTTATACAATTCATATACTCAGTAGTAGGAGTAATTTGTCATGTTAAACAATACTCATGAAAGTTTTGGTTAGGGGCCCCCATATTTTGCACAGATAGATAAATGAGGCTAACTATGCTTGTGCACCCCCCCTACTTTTTTCATTGTCAAGGAGGGAGTAGTTGTTTCTCTCACTTTTTCAGTAGTGCTATAGTAGTTGTTATTGCTAGAAAGTGGCACTCCAATGCTGGAAACAATTTATTCCAAAAATGACAAGTAGAGCATAATGACAACATCAGTTAACTAACAGAACCAAGCTAGATCACCTTCTAAAGTCTCTAAAAAGTCCATATTTAATTATTTAATCCATAGCACTAAATTATATTTCAGTAGATATTTGAAGAAGGTGTGAAAACCAGAAGATTAAATCTCCCATGGGAGCAAGATCCAAGGAGCAGAGGCAACAACTGCAAAAGCTCAATCTCCAGTAGACTTCACTTGTGAGGGTGGCACCCTGAACAGCCCATTCCCATGGACCTCACCTCCCTTGTCTGTGCATTGGGAGTCAAGAAGTTGCTGAAATACTGGGGGCCCAGTTCATTCAGGGTTTTATACATTGTTAACAAAACTGTGCTATCAATGTGTCATCAAAACGGCAGCGAGCCTAGCACTCAGAACTATGGTGAAATATAATCTAACATTGGAACAGAGGTCAGAATCTTCACTGCAGTTCTTGACAAGCAGCAGACAATGAAATTGACAACTGAGTAAGCCCTCATACAGGGCACTGCTGTAGCCAAGCCAAGAAAAGATGAAGGCCTAAACCACAGTGTGGAGATCAGCAGTATCAAGCAGGTGATGGAGTCTCCCTTTATCCATAATATGGAGGATAATATATGGTCCACTATTGGCAACAAGCATGTGTAGCCATCAAGAAGTTGCCATGGCAATCATTTAAACCTTGAGAGCGACGATTGAGAGAGGTTTTGGTCACCATTGCTACTTTGAGATGGGTACACATGCTTTGTTGCTGATAGTGGTCCATACATTATCTTTTATAGTGTATGACGCACATTAACAACAAATATGACTCAATTACATTTAAATTAATGCTGCAGGGTCCTTATTTTGCATTTTTAGTCACTGCCACTCTCTTCTGGGTCCAACTCTCACTGCTGAGGCTGGCACAAGAGGATCAGCAGTTTGTGTAACGCACATGAGCAAACCCATTCCATGTTTTTGTACCATTGATGTGACATACTCAAGATGGTACAACAACATTTTGACATCACATTGATGGTACAACAGTGCTGTAAAATGATGGAATTCAGTTAGTAATACTGTTCCATCATACACTATATGATAAAAGCTGCTCTTAATAACAGAAGACACCAGAGGAATAGATGTCAACTATCTATATATAACTATTCCCAGACTATGCTCCTCCCAAGTGCCTTATGTTGTACCCCCAGCAAACACAGAGAGTCTGAGGCTACCACTCTAAGCTGATGACTTACTATCATTCCCTACCAGAAGCAACTCAGTCTTACTGGTGTTGATTGCCAATCATCTACAAGCCATCCAGATTCTAATTTCTCCTAAGCCCAGCTTTAACCTTAAGACAGTTGACACGCAGTCAGGGGCAAAGGGAACATACAGTTTTGTATCATCTACATAACATTGAAACCACATGATGTACTTTCTCATGATTCATACCAAAAGAAGCATATTATACATCATGAACAGCACCAGTGATAGGACAGATCCATGAGGGACTCTGAAGTCTAGAGTCATCAGACATGACCAGTAAGGGATGAGCACTACTGACTGCTCTCCACCAATGAGGAACAGTCTGACAGTCTACCAAGCCCCTAGCATCTATCCAACAATTCTGTATGATTTATGTTGTCAAAAGCAGATAATAGTTTGATAAAATAATGATTGAAACATCCATACTTTGCTAGATAAAGATACTTGCACACTCAGATCAGGGATTATTTACTACTATGCTTCCTGTAGAAATTGTACTAGAATGACTCAAAGAGGTCAAGTCTCTCTAGATACTCCAATAGCTGGACTGCATCCACTTTCTCAGCAACCTTAGCTACAAAAGGAAGGTTGAAAGCTGAACAAAAATTGACAAGATTGTCAGAATCTTCTTAAGCAGTGGTCTTACAAATCCATCCTTTAATGATTCAGGGAGTATACCCCCATGTAAAGAGGCCTTAACAGTAGGCTCCAACATTTGATAAAAATACTGACAACCTTGCTCTGAGCAACTGAGTTGGAACACATTCCAGTTTCAAGGTGGTGCAGCACAAGCCAGAAAGTACCCTGAAGATTGCTTTCTTGTCTAATTGATGAAACTCATACCACTTTACCCCTGCCATATATATCTCTTTAAGTCCATCCTCTGTGTACATCTGCAACAAAAGAAATGTGATCCTTGTTGCCAATAATTTTGCTTTGAAAACTCATTAAACCTGTCACACCTCTCCATGGAGACTGGCATCCCGTATTGTAGACATTGTGGATTTGACATACTGCCCACAACATGGAAAATGCTGCAGGTCAGTTTCTCTCTGCTGCAATCAGTGTGGAGAAGGTCTCTTTATTTTCCAACTAGATTGCCTCCGAGTAGATACACAAATTATCCTTCAGGGCAAACATGTCCATATCAGCCCATGGTTTACTCCACTTGAACTACAGTCTATGATATGTGTCCTTCAAATGCCAATGCTCATCAGAAAACCAATGCACAGTTTTGCCTGGAGTCATCAGGCAAGAACTAAATGGTGAAAGGGAGATGGATGCAGTGGACAAAGCCATATTATACACTTCCACCATAGCTTTGCACCCCCAGTAGAGACTTCAATGAGACTCAATGTGTCCAACAAATCTAGAAATCAGTTAGGATCTAGATACACATTAGGATGGAAATGGATTACCTCCACAGTCAGAAGTGGCATTTTTAGGTCCCTGCCATTTAATCCTATTGTGCAGTAGTCTGACTATATGAATGGTTCCAATGAGATGTTATTAATCTCCAACACACTTGAAAAGACAAGCTTGAACATGTGACCCCATGAAATAGTGGTTGGATAAATCTCTTGCCAAAAGTCCAGCTTCCCTGTGAGCTGGAGGAGATTGCTAGCAAATGGAACTGAGGGTTCATAGACTCTGTCATTGAAATCCTCAAGGGCAAGGATTCTTGGGGAGTCAAACACCTAGTCCGACAACTGCTCAGCAAACTCCTGTTGGAAATCTCACCCACCACCACCTGGGCAGTAGTCAACAATGGTGCTAAGTCTCAGGCCAGCCAGACACTCATGGACTAAATACTCAAATAGATTAATCAATTCAGTGGGAGACATCACATAATTTAACCTGACTCTAATGCAGATGGTGACATTGCCAGCATTGCATGCCAGTCTTTGGCAACATACTATAGCATGGAGAACTCCAGGTCAATAAATTCTGCACAACAGGAACAGCAGAACATGCAATAAAGTCTCAGACACATACCAGACTGGCACATGTATCAGAAACAACATCTCTAATAATCAAGGTTTTATTAACCACTTATCTGGCATTGAAAATCTATATCTAAACTGAATGGGCCTTTGTTCCCCCTTTCTGTCACCTTAGCAATCAGGGTCATCATGGCTACACCCTTTCGCCAACAAGAAGATATGTTTCAATGTTTTGGTGAATTGCGTATGAAGTCAGTAGTGCTTGTGTAACGTAGTTTACTTTTGGCTTTACTCCATTCCCAACCTTGGTAGGTAAACTGGGTTGTGAGTAGGGAATAAAAAGTCCAGTACCAAGGGTGAGCAGAGTGCCAAAGAAGGAGGAGACAGTGGTGGATGATGGGTGTTTTACAATGCGCTAGGTATGGGACTGCTGAAGGAGGCTGGCCTTTAAGGTGGATGTGGGAGAGCTATTCCCCCACACTGAACCTCAGGCTTTAGCCCTCTCATTCAATGTTCTGGTGAATAGCATTTGAAGTCAGTAGTGCATGTGTAATGTACTGTATATCTTAGTATAGAAGCCATGGCTTTTATTTCAAATTTGTAGTTTCAGGTGCAGCTTCTATTCGAGAGTGGCTACTAAATGAGGGTGGCTTTTATTAATTGCAGCCAATTCAGCCACCAATCTGGATTGTCCTAAGCATTTAAAAGCATTGTCAAACAACTGTCAATGTTCAGCAGTCAGCTAGAGAAGAAATTAAAATGAGTTAATGGCTTCTGTGACAGCAAAAGCAATGCAAAGATTGAGTGAGTGCATTGGACACACCCTCTGCATGATGTAGATGCTATGCTTGTGTCTGCTGGCGTTAGAATCTTTTTACTTTAGCATGTACAGTATAGGTACCAGTACTTTGTTTTAAATAAAATTATCAACCAAACTTGTCTGGACTCCTCATCATAAATAAGGCAAGTACTGGCTAGTAGTGGGAGTAGTAGGAGGTAAATGGTTGGTGCAATTTTATATCAGAGATCACCAAACTACCCCGAGGGTGTTTAAACCAATAATTCCAGTTCCTAATGTGAATTCTAGGGAATCCAGCTGCTGTATCATTAGGGGTGTGAAACATCTTTTATCATGACTACCGGTATCCACTGATATGTTTCTCCTGGCAGCTCAGCTGCTATATAGTACCAGTATTCAGAAATGCCCTGGCTAGTAGACCAAGTAATGCAAGTATTGTAAGCCAATACAGATATATTTGAAGCAGTAGCTGCATATAGTAGCAGCGTCCTTTATTCAAGGGTGGCTTTTATTACAAAGTTGTTTTTTTGCAGCTTCTATTTGAGGGTGGCTACTATAAAAGTGTGGCTACTAATTGAAGATATATGGTAGTTTACTTTTGGCTTTACTCTATTCCCACCCTTGGTAGGGAAACCAGGTAGTGAGTAGGGAATATAAAGCCCCAAAAAATTACCAATTAATGACAAAAAGAGTATGATTACCTCTTCCAACTCATGGAGAGTATGACCAGTAGCATACAGGAGAAGAAAAACTGCCAGGTGGAGGAAACCTCAGAGGAACCATGGCTACTGGCCCACCCATCCTCTGGGCAAAATAAGAGGAGAAGAACCTAGGTTCTAGCAACCATATTCTACTTTCCTAGGAAGGTGTACTGCCTGGAGAGATGATGGTCCATCTTTGAAGTCCATTGGATGAACATTCTGGAAGGATGATTCTGAAGTTGAAGAGGTAGGTCTATTCTGAAGAAGCATCCAGATCCTGAAAGTGGAGTAGGTCCAGTTGAAAATGAGGCAAAGGCAATTCAGGTTTCCAAGGTGATGATAGATGATATCCATGGAAGTACAGAGGCAAAGTAAGCATGAGAGCATAATTTACTGAAATTTGCTGACAGACTTTGAACAGCAGGAAGTATGACAGGTTATGAAATCTTGAGGTAAACAGTCTAACTTTGTAAAAGGTTTGATAGTCAAGTTAGAGTCTGAAGGTTTGGAGTTAAGCGATAAGCGATAAGTTGCAATTAAAGCATGCATGAAGAGAGATGAAGGAATGGGGCAGAATCTTTAGGTACCTAGTAGGAAGAGTGATGTGGAAGTTTTTATACCAATGAAGGAAGGTTGGTATGCAGTAGAGATGGTAACTGACTGTATATGGCAATAATTGGAAGTTCAGTATGATGAATTCAAGAATTGATTCGGTATAGATGCCATAATTATACTTGCATAGGTTCTTTCTGGTCTACTGGAGGTACAGTAAAAGGAGATATGGTTAGTGCTGTGGCATAATTGCCAGTGACAAGAGTTGAGGTGGCCATGACTGATTTGCCTTACAGTTTGATCCACTGTCTGAATGCTGTAGGAAGCCCAGAATGGGTCTTTGAAGGAGTCTATAGACTGATGTTGCAATGGGAATTTGAGAGCAGTGTAGAATGCCAGGGGTGCCTAGCATTGAAGTCAAACATAGTTCTGGTGAGAGGCATGACTGGGACAGTGAGACAGCTAGGTCAGTTATGGACATGAAGGCTGAGGAATTAATGGAAGCTTAGTCTTGGTGAAAGTCTTGGCTGGAAGGAGTATGTGGCATAAGAGTCTATAAAGCATGTTATCTGAGGGTTGTTGCTAGAAGAAGTTTTCCTCAGGTGAAATGAATGAATGCTCCATAGAGTAGTAGACTGGAGCTGTTAAGATGGCTGAGGTAATAGATGGGAGCTGTTAGGATGGCCAAGGTAGGAGTTTGAAATGGATGACTGGTAGGAGTAGTTGACTGGGTAGGAATAATGATCAGTGATAGGTATAAAATGCCCAAAAAGAGTCACAGTATATGGGAAGGAGCCTAGAGCCACCAGGGTGGCTAAGAAAAGGCAACTGTCCAAGGATGGAAGGAAAGTCTGGAGTGGATGGTTGCAGAATGGAGGAATGATTCATAGAAGAAGACGGCATAGGTCCAGCCGTCCTGACATCGCAGGTGCAGGTTGGAACAGGGCTGGGGTTGACACTACAGCAAACTGAAGACAAATGCGGGAAAGTCATTCCAGGCTACAAGAGGCGGATCCATGGAAAACCAAGAAGTGAAGCCAGGTACCAAGTGCCACAAAGTTTAGGTATGAAAGTCTCACGTCTGAAGGCGATGGAGAACAACTGTGCAGAGAGCAGAAGGCACTGCAGCAAAGAAGCATGAGATTCCCACTTCTGAAGGAGAACTCACACAGCTGTCAGAAGGGGCAGCCAGCAGCAAGAAAGTCCAGGAGGCAGTAGCTGAAGGGAGGTAGGGACTAAACAAGCTGGCAGAGTCCAAATCCAGAGTTTGAGGAGGCAAAGGCGGGGACAAGTATGAAAAGTCCATGGAGGTACAAGATGGAGACTGGTGAGGAAGGATGAGGAAGGCAAATGGGGTATAGAGGTCACATTCCTGAAGGGAAGCAGCAACTGGGTATCAGGAAGAGAGTACATAAACATGAAACAGTCATTTGCAGGCACGGGCTCCCATCCTAGGGATTTGAGGAGAGATGATCAGTACTCAATGCCACCAGGCAATGTAAGACGGTGAAGGTAAATGGGGAAAGTGGTCCCATTCCTGAAGGGATGTGGAAACCAGATAGTCTGTTAGAAAATGTATAAGGTTGAAACACTGGAATGCAGATACAGGCTTCCATCCCTGCTAGTCGGGGTGAGAAGACCATCAGTCAATGCCATCAGGCAGAGGTAGGATGTTGAATGTAAATAGGGTATAGTGGTCCCGTTCCCAAAGGGAAGAGGCAACGGGGCATCAGGTAGAGAATGCATAAGGTTGAAACAGCTGAATGTAGACTTAGGCTCCCATTCTTGGTAACTAAGGTGAGATGACTTTGACTAGAGGCAGCTTAAGCATAGGTAGGATGTTGAAGGCACATGGGGTAAAGAGGTCCCGTTCCCAAAGGAAAGCAACAACTAGTATCAGGTTTGGAATGCAGAAGTAAGACATGGTAGATTGCAGACATGACACCCATCCCTGGTAGTCGGGGTGAGCAAACCTTCACTCAATGCCTCCAGGCAGAGTTAGGGATGGAGAATGTGAGGTTTGTAAGTAGTAGATAGTAGTAAGTGTAATGGAATCCCATCCCCAGTAGACAGGGCAAGCCTACCTACACTCAGTACTGCAGATAGTACGAGTTAGGGACGGAGTCTAAAAATAAATGCTGGTATGGGCTGAGAAAGGAAAAGGAAGCTGGCTGTGTAGTCATAGGTAGGTAAACTGTAAGGTAATAGAAATGGGAAAGGAAGCAAATCAGAGTAGAACTGGAGAAGGAGTCATCAGGAATGCCAGTGAAGGGGAGTTTAGAACAATCCAGGAAGGAGCATGCTGGAAGCAATAGAATGCAATGAATGACTTAAGCTGAGTAGACGAGAAAGATAATGAGCCATGCGAGGGTAGCAGGGCCAGTTAGGCAGGAGGGGAGGGAAGGGTAGAGCATATGGCTGGCATGAAGCAGGTTCCTTAGAGACCAAACAGGCAGTAGCAGGATATAGGTAATGGGGGAAAAATGGCAGGGGGAGATCACTGGGTTCCAAGGTATAAATATAGTGCAGGTCTAAAATGCAACCCTGCCAAGGTCCAAATTTGCCACTCTGAAGTATGCTTCTTGAGCCTGCTGGTCACTGCAGAAGGGAGGACCCCCACCCTTGAAAAAAGTGCAAGGTATTCAGGACTTACTGCTGCCCACCACCGTATCCACTCTCTGATGTATACTGGTCACGGTAAATTATTCAATGGATTTTATCCCCATTTTCACACAGAAAGCCACACCGCTGTTTAATTTGCTGAAAAAGAACATACTGCAACAGTCACCATCTTAAAACAGGCCTTAGTCTCTGCCCTTGCTTTGGTTAACCCAAACCCAGATTTGCCCTTCCATTTGGAAAATGTCACCTCTGATATGGCTATATCTGCCATCTTTGCAGAGAAGGTGCATGAATGCTTTAGGCCTATGCCTCCCAAATTCTTTTGCCAGTAGAACAGAAATACTTATTCTGTGAGAGGAACTCACTGGCTACAGCTTGGGCTGTAAAGCACTTTACTTACTCATTGGAGTCAGCCCCACTGTGTTTCACACCAACCATACTCTTACCAATTTCTTGTTATCAGATAGAGTAAATGATGGAAACATTTCCAGTGCAAAATTTACCCATTGATCGCTCCTTTTAGAGGATCGGGACATTACTGTATACTCCCCCAAAACCCCCTACATTCTAGTCCATGGGCTACTTTTGAATGGTGACCCACATGAGTGTGGATTGGAACCTCCTTCCTTACCAGAAACCAGTCCATTTTTGCCCGCCTTTCACTTGGTGGACCCCCAGGCATGCCATGTTTTCACAGATGGTTCCTCTTTTTACCATGAGGGACATCAGGTAGCAGGATTTAAAATCTTAGTCCTCTACCTTGGGGGGGGGTAGACTGTGGAGGTAGCCAGGCAGTGTACCCTTAGATCCTCACAATATGCAGAACTGGCAACCATTGCAGATGCAGCAGGACTGATAAAGGAAGAACAAGAGGGGTACACTCTTTTTTTCTGATTCCTCATGGGTGTGCTACTCCCTTACAGGGTTCCTACCTTTTTGGAAGACCCATGGGTATACTTCCTCAGAAGGTACCTCAGTGAAGTAGCAAGACCTTTTGCAATACATCAACACTTTGGCAGAAAAAGTTCCCTTTAAGCTGTGTGTCCACAAAATGAAGGTTCATTCTAAGTCAGACCCTTTTCATGAGCAGAATGACCAAGCAGACACATTGGCCTGGGAAGGCACATTAAGGGGAAGTGTGGGTGGTGTCAGCACTTGCAGAGGCATAGCCAGTGGCTGCCCAAATGAGAAAACAAGCCATCCCATTGGATTTGGCCATGGTGCAAATTGGAGACCCAGAAATAAAAGAGGTATACAATCACCTCTTGCAACAGAAAGAGTTGTCTGGTGACAACCCCCTAAACAGACACCTCAGCCACCTCTCCTTTTCCCAGATCAAAAGCTGTTTTTGTATGACATGGGGACACCACATTGTGGGTGGCCCTGAAAGACCATCACTCAGAATTCATCCACCAGGTGCAGGACACACCTACATGTGGACATCATGGTGTCGACAAGACCCTGCAGAGACTGAGAACAATAGGGTGGTGGCCTGGTCAAACAGTAGACTTCCAACGTTACCTGGATAACTGCATCACCTGTACTCAAAACAACCCAATACATGGCAAGAAAAATGCCAGATTGCTTCAACAGAGACAATCAGGCCCTTGGAATGCAGTCTAAATGGATTTAATTGGACCCTTCCCTACCACTAGCAGAAACAACAAGTGTGCATTGATCATTACTGACCTATTTTCCAAATGGTTCAAGGCCTTCCCCTGTAAGGCTAAAACTGCCAAAGTCACTGCAAACATTCTGGTGGAACAAGTATTCAACAGATGGGGCCTACCTCTTAAGACAGACTCCGACAAGGGGATGAGCTTTACTGGTCAGGTTGTGAAAGAAGTCCTTCGCATGTTAGGGGTATGGCAGACGTTCCACATAGCTTGCCATCCTCAGTCCTCTGGTGCTGTAGAATGAACCAACAGGCAGATCAAGACAATGTTGTCAAAGTTTGTCAATGAGAATGCAAAGAAGTGGGGCACTGTGTTGCTCTTACTCCTAATGGCAATCAAAGCTACCCCATAAGCAACTATTCAGTTCACACCTTTGAGCTGATAAAGTGTTGGCAAATGAGATTGCTAGAACACCTATGGATGGATATCCACACCCCTATCATGGATAGCGTGTCGGCTGACACCTATGTAAAGTAGTTATGGGAAAACTTGATTGAAATCCATCACTTTGCTGCTCAAAGTTTGGGCAATGCACAACAAAAGTCCAAAATGTACTTTGACAAAGATGTCAAAGAGGTCGATTAGCAAGTGGATGACAGAGTCATGGCATTTCAGTATTCAGTACCCGCCACTCCTTATCCAGCAAATGGGCTGGTCTTTTTGACATTGTGAACAAACTCAGCCCCTCTGTCTAGCAGGAGTGGTTGCAGAACCACAGGTAGCCTATTAACAAGTGGTTTCATGCCAATCAACTAAAGCTGTTCAACGGCTCTGAAGGCCCTGAGTAAGTCACTTACTTGGAACTGGGAGGGGGGGTGTATTCCCAGCTATTTATTTTCTTTTGTTTCAGAATGCAGTTACTCATAGTGGTCCTCCACTGTTCTGTCCCGGGCACTTCCAATTCCCCAAAGGAAAATGGCCACTGACAACCTGGTCAAAGACATATGCCTTCCCAGGCACAGATGAGATCCTTAAGATTTTTCATCTTTGGGGTACCATGGTTCCTGATGGTGTATCCTGGAAAGGACCTGCTGATCCTGACCATCATGCCTGGCAAACTTTAGACCTTGCTCATACTCACTTCGATTTCCCATGTATAGGAAGTGACATGGAACAATACTACAAAAACTGCAACAGATGTGTGAGATGCAAAACTCTGCCACAGAGAGCAGCACCTCAAGTTAACATAGTTACAAGTGCACCCATGGAAATGGTATGCATAGACTTCCTCAGCTTATAACCAGATGCAAAGAACTTTGCAAACGTCTTAGCAGTAACAATCATTTCTCAAGGTACACCCAAGCCTATCTGATGGAGTCTCAGAAGTTAACAATTGTCACAAAAGTCCTACTTGAAAAACTCTGTCCACGATGGAGCCCCACAACAGATCCATTCACATTAAGGTCAAGATTTCAAAAGCCATCTAGCAAAAGAAATGCCATCCCCTCTGGGGAATTACAAAGTCTCAGACTACCCCATATCACCATCATGGTGATCCTAAGCCTGAACAGTTCAACCGAACTCTACTCAACATGCTTGGTGCAATGGACTCAAAGGTAAAGAGTAAGTGCAGTCAACAGGTGAGTGCATTAGTCCATTTGTACAACTGCACCAATAGTGGTGCCACTGGATTGTCTTCATATTACTTGATGTTTGGCAAAGAAGCCTGTCTTCCTCTGAACTTGTGTTTTGGTATCTCTACCAATAGAGCAAGGCCAAAGAATTATCTACAGTACATACAAAGATTAAAAGGCCAGTTGTATGCACCCACAAGTTTGCCACAGACACCACTGCAAAGCATAACAAAACCAATAAATATATGTAAGACAAAAGGGTTAAGGCACATGAACTTCTGCTAGGAGACTGTGTTCTGTGAAGAAACTTGTGACTATCAGGGAAGTACACAATTGTTGATTGTTGAGGCAATACCCTATATGTTGTAATGGAAATGGTACATGATATGCAAACAAAATAATACCCAACAGGTTGGGTGGTATTGGGATATACCAGGCTACCCAAGGGTGTAATGAGACAAGCACTGTATGTAGAGTGCTTGTAGCCCTTGGAAGATGTAGTATAGCCCACACCTCCTAGTCTGGGGTAACATTGTGCTTAGAAACTGGGATTTAGGCTGAATATTAGGAAAAAAATAACAATTGAAAAAAACTAGTTTAAATAATTAATTTAAATTAATAGACACATTTTCTGCAAAGTAATCCCTCTAATGTTAGCATTTGACGGTAGAGGGTGCTGTTTTGATATGTGCTGTGCCACTGGGTTTTTATAAGTCCAGTAATTTAACTTAAAAATAATTAAAACATTTTATGAGTTGCCAAGGAATATCAAATTGCTTGTTTTGGATTGAGTTAACCTCCTCTACTGCTTCCTTGCTTGAGTTGCCTCCAGTTGTTCATCAGGCGGGGGAAGAGTGAGCATGAAAGTGCAATGATGGTTCCACTAGGAGACCAGTGGTACTTTCTTGATTTAGTCTCCTGCAGGTGGAGAAGCACTACTAGGTTGCAGCATTAATGACTGTAGGCTGTGGGTGGCAGGTGGAGGAGGAGGGCATGAGACTGCAGTTGGGAGAGTGGCACTGTAGTGCTGTCGTACATGAGTGCTTTTCGGAGAAACAAGAACAAAACAAAACAAAGCTGGCACCAGCTTGCAGTGACAACTCTCTTTTATAAGTGCAAAAGCCACAAATTATCTCTTGCTGGCTGCTCGTCCATTCTGGAGTGCCTCAGGGCTCTATATTGGGGCCTCTTTTTTTAGCATCTTTCTCAACAACCTCCCTCATTTCTCCCACCAACAGATCCTCCTTTATATGGATGACCCTGTCATGTTTACTAGAAACTCTGACCCCAAGCTACTGGAACACCACCTACAGCGTAGCTTTGAGGAAGTGCAGGATTGATTCAATAAACATAAATTGGTCCTGAACTACAAAAAAAACAAAAGTCATGATATTCAGCAGCACTTGCTGTAAGCACAAATCTCAAGCTCTAACCATCAGAAACTGCCTGGGAGTTCCACTTGAACAAATCCCACACGTCACATATTTGGGGTAACCTTGGACAGCTCCCCTATCTTACGCCCAGCTCATTCATAATGTTGCTAGGGCTGTCAATATCAAGATTGGAGTACTCCAAAGATACAAGCACTGTCTGACGCCTGAAGCTCTCAGACTTGCAATACTTAGTTCTGTCATATGTATTGTTGACTACAGCCTGGTAATCTACGGTGCAGCCTCTACTTCATCTTTCCATAGGATATCCATGGCGCTAAACAAGTCATGCAGACTTTTCACTGGTGCAGCATGCCTCACCCACACATGTGATCTGTGTGCACAAACAGATTGGCTTCAGCTAAGCAGAAGAATACAGTATCAAACCTGTCTGCTAGCTAAAAAAGCACTTCTCAGCCTTTTGCCCCCTGGCATTGAAAACCTTCTAAGCCCACAGTGCAGTTCTCAGCATATTTGAAGCTCAGTCAACCAACTTCTCCATGTTCCAAGATGCTGGACAACACAAGGACAATGCTCATTTGCCTACAGAGTACCTCTTCAGTTTAACATACTTCACAGAGATATTTCAACCTTACCATAATTAGGTCCATTCAAACATATGCTCCATCAGCATCTCACGACTAACAGTTCATGTGACTGCTACACCTAAGATACCACCACCTATGGGTATGACCTAGCTTTGTGCTCTCCCTTCCTCACTATAATAGAAGGACCTTTCATGTCCCTTGCTCAACACTCTATCCCCTGCCTAGCACCATCCCCTCCTTCCTCTACACCTGCTACCCCTCTCTGACGTCAAGCACCCCTTGTCCACCCATACTGCCAGTACCCCACTCACACAGTCTCTAGCTATACCAGTTTGACAAGGTCTTTTGGCTGCCTCCTCCATTTTCTGAGTGCTCTTGATTACCTTTCTCTCTCTGCTATACTTTGTTCACCTTCCAATCTATAGTTTTACTTTTAGATACAAAGTATGTCATTATTGCTTGACTATTTTTGTTAGAAACTCAGTATTTTTGCCTCCTTTGTATGTTTATCACCCTTCCTCACTGACATGGAACCTTTGTAAAAGAGCTGCTATGTGCTCAGAGATATTGTAATCCAAGATTGAATAAATAAATAAAAAATAAATAAAATAAACAATGCAGATATGCTAAAGTGCATAATAAGCATGTTAGTGTATCTACACTGTTTTATTTGTGGCTTTTGCACTTATAAATAAGAGTTTGGTATTGCAAGAAGCTGGTTCCAGCTTTATTTTGTGTTGTTCTCTGCTGCCGTGACAGCCATAGCACAGCATGCTTTGGAATGCTGTGTTGCTTCTGTACTCTTCTCTGTCTCAATTGGGAGAAACACTGAAATGTTCTGTCTCCCTAACTGCATATTAAAACTTGGAGTGATGTTTTTGTTGTTGTTTTGTTGTTACTAAAGAGCAAGTAAGAATTAACCCACGGCAGAGTGTGGTTCTACTTGAGAATTAATCCCATGAAGAATTGAGGCCAGCAGTGCCTCCACCACCTAGATCACTTAGTTAATTCTCAAGCAGAAACACGCTCTGGAGTAGGTTAATCTGCTTGTAACATGGTTAGCAAAAAGGGTTCAGCTCAATTTTGTTAACCATGTTACAAAGGCATGATTGGGCATGACCCCGTGAGCTGTTTCTGTGTCCATTTCTCTCTGCAACAAAATGCTCCGGCCAATGTGTGGCATGTTGTGGTCACTGTCTGCTGACAGTGTTGAATTTCAGCCAAGCAGGAGCCCTGGACTTGCAACTTGCAAGCAGGTAAATGTAGGATACATGCTACTGTCACTTTGTTGCTTGGCACAGTACATGCCAGTATTCACTCGGCCCTTGGTTTATCGAATGCACATCTTTACTGAGAATGAGATATGAAGCTGCAGGTGGCTGGCTTTCCTGTTGGTTGGTAGCTGAGCTTACCGGCTGTGGGATCATTTGCAAGTATGACTCCTTTATAAATGGTTCCACAGCCACTAAGCTCAGCCCTTCCCACTGTCAGAAAGACAGAGTGACACAGAGACAAAGGGAGCCCCCAGTCAATAACCTCCATACACACACATGGAGCACCATGGCCATTTTGTCAGCGTTACTCTTACAGCCACTGCGCTGGGATATCAATATATATTGTAACATGACTAACAAAAGACAGTGAGATTCTTGGAGGTCCATGGGGCGGGTGGGTGAGAAACCAGAAATAATTACAATGTTGTGGGGAAATAATTACTATGTTGTGTTGCAAACATTAAGGAAGGGCAATATCACAGCCACAGATTGGGACAAGCTGGCAGGGGAACTACTTGTGACATGGCTAACAATGACAGCCACAGACAGCAGTGGTTGCTATGGGTACTGCAGCAGCAACCATGTATTCATTGAGAATTAATCTATGATCAGCTGCTTTCTTTGCACCAATCAGGTGCAACCCTTTTTGTTAGCATGTTATAATCAGGTTTAACAGGATGGGACAGGCTAGTGATTGTGGTCAAGTTGGGCATTGTATCTGTGGAGTTGATAGAATGGCAGTCAGGATCAGTCATCAGCAGCAGAAAGGTACTGTTTTTAAAACTGGAAAAATGAAATGAGTTAAGCAGGGGTGGATGTGCCATTTTCTCTTGCATTTGGCAGTTTTTTTAATGATTGTAGTTTAATAAGTGGGTCCCTTGCCAAGTGAGGAAAAAATATAGCTGCTATTCAGTTTTTAAAATTCTATGTGGTCAGCATTTTTTGTGATAGTTCAGTTGACACAGTCTCTATTGCCATATTAATACCCACCTTGGCAAGGGACTCAGCCAATCAGAGTGGGAAATTTCAAACCATTTTCTAAGCCTGTGTACAAGATTCATCCTGAAGGATAGTCAAGAAGATACTGTACTACCCACCAAAACCATTTGTTGCTTGTTGGACTATAGATCACCAGTGATGCAGTGTCCTCTGTAGAACTTCCAAAACTTCCAGCTACTCAGTCTGCTATGCACATAAAAACTACAAGGCAAATGTCAAGGCAATGAGAAGCTGGATCTGACCACAACTGATGCTCAAGCAGATCAGGATGACTCAGACTCTGAATCAGATGGAGGTGTGTACTAATCTACAAGGGATCTTGCCAGACTGTTCAGACATTCAGATTGAACAAGTAATGTGACCAATGTTCTCTTGCAGAATCCTCAGCAACAATGTTGTACTCTGAACCAACACAAGATGTACCCTTGGATGACAGGTCCATATGTGAGGAAGTGCTAAAGGAATGATTAATTTCTGTGAGCATATCCTTTCTAAATTTAACTAGGCCATTCATTGTGCTACATTCTTTTCCAAAGCCAAATTGTTTGCTGGTTAGTAAGTTTTTGCTGGAAAGGTATACAGATAGGTGCATTACTCCAGATTTTCTAACAGTTTGGCTGGGGGTTGATAATACAGATATACTGTAGGTCTGTAGTTTTTTTTCCAAGTGTTTTCCACTGCCTTAAACACTGGGGTGATATGTACAATTTTCCAGAAGTCAGGAACAGTCCAAGTACAAAGTGACAGCTTGTAGATGTATGTACAATAAGTGGATATGAGATCACAGCAGTGGTGACCTTCAGTAGTTTGGCTTTATTTTGTCACAGCCAGCTTTGTTACTTGTACAGTGAAAGCTGCTATAAGTAGACTTGCCTGTGCTGTGTGATTTTGTCCACTCTAACCATTGTCCAAGACAATCAAGTTCTTCTCCAGCACATTGTAACAGTGTAACAAACTGCTATAGTGGGGACATAACGGTGGTCTGATATGGGATATGGTTCTGATTCTTTCTTTTTTTTTGTATGGTTTGTGTCTTTAGTTATGGTATGTAGGGTTACTGATTAGTGCAGAAAAATTTAAAAATAAAAATGTTATTAATTTTTATTAAAAGCAAGAAGACCTGCAGGAAGAGTATCTGTTTTTACTGCTCTTCAGTGTTCATGCTTCATCCTTTATCTGTTCAGTGTTTTAACACCTTAACATTTTCTTTTTATTTAAAAAAATCCAGTAAACTTGCTTTGTTTTGTTTTAGCAATCATGTATTGATGCTGAATGGACTAATAGTGTTTCACAGACTGACAATGCCTGTCAGTTTAGGTACCACCTGTCTGTGCAAAGCGGCTTGCAGTGTCTGCTATATACAATGGGACTAACATTGTTCGTATTGTCAGCAGTTTGGGATCATGTGTTTTGTCCACTTAATCCAATTGTCCACCCTAGTTGTGTCCACACTAAGTGGTGTCCACTGTATACATTTCTGCAAGCAACTGGCAAAATACATTGACCTTGACATGCTTGCAGTAGAAGGTGGAACATTCAATAAGGAGTTGTAAGCCATATCAGGGGTACTAGTTCTATATGCATTTTGTCTAACTAGCTTTTGCATATACTGGAATAGGTCAGTGATGACATTGTTATTCAGCTGGTTTACTGTTTTCTCTGCTGTGTCAATATGTAAGCTTTGGTCTATTCATTTTGTGATCTGGAGATGGTTTTTATGTTTTTTTAATTTTATTTCCATTTATACTACATGTGGACCCTCTCCAACAAACATGTGCCAGAGCTACAGTTAAATGCACAGCAAATTCACTGTTGTCATTTTATATTGAACAAAATAACTGCTGAGAGCTTAGAACAGTCAATTTATTGTCAATAAAATTATAAGAATGATGCCATCATGCCTTTTGGTCTCATAACTTTCCAAATCTATGTATCCTTTAAAACAGAAATTGTTTTACTAGCTCAGCAGGAAGAGTTTCTCTTACAGCTTGGTGGTAAAATCCTAAAATGTGAGCAAAAAGGTTGCACATTCAAATCAAACTGGGTCAAAAGCACATTCCTCAGATTGTGCCACTAAGAAATTCCTACACCATTCTGGTTGAGCAGGACTGCCAAGAAGGGGCGCCTGAGGTGGTGGACAGTGAGAATGTGGGGGTCCACCCCAGTGGAGTCGCTGGGGGGGTAGGAGGACACCAAAGAAGGAGGAAGCAACTTCTGGCGGGGGACTCCATTCTCAGGGGCATAAAGCTGAGGGCAAGAAAGGGGTTAGAGAGGGAGGTAAAATGCTTACCTGGCATGACAGCTTGGAGGGATGGGAAACATATCCAATGGATTGTGAGAGCAATAAGAAGGAAGGGGGTGCTGGATGTCATTGTCCATCTGGGGACAAATTACATAGCTTTGGATGAGACAGAGACAGTGCAGGGGCAGTTTAGGGAACTTGGAAAGGGTCTCAGTCAGGTAGCATGCACTGTAGCCTTTATGGAAGTGCTGTCTGTCTATTACAGGGGAAGGAGAGGGAGCTCTGCACTAAGGCCTTCAACTCTTGGTTGAAGAAATGGTGCAGAGAGGTGGGGTATGGCTACACTGGGGACTGGGATTTCACTGGGGGGGATCAGAGCTCATACAGGGGGATGGCCGGCATTCATACAAGAAGGGAACAAAATTCCTCAGTGGATGGTTTAAATTTTACTTTGATGGACATTTAAACTAGCCGAGGGGTGTGGCTGATGGCAAAGGAGAGGAAGCAACTGCCCCCAGTGCAGGCTGTGATAGAGGGTAGAGAAATCCCAAGAGGAGATATTCCCACTGAGATGTAAGACAAACAGTATAGCAAGGGAGGTGTGAAGGAAGAGGAGCAAGCAAAACAAAAAAGGTGAGGAAGGGGAAGCGGCTAGAAAAAGAAGGAAGGGACAAGAAAAGGGCTAACAAAATCTGGACAACCATGTTTGCCAATGCTAGAAGTCTGTGAAATAAGATACCGACCTGGAGACCACCATGGCAGAGGCAGGCCTTGATATTATGGCCATTACAGAGTCATAGTGCACTGACAGCCATGTCTGGGAAATGGTCATACCTGGCTACATAATGTTTAGAAGAGACAAGGTAGGAAGGAAAGGAGAGGAAGTGGTGCTTTATGTTAAGTAAAACATAAAGGAGACAGAGGTACAGGGAATTCAAGGGGGGGAGTTGAGGTGTTGTGGGTCATCCACAAGTCAGGAAGTGGAGCCACTGTTCGAATAGGAGTGATCTGCTTGCCTCCAACACCAGGGGAAGAGTTAGATAAAGAAATGTTAGAAACTATTGGCAAAATGACTGAGAAGGGGGAAGTGGTGCTGGTGAAGGACTTTAATCCACCAGATGTAGATTGGAACTTCCATGTTGCAACATCAAGTAGAAGTAGAGACATCCTGGACTCCCTGCAGGATGCATTCCTCAGGTAGCTAGTTAGTGAACCCACTTGAGCTAGAGCAATACTGGACCTGGTACTTACTAACAGGACAATGTTATGGACTTCATGGTGGGATGTCATCTGGGGACCAATGATTATCCCACAGTCAGGTTTAACATAAGAACAGCAGTGGAATCCAACCACACAACAGCGAGGATACTGGATTTCAGAAATTCTGACTTTACAAAGATGGAAAGATAGGGTAGTGCCTCTGAAAGATGATGTCTGGGGGTGGTGGAGGGCAAATAGACCAGATTAAAAGTGGGCAGGCATAGCAAAGGCAACAAGCCTGTATGTCAAACAAGTAAGCAAAAGCAGGAAGAAGAGGAGAAATTTATGGTTCTCGAAGGAGGTGGTAGAAAAGTTAAAGACAAAAACAGTGGCATTCAGAAGGTATAAGGAGACCCAGAGAGAGGAGAATATGGAAGTGTATCTGGGGAAACGGATAGAAGCAGCAAAGGCACAAACTGAGGAAAGAATAGCCCAGGCAGTATCAAAAGAGGACAAGACATTTTCAGGTATGTTAGAAAAAAAAGGCAAAGGGAGGGATTGTACAGTTAAAGAGGGGTGGGGGGACTGTACAGAGGATGACCAAGAAAAGGCAAACAACTTAAAAAAAATACTTCTGCTCAGTGTTCACAGCAGAAGGAAATGGGGAGAGAGCATGAATAGGCAACAAGGGCTTTGAGAGAAGGGAAGTGGACACCAGTCCCTTTTCTGAGGAGAGTGTCAGAAAAGCACTCACTAATCTGAGGGTGGACATAGCCATGAGGCCAGCCAGAGTGCATCCAAGAGTGCTGAAGGAACTCAGGGAGGTGCTGGCTGCACACCTCACAAACTTGTTTAACAGTTCTTTGGAGACATGCATGGTCCTGGAAGACTGGAGAAGACTGGACGTAGTTCTAACTTCACAAAAGTGGTAGCAAGGAGGAGGTGGGCAATTATAGGGCTGTCAGCCTGACTTCGGTCGTGGGGAAATTAATGGAAACACTATTAAAGTAAAGGATTGTGGAATACCTGGAAAATAATGGACTGCAGGACCTGAGGCAGCATGGTTTCAGAGAGGGAAGATTGTGCCAAACAAATCTAATAAATTTTTATGATTGAGTAATCAAAGTGTTGGATCAGGGAGGGGAAGTGGACATGGCCTACCTAGACTTCAAAAAGGCTTTTGACTTCATTCCACATAGAAGACTGGTAAACAAGTTGGGTAGCATAGGGGTGGGCAATAAGGTGGTAACTTGAGTAAGAAACCCATTAGAGGATAG
The DNA here is from genome assembly GCA_016271365.2 of Neoceratodus forsteri. Taxonomy (NCBI): domain Eukaryota; kingdom Metazoa; phylum Chordata; order Ceratodontiformes; family Ceratodontidae; genus Neoceratodus; species Neoceratodus forsteri. The sequence continues at coordinate 383,669,780 of JADMNL010000024.1, read as the reverse complement.
GAGGCAGAGGGTAGTGGTAAATGGAGTTTGGTCTGAGGAGGGGAGAGTGACCAGCAGGGTGCTCCAGGGATCAGAACTGGGACTGGTCCTCTTTAATGTCTTCAGTAGTGACATAACAAAGGAACTGGAAGGGAAGGTCTGCCTCTTTGTGGATGACACCACAATCTGCAACAGAGTGGACACTCCAGGGGGGTGCAAAGGATGGTAAGAGATTTAGAACAGCTGGAGCAGTGGTCAAAAATTTGGTAGCTAAGGTTTAATGCAAAAAAGTGCAAAATAATGCACTTGGGTCACAGAAACCCCAAGGTACAGTAAAAACTGGAGTGAGAGACACTTGCAAAGACCAAGCAGGAAAGGGACTTAGGGGTAATCATATTGGATGACCTGAAGGTGGCTAGACAATGTGGCAAAATGACCAGGAGAGCTAGTGGGATGCCTGGGTATATAGATAGGGGTATCAACAGCAGGAAGAAGGAAGTGATGTTGCCCCTATATAAGTCATTGGTGAGACCCCACCTGGAATACTGTCTCCAGTTTTGGAGACCACACCTCAGGAAACACATAGACAGAGTGAAGGCAGTCCAGAGACAGATTACCAAGATGATACAGGGCCTCCATCAAAAGCCATAGGACGAGAGGCTAAAGGAACTCAATATGTACACCCTGAAGGAGTAGAGGGAGTAGGGGGATATGATAAAGACCTCATGAGAGTGAATAAGGTACAGGTGGGGGGGGTATGTTTAAGAAGAGAACGTGCTCTACTATAAGGGGAAATGGTATGAAGCTGGAGGGGTAGGTTCAGGAGAGACATGAGGAAATACTTCTTTACAGAAAGGGTTGTGGATGCCAGGAACAGTTTTCCAGTGGAGATAGTGGGGGCAAAAACAGTGGTGAGATTAAAAAAAAACCTGGGACAGGCACAAGAGAATCATGAGGGAAAGGAAAGGTGAGGAAGAGGGAATGCCCTAGAGGGTCTGCAGGGACAGCAATTCACAGTGAAAATGAGCAGAATGGATGGGCCAGGTGGCCATTATCTGCCATCAGTTTCTATGTTTCTATTTGTCTAAATCCTGAATACCTCAGTTTAAAATGAATCTGCAATGCTAAGGGTTTCTCGACAGATGCAGTAGTAATAATTCTGGGATAACTACATACCCCAAATGGTGACTGTTGCACTGAACTATATCAGTCAACAACCAGAATCATTAGCGAAAGTTATAGTTTTGGGGGTTGGGAAAGGACCATGCAAGCACATTCAAAACAGTTTGAGGAGTGTGACTTTGTATACACTGCAGTTGCAATCCAAGTGCAAACATTATAATGTGTGTGCATGTTAAAATTTTTCAGAAATGCTTTACAAAATGAGTGTATAGGGTATGTATTCTAACCTAGCTGTTTTGTGCAAGAGCATATGGTGCTATTTATATTTCTGATGCACCCCTATTCTGGAACTTGGTCAGTAAGAAAATGATACAGTAAGTGCCTCACTACTACGTAGCCATTTTTATGTTTGACATGCATGCACGTGCAGTGAACTTCTTGCAGTAGAATGACTTTTGAGAGGTGTGTCACTGTCTGTCCAATGCAGAATGGTCTACAAGCGGCAGGCCAGTGCTATGCCAGTCATCAGCCAGGCTGATCATGATGCTATTTTACTTGAAATGGTCTGCACTTGAAAAGAAAAAGCCACACCAATCATAATGCGGCTTTTTCTTGTCATCTGCAGGACACAGCCCAGCAAACAGCAGTTATGTGTCCTGATCAGCCTGGCTGAAGTGATGTCTCCCCCATCCCATCTGTCTGTTCCCTCACTGGTGCACCAAGACATGTCACAATTTGTATGCCACCTTACTCCCCTGTCCTGGGTGGCCACTGAGTGCTCCAGCTGGCCCTGTTATCTGTTGGCCTTGATCGGGGGTCCAGCAGAGTGTAACAGTGAAGCTGCATGCTGTGGCAGGGTTGCCAATAACTGGTCAGCTCAATGTGCAAGCTGCTGCAGTCGGCTCCTCACATCCTCTGTTTCCCTATTGCATTGCTGAAAACTGCCCCTCATTTTTTAATGTTATTTCCCCAAATACAACCCTCCCTCTAAGCACCCACCACTCTACACCTCCCCCCAAACATAAGATACTGACACTGGAGGTGTCCAATCCCCCAGTGTCCTCAAATGTACAGCAAACTCTCCCTGAAATAAAGAAAACCATCCATCATTGTCTGTTGCACCGTTACCCCCCTGCATGTGACCAAACTAAAAAATAACTTGGCTCCAGGCCTAGAAAATATTATACCAATGATGTTAAAACTGCTACAAAACCCATATTTGGATTCCATTAAAAATACTCTTTGAAAAATTATTAAACTGTGGACTCATCCCTTCTGATTGGAAAAAATCTAAATTTATTCCCATATTCAAAACAGGAAGTGAATCAAAGGTGTCAAATTACAGACCAATTAGTCTTACATCAATTCCATGCAAAATATTAGAATCAATAAAAAACAAAATACAGGAACATCTAAAAAATGATTTGTTTTTTGATACAGGTCAACATGGATCTACTCAGGGAATGTCTTGCATTACTAATTTGATTTGCTTCTACGTAAACGTAAGCAACATGTTGGATATAGGCACACCAGTGGATACTGAGTTATTTGATTTTAGCAAAGCATTTGACTGAGTCCCACATTGGGCCATAGGTGAAAAACTACACGAATACAATATTGACACTCATATTGCTCAATGGATAGAGAACTGGTTAAAAGATAGGACCCAAAAGGGGTCATCCATCAACTGAAGGTCATGAAACCAGTGGTGTTTCATAGGGCTCAGTCATCAGCCCTATAATCTTTCAAATATTTATCGCTGATTTAGATAAAGACATTAACAATAGTATCATAAAATATGCAGATGATACTAAACTATGTGGACCAAGGAACTCACACATCCAAATAGATTCATTACAAAGAGATATTGATAAAATTGCACTTTGGACTAATACTTCGGGAATGAAACTTAGCACTGAAAAATGTGTAGTTCATATGAGAAAAATAATATTCAACACAGTTATAACCTAAATGGAGAAGAGTTACCCCCCCCCCAAAAAAAAAGAAAAAGACCTACGAATTGTAATGGATACCAAATTTGAGTTTAAGGATCAGTATACAGCCATCATCACCAAAGCGAATCGCACAGTTAGGGTCATGAAAAGAAACATAAAAAGTAGGAATAAAACTGTTTTATTACCCCTGTGCCTATCATATGTCAGGCCATTACTGGACTAAGGTAGCCAATTATGGAGCCCATTTAAAAAAAACAGGTATTAAAAAACTGGAAAAAATTCAACTTAAATACACAAAATCTATAACAATGCTGAAAAACTTGAATTATAATGACAGATTAGAATCCCTTAGGTTTACATACTCTTGAATTAAGAAGGCAGAGAGAAGACATGTTGTTATATTACAGTATCATAAATGACGCAATAATGATGATAGAATTAAATATTACATATAAAGATGACAATATAGGTATTAGAGGTCACCCGCTACAAACCAAAGTTAATAGATTTAAAACTAACAGAAGGAAATATATTTTCACAGTACGCATGGCAAACTTATGGAATAGATTGCCCCTGAATATTATATTAAGTGCAAACAAAGATAATTTTAAACACAGTTTGGATAATTTCATTGCCAGTGGAGGAAGCTTTGACTGCTACAGTCTAACATGTCTTAACAAGAGTCAACTCATGGGCCAAGGCCTTTTATATAATCCTACAAACTAAGGGTGGCCACCGAGTCCTCCTGCCAGCCCAGTTATCTGTTGACCTTGACTGGGGATCCAGTGGAGTGTAACAGTAAAGCCGAAACATTCCTGTCCCTAAAAAAAGAAAACCATCCCCTGACATCTTTATTATACTTTTTTTACCCTGTAAAAAAAACAGTCCCTCATTGTCTCCCCCATCCTCCTTCCCCCATCCCAACCCTCCTCTTTGCACCCACCTCCTTACCCCCTCTTACTTCATACTTACCACCGGAGGTCAAGCACTGTCATTTTCTCTGGACTGCAACATGTCTGCACTCTTCAAAGCCCAACTGCAAACTGAACAATTAAGGTAAGTGCTGTATAATGACAGTCAATGGCGGTTTCAACTTATTTGGATATCTCAGCCATTTTTGAGAAGTTTGCACCAAATTTTCAACATGGGGTTCTTGGGACCCCACCTTATGAACACTGTCACTGTTATTTCAGTATTTGATCCAGAAAGGTGATCTCACAGTTGCTGCGTGGAATCACCTTTCAAAACTGATTAATGAAATGGCAGTGTCACTGTTCATGAGGTGGGGTCCCAAAAAGCCCATGTTGAAAATTTGGTGTAAAAATACCAAACAGTGGCCGAGTTACATGTGCTTGTTGAAATTTTTATATGCATGCACGTAACTTTGGTTATTTTTAATATTTTGACTCCAAATTTTCAACATAGCCATTGTTTCATACCACCTCATGAACAATAAAGATGTCATTTTTCACATCCTGCCCGAAATGTATTTTCTCACCTGTGGCGTAGAATGGCACAGTTGCTGCATGAAATCACCTTTCAGGATAGAGTACTGAAATGATAGTGCTACTGTTCATGAGGCGGGGTCCCAAAAATCCCAAATTGAAAATCTAGAGCTAAAATACCAACAAATGCCCAAGTTACATGCACAAATTAAAATTTTCCCATGCATGAGCGTAACTTGGTTAATTTTTAATATTATCACTCCAAATTTTCAACATAGCCATTTTTGCACACTGCGTCATGAACAGTACAGCTGTCATTTCTAACATCTTGCCCAGAATATGCTCTCACACCTCTGGCGTGGAATGGCACAGTCGCTGTGCGAAACCACCTTTCGGGATTGAGTAACAAAATGATAGCACCACTGTTCATGAGGCAGGGTCCCAAGAAGCCAAGGTTAAAAATTTGGAGCAAAAATACCAACAAAACACAGAGTTATGCACACTCGTTGAAATTTTCCTACGCACGTGCATAACATTTCTCCAATTTTTTTATATTTTGAGTCCAAATTTTCAACCTAGCCATTTCTTCACACAGCCTCATGAACAGTACAGCTGTCATTTCACACATCCTGACAAAATAAGTTTCCACACCTGTGGCACGTAATGAAGCTTTGCCACAGATTAAGAAATTTTCACCTATGGGATTTATGAGGTATAAGAACACTATGTTGAAAATTTGGAATCAAAATGTAAAAAAATTACAAGGGGTGCATAAACAGGGGTGTCATCAGCAGAAGGAGGGAGGTAGTGATGCCATTATATAAAACTCTGTTGAGGCCTAACAGCAGGTAGTTCATGCCAGATGAATCTGATAGATTTCTTTGACCGGGTGACGAAGGAAGTTAATCGGGGGGGCATGGATGTCGCCTACCTCAATTTCAGCAAGGTCTTTGACACTGTCTCACATAAGAGGCTTCTTAACAAGATTGGTAGTCTGGGCATGGCAAACAAGGTTGTGAACTGGGTCAGGAACTGGCTAACAGACAGGAGTTAGAAGGTGGTGGTAAATAGGGTACAACCTGGGGAGGGGGTGACCAACAAGATACTGCAGGAATAAGTCCTTGGGACAGTTATGTTCAATGTCTTCATTAGTGACATTGCAGAGGCCTGGAAGGAATGGTCTGCCTGTTTGCATATGACACCAAGATCTGCAACAGGGTGGATACTCCAGAAGGGGTGGAGAAAATGAGAAAGGACCTAGGCAGGCTTGAGAAGTGGTCTGAGGAGTAGCAACTGAGGTTTAAATCAAAGAAGTGCAAAATTATGTACCTTGGGCACAGAAATCCTGTGGAGAGCTACAGGATGGGGGGGAGGGGCAGTTGCTGACAGTCACCAAGGAAAAAAGGGACCTGGGGGTTATAATTTCACATGACTTGAAAATGTCAAAGCAGACTACAAAGGCAGCAGGGAGGGCCAGCAGCATGCTGGGGTACATAAGCAGGGGTATCACCAGCAGAATGAGGGAGGTAGTGATGACGTTATAAAAAACCCTGGTCAGGCCTCACATGGAGTACTATGTGCAGTTCTGGAAGCCACACCTTCAAAAGGGCATAAACAGGCTGGAGATGGTCCAGAGAAGGTCAACTAAGATGGTACAGGGCTTGCACCACAAAACAAATAAGCAGCGATTAAGGGATCACAATATGCACTTGCTGGAGGAAAGGAGGTAGACAAGAGACATGATAGTGACATTCAAGTATCTCAACGGTATGAACAAGGTACAGGGAGAAGACATCTTCCAATACAAAAGGATTACAAAAATGAGGGGGCAGGACATAAAATTGTAAGGTGGCAGCCTAAGAGAGAATATGTGGATGCTTTTCTTCACAAAGAGGGTGGTGGACATATGGAATGGTCTGCCACGGGAGGTGGTGGGAGCGAGTACTGTGGAGGGAGTTAAACATGCCTGGGACAGGCATGGACAACCATAGAGGTACAGCTGAGGAAGGGTCAGAAGCCATAGTCAAATACACGCTTACAGTCAGACTGGATTGGCCTACTGGTCCTCATCTGCCAACAATGTCTATGTTTCATCCTCTGGCAGCCATGCTCACAGAGTCACTCAACACAAGAGTGGTGCCAATGGATTGGAGGAGGGCACATGTGGTCCAGCTACACAAATCTGGCAGTAGAGAGGGGCAGGGGACTATAGGCCAGTCAGCCTCACATCAGTAGTGGTGAAGATCATGCATGCAATGCTTAAAGAAAGGACAGTGGAACATTTACAAGTTATTGGTGCACAGAATCCCAGGTAGTATGGATTCAGAGTGGGTAGGTCGTGTCACATGAATCTGACAGATTTCTTTGGGTGATGAAGGAAGTAAATGGGGGGGCAGTTGATGTTGCCTACCTCGATTTCAGCAAGCCGTTCCACACTGTCTCACATAAGAGGCTTATTAACAAGATGGGTAGTCTGGGCATAGGACACAAGGGGGTGAACTGGGTTAGGAACTGGCTAGCAGAAAGGAGAAAGAGGGTGGTGGTAAATAGGGTAGAATCTGGGGATGGGGAGTGATCAGTGGGAGGCATGGGTGTCAACAGCAGAATTAGGGAGGTAGTGATGCCATTATATAAAACCCTGGTCAGGCCTAACAGTGGATAGATCATATCAGACAAATGTGATGGATATCTTTGACTGTGTGACGAAGGAAGTTAATGGTGGGGGGGCTGTGGACCTCGCCTACCTCAATTTCAACAAAGTCTTCAACACCATCTCACATAAGAGGCTTGTTAACAAGACTGGTAGTCTGGGCATGGTAGACAAGGTGGTAAACTGGATTAGGAACTGGCTAGCAGAAAGGAGACAGAGAGTGGTGTTACATAGGGTACAATCTGGGGATGGGGTTGACCAGCAGGGCACCATAGGAATCAGTCTTTGGGACACTCCTGTTTAATGTCTTCAATGAGCCACTGACACTTGAGTCAGTGTCAGTGGCTCAGTAGGTAGCACACTTGCCTCTGAGGCCGGGAGATCAGAGGGCTGTGGGTTCAGTTCCCACATCTGGCACTTGGGTTAATATCCCAGTACTGACACTGTAGTGCAGCATGAGAGGGGTGCTGCACTACTGAGGTGCCGTCTTTCAGATGAGACGTTAAACCAAGGCCCCATCTGCCTGGATTGGTGGTAGTTCAGGTGGATGTTAAAGATCCCATGGCACTTATCAAAAAGAGTTGGGGAATTTCCCCGGTGTCCTGGCCAAATTTCCCTCATTTCACTAAAATACCACCAACAGCTTAATCTGGTTCAAGGTCAGTTGGCATTCATCTGTTTCCCCCTCCCCAGGGTTGTGCCTGAAAATAGGAAGGATTTGCCTAGTGCACTAACCCGGTCAACAAAAACTAAATAAAATAAATGTCTTCATTAGTGACATTGCAGAGGGAATGGAAGGAAAGGCCTGCCAGTTTGCAGATGACACCATGATCTGCAACAGGGTGGATACTTTGGAAGTGGTGAAGAAAATGAAAAAAGACCAAGGCAGGCTTGAGAAATGGTCAGAGGAGTGGCAACTAAGGTTTAAATCAAAGAAGTAAAAATTATACACCTGGGTGGGATATTCAGAAGGAGTGCGCGAACTCACCGGATGCACCCCGCCAATATTCGTAAAGGGGAATGATGGCAGACAATCCTGATGTGCCAGAGCACATCAGTAATGTATGTGGCACAAGTAAGGGGGACATGCCCATGCATACACCACACATCCCGATATTCAGCCCAGGATGTGCTGAGGAGATGCAGGCACAACCCATACCTGTGCCGCACACAGTTGAGCGAAAAATAAAAGGAGCAAAAGCTGGCCACCGACAGGTGAGCTGCCATATTGCAGGGCACAACACGGCAGCTGCCAGCTGTGAGTGGCCACCCGAGCTCTGGCGGTACCTTCATGGTAGCAGCCCCACAATGCCCGATCATGGATATTAGTAATGTATTAATGGTCCAATAACCCTGGTGGTCCAGTGAACCACTTAAAGCCCGATCACGGGAAGAAGTATAATTAAATATGCCTCCTATATTGCTGGTGGTCCAGTAGACTTCTCACAGCCTGATCACGGGCAGAAGTATAATTAAATATGCCTCCCATATTGCTGGTGGTCCAGTGGACCACTCGTAGCCCGATCATGGGCAGAAGTATAATTAAAATGCCTCCTATATCCCTGGTGGTCCAGTGGACTGCTCACAGCCCGATCATGGGCATCAGTTATAATATATAAAAAAAAATCCATCTCTGGTGGTCCAGCGGTACCCCACTCCCCACCCGGCCACTGAGCCCCACCACCCCGATCCCCCCGGTCAGCGGCAGGTGGCAGCTCTCCACCCACTGCCGCCCGCCCCACCAACTGACTCTGTACAGCAGGGCTGTATGCCCATTGGTCAAAAGTGTGGGCCAATGGGCATGCAGCCCGTACCATACTACACAGTCCAGAAATGTCAATGGATCCATTCACAATTCTGGACTGTGTAGTACAGTAGGGGCTGCATACCCATTGGCCCATGCTATGGACCAGTGGGCTTACAGCCCTACTGTACGGAGTCAGTCGGCGGGCAGCGGGGCAGCATGTGGTTGGGGAGCTGCCGCCCACCGCTGACATGGTGGGGGAGAGGGGTGGTGGGGCTCAATGGCCTGGTGGGGAAGGGGGTACCATTGGACCACCAGGGATGGATTGGTTGTTAATATTTTACAACTGATGCCCATGATGGGGCTGCAGGCGGTCCACTGGACAACCAGGAATATAGGACATTTTACATCTAGTACATATGCCCGCGATCGGGCAGTGGGGCACTTTGCCGCTTGTGCAGGGGGCATCGGTCACTGACGGCTGCAGCCTGGCAGGGCGCCAGATGTAAGTCACCAGGAATGGGTGCACCTGCATGCAAATGGGGCCATAATTGAAACCTTTATAATTTGCTGACCATTCTAAATGTAACATGTCTTGTTTGTTTGTACATTGATGATGTGGAACCTTTGTAAAAGAGCCATTGGCTCAAAGGTAATAATTCCTAGAACAATAAACTAAACTAAATAATGACACGCAAATGGCCCCATTTGTGCCTTGCATGCATTATGGCCCCATTTGCATGTGCACTTTTGAATATCGTGGGTGATGCACCTAGCGCAATGGCACTTGCACTAGCGCATCCCCCTGCTCCCTCTGCAATACTTGTGCTGGTGCAGTGCCACTGCACCATGCACATTGCGGTGGTTACAGCGCGATATTCAACGGTGCTGAGCCATGGTGCAGCACCGTTAAATATCACCCTGTCAGCGCCCTGGCACATCCCAATTGCACTGCACCCAGGCTTGCGTCACAGCCTGGCACAGTCTGAATATCCCACCCCTGGGGCATAGAAATCCTGGGGAGAGCTACAGGATGGAGAGGTGGGGCAGTTGCTGACTTTCAACAAGGAACAAAGGGACCTGGGGGTTATCATTTCACATGACTTTCATTTCAGGGAAGTCTTGTCAAACCAACCTGAGACAATATTATGACTGGGTGACAGGTGAACTGGAAAAGGGTCATGTGGTGGATGTTCTTTGCTTGGACTCCAGCAAGGACTTCGATTCTGTGCCTCATGGGTGGCTTGGGGGGAATATAACTGGTGTAGGGGTAGGAGCAAAAATGATGAACTGGATTACAAGCTGGCTGAGTGGTAGGCTGCAATAGGTGGTGGTGACAGGGGTGCTCTCAACTCCAAGGACAGTGATGAGTGGAGTGCCACCGGGCTCTGTCTTGGGGCCAGTATTGTTTGGGTTCTTCATATCAGACATTGCACATGGGGTGTTGAGCAAGGTAAGTCTGTTCGCTGACGACACCAAAATCGGAGCAGTGGTGGATGGAGAGGAGGGATGGACACAGCTGCAGGGGGACCTAAGCAAGCTAGAGGAGTGGTCAGAGAGTGGCAGCAGGAGTTCAATGCAAAGAAATGTAAGGTTATGCACTTTGAGGTGAAGAACCCAAGGATAGAATATTGGCTGTGGGGGGTTAAGCTGGGGATCACTGAGGAGGAGAAGGACCTAGGGGTAATGATAATAGGGACCATGAACATCACTACCCAGTGCAGGAGAGCGGCTGCAAAAGTGAACAAAATGCTGGGGTGCATATTGAGGGGTTTTTCATCCAGGCAAAGAGAGGCGATCTTGCGCCTCTACAGGTTGCTGGTAAGGCCGCACTTAGAGTATTCTGTGCAGTTTTGGAAGCCATACCTAAAGCGTGATATCAGGCTACTGGAGGAGTACAGAGGAGGGCAACAAAGATGATATGTGGAATGGAGGAGGAGAGACTATGACAGCAGGTTGGAAGACCTGAATATGTACACCCTGGAGGATAGAAGGGACAGAGGGGACATGATAGAGACATTCAAGGATCTGAGGGGAATCAATAAGGATGTAGCAGATGGGGTCATCAAGTTAAGGAGGGGGAGGGTCACCATGGGCATGGGCTAAGAACAGAGGGGGAAATATTTAGGAAGGAAATGAGGAGACACTATTTCAAAGAGAGGTTGGTAGCAAAATGGAACGTCCTGCCAGAATGGGTGGTATCATGTAAAGCTGTGAACAGCTTCAAAAGGGCATGGGACAGGGAATAGGAGAGAGTGATGGTGGGGGAGGTGGGGGTGGCAGTGAGATGACAAAGGGGAAGGGGTGGGGCAGCTGCAAACTAGGGGTGCTAGCTGCACACTCGAGCAGACTTAGATAGACTGGGTGGTCTGTTTCTGCTGGCACATTCGTATGTTCGTATGACTTGAAAATGTCAAAGCAGGCTACAAAGGCAGTGGGGATGGCCAATGGCATGCTGGGGTACATAAGCAGGGGTATCATCAGTAGAAGGAGGGAGGTAGTAATGACATTATATAAAATCCTGGTCAGGCCTCACATGGAGTGCTATTTGCCGTTCTGGAGGCCACACCTTTGAAAGGGCATAAACAGGCTGGAGATGGTCCAGAGACAGGTGACTAAGATAGTACAGGGCTTGGACCACAAAACAAATGAGCAGAGATTAAGAGACCACAATATGTACTCTCTGGAGGAGAGGAGGTGGACAGGAGACATGAAAGAGATATTCAGGTACCTCAAGGGTATAAACAAGGTGCATGGGGAGGACATCTTCCAATACCGGAGGAGTACAAGAATGAGGGGGCAGGACATAAAACTGGAAGGTGGCAGACTAAGAGGGAATATGAGGATGCTTTTCTTCACAGAGAGGGCGGTGGACACATGGAATGGTCTGCCACAGGAGGTGGTGGGAGTGAGTACTGTGGTGGGAGTTAAACATACATGGGATAGGCCTGGAAGAACCATAGAGGTACAGCTGAGGAAGGGTCAGAAGCTGTAGTCCAGTACATGGCTTATGGTCAGATTGGATTGACCTACTGGTCTTCATCTGCCACTAATTTCTATGTTTCAGTCTCAAGCAGCCATATTCACAGTGTCACTCAACACAGGAGTGGTACCAGAGGATTGGAGGAGGGTACATGCGGTCCCTCTACATAAATCTAGCAGTAGGGAGGAGGCAGAGAACTATAGGCCAGTCAGGCTCACATCAGTAGTGGCGAAGATCATGCATGCACTGCTTAAAGAAAGGATAGTGGAACATTTACAAGCCATTGGTGTGTCAGGACCCTAGGTATCATGGATTCACAGCGGGTAGGTCTTGTCATATGAATCTGATAGATTTCCTTGACTGGGTGATGAAGGAAGTCAATGGTGGGGAGCGGTGGATGTCACCTACTTCAATTTCAGCAAGGCCTTCCACATCATCTCACATGAGAGGCTTACTAACAAGATGGGTAATTTGGGCATAGGACACAAGGTGGCAATCTGGGTTAGGAACTGGCTAACAGACAGGAGACAGAGGGTGGTGGTAAATATGGTACAATTTGGGGAGGGAGAACCAGCAGGAGGCAGGGGTGTCACCAGCAGAAGGAGGGTGTAGTGATGCCTATATATAAAACCCTGGTCAGGCCTAACAGCGGGTAGGTCATGTCAGATGAATCTGATAGATTTCTTTGACTGGGTGATGAAAAAGTTAATCAGGGGGGCCATGGACATTGCCTACCTTAGTTTCAGTAAGGTCTTCAACACCGTCTCACATAAGAGGCTTTGTTAACAAGATTGGTAGTCTGGGCATGGTAGACAAGGTGGTGAACTGGGGTAGGAAGTGGCTAACAGAGAGTAGACAGAGAATGGTGGTGAATAGAGTACAATCTGGAGATGGGGATAAGCAGTGGGGTACTGCAGGAATCAGTCCTTGGGACAGACCTGTTCAATGTCTTCATCAGTGACATTGCAGAGGGCTGGAAGGAAAGGTCTGCCTGTTTGCAGATGACACCAAGATCTACAACAGGGTGGTTGCTCTGGAAGGGGTGGAGAAAATGAGAAAGGACTTAGGCAGGCTTGAGAAATGGTCTAAGGAGTGGCAACTAAGGTTTAAATCAAAGAAGTGCAAAATTATGCACCTGGGGCATAGAAACCCTGGGGAGAGCTACAGGATGGGATGGGGCAGTTGCTGACAGTCACCTGGGAACAAAGAGACCTGGGGATTATAATTTCACATGGCTTGAAAATGTAAAGGCAGCGGAGATGGCCAGTGGCATGCTGGGGTGCATAAGCAAGGGTATCACCAGCAGAAGGAGGGAGGTAGTGATGACATATAAAACCGTGGTCAGGCCTCACATTAAGTGCTGTGAGCAGTTCTGGAGGCCACACCTTCAAAAGAGCATAAACAGACTGGTGACAAGAATTAAGCAAATACAGGAGATGGAGAGATTAGCCTCCAGAATACGTCTCAGAGAAGAAAAATACCATGAAATATGGTATCCCTGGTTGAAATGGTCTATGATGTATCTCCCAGGTTGGAAGGTTGTATAAAGATATCTCAGGAGATAGAATCATCAAGAGTAGACCCCAAAACTAGGAATGGCCAGACAGGACTCTCCCAACCCCACAACTTACTAACATGTATTCCCTTTGGAGGGAAATCAGTTTGGGTGCACACTCTAATACGGCCTTAGACTCAGAAAGGCTTCAGACCCTCTGCTCCTCCTCCCACGAGAGAAAAAGATAAGAGCACTAATAGGTTTTATAAATGAGAGGAAAAATAAATAAACTCCTTTATTTTTCAGTCATTGATAATGAAATTAGGACACCCCAGGCAATAGAGTTTTAGAAGGTTGTTTCTCTTCTTTTTTACTTATTAACTTGTAAAATCAAACACAGAAAAGCTGAGTCACTGCGTGTAGCTTATTGCATCTTTGTGTTCTTCATTTACTTTATGATTGCAGATAGAGTCATGGTTGAATCTGGAACAATGTGCATGTCTTCCTTTGTGACAATGGATGTGTAAGATTCTGCTACATGTCATACCCTAAATCTTGAATAAAATTGAGTTACAAAAAAAAAACAGACTGGAGACGGTCCAGAGAAGGGTGACTAAGATGATACAGGGCTTGCACCACGAAACAAATGAGCAGAGATTAAGGGACTGCAATATGCACTCGCTAGAGGAGAGGAGGTAGACAGGAGACATGATAAAGTTATTCAAGTACCTCAAGGGTATAAACAAGGTGCAGGGGAAGACATCTTCCATTATAGGAGGAGTACAAGAATGTGGGGGCAAGACATGAAACTGGAAGGAGGCAGACTAAGAGGGAATATGAGGATGCTTTTCTTCACAGAGATGGTGTTGGACACATGGAATGGTCTGCCGCAGGAGGTGGTGGGAGCAAGTACTGTAGTGGGAGTTAAACATGCCTGGGACAGGCATGAGAGAACCAAAGAGGTACAGCTGGGGGGAGGGGTGTCAGAAGCCGTAGTCAAGTACATGACTTACAGTCAGACTGGGTTGGCCTAGTGATCCTTATCTGATGACAATTTTTATGTTTCAGCCTCTGGCAGCCATGTTCACAGAGTCAATGTGGTGGCAGTGACAATAGCAAAACCAATACCAATGGCAAACGTTCCGCATAGACAAATGCTTGTTTTAACACCCACAGAGAGGTACAGAAATGTTTGCTGGCAAAGACTGCTTCAGTTATTTAGACAATAAAATCCTGTTTTCAACAGAAAAAATGTAATAATATTTAGAACACAGATTAGTTTTTTTTTTTGTTACCAAGGATAGCCCTGGTGAGATGCAATATTTCATTTCCAGTGGGATCCTGTATCTACTATTTCTGAAATGGGTGGACTGGAACACTTGGAGGCTAAGTGACTTGCTCAAGGTCACATAGTGAATACATCATATGAGCTGGGTTCAGACTTGCAATGTTTTAGTTCCCAAGCTGGTGCCCTAACCACTGGTCCATGCTACCTTCTTGAATGAGTTAGAATAGGCTAAAGTTGTTACAATAATCTTTTCTTTTTTGCAAAAGGAGTATGCCATTATTGGTGTTTCACTGTAGTAAAAATAATGTGTGCATTTAAATGAACAAATGGACATCAGTGCGTAGCAGAACCTAATAGAATAACCATAAAAAAAATTGAGTTGTGAAAAGAAATGTCAAATTATGCCCCTAATGTATTCTAGTTTTTACAGTTAAGGCAGACCCCAAGTCTTTTTATAGCTTTTTTTCCAGCAGGACTTTAAAATAATAAATTTGTCAAGTTT
The DNA here is from genome assembly GCA_016271365.2 of Neoceratodus forsteri. Classification (NCBI taxonomy): domain Eukaryota; kingdom Metazoa; phylum Chordata; order Ceratodontiformes; family Ceratodontidae; genus Neoceratodus; species Neoceratodus forsteri. The sequence goes on along the minus strand of JADMNL010000024.1, from coordinate 383,654,617 downwards.
TTTGCTAACAATTGCTTACATCAGTAATAAATCTCTGAATTGGTCAATAACCTATAACCCATACCTTCACCAAGGAATGTGGGCTATTTATATCCCCACAGAGCACAGCCTACACATAAACTCCAAACATCCACATTGTTCAATACAAAGAACCTTGGGAAACAAGAACAACAGCAGTCAAAATGAGTTTCCCGGTCTGGTGGTGTGCCCACATATCTGATTCATGCAAAGTTTAACATATTAGGTGTTAGAACTGAGCACATAACTGTTGCACACACACAGCATTAACCTTTAAGCTGCTGGAAAAAACTTTAACCCATGGGGATTTAATTTCTGCACTGAGTCTGCATCTGCACAGGCAGAGCTTTAACCACATGCAGAAGGTGTCTGGAGATGTCTGTGCCTCTTGTAAATCACACCTTGGTAAACCTGGCTGAACTGGCTGCTGAGAACGAATGTGGTAAATGGCATTCCACACAGAGTTCATGTATTTTTTCATGTGCCCACACTTGTTCTGTTCTGAGTAAAACTGATCAGGTAGATAACTCTCTTTTCCTGAATCTTGTCTACTGTCTTGTCTTCCTCTCCCATCCCAGCCTGCTGATATTATTGATTTTTTTGTAAAACATGTTCACACAAATCAAGAACTTAGGTAACGGTTTAAAGCTGTGCTGACAGAAATACTATAAACGGCAAACATTTAACCAAGGAAAATTTGTAGATGTGAAAGGAAGCATCATTTTCCTAAAAGCTGCAAAATTATTGGAGGCATCTGAAGCCATCATTTTGGTACACTGTAAAAAGCTGTGAGTTTAATTTTCATAATTAAGGAGTAGTCAGTATTTTTATTTAGTTGTTTAACCAGGTATAGCACACTAAGCTGAAAGCTTTTTTACAGGAGCAACAGGAGGTTAAATGACTTGCTCAGGGTCACACAGTATGCAAGTGGAAGCAGTAGGATTCAAACCTAGGTCTGGTCTGCTGGATGTCACCAAATTTGCAGCTCAGAGCCTTAGACCACTGCGCTATACTGAACGTGAATACAATTCACACATTTAACAAACCAGAATGGCATTTCACCCATGGCATGTGGTGCTGAATTTTTATGTTGTCTTGCGTGCAGGTGCAAGCAGCATCTTGCGGTAGTACCACATTGAGAGGTGTGTCAGTGTTGGCGAATGCAGGGCACACTTTAGTAGGTGCATCCCCCAGTTGGCGAGCATGCTAGTGCTGATGCAGAAATTATGGAACGTGCCACCAAGTTGAAAGAAATCTGCCACTGCAATCAGAGACAAACTCGTCATGCAGTGGCAGATGACACGCCTCCCCAACTTGCATTTCCTGGTAACGCCCAACAACCCCCTCCCAAAAGTCATGGGGCACACTGGGAGCCCACCTCAGTATGCCCAACATTTTTTTAGTGCACCTGTAATGAAAGAAAACCCTCCTTCGATGTCTGTTTTTTGTTTTTCCCTATAAAAAAGAAAATGGGCCCTCGTAGTCCCCAGCACCCTCCTCCCATAACCCACACCCACCCTATGTGTACCCCACTTCCCCGTACCCCCTCACCCCATACTTACCTCCAGAGGTCTGGAGCTGCCATCATCTTTGGAAAAGGACACATCTGGACTCTTCAAAGCTGAACTGCAAAATGAAGACATGCCAGTAAGCTATATAATGGCATCATTGTGGGGGGGGGGGGTCAATTTAGCTGGAGATCTCAGCTATTTGTTTTAACTTTTGGCTCCAAATTTTCAACATGGGGTTCTTGGGGCCATGTCTCATGAACACATGCTCTGTCATCCCGTTATTCAGTCCCAAAAGGTGATTTTGCGGTCACTGCATGGAATTACTTTTTGGGACTGATTAATGGAACAACAGTGCCACTGTTCAAGAGGTGGGGTCCCAAAAAGTCTATGTCACAAATGTGGTGAAAAGATTCCAAAACAAGCATTTGTCAATGCCGAACGTTCACTTGCAGGTATTTGCAGTGGTGTTTGGCATGTATGGTGCTTTACCCTAATGCCCTGTGCGATTGCTGGTATTTGCACAATAAATTGTCAGCATGACCTTTTTGTTACCCCCATTGTGCGCTACATAGGCGGAAACATGTTTTGGACAGGATGTGAAAAATGACAGCTGTACTGCTCATAAGAAAGTGTGGTAAAATGGCAATGTTGAAAATCTGGAGTGGAATATTGAAATTGCAAACCCACGAAAGGCGTGGAACTGTGCACCAACAGAAACAGTTATTGTAGGACTTTTTCGCCAAATTTTCAACATAGCCATTTTAAGATCTCTGCTCATGATCAGTGTCACTGTGATTTTCTTAATGTGTCCCATACACTGAGTTCAGACACTGACTGTGCCATTGTGTGCTACATGGTGGAAACACATTTTGGGTAAGATGTAAAATGACAGCTGCAGTGCTTCAAGGAGGTGTGGTAAAATGGCAATGTTGAAAATCTGGAGGAAAATATTGAAAATTCATTAAACTTACGTAGCGCATGTGAGGGAATCCGGCGCAACGCAGACTCATAAAACAGTCATTTTTAGGAATTTTTTCACCAAATTTTCAGCACAGCCATTTTAAGACCTCTGCTCATGATCAGTGTCACTGTGATTTTCTTAATGTGTCCCATACATTGAGTTCGCACACCGACTGCACCATTGTGCGCTACATGGGCAGAAACACATTTTGGGCAGGATGTGAAAAATGACAGCTGTACTTCTCATGAGGAGGTGTGGTAAAATGGCAATGTTGAAAATCTGGAGTGCAAATATTGAAAATTCGCAAACTTACGAGCCTGCGTAGGAACTGCAGCAGCGATGCTCGTAAAACAGTCATTTTTAGGAATTTTTTCACCAAATTTTCAGCACAGCCATTTTAAGACCTCTGCTCATGATCAGTGTCACTGTGATTTTCTTAATGTGTTCCATACATTGATTTTGCACACTGACTGCGCCATTGTGCGCTACATGGGTGGAAACACATTTTGGGTGAGATGTGAAAAATGACAGCTGTACAACTCATAAGAAGGTGTGATAAAATGGCAATGTTGAAAATCTGGAGTGAAAATATTGAAAATTCTAGAACTTACGAGCCTGGCGTAGAACTGCACAACACGCTCGTAAAATAGTAATTTTAAAATTTAGACTAATTAACATGGGTTTTTGGACCCTTCATGATGATGAACACTGTCATGGTGTTGTTCGAGGCTGAAGGGTGATTTCACGCAGTGACTGTGCAGTGCCTGCGAAATCACCCTTCGGGCCCAAATAACACCATGACAGTGACATCACTCATGAGAAAGGGTCCCAAAAACCCCATGTTGAAAATTTGGTGCAAAAATTCCAAAAAATCACTGAGATATGCAATAAAGTTGAAACCCCCCTATCTAGCCCATTATACAGCTTACCGGCATTTCCTCAGTTCACGGTCGCCTTTGAAGAGTGCAGACGTGTTCCCGGTCCACCGAAGATCATCGCGCCAGAGTCCGGAGGTAAGTATGGGGTGAGGGGGGTGGGAGGCTGAGGCGCAGTGGGTGGGTGCGGTTGTGGGGGCTGGGAGACACGCCATGTGACCATTTTTGTTTTACAGGTTTAACAAAAAAAGATGATGTGGGACATTTGCCATGCTTGGGGTGGGCTCCCAGCGTGGCAGAAGATGGCTGGGGGCGAGGAGCTGATGGGGATTGGGCACCCCGCTGGCAAACTACGCTGGGGGCCGAGGAGCCGACGGGGATTGGGCACCCCTGCCGGCAACAGAAATCGATCGTTTGCCATGCTGGGGTGGACTCCAGCGTGGCAGCAGGATGGCTTGGGGCCATGGAGCTGACGGGGATTGGGCACCCCCATCAGCAACAACGCCACACTGGGGTGGCTCAGCGTGGCACCAAAGCTTTGGGTGGGCAGCGGATGCTGTGGGCAGCGCGTGATGTGAGGGGGATGGCATGATGGCGTGCACCAGTATGGCAGCTGCTCTTTCCTTTGAAGCAGAGGAGCACTGTTGTTACATTGAGCTCCTGCACCCATTGGTGCAGGACCACCACGCCTGCTCAAGGGAGCAGTGCATTGGAAGGGAGAGGCACACCTCCAAGTGTGCTACTCTCCCAAAACTTTCCTTGCGCATGCACACAAGCGAACGTAAAAATGACTGTGTTAAGAGTGTGTATTGCGCAGTTTTCGTGTGCACTCTTAACTTCGACAATTTTTAATATTTTCACTCCAGTTTTTCAACATTGTCATTTTCTCACACCTCCTTATGAACAGTACAGATGTTATTTTTCACATCCTGCCCAAAATGTGTTTTTGCACATCTGGCACACAATGGCATGGTCACTGTAGGAAATCAACTTTCTGGACAGATTAACAAAATCACAGTGCCACTGTTCATGAGCAGAGGTCCCAAAATGCCTATCTTGAAAATCTGGTTAAAAAATCCCAAAAGTAATTGCATTACGGGCGTGCACTGTGCAGTTTCTATGCATGCTCGTGACTTCACCAATGTTTCAGATTTTCACTCCAGATTTTCAACATTGCCATTTTTTTACACCTCCTCAAGAACAGTACAGCTCTCATTTTTTACATCCTCAGTCCATCCTCAAAAATAAGGGCACATCCACCAAGTCAGTTCAATTGCTTCCAATGTTTATTGTAAATTATAATGTCCCTGAGGAAGCATGAATGCGCGAAACCAGTCGGGCTGTTTGAGGAGAGGGATCTGCACTACACGGTACTCGCTTCAGTTTGCTGTAATTTTGCATTATAATTCACAATAAATGCTGGAAGCAATTGAAGTGACTCAGTGGATGGTGTCCTTATTTTTGTGGATGGACTGTTGCTGTTCTGATTCATGGCACATCTTCTTTGGATCCTGCCTTTCTGCTTTATCATTTTTTACATCCTGCTCTAAATGTGTTTTTGCACCTGTGGTGCCAAATGGCACAGTCATTGTGAAAATTCACCTTTTGGCTAACGCACTGATAGTGCCACTGTTCAGGAAGTGGGATTACAAAAAGCCCATGCTGAAAATTGGAACGAAAATACCAACAAATGCCTGGGGCATTAGGGTTTACAACTGTAATGCCCCACCCTGTAGAGACTGACAGGTGTCAGGGGTGTGACTTGGAATCATCAGCTGTAATGCTCATGCTATTCCACCCCCACCCCCACCCTGTAGCCAGTGACAGGCATCGAGGTGTGCCTTGGACTCTTCAGCCCCAAAGTTCACCCCATTCTCCTATACTGTACCCATTTCAGTGTATTTCCTTATGGAATGGGGTAAATGTAAGGCCCGAAGACTCCAAAGCACACCACAACACTTGTCAGTGTCTGCAGGGTAGGGTGAGGTGAAATGGCATGAGCGATATGGCTGACAACCCTAAGGCACACCCTAATGCCTGTCAGTTTCTGTAGGGTGGGGTTGATGTCAATTCAATACTTCACTGCCATTCCTATTATGCATCTCTCTAACTCCTGCACTACCAATGCCAATGCCAGCAAGACAGCATTCAGCATTGACAAATGTTTGTATTTGCTTCTTTCAGTAACAGATTTATATTGGAGGTGTAGCTTGACTAGTGCCACTTAATGATCACTTCAATCAATTACATATTACAAAAGAGTGCACAATTCTTAGTCAGACATTTCTGACTAAGAAGTAACTGTGACCCCCCCCAGTTAATCCTTAGTCAGAACCTACAATTTTAAATAGTAAGATGGAAGGGTAGTTTTACTGTCATTTATTATCTGCACTACTTTTGCAGAACAATTGTTCCACAACAAAAATCAGTCATTCAGATACCATGAATAAGATGATTCTATCAAAATCACCAACACATGAGAAACTATTTGAAATCAAAAAATGCAAATAAATATTTCCAATCTAACTAGCAACTGTGGGACTTTGTGTGGCAATTAAATCTCCAGTTCTTGGAGAAGGCCATGGTTTGACCATGCCCAGAGTACAGTATGATTCACATTAAAGTGTTCCTCCTGTGAGTGATTTCAGCATTTCTGAATGAGTTGTGTAAATGTTGCTGGATCCAGCACAAAACCTTGCACAAACTGTTTCTTAAGAGTTACAACTCAGGTTTGCATTGCATTGGGACCAGACTACTGATATGTTCCAAATGAGATGCAAAACCATTTTACAAACATTGCTGTTGAGCTGGTTAAGTGTTGAAAGACAATGCAATATGAGTTGCCAATGAATTGCCAGCTGTAATAAACAATTCTAAGCCAACTCTATGGTGGGAGAGTTTAACACAATTTGTACTGTACTGAGTCCAATTTTGGTCAATGCAGTACCGAAACAACATTGAAGTGATCACAGGGTCCAGCAAATGATCTTCAAGCTGATTAACAGTCTCAGGAAAGATTCTTGAGGAGATGTTTGGTATTGTCAGATTATTCATTCTAGAGAAGTGACGGCTGAAAGGGAACATGACTGATTACAGTGTTCTGACTATTAAAAGGGATAGACAGCAAACTTAGAATATATCCAGATGTTTGAGCTGCAGAGCTGAAGCACAACCAGAGGACTTTCACTCAGACTGGGGTGGGGAGCATCAGAAAGCATTACCTCACGCAGAAGGTGTTTAACATTGTGGAATAACCTACTCCAAGATGGTCTGGAAGCTAGTTATTTTCAGGCTTCCAAGGCAGAATTAGACAAATTCTTGGGGGAAGGACGAAACTGAGGGTTACATGCATGAACAGTGGTACAGGAGTAACTATCACCATGAGAAATCATGACGTGCTGAGGAGAAACCCAATACACAAAAAGCCACATTCATCTGAATGCAGCTTTCCTTACCAATCTTTTGGATGTGATGCATGGTATCACAGTATCACATAGCATGCCATATCTATGCATGGCGAATGCAATGGCTGCCACTGTAATATTCCTTCTGATAAGCATGGCTGTAAAACCATACTAAATTTTAATTATTTATTTATTTTTTTTTTAGGTATTGTTACTCCTGTTTGGCAGGAGGGGTGGATGAGATGGGTACTAACTCCCTACTGTCATCACAATACTATGTTGTATGCAGTATGTGATGGGTTCACAGCTTGCAGCACCCCACAATTGCTACAATATGTAGATTTAAATTGTAACAGTTGTAGATGCTAAGAGAATGTGTCATTGCTATGGGTGATGGCAGATGTGTAACAAACACAATTCAAATGTGTATCAATTTTTATGAAAATTCTCACTGAAGTTTCCATAACATGGTATTTCAGACACAGATTCAATATTTTCATTGATAACCATTCACAGACCCATGGGTGTACTTTTGCTGCTCTCAACCCCTGCCAAACTCTAACTTCACAAGTAATATGGCTACTTGCTGGGTATTTTCCTTATTCAGTTGTTTTCCAGTATAAAGTTCAATTCTTCAGAACTCATCTGCCTGCTGGTCACTTATCTGCATTCCTTAGATGATTGTGCCATAAAACTTAAAAGGATATTTATAGAAATTAACAGTTTGGCTATGAAATCTATAATGCTTCTAAAATCCATTCCTGTGTTTGCATTACAGTTGTATTTAAATGTATATTCCAGAAAATTGTAACCCATTCTTCATTGCCAATCTCATGTGCTTAGGGGGAGACTGAGAATTAGAACAGTGACCTTTGGCACCAGACAGAAGCTAGATAGACTCTCTCCTTCTCCTCTTTCCATACCCTTGATGGTGCTTTGATTAAGGACATCTCTTGTAAATACCTTGCGGTTTGGTTTCACCATCATATAGATTTCCCCATGTATATGTATGCCATTCATTAGAAGTTCCACTCAAAATGTAAGGCTCTTTATAGGAGCAAAGCTTGTGTCCTGCTTCTTGCTGACAAAGAAATTGTCTTAAAAATAATCCTCACCCACCTTTAATTATGGTGACATGGTATACAGTATCACTCCAAAGTATACAGTGGCCAGACTGGACACCATCATTCAGTCCTTCTGACATCTTGCTCTGGACTGCCCTCCCTCCCCCACTCACCACTGTTCCCTTACGCCTCCCTTCTCTTGATGCCAGGTGACTCTCTCACTGATGAAGGTCTGATAGCAGGGCTGAAGTGCTGGGCAAGCTGATTGTGCTCTTTTAATAAATCTTTTGTTTTGCACCTCCTGGCTTTATAGTGTCTCTATCTGGATTGGAGTGCTGGAAACCATTTGTCTACTGATTCTCTCACTGTGCCTCTTTTAGCTCCAAATTCTGGTTTTGTTCCCTTCAACTTTACTTTACCTCCCTCCTCTTCTACCCCCTCTGCCATTGTGTACTCCCTGTGAGACTCTGATTCTTGCAACCAGCTATTCAGTCTGCCTTCTTCCTGTATGCTATCAAAACCGTCTTTTATGAATACTCTTCTCATTCCAGCAAATGCCCTTGATCATCTTCCAAGGGAATACATCACATGGGTAAGACAAATCTGTGCTATATATCTACATTAAATACATTAATTTTAAATGAGGTTAAGACAAACAGAACACAACATAGTTTGGTTCTTAATGCCTCTTTTCTCTATTGAAAATCCATGGGAACTGCATTAAAGTGTCAATCACTTAAAGTAAAATGCAAAACTGAAAGAGAAATTAAAGATGGTAAGCCATTTGAATTTAACTTATTAAAAGTAAAATGTGTAACAAATCTGATAATATACTTCTATAGAAAAGGACATCGGCAAAGAAAATTTGAGATGACTAAAAATTTCCCCTTTGACTTTCTGAACACCCCTCCCCATATGCAATATGAACTGTTAACAGTGTTTACCCACAACAACTCCAAAAGAGAACTAAAGAAGGAATGGGAAATTGTAAGAGGTATAAAGAAATAGCAGCAGGTATGTTCCCCCTGTACAGGAGTTCAAGTTAATTCAATATAATGAAATCTTTAATGTTGCACAACTGTATTATTTCTCTGTTAATGTAAGATACATGTATTGATTATTACTTATTGTGTTTGATTTATAGCCCCAGATGTGTTCTGATGAAGGGACATTGAGTCCTGAAATGTACGTTAACACTCAAAGGGAGCAACATATGACATAATAAAATAATAAAGACAAAGTAACTCTGAAAGGAAATTGATTTATTAAGTGCAAAAGTGGGTTGAGGTATCCTAAACCAGTACAAAAATGTACAGCTATGCCCATCTTTGTTTTGTTTCAAATCATTGTATTACTCTTAGTGCAGACTTTCTGAACATTAGAAACACCCTCAAGCAGTGCAGCCATTCATGATACAATAGTCTCCTCTACTCTCCCTGCATAATGAGTGGCTACATTGTGTTGGGGATGTTCCTGAGTCAAGGAAAGATGCAGTGGGAGCTGGTCAAGAAATGTAAACAAATACTGTATGTTTTGGTGTGGTAACACCAGTATGGGGGGCAGTCAATTGTTTACTTTTTAAAAGAAAAAAGGGATCTGAATCAAACTACGGGCTGTATCAACAGTCTCTATAGAATGTGTGCAATTATAAAATGTGTTTTTTTAACTAGGGACACTTTGAGGCCTAAGGTGGTTGACAGTGTCCCTTTAAACATAGTTACACACATCACAACATAAGATCAAGTACAAATGGAGTCATATCTGTGCACAGTAGTAGATGTCAGGACACTAATGCTAAGAGTTCATGCTTGAGGTAATTAAACCAGATTTGAACAGGGTCATTGGTCCACAATTGTGAGAAATATATTCTTAAAAAATGTTGATTAGATGGAAGAAAAAGTAATAGGTACCTTTTAGGCACAGAAGGATGGTGTGCATAAGCCCCCCCCCAACTAAACTTTATTGTTTTGATTCATGATCCACCAGCTCTTTAAAATGATGCCACCCAAGAAGCTTGGAGCTGCAAGTGACCCTTTGATGAATTCTCAAAATGTCCTAAAAACACAGGTTTATCAAATTAAAAGAAAACCTAAATGGGAAGTAACTTTGTTTTCTCTTTACCTAACAAGAGAAATTCTACAGCTTTTCAAAAGAGTTAAATCATTTCCTGTAAACTCAACCCCTGTTCTTGCATATGGACACCCCCCTGGTGAGGTGCCTTACCAACCACAGTTCTGTCCAAAAGGAAATGAAAATTAAATACATCAGCCATGCTGGGATTTTACACTTTAGAGAGTTATTAAATAATATTGGTTGTTTGAACTATCACTTTAACTACCTAGAGCTATTCTTAAGGAAATGAGCCCAAGGTTCATAAACTGAGTTCATCCTCCAAAGATGAGAGCTTCAATTAAGCAAGCTGTAGGAAAAATGTGTCTTACAGGTTCTTGAAATGCACAGAAAACTTTGGCTCACATGGCCTGCTGATCATACCCTTCAGAAGCAGGAAAAACATTTTGGGAACATTTCCTTGTGTAATAAAAAATTTCTGTGCAGCACTGTGTTTCTTTCTTTTTTTCTGTAAAAGTGCAAGTATGAGTGAATAAAATACAGAGCTATGCAAATATGTTAACATTTAAAATTGAAAACATTGAAGATCAAACCAGGAAAAGTTTAAACCCATTCAAGTTTGATGCAAAACTGTTTGCAAATGCAGGGGCCTATGCATTCAAGCAAGAGGTTTGCATCCTGCTCATGCAGCTCACCACCAATGGACAGGCACACTGTGGGCAGCATTTATGATCGCTGGCTACCACCTTGAGCCTGTTCACAACCCCACCCCCCTGGAGCACAGGATCACTGGGGTGCCGATCAGATACCTGTCCTGGTTTGACAGTAGATCCCTTCTTCCAGCAAAGCAGGGAATTGGGGGATGACACAGGTATCTGAATTTTGAAAAAGTCAAGCAAGAGCCTTAATGGCATCCCCCAGCCCTCTCTGTCTGAGCTGATGGTTGGGGCAGCATAGTGGGAGGGTGTATCACCTTGGTTCAGTCAGTGGGTGCAATCTGTTAGGGCCATGGCAAGGTCCCTGCTGCTGCATCTTTCGCCCCCCTCACCCAGCACTCCTTGCCTTTGTTAATTGTGTGGAGTGTAGGCACACATTCTGGCATGTCACTGTACCATCCACGTGTGTAGCTCTATGAATGGCTGGAACATTAAGTGCGGAATGGGTGCATGTCCTTCAGTGAATTCCACTGCGCATGGCATTCTGACATAGGGTTGCCTATGCACCACAGATCTACATCACATAGACAATTGTAACCTTTTTACACAGCTCCCAGTTTGCAATGGTTTCATTTTCTGGTTTGGCTGGAAACCATTTGTTCAAATTTAAAGGAGTGACTGACTATTTTGACTAGTTCAGACTCTGATGCTTGGATCAATAAAGTACATTTCTGGTGAAAACTAAAAGAAGAATTGGCAGTCCAAGTGGCACAGAGTTAACACATTTGTGACAACATTGTTCCACCATGTGGACGACAGGGGTTTATATGTAAGTCCCAGAATCCCCCCCCCGCCAGGCAGCTTTCTGAGGGTTTAGCATATCATAGAGTGGAGGTGCTTGTCTCCTACTGAGTAAGCACCTAAACTGCACAGTTCATGCACTCCTTGCCAGTTTATCACAGAGCAACATAACAGTGCAAGCTATTCTATACCTATCCATAGTGGACTATACAATTTACATTATAAGAATAATTAATTATTCATGAGGCCAGAACACATTCTGAGTTGCTGGTGTACTGGACATTAATCTGCTATAAACAACCAGTACAGCTCCACGTAGTGCAGCATGTAGTTGTGTAGTGTGTTTTTCTTTTAAAGTGCCATTTGTTTCACCATGTGATTAAATTTATAATTGCAACAACACCTTTAGAATCAGCCATTTCCAGGCATTAATACCCAGATTGGGCATTAATCTTCTGGAAATGCCTACTTTTCTTTGTGTTACTGCTTAGCTGTATACTGTTATTGACAGAAACAAGGACAAGGTTTTAATAGAAGTGTCAAAATTCATAGGCAGCTGTTTGGAGCATTTCCATGTTTACTATATCAGTTTAACCTGTTTTCAAAGCCCTAACTGCAGCAAAATCAGGAATAACATCTGAAGGGCTAGACATGGCATAAACATGCTTAATATCATCATGCCCACATATAACTTGGTTTTAAAATAATTTAGACCTTCCTCTCTGAATTGAAAAGAAGCAAGTATATACAATGTTTTCTCAGCTATCCAACTTAGGTGCAGACAAAAATGGGGTGATATACTAAGGGATGTGGATAATCAAGTTATATTAAAAGAAAGTCTTTATTTTAAGAAAGTGTTACATATATTTGCATATCAAAGATCATTAAAAATCACATAAAAACATTAGCTTTTATTGTATTGTTTACTGCATCATTAACAACACTTGTTTGGTTGATTTTACTGTAAACCAGCATGCCTTCGGTGTGAAATTCAAAGATTATGAGCTGCCTCTATTGGACCAGTGCCCAGTGCTCGCTGCTCCAGTAGCAGTGAGTAAAACCCACGCCAGTCATCTCCCCTCCAACCATCAGAGTAGCCAACTGGTTTTAAGAAAAAAGCAGGTCTGTTTGGTTGCCTACTCCCTCCACATGTCATGATCTTGGAACAGCTGCATTTGTGATGTAATGCTGATCTTTAGGGGCCATATAAAGAAAACATACAAATTAAAAAAATCTAAATTCCTATAGGATAACACTGGAAGATTAACAAGCCATACGACCAAGCAAATAAATTGCTTTTTGGGAGAAATGGAAGTGCAGGACCCTTGGGCCCAGCACTTCCACAACAACATGGAGGTATGTATCTATGGAGGGATTGAAGTGCAAGGCCCAGAGGGCCCTGTGCTTTCATAGGTAAATGGATATATTAATGCAGGTCCTGACGGTTCCTGCCTGAATTAGGCTATGATTATGCTATCCCAAAAAGTAAGGAAATTCTTTGCAAAATCTTTGTTAGTGCACCTGACAATATTCAGAATAAACCAAAAAAAGTAGGCTAATGTTTCAGATTAAATGAATAAAAGTAGAGGAATGTGGTGTTAAGGTTCCCATCCCTAACACCCCACCCTCTCACTGCAGGCAGCAAAAGGAACAACTATTATGGTTTCACCTCTTCTGTGTCTTTGCAAATCAAGTGTGGGTGTGCTTTTGGGTTGTCAGCCCTAATGTTCACCCTATTCTCATGTAGTCTACAATCTCAGCTTATTTAATGATGGAATGGGATGAGTGTTAGGGCTGACAACCCCAAGGAACACCCCAGGCCTGATTTCTGAATACTGAGGAGAGATGAAACTGTAATGTTTTTCCCTTTTGATGCCTGCAGCATGAGGGTGCATTGTTAGGATTGGGAACCCTAACACCACATTTCCCTACTTTTATAAGTTTAATCTAAATGCTCACTGGTGCAATAAGAAAGATTTTTTGCAAAGAATACATGTGTGTATCTATCTATCTATCTATCTATCTATCTATCTATCTATCTATCTATCCATATTCATGGCAAAAAACTCTGTTTAATATACCAGTTAGGGTTGTTTCACAGTGACAAAAGTGAGGAAACTCGGTGTTAGGGTTGCCACCCCTTGCACCCCAAGCCCACCCCATCCCCACCAACAGTCATCGGGGTGTGCGTTGGGGTCATCGGTCCTAACTCTCACCCCATTCTCCTATACTGCACCACCTCAGCTTGTTTACACATAGGATGGGGTGAGAGTTAGGACCAATGACCCCAATGCACACCCTGATGCCTGTTGGTGGGAACGCGGTGGACTTGGAGTACAAGGGGTGGCAACCCTAACACTGAATTTCCTCACTTTTGTTACTGTGGAACAACTCTAACTGATGCATTAAATGGAGTTTTTTGCCATGAATTTCCCTTCTTTTTGAGAATGAGCACTATAAATAGTGAATGGAATGTGGTGGTGGGAGTGCAGGGCCCCTTGGGCCCCATGCTCCTACCATGTGATTTTTTTTTGTCACATAGTAATGCTAACAGCAATGCAAATGCAAGTGCAAACAGTAACACATGGTGACACAAAGGTAAATGGTAAGAGAAATGCAAGAGCAAACGTTAATGAAAACAGAAATGGTAATGCAAATAGTAACACAAATGCTAATGGCAACAGAAATGCAAACATTAACAAAACAGTAATGTTAAAGGTAATGCCAATGGAAACGCAAACGGTAAGAAAAATGCAAACGGTAACAGAAACGCAAACAGAAATGCAAACGGTTAAGGCAACGGTGCCACAGAAGGAAATAGTAACTCAATTGACAATGGAAATGCAACCAAAAATGCAAATGCTAAGGGAACAGAAATTCAAACGGTAACGAAGATGCAAGCAGTAACGGTAACACAATTGGAAACGCAAACAGTTACAGTAACAGCAACGATGACGCCAAAGTGAACAGTAACACAAATGGAAACAAAAATGCAAGAGCATATGGAAATGCAAATGGTAACGCGTACGGTCATGATACTGCAATTGGAAACACAAATGCTAACGGTAACAGCAATGATGACACCAAAGGAAACACAAAAGCAAAAGGAAGAGCATACACAAATGCAAATGGTAATGCATATGGTGACGCAAAATGAAGCGCAAACAGAAACAGTAATGCAAATGCAAATGGTAACAGTAATGCAAAGGCAAGCGTAAATGAAAACACAAAGGGTAATGCACATGGTGGCGTAGACGGGAACACTAATGCAAACAGTTACGGAAACGCAAGTGGAAATGCTAAGTGTAACAGTAGCGAAAGTGCATACTCTTTTTTCCCCAAACGTTGCTTAGAGAAACACAGTGAATACAAAGAATGTATGCATAATAATGGGCCTCGGAGCCAAAAATGAGTACTTGGAATACTAAATTGCTTATATCTCAGGAACCGTACGTCATAGGAAAAAAAATTAAATTTCATATAATTTATGACTTTCCTGGCTAGTTTTGCACTTAGCCCTATAGTGGGAGGCTAAGCATTTTTCTGACAAAAAGTCCGTATCTCAAAGCATTTCCGAGATACGGGCCCCGAAAGGCACGGTGGATGCCGTAATGTTAGTCTATGGGAAAGTTTGTCAAGTTCGGAGTACCGTAACTTTGCATCCCTGCAATATTTTGTCACCAAACCACCAAAGGCACATCTGTGGGATGTTGGCTTTATTTCCTCCAAATTTCAGTCCAAAAGACCAAACCATTCTTTTACAGCAGGGTAGCATATAATTCCTGTTATTTTGGGCAAAGTGTCACAAATTAGTGTTGCAAATCACGACACTTTCGGAAAAAAATCACAAAAGTGTCGCAAGTGCAACACTACTTTGTGACACTGCAGTTTACAAAAATTTCAAAAACATATTTCTGGGGTGTTTAACTCCCCCAAAAAGACATGGCTAGCATACGCAGGGCTCAACTAGGTGAACACAAAATGAATTGTGTGCCTAGAGGGTCCCAAATTTAAATGGCAAGCATTTCTGTGACCAGTAACTGAAAAAAAAAAATAAATTGCTGACTCATGACACTACAGGGGTCATTCATGACACTAAAAACTGCATTTGTGACACTGTCGACCGTTTTGTTAACTTTTCCCATTGACTAAATTGGGAAACTTGTTTTTTGAATAACTTTTGAACCATTCAATATTTATTCACAAAATCTTCAAAAGGCACATCGGGGACCCCAGCTGCATGTTTCCTGAAGGTTTTGGACCAGTCGCACAAACCATGCAACCTGTAGGTGTGAGCAAAGAATGCACAAAAAAGTGTAAATGTGACTTTCTATTGCACTTTATAGCACCGCAACCATATATCAGACCATTAAAAAACTTGGCAGATCCAGAGATCTATGGCCCCACTCTATGCATGCCACATTTCATGCAAATTCATTATACAGTGATAAAGTTATTAAGCTACAAAAGTTCACACTTTAACTTTAAATGGGGTACTCAACCCTAACTATAGTGACACTACCGTGCCACTATAATATATGCTGATATATATTTATATTCATGCCACCACTCTGCCATCCTGAAACTGCCACTGATGATTTCTAAATACAAATCACAAGAAACATAAAAAAAAATTACCAAGAAACACAGAAAAAAAAACTACGGCTATTGCACAAATTGAATATGCAATGGCACCCATCAGATATATCTCATTATTTCTCCCTCATGCAATGTGATCCTTGGCATCACTTTAATGGGGTCATAAAGTTAAACTGCATTCCAGAGAAATAAAGGATATTTTTTATGGAGCCATGGCATATCCCTGATCGATCTATCTATCTATCTGTCTGTCTGTCTGTCTGTCTGTCTGTCTGTCTCTCTTGCTAGCTAGCTATCTAGCTATCTGTCTCTATACACTGTAGGTATATGTGGTAGCACCACTATAATTAGGGTTGAGTAGGCTGTTTAATGTTCACCCTCTAACTTTGCACTTTAATAGCTTTGCCCCCATTCAATAGATTAGCATAAAATTTTGCATGCACAGTCTCGGGCAAGATCTTTTGATTTCCCAAGTTTCCGTCAGTGGCATGTGTGGATTCTGAGACCCAGATAATGAGAAAAGTGAAAAAATCTGGGAATGTTGCTTTTTTTTTTCTTTTGTCATCCCCTGTCATGCTGAGGGTTTGGAATTTGGGTCTGAAATTTACAGGAAAGAAAGGGCTTGCCCCAGAATGTTGCATTTCATTGGTTTGATGAAAAATATTAATCCACTCATCTATTCCAGAGTGATAAAGATGTGAAATTGTGGTTCTTATCATGCCCAGCATGGTCTTTCAGATAGCCATTTGATAAGAAACAAGAATTTGGCAATACAAAATAGGTTTCTGTTTCATGAGGGGCTTAATCTTTTTTTGTTTGTGACAAAAACATTCTTCTTTTGTATGGCAGCTATCTTATTTCCATTAAAAAAATTTGAAAATCAATAAAAATCATATCCTGCAGAGACACCAACACATGTAACTTGCAGAACAGGACCCCATTAGGTGTACTCTGCAGTTAGTTTTTTGGAAAAAAGGGTTTCAGCATGGCTCAGTTGGTAGCACATCTACCTCTGGGCCAGAAGGTCATTGGTTCTCGTCCCACACTGCAATTGGACAAATACCTAAACATAGGCACCTGAGTGCAGTATTGGGGGGGTGCTTTACTGTTGGGGTTTGCTGTCCCCTCAGATGAGACATTAAACTGAGATCCCTTCTACCCATCCTGGTGTTGTCCTTTTGAGTGTCCAGGTGGAAGTAAAAGAACCCAAGGCACTCTTCACAAAAAGTAGAGGAATTTTTTATTTAAAAACCAAAAGCAAAAATTGCATAAGGACAATAATTTTAAAACCATCAATCCATATAACAACCATGATCACATAATTTCACAGATTAATTATTTCCACAGATTGTTCTTAATTAAATACATAGCGAGCTTCCTGAGGTTATACTGTATCTCTATTTCTTAACCTATCCAGTCAATGTTTTTCCACAGTTTCCTCCCCAAAGATTCTCCAAAACTTCTAATTTCATATTGGGATTCTGCTTCTAATTCCATTTGTAGTTTCAAAATTAAGTCTGAGAGTGAGACATAATGACATTGCAAAAATCTTTGGCATCTGACTTGCCAGATGGTCCATTTTAAACATGCCAAAACTACATACATTGTTTGTATATTCCATTTCCCCCATTTAATTGGTATTTCTCCATACATTAGAATTTTAAAATCCATATTCTTGAAAATATCTGCATTCCTTTACTTGGCTATTGTTTCCCAAAAGGGTTTTATATAGTGACACTCAAAATAGATGTGCTGTATAGTTTCTAGCTGTCCACTATAGTCTGTTTCTAAAAAGGTTCTTTCTTCCAGAGCTTTATACTTATGGTTGTTCCTTATATTTAATTTTCCATGACTATATAGTCATTTAGTCTCTCTCATTTTCTTGGGAATCCTTGCTTCTAAGGTTGCATTCAATAATATTTCTATGTCTACTGAGGGGCCTACTGAAAAAAAAGCAGATTGTTCGTAGTAATTGTTTCTTACTATTTCTTTATAAATTGTTTCCTGGTTTTAATCTTTAGAAAATCTTTCTGTGCTTTCCATTGCATGCTGTATTGTTTATTAATCTTAATATACTCTGGTAGTTCATTTATCTCTTTACTATTGCCTTCCATTCCCGATTTAGTTAACAAGGTCAACCCCAATGCCTGTATTAATGGTGTCCATACATTTTCTTCATTGTTTAGAATTGGTCTTATTTTGGCATAAAAGAAGATACTCATAAAAAATACTATAGGCTGAACCATATTTAGTCCCCCTTCCTTTTTTGGCCTATAAGTATGGTTTCTTTTTATGGGATTTAATCTGCTATCCCGTAATAGTTGAAAAAAAGAGCTCTACTATTTTAGTTTGCATATTCATGGGTACAGGGAATATGTTTGACAGATATAGAAATACTGGAATAATAAATGTTTTTAACAAATATATTATTTTTCCTTTGTCATATCCTATTGTTTCCATCTACATACTTTAACCTGCGCTATGTCATATTTTTCTTTCCAATTTTCCTTCAGTGCATCATTTGAAACAAAAATAATGCTCAGAATTTTAACATTCCCTACAGCTATAGCTGAGGTTCTAAGTTGTTCCTTTGTTACCTGTCCCAGGGTTAGAATTTTGTTTTTTCTTTTGTTAATCTTGATATCTGTATTTGAGTTTATTTGAGTCTAGGATTACAAATACCTTTGAGCCATGGCTCTTTTACAAAGGTTCCATGTCCAATGTTACAGTAGACAACATAAATTACAATAGGATAGATAACATTTGGATTGATTTAAAGACAGGACACAAACACATACTCTGCGGGGAAGGGGAACAAGGGAATAGCAGAGGGACAGGAAGTGATGGAAAAGGAAATCGGGGTGGAAGGAGTTAAAAGAAAGAGACAGGGGATGGGATGGGGGTAAAGGGAGGAAACGGGAGGGATAGTGAGGAGATGGCAGGGAGAGGTGGGTAGAGCGGCCATTGCAGTATTGTCTGGAGGATAAGAGCTTGAGAGGGGGGCCCATGGAAAACAAGTGTGAGAGGGGGCCAAAAATCCCACACAACAGGTAACAGGAGGAGTGCCGATTTCCTAGCCAGGGCAGTCACAGGTGCTAGAGGCAATGAGGGTGTTTCGGAGCCTGGATTTGAAAGCACCAAGCTGGGTGGTAGAGGTAGTGTCACTAGCAAGACCATTTAGCCAGGTGGGGGGCCCTAAAGGCAAAGGATCTTTGACCTTGTGTTGTGCGGCAGTGAGGAACTTGAAACAGCTGTGGCTTTGATCCCCTGGTGATTTTACTATTGGTTTTCGGTTGGAGGAGGGTACAGACTCCTGGGGGGCAAGGCCCATCTGGATTTTCTTAGCAACCACACAGGTTTGGTATTGTATTCTATTTTCCAGTTGCAGCCAATTTGAGTGTAGAGATCACAGGTGTGAGTGAAACATTTGGCACCAGTGATGAGTTGACAGGCCTTGTTTAGGGTGGTAGTTACCCGTCTAAGTGCAGTGGCAGTGGCAGTGGTGGAGCCATAGATGACAAGGCCATAGTCACTTGAGGAGATGATGGAGCTCTGGACAGCGGCTGCAAGGGCCTCTTGAGTTAGGTGTTGCCTCAGGCGGTAAAGCAGGCCCAGTCTGGAGTCTGCAGCTTTGGCAACATTATTTATGTGGGCAGTGTAGGATAGGTGGGACTCAAGGGTGATCCCGAGATATTGGAAGGATTGGACCTGATCCAGAGGGCCACCTAGGCTGGTGTTTATGGAGAGCTGGAGATGCTTATGTTTGTTATGGAAGCTGCTGAAAACCAAGGTCTTGGTTTTTTTCTGGTTAAGGATTAATTTATGTTTTATTAACCAGTTTTCAGCCGAGGTGAAGCATGCTGAAGGTTCAGTTGTAGGTGGTTTGGGTCCTGATGAGAGGCAAGAATGACTGCATCATCAGTGTACAGAATGATTTGTTGGGCAAAGGAGTCCAGGAGTGAGTTGAGGAACAAGCTGAAGAGTGGTGGGCCCAGGATGGAGCCCTGGGGAACACCAGATCGGACCTCTTTGGTATCCGAGAGCACATCCACAATTTTCACACGTTATGTCTATTCCATATAAAATTCTATTGTTTGTACTGCTTCCTTCCCAGATTTTTGGTTTGCTGCCAGCAAAATATAATCATCTGCATAAGCACTTGTGTTTTTCAAATTGCTCCCAGAGTTTAGTTGTATAGGTAGAATAGAGCTTTGCTCTTCTATTAATCTTAAAATAGGATCCAGGCATAAAACATATAAAATTGGACTCATAGAAACATAGAAACATAGAATTTGATGCAGATAAGGACCGCTTGGCCCACCTAGTCTGCCCATTTTCCTACCTAACAGATAAGCTGCAGATCCTAGTTAACCAACAGCTTACTTCCTCCTACCCCCCACTAGGACTGCCTTATGTCTGTCCCATGGATTCTTGAATTCCCCCACTGTTCTTGACTCCACGACCTCCTCAGGGAGGCTGTTCCATGCATCCACAACCCTCTCCGTGAAAAAATACTTCTCACATTACCTCTGAGCCGTCCCCTCTATCTTCAAATTGTGCCCCTTGTTCTTGCACATCTCTTTTCTGAAAGATGCCACCCTCTTGGACTTTGTTGATTCCCTTGAGGTACTTGAAAGTTTCTATCATATCCCCTCTCTCCCTTCTTTCCTCAAGGGTATACATATTAAGCTCCTTTAGTCTTTCTTCGTATGTCTTCTGGTACAGACCCTGCACCATTTTGGTTGCCCTCCTCTGGACAGCCTCCACTCTGTCTATGTCTTTGCGGAGATGGGGTCTCCAGAACTGCACACAGTACTCCAGATGGGGTCTCACCAACTGTCTGTACAGAGGGATAACAACTTCCTGTTTTCTACTATTGACGCCTCTTTCTATGCATCCCTAGTAGCAGATTTGGAGGCATCCCTGCCTCACACCATTTTGGATATACATTGGGATACCCATGTGTCCATTTGTCATTGGAACAATTTGGGCTTCTAGATACAAAGCCTTAAGTCCTATAAATCCCTACGGGAAATCATATCCTTTTAGAACATCCCACATATAATTATGCTTGATGTCATCAAAAACTGTTTCTTGGTCCAGAGCATACACATATCCTGTAATTTATATTTCATCCTCATGTCTACTACTTCCCTTATATAAATCAAGTTTTGTCTGATGTCCCTCCCTGGTATTGCACAGGTCTGTGTGTCTGAAATTATAGATTGTGTACATCTTTCTAATATTTTAGTTATTATTTTGGCTAGTATCTTATAATCTGATGTCAATAAGCTAATAGGTCTCCAGTTTTTCATGTCTTCCTTCTCTTCTGCTTGGTGGATAAATATCATTATTCTTTGTTTCATACTATTACTCAATTTCCCTGTTTTATTTACTTAATTATATAAATCTTTTAACACTGGTATCAAATCGGCCTCGAACGTTGCATAGAATTCATTTGATATTCCATCAATACCTGGTGCTGTGTTTTATCTAGTATTTGATCTTTCAAGAATTGTGTGTCTATGTTTTGTACTTTTGCTATATCTATCTTACTAAGAAGGTTATTTTTATCCCAGTTAGTCATTGCTTGAAATTTTGCCTGTACAAAATATTGTACTATGAATTTCATGTTTTTTATATCTGTATGTTTTTCCCATTTTTATCTATTAATTCTGTCATCACTCTGCTCTTTAACCTATCTTTATTGCTATCATATGGATTAACCTGGAATTTTGTGCCTTGCATCCCACTTTTCTGTTCCATAATGAGAGATTTTATTTTGTTATATTGGAAATTATACATTTTCTCTTTTATTTCCTGGATTTGGTTTGTGACATCAGTTTTCTCTTCTTTTTGTTGGGGCAGTAGTTTTAGAAACCTTGCCCTAAGTCCTAGATACTTTTTGTATTTATTACTCTCTCTATTTGTTGATTCCATTGTTAGAAGGTGCTTTATGTCTTGCTTTGTATCCTCCACCATTCTGTTATGTCATCACATAGGCACTGTACCGTTTTTCTGACTCCCAGTAACTCTTTAATATTTTTAAATGCAACTTCTTCCTTTAAAAGTGAAATATTCATCTTCCAGTATCCCTTTCCCAATTTGGATGCCCCTTTAAATCTATGAACACTTGTATTGCTACATGATCTGATGTTTCATAAAGAATTATTTTAATGTCTTGTACTTTTGTTCTTTTTGGTATGAACCAAAAATCTATTCTGGATGATAATTTTCCTTTATGAAAGGTATGTTCTGGAATTTTCCCTTTTATATCATAGGCATCAACCAATTCTGCTCTACTTAAAACTGTGTTTAGCATGTTTGTGTCACTATATATTTTGTCTGTTTTCTTTCCCAATCTCTTCTGGATAACCCACAATTAAAGTCACCAACCCATAATATTAGTTTTGAGGTATGTAAATA
Source organism: Neoceratodus forsteri (assembly GCA_016271365.2). NCBI lineage: Eukaryota > Metazoa > Chordata > Ceratodontiformes > Ceratodontidae > Neoceratodus > Neoceratodus forsteri. The sequence continues at coordinate 383,632,232 of JADMNL010000024.1, read as the reverse complement.
TGGCTCCATAATCTTTATTATTTTATTTCTTTTTACTTGGGAATTATAAATGTTGATCATTCTTATTGGCACATTTTTACATTGGCTCCTGCTTGGGCAGCCAACATCTTGCTCTAGTAGCAGATTTGGAGGCACAGTCACTGTTGGGCGAATGCAGGGCATGCATCAGTAGGTGCATCTCCATTCCCCAATCAGCCTGCAGCAGGTGCTGACCTAATGCATCCCTAATGTGGCCACCAGAACAAAGACAAGTTCCGCTGCAATGAGAGTGAAGCTCTCATGCAGCGGGACCACAACAGGCTCCTGATGTGCAGGCAACATGGCGGCAGTGGCTGCCACCGCCTGTCACAATGCTGATGGGGGAGCTCACTCCCCATCAGCAGCCCTCCTCTCATTTAAAATGTATGCCAAGGGGGTGCCCAATCCCCCTTGGCATCATGTGCACCCATAACAGTCTTTCTTTGCCAATGAGGGGCCCAATCCCCGTTGGCTTTAATCCCCATTCAATTTGCTGATGGGGGAGCCCACTCCCAGTCAGCATAATTTTACCACCCCACTTTTGTTGTGTGCCAATGGGGGATCCCACTCCCCATCGGCATAATGCACCACCCCATTTGTTATGTGCTGAGGGGGGTGCCCAATCTCCCTCGGCTCTTGGCCCCCCACTTTCACTGTGTGCCAATGGGGGTGCCCAATCCCCCATCAGCTACAGTATCCCCCCAAATAAAACTTAGGTGGCATGCTGGGAGCCCACCCCATTGTGCCAAATCCTCTGAAAAAGGAAAACCATCCCACAATGTTTTTTTTATTTTTAACTCTGTGAAAGAAGAAAATGGTCCCACATGGTCTCCCTTCCCTCTCCCACAACCCGTACCCACCCACTGTACACCCTGCCTCCCCACACATCCCCTCACCCTATACTTACCTCCAGAGTCTGGTACGATGATGTTCAGTGAACCGGGAACACGTCTGCACTCTTCAAAGCCGACCGCGAACTGAGGAAATGCCTGTAAGCTATATAATGGCATAAATAAGAGTTTTTCAACTTTGGTGCATATCTCACCCATTTTGGGGAATTTTTGCACCAAATGTTCAACATGGGATTATTGGGACCCCTCCTCATGAGTTCAGTCACTGTCATGGCATTATTCAGTCCCAAAAGATCATGGAGTGGAATCAACTTTCAGGACTGAGTAACAAAACAACAGTGTGACTGTTCATGAGAGGGGCTCTCAAAAAGCCTATGTTGCAAATTTGGTGAAAAAAAATCCCAAAAATGGCTGTTTTACGAGCGGGCATTGCTCTGTTTCCATGCGCGCTCGTAACTTCGTGAATTTGTGATATTTTCACTCCAGATTTTCAAAATTGCCATTTTGCCATATCTCCTTATGAACACTATAGCTGTCATTTTACATATCCTGGCCAAAATGTGTTTTCGCATGTCCGGCACAGAATAGCATGGTCGCGGTGCGAAATCAGTTTTTGGGACAGTTTGAGAAATTGACGGTGACACTGTTCATGAGCAGAGGTTCTAAAATGCCAGTGTTGAAAATTTGATGCCTAAAGTCCATAAAATGACTGTGTTACAAGCGTGCATTGTGCAGTTTCCATGCACCCTTGTAACTTTGCAAATTTGCAATATTTTCATGCCAGATTTTCAACATTGTCATTTTTTCACACCTCCTTATCAACAGTACAGCTGTCATTTTTCACAGCCTACCCAAAATGTGTTTCCTCATCTATGGCATACAATGGCGTGGTCACTGTGGGAAATCAACTTTTGGGACTGATTAACACAATCACAGCACCACTGTTCACGAGGGGAGGTCCCAAAATGCCTATGTTGAAAATGTGGCTAAAAAGCTCCCAAAAATAATTGGTTTACAGACACGCATTGAGCAGTTTCTATGCATGCTCATGACTTCACCAATATTTCATATTTTCACTCCACATTTTCAACGTTGCCATTTTTTACGCCTCCTCATGAAAAATACAGATCTCATTTTCCGCATCCTGCCCAAAATGTGTTTTCGTCCCTGTGCTGCCAAATGGCATAGCTGCTGTGCAAAACCACCTTTCAGCTAACAAACTGATAGTGCCACTTTTCATGAGGTGGATTCACAAACAGCCCATGTTGAAAATTTGGAGTGAAAATACCAACACATTCCTACAGTGTTAGAGTTTCCAATTGTAACACCCCCACCCTGTAGAGATTGACAGGCATCAGGGGTGTGACTTGGCATCATCAGCTGTAATGCTCATGCCATTCCACCCCCACTCCCACCCTGCAACCAGTGACAGGCATTGCCGTGTGCCTTGCACTGTCTAGCCACAAAGTTCATCCCACTCTCCTGTACTGCACCCACCTCGGCGTATTTCCTTATGGAATGGGGATAAGTATAATGCCCAGAGACCGCCAAAGCACACCATGATACTTGTCAGTGTCTACAGGGTAGGGTGAGGTACAATGGCATGAGCGTTATAGCTGACAACCCAAAGGCACACCCCAATGCCTATCAGTCTCTACAGGGTGGGGGTGGGGTTGGTGTCACTTCAATACTCCACTGCTATTCCTATTATGCATCTCTAACTCCGGCACTACCAATGCCAATGCCAGCAAGACAACATTCTGCATTGACAAATGCTTGTTTAAATACTACATCAACTAAAAGCACTCTCCCTGTGCAAATATCTAGCACTCTGGTAATATTTATTTCTGTTGTTTGTTTTTTTAATTCCCACCCCTGTACACATATCTTTTCCTGTAGACCATAATGACGTCCCCCATATCCACTCTTTCTGAACCTGATTTATTTCAGTAATTGTATACAGTCTGGAATCTTGAACATATACAACATCTGTATCAAACCCTGCCAAAATTGAAAAAATAGTTAATCTTTTTCCCTTTTTAATGCTATTTACATTACATATTGAGAATTTTAGAGCGGCCATCAATATCTAAATAAAAAAAAAAAAATTGGAGGCAGTATAGTGCAGTGGTCTAAGGCTCTGAGCTGCAAATTTGGTGGCATCTAGCAGATCTGCCCTGGGTTTGAATCCCATAGCTTCCACCTGCATACTGTGTGACCCTGAGCAAGTCACTTGTGCTCCCAGGTCACTCCTGTAAAAAAGCTTTCAGCTTAGTGTGCTATACCTGGTTAAACAACTAAATAAAAAAAATATAGTTTTAAAGGAGGATCATGACACTTATTTCATCTTTGCCTTCCATTTCTTTGAGTTCTGTGTCCACAGACTCATATTCTGAAGATTGTTCAAGTTGTGATGATGTATGCGAGGATGTATAAGACTCCTCTCATGAGTCTACCCAGTCTTTCCCTTGTAGGGCTTTGTATCTATTTTGTTGTGTTATGATTTCACCGTCTTTTTTCTTTTGCTTTAATCTAGGTGGTTTAGGCCTGCTTTAGGATCTCATGACCACTTGAAAGGCTCCTTTTGAAGAAGTTTCTGGAGATGGCATTTTTTGTTTTTCTGTATTTTTTTGATCTTGTTTGCCTGGGTCAGGTTGCTACTCTGCTGATTTTTCAGCTTTATTGTTGTCCTTATCCATCTTGTCAACTGGCTGATTACTGTGGTCCATCTTTGCTTGTTCTGGGTTGTGCTCCTTTAAGGAGGGGGGGAGTTGGAACCACTTGGGCACTTATTTTCTTTTCTGTTGTTTATCCAGATATTGCAGTCTGAAACTTTAATCCTTCTCTTTCTTGTGGGTCTTGTCGGAGTCTTTCCCTTTGGGCCAGAGCAACATAAACATCTTGTTCAGCCTGCTCAGCTGGCTCAGTGCTATTATGGGAAGCCCATGAGCATGTTCTAAAAGTTTGCCCATTTTCCTTACCCAAGCTACATCTTACAGGATTTTACATTGCATGCTACTATGTCCCAATAGACCATTTTTATTTTTTTGTACACATTACTTAAGTGAACTTTTTCCCCACATGTGTAGCAGGCTCATGGTTGACCCACATAGTAAAACACATCCCTGTCTCTCCCAAGAAAAAAAACAGTGTGGTAAGTGCTGCATTTCATTGTCTGTTTGATTTAGGGTGATTTTGTACCTCCATCCCCCTGTCCATATGTGTTCTGCATCCAGTATAGGTTCTGGGGCACCATTTAGTGTACATTTTTGTTTTAACCAAAAGGTTATGCCAACAACGTTAACTCCTTCATTTTTAAAATGTACAGTAACATGCTTGTATGCTGGTTTGGTAGCAGAATTGCTATAAAATGTTTCAATATAGAAGGCTGTTTTAATTTGTAGTATTGCTTCCAAAGCATTCAAGTCCTTGTGGGTGTTTAAAACTGATATCATAGATAGTATCCCCAAGAATGTGACTCAATGCATAAATTTCATAGGCATAAAACTTTAGACTATCTTTAATTAGTTGCTTTCCAATGTAAAAAAAATCTGGTATGTCAGGTAAACCCTCTTTATATTTCAATCTCACTGCATTCCTCCTTTTTGCAGGCTCAGGTGCTAATTTCAAATGAGCTGGAAAAAGTCTTTCTCTAGTATTTTCTCCCCATACACTTTTTTCCTGTGTTTTTTTTTATTTAGCTTTAAATCACTCTGTTCTTTTTCAGTTTGTAGAGTTTATCTAGTTCGATCGAGGAGTTGTTAACTTCCTCCATCTCCTCAGAAAGCCCTTCTAACTCCTTGGAATCATTTTGCATTTCTTCTTCCCCTTCTATCTCAGAAATATTATCTTCCCCAACCACATCACTATTTTTTGAATCATTAGGAACATCATTACACTGACCTGGAGCTTCTGAAGTATTTGTATCAATATGGGTCTGTAGTACATCAGTCGAGGTGCTGGGGATGTTAGGGTCCCAGCCTTTTCCATCAGATGTGTGAATCCAACCAACATTCTTTAGTGCCTCAGCAACCCAATTAGGGGTGTCTGGAAAGTCCAACTTTTCATTTCCATTTGGTTTTCTCTCAAGGTCATCTGTGCTGGACTCTGTTGATTCTGTTTTATCCTGGGGGCCCCCATGTTTTGGATAAGTCTTTGCACTCCCACTGTTTTCCTTTTGTGCAGTATCTTTTTTTTCCAAGCTCTTGATTGAGAGCTGAGCTGCTGTTTGTTCTGTTTGCAAAGCCTATCTTAGGCCATGCCTTTTGTGGCCCATTTGTGTCATTCCCTTTAGAGCAATGCTCTCTTTTTTTAAAAACTCTTCTTTTTTTCTTTATTTTCAGTTGTGCTTTCACTCTCAGTGTTGATCACGGTGGCCCCCTTTGATGCAGCTGTGTCATCTTGAATTAGCTGGGTGTTGCTGTCAGACACCATTTATTTCAGCCCTGACATTTGGTGTCAACCCCGCTTCTGAATTGCTGACTGTATTTCTTTCCTTTTTCTGCATGCCTCAAATCTTCTTCTCACAATCTTTCCAATAAACATTTAGTGTTTTCTTATCAGAATTTTTAGGCATTTGTGAAGGGGCATTATCCTTTACCTTTTCCTTTGCAACTTTCATACTGGCTTCATCACTTTCAGTTTCCGCTCTGTTCATCTGAGGCTGTAGAGGAGAAAAGTTCTTCATCCTCTCGCATGTCCATACCCTCTACTTGCTTACCGACTTCTGACATTTTGGTAGCGCTCCGGCATGGATACCCCTACAGGAAGAGTATGGAAATTTCCCTGGTGTCCTGGCCAATATTCCCCTTCCCATAAAACTGGTTCATGCAATTGTCCAGGCTATGTGTGGGTGCTGATGTGCAATATGGCTGCCACTACACATTCAGTCACTTCACTACCAGTCTAGCATTGCTTGTAAAGCACTTTGGGATGCATTGTGTATGAAAAGTGCTATATAAATGTTGATTCTACTTCTTCTCCAAAATGTGTTTTTGGAAGCATTTTAAAAATATTGTTTCATGAGACAGTTTTCTTGTTTTGTATGGCCTCAAAAAACAAGAATAGGAACATACAAAACTATTTTTGGTTCATACAAAACAAGAATTTGAACTTTTTTTTCATGTTCTTGTTTCATATGAACCAAGCCTGTCTCGGGAGGACAACACAATCTCACAAAACAGTATTGCTTAATACAAAATAAGAATTTAGACTTAGTTTTTTAATATTCTTGTTTCATATGAACCAATCCCTTTTCATGAGAATGACACAATCTCATGAAACAGGATTAGGTTATACAAAACAAGAATTTGGACTTACTGTTTTTTTGCACATTTGAATTTTAACAAGTCATAACTCCACCAGTATTTGGAGTTAAGGGGCAATGTATACATCAAAAGAAAGGTCCCAATGAGTAATGTAACAACAACACATAATACCACAAAAACAATTCAGGGGCCATATAAAAAAAACATAAAAATCCTCATAGGTTAGCACTGTAACTTTAACAAGTCACAACTCTTTAAGTCTTTGGAGTTAAGGGATTATATATTTGCAACAAAAAAAGTGCTAAAACACTAACACCAAATACTCCCCCCAAAATGTAGGGGCCATATAAAAAACATAAGAATTAAAAAATGAAAACTGCCATAGAATAAATGGCAACTTTAATAAATTGTAACTCCATCAGTCTTTTGAGTTAATGGAGAATCTATATATCAAAATAATGGTCTCAGTGAGTACTACACGATTAAGTTCCCTAAGGAATATTAACTGAAACTACGCATATAAAAAAATCATATAAAAATTAAAAAATGAAAATTCCCATAGGATAATATTGCTACCTTAGCAAGCTATCACTCTGTCAATATTAGGAGTTAAGGGACAATTTAAATACTAAATGAAAGATCTCAATGAGTAGTGCAACACTAGCACAAGATACTTCTCAAAAAACTCAGGGGTCATATAAAAACATAGCAATTAAAAAATATGTATTCAGATAGGATAACATTGCAACTTTAACAAGCTATAACTTGGTCACTGTTTGGAGTTAAGGGACAATCTACACATCAAAAGAAAGCTGCCAATAAGTACTGCAAGATTAAATTCCTATGAAATAACAACTAAAAACAGAAATATAAAAAATATAATAAAAATGAAAAAATGAAATTTCCTATGTGTGTGTGTATATATATATATATATATATATATATATATATATATTATGGTAACACAGTAGTGCTACCATAGTTAGGGTTGAGGAGCCATTTCTATGTTAAACCCCAAAACTTTGCACCTTAATTACTTTGCAACCGTTCCACAGATTTGGCTGAAATTTGGAATACATGATCAAGATCCATAGGCCTTGGGATATGCCAAGTTTCATACTGGTTGGATATAAGGCTGCAGAGTTATTAAGCATGATCTGTGCGCATGTTTACGCTTTTTCTGGAATTCTACGGTCGCACCTACATGTTGTACGGTTTGCGCGACCGGCACAAAATCTTCAGGGAACATGCGGCTGGGGTCCCCAATGTGTCTTTTGAAGATTTCATGGAAAAATATTAAACGGTTCAAAAGTTATTCAAAAAACAGTTTCCCATTATAAGTCAATGGGAAAAGTTAACAAAAAGTTCGACAGTGTCGCAAATGCATTTTTACTTTCTCAAATGGGCCTGTTACTTTCGCAAATCGGCCATTTTGTTTTCAGTTGGTGATCAGAAAAATGGTTGGCATTTAAATTTGGGACCCTCTAGCAACCTAATTCTTTTTGTATTCACCTAGTCGGACCCTGAAGATGCTTGCCATGTCTTTATTTTGTGGTAAAACACTCCAGAAATATGTTTTTCAAATTTCTGGAAAAAGTACTTTCGCAAATTGCTTTCGTGCTCATGAAAGTGTCAAACTTTTTTGTGAACGCTTTCGCAAATTGCGACAGTAGATTTCCATCTGTGAGAAAGTGACAGCGATTCTTTGGCACTGCGCTGCAAAAGAACCGTTGGGAGTTTTGGGCTGAAATTTGGAGGGATCGGAGCCGACATCTCACAGATTTGCCTTTCAGTGTTGTTTTGAAAAAATATTACATGGCGGCAAAGTTACAGCACTCCAAAGTTGATGTTTTTTCCCATAGGATAACATTACGGCGCCCGACGCATTACAGAAATCCTTTGGATCCCTGCTGCAAAATAACGGTTTGGTCTTTTTTCCTGAAATTTGGAGGGAAGACAGACAACAGCCCACAGATGTGCCTTTCAGTGGTTTGGTGAAAAAATATTACAGGGAGGCAAAGTTATGGCACTACAAACTTCTCTTTTTTCCCCATAGGATAACATTACGGCGTACACCGTGCCTTTCAGGGCCCGTATCTCGGAAACGGTGCGAGATACGGACTTTTTGTCAGAAAAATAGGGGGCTAAGTACAAAATTTGCCAGGACAGTTGTAAATCATACGACTTTAAATTTTTTTTCTACGTCGTACGGTTCCTGAGATATAACGTATTTAGTATTCCAAGTTCTCATTTTCTGCTCCGATACTCATTATTATGCATACATTATTTGTACTCACTATCTTTCTCTATGCAGGTTTTGGGGAAAACCAGCCTGTGCGCTTACATTAATGTTACTGTTGCCCTTTTCACTTGCGGTTCCGTACCTATTTCACTTACCGTTGACGTCTGAGCCACCATGTGCATTATCCTTTGTGTTTTCATTTGTGCTTGCGTTTCTGTTATTTTTTGCCATTTGTGTCTACAGTACTGTTTCTCTTTCTGTTTCACTTTGCGTCACCATGCCCATTGACATTTTCGTTTGCAGGCACCATGTTACTATGTGACAACACATCACGTGGCAGGCCATTCCCGTCTATGCCACCATGTGCGTTACCCTTTCTGTTCTCATTCGTGCTTGTGTTACCATGTGTGCCACTGTTAGCACTTCTGTTTGCGTTGCTGTTCCTGTTACTATGCCACAAGACATCAGCGCTCCCACCTCTGCATTACATTCACTATTTCTCGTTATCATTCTCAAAAAGAAGGGAAATTAGAGGCAAAAAACTCTGTTTAATGCATTAGTTAGGGTTGTTCCACAGCGACAAAAGTGAGGAAATTCGCTGTTAGGGCTGAAAACCCCCCTTGGACCCCCCTGCCCACCCCAACCGGCATTGGGGTGTGCATTGGGGTCATCGGTCCTAACTCTCACCCCATTCTCTATGCTTTAACTGCTTTACACATGTGAGTGGGGAGAGTTAGGGACACAGTATTTAATGCACACCAATGCCAGTGAAAATGTGCAGAATCAAGGGGTTTTCAACTATTTGATAATTTCTCACTATCACGTAATTAACTAATAATGCATAACAGAGTTTTGCCTCTATCTATAATATATATATATATATATATATAGTTATATACACACACACAGTGTCAATGTGTACTAAGCTACTTACACATACAGTAATCTCCCTAAACATTCATAGGGTATGCATTGTACCCCAAAATTACCTCCAGTCTTCACCATGGTGCCAACCCTACAATGAAAGTCTGTTCATCATCAAAATGCAACAAAAAAGCAAACCAACAAAATTGTAGTGATTTTTGGGTAAAAAAAAATAAAAACAAATTTGTGTCCATATACAGTCAACTGCTGGCAGTCAGGAGGAACACTTAATATATTTATTCCTTTGAAGTGAGCCCCACAAAAAAAATTACAACCAAACACATAAATTGCTTTTCTGGAGGCATGGAAACACAGGGCTTGGAGGGCTCTGCACTTCCACAGCCAGATGGATGTGTACAAAGGGACCTGCATGAATGAGGATATGATTCTACTATCTCAAAACATTAAGGAAATTATTTGCAAAAAAACTATGTTAATGCACCTGTTAGGGTTCAGATTAAACCAACAAAAGTAGGGAAATGTGGCATTTGAGGTTTCCAGTATTAACTCCCCATCCCAATCCCCAAGCAGGGAAGGGAAGGGGGTAAGAGGAAGTTGTTTAACTAGGAGAGGCATGCTAAGCTGAAGCTTATTTACAGGTGTGACCTGGGAGCACAAGGAAGTTAAGTGACTTGCTCAGGGTCAAACAGTATGCAAGTGAGGGGTTGTGGGATTCAAACCCAAGTCTCCAGGTTTGCAGCTCAGAGTCTTAAACCACTGCACTATACTGCAGCAAAAGGAAAAACAAACTGGCTTTCTCAGTTCTGAGTGTTGTCAAATAAGGGATGGAGTCTTCTTTGGTGTTCTCAATCCTAACGCTTACCCATTCCATCATCAAATAAGAGCAGATGTGATCTGTTTTCTTCAACCAGAACCAACAGGTTATTGAAACATGTGGAGAGGTACACTTATGTACATTTGAAGACTATATCACAGTGGGGTGAGCGTTAGGGTTGAGAACCCCAATGAGGACCCCACCCCTGATTCGCCAACAGTCAGGATAGTGAAAACCATAATGTTTTTTTCCCCTTTTCCTGCTTGGGAGTTGGGGTGGGGAATTAGGGTTGGAAACCCTAAAACCACATTTCCCTACCTTTGTCATGTTCATCTGAACCGAATATATGTGAACACACACACACACACATATACATATACATATATATACAAATATATATATATATGCACTGTCTTGCCTGACGGATCTCTGGATCTGGCCACTTTCATTCCAGTCAGTGGTGCAGTTGTGGAGCAGCCAGAAAATGTGAAATGTACCATTTAGGTGCAAATTCTTTGCTCAGCCATAAGTCTGAAATGGTTTGGAGGTCTTGTCTGAAATTGTTAGGATATATAGGGTCTGATTCACTGATGTACCTTTTGAAGGTTTTGGTGAAAAAAACAGCAATCCATTCAAAAGTTATTAAAGTTTTAAGTTTCCCATTATAGTCTATGGGAAAAAATATATGTATGGCTTGAAAGCACTTTTTGCTTTTGCGAAAACAGGATTCTCTGTTACTTTGCACTTTAATAACTTTGTTGTTGTTCCAACAATTTATATGAAACTTGACATGTTCCTTTAGTGGCTAATGGTCTTATGATGTGGCAAGTTTCATTCTATTTCAGTGTACATGTCTGGAGCTATGTAGTCACAAAATGTGTACATCATAATTTTTGGTCAAATTATTACTTTCTTTTCCACTTTGTGCTTTAATAATTTCACAGCTTTTCTTGCAATTTGCAAGATGTTTAGCACATACCCTCAAAAACTAATGTTCTCAGCTGGCCCGGTGGTGCTGAGGGCTGAGGCGCTGGATTCCTTACCTCACTCCATGCTAGCGACCCAGGTTTGGGAATGAGCATGGGCTGCTGGGGATCAGCAGGGGTGGAGAAAGATCAAGCATCTGAGGGACTGCTCTCCTTCTCCGAGGAGAGGGGATGTCAGTGGTCGGTTCCTCACTGGCCCCTAGCAGAGGCTGGGGAGCAACACACCCACACTGCAGAAAGGGGGCGGGGATGTGGCAGACATGAGAGCACTCCCTTCACTGGTGTCATAGCATGCCACATCTCCAGGGGGTGAAGAAAAGTGGAAAAATGGTTCCTGGTCAGGCAGCATGAGCTTCTGACCTTCGTGGCCTGACCCTGAATGGCACTTCCTTGTCTGGATCCATACAAGATGAGTTGAGCTAAGAGAGAGACTCATCACCACCCCGTCATGGGGGGCAAGCCATGGGGGAAGAGAGAAAGTGGCCTGATGTCCGGCTGCAGGTCAGGATGTATAGCTGACCTGGAGCCAAGTGGTAGAAACAGATAGCTAAAAAAACAAACAAAAAAAAAAAACAACTAATGTACTCTTGATATAGCAAGCTTTGTTCTAGTTGGATGTGTAAGTCTGGAGCTATGTAGTCCCAAAATGTATACATCACCATATTTTTTCAAATTCTTTCTTCACTTCTATGTTGATCTGAATATTTTTTTGCTTTAATAACTTACCAACATTTTGGGTGATTTACATGAAATTTAGCACGTCTTATTAGAAACCAAAGGTCCCTTGATTTGGCAAGTTTTGTTCCAGTTGAATGTGTAGGTGTGGAGATATAAAGTTCCAAAATGTGTAAATCACTATTTTTTTGTCAAAATCATTCTTCACTTCTATGTTAAACTGAATATTGTGTGCTTCAGTAGCTTTGCAACCGTTCAGATGATGTGCATGAAATTTGGCATGCCTTATTAGGGACTAAAGATCTCCTGACATGGCAAGTGTCTTTCCAGTTGAATGTGTGGGTGTGGAAATGTATTGTCCCAAAATGTGTAAATCACAGTTTTTTTGTCAATTGCTTTCTTCATTTCTATGTTAAACTGAAAATGTTGTGCTTTAATAACTTTGCAACCATTCAAGCAATTTGGATGACATTTGGCATGCATCATCAGGGACCAATGATCTGTTGATTTTGCAAGCTTTTGTCAGTCGGATATGCAACAGTGGAGATATGGTGTCTCAAAAATGTGTAAATTACCATTTTTGTCAAATTCCTTGTCACAACACTGAGCAAAAACAGCTGGGGGATTGGTCTGAAATTTTCAGAGAATATAGATCTTGGGTCACAATGTGAGTTTTGAAGGTTTGGTGGAAAAATATTAATCCATTCAAAAGTTATTAAATTTCAAAGTTTTCCATTATTTCCTATGTGAAAAATTAGATGTGCTGTGCGAAATGACTTTTTGCTTTCATGAAAGCACTTTGTAGTGTTGCAAATGAGGAAAGTACTTTTGTGCTGCTACAATCTTGTTTTCACTTAGTAACACAGAAAAAACTAAATCATTTAAAAAATACTGCCCCTTGGCAAACACCAGCACTTGTGTTTACCTAATCGTTGCCCAAGGATTCAAATTCTGGGGTCAGTTTGCCCCAAAAGTGCCTACAAATATGTTTCTTAAACTTAGGGATTTTGTACTTTGCTAATTTCAATGCTACTTTTGCAAATTGCAAAAATACGTTTGCGAAAGTACCACAAGTTGCAACACTATTTCATGAAAGTGCAATGGTTCTGCTGCAAATTGTGGAAGAATGGCCTAAACTTTTGCAAAACAACCTCCATAGTGTTGCAATTTAAAACTACTTTAAAAAATATATATGTCTCTTTGTCACTTCGCTGCAAAGAAATGGTTTGGACTTTTGGGCTGAAATTTTCAGGGTTGAAAGAGCTTGCCCCACAGATGTGCCTTTTGTTAGTTTGGTGGAAAATGTCACTGCATGGTACAGTTATAAGACTTTGAAATTTTGGAATTTCCCATAGGATAACATTGTAATGGTTGGGGTACCTTTCAGATGCTATATCTCGAAAATGCTTTGAGATATGGCTTCTGTGCTACTCGCAGCATAGTACACCTAAGTGTACTATGCTGTTTTACATATTTCAGGCCCTGTGGAAAAAAAACATTTAAATGGGTTGTAATGAATGGAGCACATGTGACCTATATATTGCAAAAGGCATGGATGTGAGCTGCGCCCAACACTCACTATGGACTGATGGAAATGCAGGTCTCAGAGTACTCTTCACTGCCATATGTAATTGAGGGGCAATTACAATACGTATGGCTGGGAGCACACAGTCTGAAGTGGCCTGTGCTCCCAGCACTCACACATGGAAATGAGGGATAGTTACAACAGGCATGGGTGGGGGCACAGGGCCCAGAGGGCTCTGTGCTCCCACACAGATATGAGGGTGAATTACTATACACATGGATGAGAGCACAGGGCCCTGAGGACCCTTTGCTCCTGCCACTCACTATGGAGTGATAAGAGTGTAGGACCCAAAGGGCTGTGCACTTCCATAACGAAATAAGAGTATAATTATACTTTCTCAAAAAGTAATGAAATTCATTGCAAAAAACTTTGTTAATGAATCAGTTAGGGTTCATATAAAAGTGACAAAAGTATGGAAATTCAGTGGTAGGGTTCCCAACCCTAACTCCCCATTCCTCCTTCCCCCCCAACAAACACACACACATAAATGCAAGCAGAGTAAGGGGCAAAGCAACACAACCAATCAGAGACTTCAGAGATGTGTAGAAAAAATATGTACATATGGTGCATAGGGTCCTGCATTGGTGGGAGCACAGGGTCTGGAGGACCCTGCACTCCCACATCATGTAATGGTGACATTTGCATGGCAGTTCAGGGTCTGTATGATCCTATGCTCCTACAGATGTGTAGAACAAATATGTATGTATGGGGGCACTGCACATTCATAATATGTAATGGTGATATTTCCATGGCAGCCAGCACTTATACACTGTTGAAAATGGCAATTTTGTGGCAGTACACGTTTTGCTGGAATTTGCAATGGCACAGTATGGTACATGTATATTTCTGTGGGAACGCAGGGTCTTATCTGATGATGGCTATCTTTGATTGGTTGTGCTACTTTGCCCCTTCCTCTCCTTGTATATATGTACGTGTGTGTGTGTGTGTGTGTGTGAGTGTGTGTGTGTGTGTGTTGAGGGGGAAGGGAGGAATGCAGAGTTAGGGTTGGAAACCCTAACACTGAATTTCCATACTTGCCACTTTAATATGAATCCTAACTGATGTAGTAATGATGTTTTTGCAATGAATATATATATATATATACTATATATATATATATATATATATATATACACACACTGTATATATATATATATATATATATATATATATATATATATTATATATATATATATATATATATATATATATATATATATATATATGTATATAGCTACATTAGTCTGTTTTGTCATGCAGGAAACTGTGGCATTCACGTCATCCTAGCAGTGTCACATTTTCTTGAATGGCAAAAGGGACTAATTGCCATTGAAATTGCATTGCTTTATTCAGTAGGTCTGCTCCAGCATTCTGCAGAGTGCTGCAAAATGCTGCAGAATTGGGTTTCATCCTGGGGGATGCCACTGTACGTGTGTGTATATCTATATCTAAATATATATATATATAGAGAGAGAGAGAGAGATAGATAGATAGATAGATAGATAGATAGATAGATAGATAGATATAGATATAGATATAGATATAGATATAGATATAGATATATATTCACTGCAAAAAAATGTTGTTATTGGACCATTAGGGTTCCAGTGTTTAATGTAGGGAAATGCCATCTTAGGGTTTCCAACCCTAAGAGCCTAAGAGCCCAGCCCACCCTGCATGCAAGAATAAGCATGTGGGGTGTGTCTTGGGGTTGGGAACCCTAATGCTCACCTCATTCCATGAGTAAGTGAGCTAAGATGGGTACATTAGAAAAGAATGGGGTGGGCATTAGGGTTTTCATCCCCAAGGCACACCATTCGCATCTATTCCTGCATGTAGGGTTGGGGTGGGGTCTTATGGTGGGCTTTTTGGGTTGGGAACTTTAAGATGGCCTTTCCCTATTTTTGTCGCTGGAACACTAAATGTCCATTAACAAAGTTTTTTGCAGAGGATTTCCTTACTGTTTGAGAATGTATAATCGTAGAGAACCTTAATGGTGCATTAACAAAGTTTTTTGCTAATAATTTCGTTACTTTTTGAGAAAATATAATCATAGGGAACCCTAACGGTGCATTAACTAAGTTTTTTTTCAGAGAATTTATCTATATCTATATATCTATATATATAGATATATATACTGTATATATACATGTAATGGATAACCCACTCTAGGGTGTGAGGTCATGCTCTGATATACGCATGCCTTGGTGTGCATTGTTATGCACAAGGCCGCAGGCTGATTGCATCAACCATCCAAGGCGTGCATATATCAGAGTGCGACTGCACACCCTAGAGTGGGTCATCTATCTTACAAAAGGCAAAATTGTTTTGTAGGGGGTAAAAGTGCAGGTGTGCAGTTGCGCTCTGATATACGCATGGTCACCTGATGGTCTTTGTCCAATGCCATTGATTCTTTGTTCTAGCCCATTTTTTATATATACACATATATATATATATATATATATATATATATATATATATACATATATATATTGCAAAAACTTTATTAAATGTATCCATTAGGGTTGCCACAACCAAAGTAAGTAAATGAGGCATAAGGATTTCACCCTAACACACCACCCCTGCCTTGTGGTGACCAGGAGGCATCAGGGGTGAGGGGGGGCATTAGGGTCACCAACCCTAACACTCTCCCCATTCCATTGTAAAATAAGATAGGTGGCTACAATACAGGAAAATTGGGCCAGTGTTAGGGTTCATGACCCTAACATCACCCCCTTCCCTGACACATCCTGGTCTCTGCAGGGCAGGGGTGGTGTGTCAGAGTGAAACCCTAACACTTCATTAACAACATTTTTGCAGCTAATTTCATTATTTTTTGAGATAGCATAACAGTATCCTCATTTTACTGTGGAAGATAGTATAACAGTATCCATATGTAATGGTGGGAGGAAAGGGTCCTTCAGACCCTGCGCTCCCATCCCTCCATTGAGATATTATAACAGTATCCATATGTTACGGTGGGAGCGCATTGTCCTTTGGACCCTGCACTGCCATCCCTCCATTGAGATAACATAACAATAACCTTATCTGAGCACAAATTTTCAACATAGCCTTCTTATGACCTCACTGCATGTACCTTGTACAAAATATTTTCGAATCCCCCTCCAAAACGTAATTCTGCACAACTGCAATGCAATTCTATGCCACATTGCGAAAATACAGTTTGGACAGGATTTGAAAAATGATAGCTGTGACATACATGAGGTGGGGTAAAAATAAGATTATGTTGAAAATATGAGGTGAAAATATTGAAAATGTCCAGTGTTACGAGCATGTATAATGAGATTGCAATGGCTGGCCATAACACAGCCATTTTTCAAAATTTTGACCCCAAATTTTCAAGATAGCCTTCTTATGACCCCACCGTATGAACAATATGACTGTCCTTGCAACAAGTCCCACTGGAAAGGTGATTTTGCCAAATGACTGTAAAATCACCTTTCCGACAAGAGTTGCCTAATGGCAGTCATATTGTTCATGAGGTGGGTTCCCCAAAAGGCCATGTTGAAAATATGAGGCTAAAATGTTAAAAAATGACTGAATTATGGCCAAAAGTTGAAACACCCCCACTGAAATAGACTGAACCACATTTACTGTACCTCAGTTCATACTGCAGTCGCCGGTTCCAGCAGCAAGACATGTCTTCAATCGGTGGAGTGGCTGTTGAACCTGGGATCTCCTGAGGTGAGTGGCAGTTTGGGGAACATCAGGGGGTGTGAAAAGGTGGGTGCACAGTGGGTGGTCAAGTGCGGGAGTGAGTGGTGATGGACAGTTTTTGTATTTATACAGGTAACAGACAGCAAAAGACATTGAGGGACAGTTTTTCTTTTTACAGGGGAAACAAATAAAATGGGACCTAAGGGGGTGAATACCACTACCAACAATGATTTGGGGGAACAGAGGGTAGGGGAGTATCACTGGACCCCAGGGATAAGTGGCAAGAAAGCCACAAAAAAAAAAAAAAAAAGAATAAATATTTAAAAAAAACATAAAAAAAAAACATATGGGGATTCAGGGTGAGGGGGTGTCACTAAACACCATGGATATAAAGGATGGGGCAAAGAAATGGAAACAAATTCCCAACCAGATCATCCCATTTTTACTACCAGATGGCAACAAAGAAATCCTTGTCCACCAGCTGAATTCCTTGTCTGTCAGTCTTTGTCCATCATGGCATACAATGAACATGGCTGATGGACAAGGTTTCCAAGGCTGGCTATCTGTTACTGAAATTTGGATGACCAGATAGCCACATCTGAATCCTTGTCTGTCAGAACAATTCCTTGTCCATCAGTCTTTGTCCATCATGGCAGACAAGGAAACGACTGACAGACAAGGATCTCCTTGTTCGTCAGCTGTTTTCCTTGTTCGCCATGACCTACAAAGACTGAAGGACAAGGAAGTTAGCAAGACATGAACAAGGATTTAAATTATTAAAAAGAAATGTTTCTGAGGACATAGATTCCAGAAAGAACACAACAGCACTCATCAACTCCCAACGGGCAGAAATCACACTTTGATATGTGAGACAGACTTCCCTGGGCAGTTATAACACTTTTTTCTTGGCAAAATAAAAAAACAAGATGGTGGCTCATGGAAAAAGAATTTTTTTCTGACTGGCTAGGATTGGCAACTCGCAGACAAGGATTGGCCCCTTATGGACAAGGATCTTTGTTTGTACCGTGCAGCTATCCTGAAAAATAAAAATCCCATTTAAAAGAAATGGAACTTAAAAATGCTATAACTTTTGAATGGATTAATTTTTTTTTACCAGATGAATGCTGGTCTGTTCAGTGACCCACGCTCTTTCTACTGTAAAATTTCAGAACACAATTCTACACTGTCTCTGCACAGAGCAATGAGAAAAAAACTGCAAAAAGTAGCACATTTTAATGTTTTTTCACTCTCCTGTTCTCAGAATTCACAAATCTGACTGGAACAAAACTTGGCATATCAAGAGATCTACCTCAAGGGACAGTGCATGCAAAATTTTGTACAAATCCACTGTGCGGTTGCAAAGTTATTAAAGTGCAAAATTTGGGCTTTAACATAGAAACCCAATGCTAACCTTAACTCCTTAACTATAGTGGTGCTACTGTGTCACTATAACTACATATATATATATATATATATATATATATATATATATATATATATACAGTATATATATATATAATAACTGGTCAGGAATGTTTCTCAGTGTACTGACCAGGTTGATATTTTCCATAACAACCAGCTGGTTGTTATGACATTCATGAGCCATGCCAATCAAACAATGCTGCTGCCTCATTGGCCAACATTCCATGTGTGGGCGGGTCAAACAGTCTCACAAAAACTGGGCTGGAGAAAAATTGCTGGCCCTTTATTATAAAAAATAAAAGATGGGGAGGGTGTGCATATGAGAACTTAATGCACACCCTCATTGTGGGATGCTTTGATAAACCCCTCGGGCTTCGCCCTCAGGGTTTATGTAGCATCCCATAACTTGGGTGTGCATTAAATTCTCATATCACACCCTTCCCCATCCACTATTCTCTATATATATATTATGGTAGCAGGGTAGTGCTACCACAGTTAGGGTTGAGGAGCCATTTCTATGTTAAACCCCAAAATTTTGCACCTTAATAACTTTGCAACCGTTTGACGGATTTGGCTGGAATTTGGAATACTTGATCAAAGAACCATAGGCCTTTGCATCTGCCAAGTTTCGTACCAGTCAGATACACAGCTGCGGAGTTATTAAGCATGATTTGTGCGCACGTTTACGCCTTTTCTGGTATTCTACTGTCGCGCGTACAGGTCGCACGGTTTGTGTGACCGGCCTGAAATCTTCAGAGAATGTGCGGCCAGGGTCCCCGATGTGCCTTTTGAAGATTTGGTGAAAAAATATTAAATGGTTCAAAAGTTATTCAAAAAACAATTTCCCATTATAAATCAATGGGAAAAGTTAACAAAAAGTTCAACACTTTCGCAAATGCATTTTTACTTTCGCAAATGGGCCTGTTACTTTCGCAAATCGGCCATTTTGTTTTCAGTTGGTGATTAGAAAAATGCTTGGCATTTAAATTTGGGACCCTCTAGCAACCTAATTCTTTTTGTATTCACGTAGTCGGACCCTGAGGATGCTAGCCATGTCTTTATTTTGGGGTAAAACACCCCAGAAATATGTTTTTTCAGATTTCTGGAAAAAGTACTTTCGCAAAGTACTTTTGTGCTCATGAAAGTGTCGCAAATATTTGCGAAAGCTTTTGCAAATTGTGACAGTAATTTTCTAGTCTGTGGGAAAATTACAGCAATTCATTGGCACTGCACTGCAAAAGAATGGTTGAGAGTTTTGGGCTGATATTTGGAGGGAACGCAGCCGACATCTCACAGATGTGCCTTTCAGTGTTGTATTGAAAAAATATTACATGGCAGCAAAGTTACAGCACTGCAAAGTCGACGTTTTTTCCCATAGAATAACATTACGGCGCCCGATGCATTACAGGAATCCTTTGGCACCCTGCTGCAAAATAACGGTTTGGTCTTTTTTCCTTAAATTTGGAGGGAAGACAGCCAACAGCCCACAGATGTGCCTTTCAGTAGTTTGGTGAGAAAATATTACAGAGAGGCAAAGTTATGGCACTCCAAACTTCTCTTTTTTTCCCATAGGATAACATTACAGCATTCGCCGTGCCTTTCAGGGCCCATATCTCGGAAACGGTGCAAGATACGGACTTTTCGTTGGAAAAACACTTGCAAAATTAGCCAGGACAGTCATAAATCATACAACTTTTAATTTTTTTTCTACGTCGTACGGTTCCTGAGATATAACCTATTTAGTATTCCAAGCCATCATTTTCTGCTCCGATACCCATTATTATGCATACATTCTTTGTACTCACTGTCTTTCTCTATTCAGCTTTTGGTGAAAACCAGCCTGTGCGCTTACATTACTGTTACGATTGCCCTTTCCGCTTGTGGTTCCATGCCTGTTTCACTTACCGTTGACATCTACACCACCACGTGCGTCATCCTTTGCGTTTTCATTTGCGCTTGCGTTTCTGTTATTTTTTGCCATTTGTGTCTACCGTACTGTTTCTCTTTCTGTTTCACTTTGCGTCACCATGCCCGTTGACATTTCCATTTGCAGGCACCATGTTACTATGTGACAAGACATCATGTGGCACACCATTCCCGTCTACGACACCATGTTCGTTACCCTTTCTGTTCTCATTCGCGCTTGCGTTACCTTGTGCGCCACTGTTAGCGCTTCTGTTTGCATTGCTGTTCCTGTTCCTATGCCACAAGACATCATGTGGTGGGAGTGCGGGGCCCTTTGGGTCCCATGCTCCCACTGCTGCATTACGTGCCAGGAGCGCGGGGCCCTATGTGCGTTATCCTTTGCGTTTTCATTTGCGTTTGCATTTCTGTTATTTTTTGCCATTTGTGTCTACAGTACTGTTTCTCTTTCTGTTTCACTTTGCGTCACCATGCCCATTGACATTTCCATTTGCAGGCACCATGTTACTATGTGACAACACATCACATGGCAGACTGTTCCCGTCTATGCCACCGTGTGCATTGCTCTTTCTGTTGTCAGTTGAGCTTACGTTACCATGTGCGCCACCGTTAGCGCTTCTGTTTGCGTTGCTCTTCCTGTTACTATGCCACAAGACATCATGTGGTGGGAGCGCGGGGCCCAAAGGGCCCCACTCTCCTGCCGCTGCATTACATTCACTATTTCTTGTTATCATTCTCAAAAAGAAGGGAAATTAGAGGCAAAAAACTCCGTTTAATGCATTAGTTAGGGTTGTTCCACAGCGACAAAAGTGAGGAAATTCGCTGTTAGGGTTGAAAACCCTAACTCCGAATCACCCCCCCAGCACCACACACACACACACACACACACACACACATATGCAAGTATGGGGGAGGACCAAGTCAACACAACCAATGACAGACATCCAGCAGCAGGTGACAGAAATAACAAACAATTGTCTAAATGTACTACGAGACATCCCCACCCACCTGACCAGGTACTGCATGCTCAGTGGAGATCAACAGCAAAACTGAGGCCAAACGTACACATCCCTGATTTCAGCTGCACACAACATACCACACTTAGTAGTTGCATGGCCTTACCTACCGATGCCCCACACCACACCACAACCGGTACTGTGCCGTTAGTCAGTATAAATGCTGAAGGTGCATGATGACAGTTGTAGAAAGGTTTTAACACTAGTGAGTACACATTAATTAAGAGAAGTACATAAATTAACTACAAGACACTAGCATGCTCAAGATAAAAGTAGTGTTACATTTAGTATGTGATTTACATAGTAGTACATTTACTGCAACGGTTTACTCAAGATAGAGAGGCTGATGTAAACGTATGGAAAAGCATTGCCTGTTCAACACTGTGAAATTCGTACTGCCAGTATCAGATGCATTCTTACCGATGAAGGTGTACTGCTGACGTACATACATAGACCTTCAGTGTGTTTCAATACTAAAGATGCACTAAGTATTCTTTGTAAGAAACAGTGTAATTGCATGGATCAGGCCAAGCAACTTCTAAATATCATAGCACTACTGAGCCAACAATGACGTACCTGTATCGGAGATGTATATAAGATAGATTTTCCTGTAGGCACTTACTGAGTATGTTGTACCTGATAAAGACAATCTCATTGCATCTGTGATGACTAACTTATTCAAATAGTAATACATTTACTATTGTTGCAATGAGTGATCCATGCCACTTATGGACACAGTGTAATTTTTTTAACAGTTGTTTCATACTCAGGCTGTATGCCTAGTGTTTGGGTTTGCCACAGTTCTGTCACTGATGCTATCAAAGTGATAACTATGTTAATTGTGGTACAACAGGAATCAAGTAGGTATGGTGTAGATATAAACAGAATGTCTTTTAGTATTGATTTAACTCACAATGGGGTAAGTGTACTAGGACAGCAGGGGTTATTCTCTTTCACTGACTCTGTCAGTTATAATCACACTAAGGTTTCAATGACTGTAATGATCAAGTTACACTGTTCATCTTCATGAGTTCATATTCACAGCCATTCTCCAGTAACTAGACAGTGTATGGTGTAACTGGGTGGGATGCTGTGTTGCAAAGCTGATGCAGTGCCTAGCAGAGGGAGAGTATCTACTCATAAAGACAATTAAGCAATAAGGCATGACCAACAGTTATGTTAAATAGTCTGTTAATCACCCTGTAGGGGATTAATGTTGAATGAGGCATAGCCGAGTGCCACATGTCGCTAGACAGTGATAAACTGACCATTAACATAATACCTGGAAGTGGCTTATTGCTATCATAATAAAACTATTTTTTAAACAACATTAAACCATGTTCATCATATGGTTAGGCTCTACATGTATGTTAATAAAAACTAAACATAAGTCTGTTACAATGTTTACAGTCAATTAGAAAGCTGCATTTCTCAAACCCTTGTTATAATCAGAGATATACCTGTACAACTCCTTGGTTTTGCTGAACTCTATTGCTCAGGTGGCCCACCACATGTGGTGTGGTCTGGTGTGGGACATCGGTAGGTAAGGCCATGCAACTACTTAGTGTGGTACGTTGTGTGCAGCTGCAATCAGGGATGTGTATGTTTGGTGTACATGGCCTCAGTTTTACTGTTGATCTCCACTGAGCATGCAGTACCTGGTCAGGTGGCTGGGGATGTCTCGTAGTACATTTAGACAATTGTTTATTATTTCTGTCACCTGCTGCTGGATGTCTGTCATTGGTTGTGTTGACTTGGTCCTCCCATACTTGCAAGTGTGTGTGTGTCCTGTGTGTGTGTGGTGCTGGGGGCGTGGTCGGAGTCGGGTTTTCAACCCCTAACAGTAATTCTCACTTTGTCGCTGTGGAAAATCTAACTAATGCATTAAACGGAGTTTTTTGCCTCTAATGTATATATAGATGTACATATATACATATACATATAAGGGTGCTAGCTGCACATATGAGCAGACTTACTAGACCATAAGGCCTGTTTCTCCTGGCAAGTTTCATATGTTCATAGATATATATCTATATACACACACACACACACACACACACACACACACTGCATGTATATATGTATACATATATAAATTATTATGGTAGCACGATTGTGCTACCATAGATAGGGTTGAGGAGCCATTTACATGTTATACCCAAAATTTTGCACCTTAATAACTTTGCAACCGTTTGATGAATTTGCCTGAAATTTGGAATACATGATTAAGACCCATACACCTTGGGATCTGCCAAGTTTTGTACTGGTAGAATACACAGCTGAAGAGTTATTAAGCATGATCTGCACATGCATTTACGCTTTTTCTGGAATTCTACGGTCACGCCTACAGGTCGCACGGTTTGCACGACCAGCCCAAAATCTTCAGGGAATGTGTGGCCGGGGTCCCTGATGTGCCTTTCAAAGATTTTGTGAAAAAATATTAAACTGTTCAAAAGTTATGGCAGTCCGAACTTCTGTTTTTTTCCCATAGGATAACATTACGGCGTTCGCCGCGCCTTTGAGCCTGTATCTCGAAAGCGGTGCGAATCTGAGGAGTTTTTGTCAACAAATTATAAGGGGGCTACATATAAAACTAGTCAGGAAAGTGATAATAGATATGACTTTTAAATTTTTTTTCTATGTCGTACGGTTACTGAGATATAAGCAATTTACTATTACAACTACTGATTTTTGTGTTCCGAGAGTCATTATTTTGCATACATTCTTTCTAATCACTGTCTTTCTCTCTACAGCTTTTGGGGATTACCAGCCTGTGCGATTACATTACTCTTACCATTACTGTTTCTGCTTGCGGTTCCGTACCCGTTTCACTTACCGTTCACGTTTACGCCACCATGTGCGTTAACCTTTGCGTTTTCATTTGCGGTTGTGTTTCCATTGTTTTTAACATTTCTGTCTACAGTACTGTTCCTCTTTCTGTTTCGCTTTGTGTCACCATGCACATTACGATTTGCGTTTGAGGGCACAATGTTACAATGCGACAAGACATCACCCCACGCTCCCGCCGCTGCATTACATTCACTATTTCTCATTATCATTCTCAAAAAGAAGGGAAATTAGAGGCAAAAAACTCAGTTTAATGCATAAGTTAGGGTTGTTCCATAGCGACAAAAGCGAGGAGATTCGATGTTAGGGTTGAAACCCCCTTTGCACCCCTCTAGCCCACCCCCCAACTGGAATTGGGGTGTGCATTGGGGTCATCGGTCCTAACTGTCACCCCATTCTCCTATTCCTCAGCTTATTTCCACATGTGATGGGGTGACACTTAGAGCTGATGACCACAATGCGCACCCCGATTCCAGTTGGGGGGTGGGCTGGAGGGGTGCAAAGGGGGTTTCAACCCTAACATCGAATTTCCTTGCTTTTGTCACTGTGGAACAATCCTAACTGATGCATTAAAAGGAGTTTTTTACGTCTAATTTTATATATATATATATATATATATATATATATATATATATATATACACACTACCGGTTAAAAGTTTTAGAACACCCCCATTTTTCCAGTTTTTATTGAAATTTACGCAGGTTAATGTCTCAATGTACTCTGAAATTAAAGCATAGAACAAATAAACAATTGGAGATAAAAAGAAATCATAGAATCATTTTGTTTAACAAAATTTAATCTAAATTTTGACTCATCAAAGTAGCCACCTTTTGCAGATATACTGTAACCACCGAACACACTCGTGGCATTCTTCCTACAATGGACATCAAATATTGTTGGGAAGTTCTTTAACACTGTTGCAGGTTCCACAAATGTGTTGCACTTGTAGGTTGCTTTGCTTTCACCCTTCTGTCCAGTTCATCCCAAACCAGCTCGATGGGGTTTAAGTCTGGAGACTGTGCTGGCCATTCCATGATTTGAAGCCTACCCTCTTGTTCTTTTCCTCGAAGGTAGTTCTGACATAGCCTGGAGGTATGTTTTGGGTCATTATCTTGCTGTAGGATGAACCCCTGACCAACTAGGCATAGACCAGAGGGTATTGCATGGGGCTGCAAAATGCTGTGGTAGCCCATTTGGTTCAGGATGCCAGTCACTCTGTGCTGTTGTCCTGTGAGCCGCTATCACATAAGCTGTTGACTCTCAGAAACTTGTCTTCTGATTCTGTTGTGGCTTGGGTCTGCCAGACCTCTTCCTGTCAGAGTTTCCTCCAGTTTCCAAGTGCCTTTTGATGGTGTAGGAAACTGTACTCACTGACACCTTGGCTTTCTTTGCAATTTCTCTAAAGCAGTTTTGCTAACCTAAACTTTTTTAACCTCTAGCAGTTTACAGCTTACCTTTGTACCATTTCAGGTTATTCACTGGACTTGAATTGCTTAAATTTCAATAAAAACTGGAAAATGGGGGTGTTCTAAAACTTTTGACCCGTAGTGTATATATATATATATATATATATATATATATATATTGACATATACATGTATAGGGGATACATGATGGGCAGCAGTGGCTTAAGTCAGAAGCGTGCACCTGCTAAGGGAGTTTTTTTTTTGAGGGAGGTGTCGGTGCCGATGGCACCACCCTTGACAGCAACACAGTACTTGGTGTGCAAGGGGCAGCCATTAGGTGCCGCAGACTCCTCCTCCATCCCAGGTCTGTAAGCTGAAGAGGCAAAATAAAAAGAATTTGAAGAATAAAAGCTAGGCAAGAGAGCTGAGGGATAGATAAAGGAAAGGAAAAAAACTGAAAAAGGAATAAGCCAAAAAGGGGACAGGAAAGAGAAGACTCCTACCCTAAGAGACCACAGGGCCTCCTTCCTTGGGTGGCTCTGAGGGAGGAACAGATAAGGGAAGGGAAGGAAGAATAAAAGGGAAGAAGAAGAGGAGAGGATATTGGGAGGGGGGAAAAATACTGCCACATATCCTGAGTGAAATTGTATTGAAGCTTATCAGCTCAGATCTTAAAGTAAGGAAGCAAGGATCCCTTCAGACAAAACTGGTTTAGATGGTTCAAACAAACCTTCTATACAGCTTGAAATGAGAGAGGCAGATTTCCCTACACATCCTACTATCCTATTACCCATCACTCAAGCTGAGAGCTCACAGAAAGCCAAGGCAAACTCTGTTCTGGACAGGGAGAGCCCCCAACTAGGTAAAGGGAAAAAGACCCCACTAGCACCCAGATATGTGTTAGTACTGGGGAGGAGGGGAAGCCCCAAGAGAGGGCGATCTCCTTGCCAAGATGGACGGAGACAGAGAAGGAGCTCCTTCTGACTCCCTGGAGAAAGCAGAGGCCAAATGGACCAGATCACCATTTCAAGGTGGCAATTTTTGAATCGGGTTAGAACAGGCATTGACTAGCCCCTGTCTAGCATTATCAGGTAAATCCAGGGAACTCAGCTAAGTCTGAAGACCGAGGGTAGAGGACTGTCTCAGAAACTAACCCTGTTGTCCAGAGATTTAGCTAATCTGGCCCAAATGAAAAGCCCCTGAAGGCAATACTCTCCAGGAAATTAGATATAATTCCCTCAGATGAAGGACGAAGCTTTGTCTGCTCTCCTCCTACTCAAATCCTTCATCATGTTTTTCAAGAAGAACAGAAGGTCCTGAGGAACCAGAGGATTTAGTCCCCCCCGGGAGGGGGAAGGGGAGCAGAGTGCGGTAGATGCCCAAGAAATGAGGCCCATAAGAGAAAGGTGGGTGGGATTTAATAATGAATAGTGAAGATATAAGAGAAGATCAAGAATTATGGTAGGTACGTAATTTCTATATCTTCCCTTGTCAGTCATCACCATTCATTACTGCTGGGTGAGTATCAAGCCCCCCCGGAGGGAGCCTGAAATTCATCCCTGAGGGAACAGATCCCTCAGCCTCCTACTGGTGGAAAGCAGGAGGGGGAGATCCTGACCAATAGACTGGGACAGTATAATCAGTACAATCTGTGGTGAATAAATTGGGTAAATAAATCATGTTATTTTGGTATAAATATTTATTTTCACTTAGAACACCATTTATTTCACTTAGAACACCATTTATATAACTTAGAACACAATTTATATAACTTAGAACATGTTATTTCCACTTAGAATCTGGAAATGGAACATAGAGAACAATGGGCCAGATAGTGAACTTACAATGGAAAAAAAGAAGTTTTAAGCTAAAACTAGGTAAAACACCAGTAAAAACACTACAATGGTGTGGTATATATCAAACACATAATGTATTGTAGTAGAACAAAATATTTACCTCCACACATGAGTGGTATGACCTTCATAACCAACTCGTGGCTTCACCACTCGTGAGTTATGGGTCTTACCACTCACTAGTGGAGATAAATGTGTTATTCCACTGCAGTCCATGATATATATATATATATTTATACCATGGGGGTGAGATCAATTCCAGTGAAATAAACAACGTTATTTTCACTGGAGTGAAATAAATCCTGATGACATCAGCAGAGTTAAAATAAATACCATTTATACCTACTCTGCTAACATCACTCACCTGCATCTGAAAATACTAAGAAACACCCCTGTCATTTGCCGAGTTCTAAAACAGGCCCTACACTGAAATTAACACAATTAAGATAGATAATAACAGTCAGCTGCAGCACTCCTTCTAAATGTAACAATCTCCAAATCTCTTGTGCTGTATTTCAAAACCAAAGTTTAGTACATTACTGAATCAAACAGATGATGCCTGAAATGTTTAATACATCTTAAACAGCCAAACATGAAGACACAAACCTGCCAAAAGAAATCATTACCATATTCCGCATTGTCACAGAACAGAACCTCCCTCAGGCAACCAATTACTGTACCAAAACACAGCACACCTAATCAAGACCCACACAAACACACCAACCAACAACAGCTCACTACAACAACCCATTCATAAAAGTTCACACACACACACACACACTACCACAGCACCAGCACCAGCATCATTTAAAGTGACATGATCCTCACAACAACAAACATACCTCTCTCACTGAAATTGGTCTCACCTCCACGGTATAAATAGCACACATGATGGTCAGATCATGGAATATGGAAAATATTCTCACTCCTGTATCATGAGCACTGCATATTTCACTCTGCAGGAGTGAGAATATTTTCCATATTCCACTCCTGCCCATCCTGTATCCCCTATATATGTGTGTATATATATATATATATATATATGGAGAGAGAGAGAGAGAGAGAGAGAGAGAGAGAGAGATAGAAGAGAGATGGGACCTGTGTGATAACTGTTTTGTCCATGCAAGTGCTCTTTGACTTTGGGTAACCTCATCAGTAGCATAAGACATGTGTGATGTGCGTGAGGTTAAACATCATGAGTATGGATAAAACAGATATCACTCAAGATCCCCTCTGCATATTCCATTTATGCAGTAGGCTAGGACCTTGTGTGATAGAGTGCTGACTTAATTTTTTTTTTAATACAATTTCCACAAGATCTGTTGGTTTCTTTGATTAAAAAGTGTCTTTGCGCATTCCCCTCGCAGTTGCCATGGGTGTTGCCATGGATGTGGTGTCTGAATGCTGTGTTGAGATGCCAGCATTTCCACCAATTGGTGCAGTGACCAGCTTTTCACAAATATCCAGAGCAAATCATGGCAGTGCTTAGCGAGTGCTGAGTGGTCTCTCCCCCTCCCCATATACAGAATTGTACATGCTCATTCACAGTTCAGGTGGCAGCCAGCCATGGAGGAGAGAGGAGGGTTGTGCTGGTCATTGGTTGTAGATTGGATTGGGGGAATTGGGTTGTGGGTCAGTAGCTGACAGGGTGGGGGGTCCACTAGACCACCAGGGTTACACTCTTTTTTGTATTTCACAGGGCAGGGATCAGAGATGGGAATGGGACCACTAGACTACCAGGGAATATGTATGTGAATAAGATGAGGGTGATCAGACATTTGGGGAGGGACCACTGGACTAACAGGGAAAACATTTTAATACAAGGGGCCAGTGATCAGAAAACGGGGAGCGGACAGGGACCACTGGAGTACCACAGATATATGTTTCAAAAGAAAGAAACAGTGACTTCAGAATGGTGAGGGGGAAGGGACCACTGGACTACTAAGGATTAACTTTTACAAGGACTGCACAGTAAGAAATCCTTTTCTGCATTTCCTTTCTCGAAATTTGTGGGAAAAGAAAATCCTTTTCTCAAAATTGAGAAAAAGGATCCTCTTTCACAGCATAGGATTTGTGGCAAAGGATTTCAGGAGATTAAAAACACACATTTCTCAACACAAAATTAATAAACTGACCCATAATCTGATTCTACGGGTCCAATTAGGTATAGTAAATACTACTGTTGGTGCTTACCAAAGCCCTATAACTTTTGGTCAGTTTAACTTTCTTTCCCTCGCTAACTGAACACAAAATGGTGGCAGCATGAAAAAGGATTTCCCATTTGCAACAAAGGATTACTTATTTGTGACAAAGGATTACCCATTAGCAACAAAGGATCCTTTTTCATCTAATCTAACTGCTCCCATTGAAAATAATGGGACATTTTAAAACTTGATAACTTTGGAGTGGATTAATATTTTTCACCAAACCTTCAAAAGGCACATCTGTGACCCCAGACCTATTAATCTTAAACATTTCAGACTGAAATTGCACACCATTTTTGTGCATTGCATTTTGTGACAAAGAATTCCACAAAAAGTGGTCATTTTCGCATTTTTTTACAACACATATCTCTGCACCCACACATCTGACTGGAACAAAACTTACCATATCTAGAGATCTTGGGCCCTGATGGTGCATGCATACTTTCATGTGAATCTGTCAAATGGTTGTGAAGATATTAAAGTTCAAAATTTCATTTTAACATAGAAGTGAAGACTGAACCATAATATACAGCAGGGGTGTTACCATCCCCTATAATTTTTTCTGTAAAATCTTTATTAATACAGTAGTTAGGGTTGAAGTGACAACCTTGGGGTTGTCAGAACTAACACTCATCCCAGTCAATCATGAAAGAAGCTGAGATGTGCAGAGTGTATGAGAATGTGTGAGTGTTATGGCTTACAACCCTAAGGCACACCCCATACCTGATTAGTGAAATTTCATGTGCCTCAGTTGAATGGTTGAGAAGTTATTAAGGTACAAAATTTCAAGTTCAGCATACAAGTGCCTGTTCGATCCTACAGTAACCAAAATGATGTATCTGTACAAGAGCAGTTTTATTTTGGATAACCTCATGAGTGGTGTAATCCACAAGTGAAGTGTCCAAGGTCAAACTGCTCCAGTGCAGATAAATCATTTAATCCACATGGCCCCCATTACATATTCCATTAATGCAACAGGGATGCAACTTTTTGGTGCAGTTATCATTTATTTTTTCTTTAGTTTGGCTTTTTATTAATTAAAAACAGAGGACTATGTTGTGGTCTGTTGTGTGTTATTGCTCACTCTAACACAGGTTGCTAGATATGTTAAGACAGTTGCTAGGGACTCCATATACCTACATTCACAACATGCCTTATTATTGGCTATGAATTCCATGTGGGAGAGCGAGAGAGTTTGAAAAATATGGCAGCTCCTTAGTTCACTTAGAGAGAGTCATAGGTTACCACTATCAATGTGGCTGTTTGTGTTATATTTGATTAAATATATTATATTTATATTGTTGATCCTGCCTTTTATAGTCAGCTTGTTTATTTTATATTTTTACGTTCGCTAGCGCGCATGCGCAAGGAACGTTTTGGGAGAGTAGCACACTTAGAGGTGTGCCTCTCCCACCCAATGCACTGCTTCCTTGAGCAGACATGGAGGTCCTGCACCAATAGGTGCAGCAGCTCAGTATGATAGCTGTGTTCCTCTGCTTCAAAGAAAAACACCGCTGCCATACTGAGCACCGCCCCCCCATCGCATCACGTGCTACCTCCCCGTGCCCCGTCCATCCATCGCGCCCCCAGCTTTCATGCCACGCTAGGCCCACCAGCATGGCAAACATTGTTTGCCGACGGGGTACCCAACTCCGCCGGCTCCATGGCCCCTCAAAGTTATCCTGCTGCCATGCTGGGAGCCCACCCCAGCATGGCAAACATTTGCTTTATTTTGCCGACGGGGTGCCTAATCCCCATTGGCTCCTCAGCCCTCCCAGCCATCTTCTGCCATGCTGGGAGCCCACCCCAACATGGCAAACGTCCCACGCCATCTTTTTTTTCAAACCTGTAAAACAAAAACTGTCCCACGCGCATCTCCCAACCCCTCCCACAACCCGTCATTCCACCCACTGCGCACTCCAGCCTCTCACACCTCCTCACCCCATACTTACCCGGACTCTGCACGACGATCTTCGTGGACCGGGAACACGCCTGCACTCTTCAAAGGCGCACTACGAACTGAGTAAATGCCGTAAGCTGTATAATGGGCTAGATGGGGGTTCAACTATTGACATATCTCAGTCATTTTTGGAATTCTACACCAAATTTTCAACATGGGTTTTGGGACCCTTCTCATGAATGATGTCACTGTCATGGTGTTATTCGAGCCTGAAGGGTGATTTCGCAGGCACTGAGCAGTCACTGGATGAAATCACCCTTCAGCCTTGAATAACACCATGACAGTGACATCATTCATGAAAAGGGGTCCCAAAAACCCCATGTTAAAAATTTGGTGCAAAAATTCCAAAAAATGACTGTTTTACGAGCATGCGTTGCGCTGTTCCTACGCAGGCTCGTAAGTTCACAAATTTTCAATATTTTCACTCCAGATTTTCAACATTGCCATTTTATCACACCTTCTTATGAGTTGTACAGCTGTTATTTTTCACATCTCACCCAAAATGTGTTTCCGCCCATGTAGCGCACAATGGCGCAGTTGGTGTGTGAAATCAATGTATGGAACACATTAAGAAAATCACAGTGACTTTGTTCATGAGCAGAGGTCTTAAAATGGCTATGTTGAAAATTTGGTGAAAAAATTCCTAAAAATGACTGTTTTATGAGCGTGCGTTGCGCAGTTCCTCTCAGCACACTTTCGTATGTTTGCTACATTTTCAATATTTGCACTCCAGATTTTCAACATTCATTTTACCTACACCTTCTCATGAGCAGTACAGCTGTCATTTGTCACATCCTGCCCAAAATGTGTTTCTGCCCATGTAGCGCACAATGGCACAGTCGGTGTGCGAACTCAATGTATGGGACACATTAAGAAAATCACAGTGATACTGATCATAAGCAGGGTCTTAAAATAGCTGTGCTGAAAATTTGGTGAAAAAATTCCTAAATATGACTGTTTTATGAGTCTACGTTATAGTTCCCTCATACGCTGTATAAGTTCTGAATTTCAATATTTTCACTCCAGAATTTCAATATTGCCATTTTACACACCTCCTTATGAGTGCTGCAGCTGTCATTTTCACATCTTGCCCAAAATGTGTTTCTGCCCATGTAGCGCACAATGGCACAGTCGGTGTCTTGAACTCAATGTATGGGACACATTAAGAAAATTACAGTGTCACTGTTCATTAGCAGAGGTTTAAACTGCAAATGTTGACAATTTGGTGAAAAAATTCTAACAATCACTGTTTTACCAGCGTTGCATTGCACAGTTCCCACGCCTGTGAGGGTTTGCAATTTTCAATATTTCCACCAGATTTTCAACATTGCCATTTTACCACACTTCTTATGAGCGGTACAGCTGTCATTTTCACATCCTGCCCAAAACATGTTTCCGCCTATGTAGCACACAATGGGGGTAACAAAAAGGTCATGCTGACAATTTATTGTGCAAATACCAGCAATCGCACAGGGCATTAGGGTAAAGCACCATACATGCCAAACACCACAGCAAACACCTGCAAATGAATGTTCAGCATAGACAAATGCTTGTTTTGTTTTCAGTGAATGAGCAAGAGTTGGGTCAAAACTCAATGAGTTGGACTGCGTCTGTGCCAGCAGCACTAATAATGCACAGCTTAGCAATTAGTTTTTTTTCCTTGTATTTTTTTTGTTAAAACAATTATTTTCCATTGCTAAGGTTGTCCACTCTAGCTAGAAGCAAAAACAAGATTGTAGGAGAAGACAGCTATTTTGGGTGTGGTGGTCATTTTGGGAGCAAGCACAAGTGAGTGACTGGGCTGGCAAGCAAGTAGCTGACAATAGAGCAAGAACAGAGTTGGTAGTGCTACAACAAGGAGAAGATGAGATGCCTGTAAATGCAAAAAAGGTACATTTTTAAAAAAGCATTGGGATTACATTATTGTGGGCACATAGGTGGGAGGGAGACTGATGTGGAAGCTGCAGCCATTGCTGCATTCTGTAGTATACTACATCTCTGCTTTTCTAACAGTTAAACTTGCTTGCAGAATGTTTGCAGAGTGATCTAAACTACTACTACTACTACTGTGTGTAAAAGCCAGGAAGTAATACCGGGGGGTTGAGTGACAAGTTGCATTTATCACACAGCATGTGATAAATTTTATTTATCACATACAGTACTGTATATGTGAAAATAAGTGGAGTTATCAAATAGCTTTTGCGTCCATACCTATTGCATTATTACATATATATTTATTTATTGAATTTTGTTGCTCCAGTAGGCCCACTGAGACTAGAAGTTCCTTTTTCAGGGGCGACTGGGGGGAGGTTGGATACAGATGGTAACCAACTGAAATTGAACCAGATTAAGATGTTGGTGGTACTTTTTTAGTGAATGGGGGAAATTTTGCCAGGACACCGGGTAAATTCCCCTACTCTTCCAGAATGGGGCTTGACTACCTGGGAGCAGAGTGGAGGAGCACAGTTTGGAGCCAGACAGCAGAAGAGGAGGAAGTGCTGATGTGGCAATGTCTGTGTTGGAGGGGATCCCATGTCGGATTGCTGCTAGCAGTCAGTCTGTTGCTGAGAGGAGATGAGTACAAATATGCGGGTGGCTGGAGCTATGGTCTCCGCTCTAGTCAGTAAACCTTTGGAGACCAGAATGCCGGAAGATATGGGGAGTCAATCTGGAGAAAGTGAGATTGAAAGCAGTGAGAATATGATCATGGAGGAAAGACCAGAAGGCTTGATTATGAAGACTGCAATTGAGAAATCGAAATCTCACGGTAAGTTCTCCAAAAGTGTCAAAATATTATCAGAAATTGAAAAAGAGGAAAAAGATCTTAAATTAAGGAAAGCGCAGATCTTAAAAGACATAGAGTTGGAAAAAGATTTTGACAGTGCTGTAGGTGAGGCCTGTCAAAGTCAATTAGAAGGTGATGATGTGGCACTAGGGAAGCAGGCTACATCATGCAAAACTGGAAAGCAAAAAGGAGCAAGTCAAACAACTCAGAAGGGAATTGCAAAAACAGGTCAAAAAAGACTTGGCCTAAGAAGAATTGTTAAAGAAAGCACAGGATTATGCTTTGAAAAAGAAAAAGAAGGTGAAAAAGCTGACATCGAAGTAATAGAACATGAGCAAAGTAATGATACAAATAATGAACAGGGCCCCCAGGAAAAAAATAATAAATATTGAAAAAAATGATGAAAAATGATGAAAAACAAGGTGTATGGATAGATGATACTCCTGACTGGGTCACGGATGTCCTTACATGGGCAGGATGGAAGCAAACACAAGATGGTAGGGGCTGGTACCCCAATAGACCTAGTACTTCTGAAATGAGTCTTCCTAACAAAACAGGTTTGAATGAAATGAAAGAAGATACCCCAAATAGAACCGGAAAAAATGCAGATGATACAAAAGAATTGTCTGAGCATGGAAATAATGAATCTTTGATGGAAACAGAGCAGACAACTATTCAGTCTGAGAAGGAAGAAACTGAGGAGAAAAAAGTGTGGGTAGAAAATACAAAAGATAAATTATTTCCAGAACAAACATTACAGCAGGCAAAAACAAGAAATGCTGTAATGCTCAGATTTAAAGGCCCAGCAGCTGATGCACCAGATATAATTTTTATTATGTGGCAGCTCTTAAAACAAAGCATGAAATAATATCCATATGAGATTTATGCACTGATACATGTACCTGGAGCCACAGAATATAAGTTTCAAACATTCAAATGGTTCAGGTAGTTTCTGGAAACTTTATAATCAGCTCAAAATTACCCCATTATGGAATCAGTTTGCTGCCATACCCTTAACAAAACCTGCATTTAGAATTGTGACTGTCCTGTTTAGAAATGAAGGAGTCAATGTATCAGATATCACCTTTTGGCTTAAGCAAAGGTGTGTGTTTCATGGCCTCGTGAACCCATCCTAGATGAAGAGTGCTGTGGACAGGAGGCTAGAAATACAAAATTACATTGAAACAGATGGTGAAATGCAACATCTGGCAAACTGTTTTTATCTGGGCAGAGATCGTGGTGTAATATTGTATGCAGGGTCTGCTATAAGTGTGGAGAAAAAGGTCATATTAGTAGGGCATGTGGACAAATAAAATGTGGACTTTGTGGTATTATGGGGCATCATGGATCAGAATGTAAAAATAAGGTCAAATGTAGACTTTGTGAAGAAGAAGGTCATTTTTTCTTGCAGTACCCATGGCTGGCTCATAATAGTCCTGAGCCTGGGTTGTCAGCAGAACAAGATGTCTACCTAGCGGTAGCACAAAAAAAGAAAAATAAAGTGGACAAAATTGTTTTTGAAGCTAGAAATGAAGAACCTGATGATCAGGACATTCAAGAAACTGTCACAGAGGAGGAGGTAGCTGCCCCATCCCCCAGTGACCCAAAAACCCAGTAAAGAGAATGGAAAAAGGGAACAATGAAAATGTACCTAAGCCAAAAAGAAAAGAAAAGAAAAGAAGAAAGAAAAAGGGTTTACCATGGTAACTCAATCAAACAAAAAAAGATTTTGAAAAATGAAAACCCCAGAAAGCGATCGGGAAGGAAATGAGATTTCTAATAGATACACTGTTTTCCAGGATAAAGAATGGGAAACAATGGATGGAGAGGAAACAATTTCTTCAGGATCTGAACACACAGATGCAGAAGAATCAGAGGGAGGGGACACTACTGAAATGCAAGTGTCAAAAAAAAGAAAGAGAAAAGTACCTGATTTTGAAAGTGACTGGAACTTATAAATAATAAAATGCAAAAACTGTCTTGTCTTGTTTAACTCTAAATGTGAATAGTGTAAAAAGTAAGCAGAAAAGATTGACAACTTTTCATATGTTATTATGATTTAGCTATTTTTCAGGACAGAAGATTATATACTATAGAGGTAATAAAACAAGCACAGTGAGAGTATGGAGATGGGGGCCATCTTGGTAGTCAATAGGAGAAGAAAGGTGCTCTGGGATTGGGATTTTTTTTCACAAATGAGGTTAGAATATTGAAAATGGTGGACTTAATTCCAGGCAAAGTGATGATCTTGGATGTATTTTTTAAAGGGACTGTAGTAAGAATTATTAATATTTATAATTCTCAAAAGAAAATGGAACGAAGGACAACAATGGAACAAGTGGAACCTTTTAGTCATACTTCAAAGGTAGTATTATTGGGGGGATTTTAAGTGTAGGATTAGTAAAGAAGACTGGGGGAGGAAAGAAAAAAAGAATTTTGTGATACAAACAAATTGAAAGAAATCATAAGAAAAGGGGGACTACAAGATGTAAACAAAATAAAAAAAAAAGGTAGACCACACCTTTTTTAGGAGTAAATTATCCACAAGGATATATTCCTGGCTGGTTCAAAAAAATCTGAAGGTGGAAGGGGTTAAAGTAGTTCCTTCAGAAATCGCTGACCACACGGGTGTTAAGCTTACAATTGATTTTGGGAAACAAATAATCTTTAGGACAGGCTACTGGCATATGACCACAATGAGGCTTCAAGAAGATGAGTGTCATAATAAACTAGTATAATTATTTTTAGCAAGGTAAACAGAGAAATATATGATTCAGATTTGGACTGGTGGGAAGACACAAAAAAGATATTAAACAACTAATGAATCCCAAAAAACAGAATCATCGAATTATAATAAATACTTAAAGTTAAGAGCACACTTATATAACCTACTTACAGATCAAGTTAAATACAAAATAACTCAGAAAAAATTGAAGAAACTAAAAAATGTGTGTGGAATTTTCAATATAACATGGCTAAATCCCTAATAATGGAGCAACAGTATGGGACACGGAAAAAAACTGCAGATAAATACATTTGAAAGTAGTAAAGAAAGGCTGGAAAATAGAATAATATGCAGATGACACAAAAATAGGTGTGCCTTGTAGCACTCAGGAAGAGGTTAAATATATTCAACAGGATTTGGATAGTGTCTCCGACTGGGTCATTAGATGGGGTATGTCCTTAAACATGGAAAAGTGTAAAGTTATGCACTTGGGAAAACATAAAAGAAGAACAACCTACACACTATGTGGACATAGCCTATATTGTTGCTCGTCTGAGAGGGACTTGGGTTATTATGTATCAGAAAATCTAGATACTTTGGAACATACTCAACAAGCAATTAAAAATGTAACAACATTATCTGGACAATCAAAAGAAATATAAATAGTAGGGATGGTAACATTATGATGCCTTTATTCTGAGCATATGTGCGCCCACAATAGGAATATGCATCACAAATTTGGTTTCCAGGAAAAAAAACAAGAAAGACAAAAACTAGAACATATACAGAGGAAGTTTACTAAATGCATTGTAGGAATGGGTGGATTAGACTATCAAGAAAGATTACAAAAGCAGAATTAATGTCCATAGAAACTAGAAGGATAAGAGCCGATTGTCTCTTTATGTACAGTATCATGCAGGATTATAGATTGTTGAGTGATCTCGGGTTTGCATTTAAACAAGATGGATGTAATACTAGAGGACACCCATTATAGATATAAGGTCAAAAGTTCCAGACTAACAAGAGAAACTATTTTTATACAACGAGAGTTGTTAATCAGTGGAATAATTTACCAGAAAATATAATTATTAGTAATAATAAATCTATATTCAAATCAAGATTGGATCAGTATCTGTTGAATGGGAATATTCCTAAATACTATTAGATGTATATAAGGAGCACATATGGGCAATTGCCTACTAGCTCCAAGTCTTCCTCAGTATGAACCTCAGTATGAACAATGTATGCATTAAAGGATGGGAATGGAAAAACAGGGATAATATGGAAAATATTTTGAATCAGGTTCAGGCTTTTCTTAAAGAGAAATTTTGCATGGGGGTAGAAAGGAGGCAAGAGGTGGTACTGGATAACATAGGAATACCAAAGCTAACTGCACAGGAAGCTGAACCCCTAAATGGGGAAATAAAATAATGTGAGGTGGCAGAGACAATTAAACAATTATCAGACAATACAGCTCCTGATACTGATGGAAGACCTAATGTATCTTATAAAAAATATAGTGAATATCTAACATAAATACTAACTTATGTCTTTAATCAAATAATGAAGGAGGGTATACTAACTGAGAGCATGAAAACAAGCATAAAGATATTTATACAGAAAAAAGGGGAAACAACTTGATTAAAAAATTGGAGACCAATAAGTTTGCTCACTTTGGATTATAAAATATTGGCCAAAATAATATGTAAAAGAATGGCATCCCTCGCAGACAAATTAGTGCAAATATCCCAAACATGTGCTATACCAGGGAGAGACATAAGAAGTAACTTGTTTTGCATCAGAGAAATAGTAGATGCAGCCCAGAATAAAAAATTAGAAGGATATCTTTATTCAGTAGATCAGGAAGCAGCATTTGACGCCATATTTCATGAGTACATGTGGGATGTTCTGCAGAAATATAATTTTCCATGTAACTTAAAGAAAATTATAAAGGCTTTATATAAAGATGTGCAGATAAGGCCTTTGGTGAATGGACATCTAGGGATTCCTTTGTATATGTTAAAAGGAGTTAGACAGGGCTGCCCCCTAAGTCCGCTCTTATATGTTTTATGTTTGGACCCAATATTAAGGAGAATAGAAGAAGAAAAATAAATACAAGGGTTGTATGGGAAGGAAGGATGCTAAATAAAACATGTGCCTATGTGGATGATAGTGTAATACTGGTAAAGGATCAGAAGTCAGGAGAAAAGACATTAGAGATTTTTTTAAATTACAGCCCTATACAGGGATAAGAATTAACACTGAGAAAAGTAAATCTATCCACTAGGGGGGTTAACAATGGGAAATTAGGATACTTATAAATACTTAAAGAAGAGCTTTGCTTTTTGGGTATCAGATTTGGGGTAATAATGCAGCAGTAATTAATTGGGAAGAGAAATTTAGAATTGCGGCATAGAATGTCAGGCAATGGAAAAATTGGAGTATGACAAAACACAAAAGAATTCATCTGTTGAAATCT
Organism: Neoceratodus forsteri; assembly: GCA_016271365.2. Lineage (NCBI taxonomy): Eukaryota > Metazoa > Chordata > Ceratodontiformes > Ceratodontidae > Neoceratodus > Neoceratodus forsteri. Next base: position 383,592,608 of record JADMNL010000024.1, on the reverse strand, counting down.
TTTATAGTACCAATATTTACATATCCTATGTCTATCCTATTCTGTTCTTATGCAGTTTAAAATATTGGGGATCTTTTTTTAGCTCCCATGGGGTTCAAGATTAAACCCAATAAAAGGTTCTCATAAGTATAGGCCAGTTAAAGAGGGAGGTTTAAATATGATCCAGCCAGTAGTGTTTTCTTCAAATATTTTTCTCTATGCAAACATAGTTCTGCTATTGCAAGGGGTTAAAACTATTTGGAACAGCATGACAGAAGAATGGGCAATGATATTATTAGACAATATAGTGAAAACATTTAATTTTAAAGGTAAAAATGTAATACCAGACTATATGGAAACTGCAAGGAAATATATGACACAGTGGGAAATAAAAAAAAGAAAATTTATTGGTGAAAAATAGGAAACAAAATTATGTGGACAATTTGGAAAGGCAATTCTTTGAAAAAAAAAGGTTTTCTGTGTGGAAGAAAAATAGAAATTACACCGATTTTAGAATGCTCTCTAGATACAAGAATCCCCAGAAAAATGAAAGATCTGGTATAGCTTTGCAGTCATGGAAAGGTTAATGTGAAAGGGAATCAGAAACATATGAATACGGTGGAATAATATGCACTGTGAGGGATTGTGGGTTTGTAGAAGAAGACATGGAACACATTTATTTCATTTTTGTGGGTGGATATCTTAAAGGATATTATCTATGATACCTCAATATATGGACAGTTATCTAAGAAATGGAAGAATTGGGAAAAAATTACACTATATGTAATTTTTCCAGTATTTAAATGGGTGATTTGGCAGGTGAGATGCCTGCAAATATTGCAGAACAAAGAATTAACTATTCAGGATGTTTTGTTTAAAGTTCAAGCAGAAATAGATAATACATGCAAACAAGAATGTAAATAATCTAGGGAAGAAAAAGCAAGAACCCTATGGAAAATTATTGAAGAAATAAGATGATTTATTTTTTGTGGGAAAATGTACTGGTTTTTCTGACCAAGATTGTATGATGATGTATGTATAAAGTTTGTTTTTGTTTTTAAATAAAAAAATCCCCAACTCTTTTTAATAAGTGCCATGGGATCTTTAACATCCACCTGAAGTACCACCAAACCAGACAGATGAGGCCTCAGTTTAACGTCTCATCCAAAAGACGGCACCTCAGAAGTGCAGCACCCCCCCAATGCTGCACTGCAGTGTCAGTATTGGGATATTAACCCAAGTGCCAGATGTGGGAACTAAATACACAGCCCTCTGATCTCCTGGCCTCAGAGGTGAGTGTGCTACCTACTGAGCCACTGATCCTGACATATATATATATATATATATCTATACAGTATATATATATATATATATATATATATATATATATATATATATATATATAAATATATATATATATATATATATATATATATATTAGATGAACCACTCTGAGGTGTGTGGTCGCCCTCTGATACACACACACCTTGGTGTGCGTTGCTATACACGAGGCCGCAGGCCGAGTGTGCCAACCTTCCAAAGTGTGCATATATCAGAGCACAACAGCACACCTCAGAGTGGTTTATCTGTCTTATAAAATGTCAAAATTGTTTTAGAGGGGGTTAAAAGTGGAGGTGTGCGGTTGTGCTCTGATATACGCATGGTCATGTAATGTGTTTTATACAATCAGAAGATTAGATTAGGATATTTGTTTTTTCACCATTTTATAAATATTAATATTACATGGGAAATCTCTTGAAATAATGTTTATTAAACTATTGTACTCCATTGCTAACTTTCATTTCTTTTTGGTTCAGTAGACAAAAGAAATTTCTTTGACAGACTCATTCATTTTTCCATTTAATAGTCTTGGACCAGTTATCTGTGGGAAAATGTTCTATGTGTGCTACTTTGCATATGATGCAAACTAAATTATTGGCAAAAAGAGGGCAATGAATGCCCTCCAGACTGTACTACATGCCACCATTGCAGTGAAACTTACTGTGACAAACGTAATGGCTGCTTGGGAAGGGCACATTGTTTGCTGTATTTAAAGGTTATTTGAACCTCTGGGAAATGATTTGAGCCCTAGAGGGAGGGAGATTTGTTTTACACCCATTGTTGACTTGATGGTACTATTAATAGTGTCACAATAGTGTCACAATGTGCTTATTTTTATCACTAAATAAATGATACTGAAGCACAGGGAAGTACATTTCCTAACCATGTCCAACTAGACTTCTTTATGTTTAACCATAAGATGGCCAAAAGGCACCAGCAATCAGCCTTTCACTATACGTTAATTAATCCAAACACTGCATTTGGTTATCATAGTTCTCTTCAAAGTAGGCTTAAGAGAATTAAGGTGCCTTTTTACTTAAGAAATATAACTATAATTATGTTTTTTAATGAATCAACAGAAAGGTTTCAATTTAAACAATTGGCAAGTGCCTAACCCTACATTCTCTTGATATTGCTTATCTTTAGCGTACAGGTAGAATAAAGACTGGTAAAGCATTTATCAAAGGGTTAGAGTCCTAATGTTAGTTCTCTCTCTTTTTTTTTGTGAATGTCTCATCCTATGTAAATTATTTCTGCTTGAGTTCTAGACATTTTATTTTGGTATTATGTTTTGAAAATTTGCAGAACCCCAAATAAAACTAGAACATTAATGTCCTTTTTCCCTGCTTCTTGAGAAGAACCTAATGTATGAACCAAAATATTGCTTTTATGGCCATTTGCAACATTTGTGTGATTGAATTCAGTACTCCAAAAATGTGAGAAATTGATAGCACTTGTATAAATGATTATAACTGATCCTTTTATCTGCAGATCAGAGACAGTGCTAAGTAATATAGTGCAGGCTTTCTTTCTTTCTTTCTTTCTTTCTTTCTTTCTTTCTTTCTTTCTTTCTTTCTTTCTTTCTTTCTTTCTTTCTTTCTTTCTTTTTCTTATGTTTCACCATAAAGTAATACTGAGCTTGTAACAGCTTGTTTCCAGAAGTGTCCAGGGGGTTTGGGGAAGGAGAGGAGAGTATACAATACCAGATGTGCAAATGAAAGTATATAATGTAAGAAGCAGAAGAAATAAAAATAAAATGCAACACAAAATACTACAACAAAATAAATGTCAAAGTACATAACCATGTATAGTCGTGAATCAGAGACAGTCATTCTAACATAAAATAAAGATGAACACAATGCAAAATTAAAGTACATGTGCAATGCAGTACTGGGGTACAAGTACAAAACAGAACTCAGAGCAATACCAGATAGCCACAGATTAGCTCCCCCTAGACTGTTAAGGTGCAAGAACTAACAATGCTAGTGCAAGAGGAAAGCTAAGGAGTTATGATTAATTGATTTATCCACAGTTAGCCAAAAGGGGTCAGGTCATTGCTCACAGCCGGGGGGGGGGGGTGGAGTCAATAACAACATGAGGAGGATGGAATAATGAGAATGGATCAGAATCAGTTACAGGAATGGGTAAAGTCATGAAGAAGGATCTTGAGAGAGAAGATTAACAAGGCTGAGCTAATAAACAGGGGAAGGGAGGGTCAGAGCTTAGCAAAATGATTCTAGAAAGGAACTTGGCCCATGGATCTTTTCCTGGAGGAGAGAGAGAGAGAGAGAGAAAGGAAAAGGAAAGGTGTGTTCAAGAGGGGGTAGGTAAAATGAGTGGGTGGAGAAGAGAAAAGGGGATAGAAAAGTAGGGGTGTAGAGAGACAAACCACAATTTGGGGATGAAGATGGCACAGTGGATGATGCATCTGACATCAAGGGAAGGGTCTGAAAGGGAGGAGAATAGACAGCAGTGGTATGTATGAGTGGGGCAGTGCCATGAAAAATAGCAGAAGGAGTGAAAGAGGAGGCCCAGTCTGGCATGGGTAGACATGGGAGCAGCAGTGTAGAATATGTCACTGTAGTCAAAGACAGGGAGGATCATCTTTGTGACTAGTTCCTGACAGGCAGAGAGAGAGAAAGATATTGGCTTTGTTCCTATGCAGTGTGCCCCGTTAGGATTGAAGCTTGAGTTTGATAGCATCATTGTGAGCAGAGAAATCATGGCGTCAGTGCAGCCAGATATGAAGGTGCTTATAAAGGAGACATCCACAACTGCAGTTCTATCAAGAGTGTGTGTGGGGGGGGGGGGAGCCTGGCAAGCCTCTGCTGAGAGCTAATGATCATGGAGACAGTTTTCTTGGCATTGAATGACAGAAAATATGAATGGAACCAGCACTGAATACTGTCAGCATCCTGTTGGAGATGGACAGTAAGGTGAGCAGCAGAGGAACCAGAGGCAAACAGCACAATGCCATCTCCATACATGTGGATAAACACAGAGGAAGAGGTGGAGGGTAGGTCATTTAGGAAAATGGTGAAGACTATAGGGCCCAAGACAGAACCTTTGGAATGCCTGAACAGATTGGAAGTGGAGGGGGATGGATGTTTCCAATATGGACTTCTTGAGACCTGCCCTTTAGCTTAGAATGGAACCAGCTGATTAGGAGACACAGAGCCCCACTGCCCTAATCTTGTCTAAGAAAATAGCATATGACACAGTGCTGAAGGCTTTGGCCAGGTTAACAAAGACAGCAGAAGTAATTTAACCCTGTTTCATATCAGACAGGAAGGAGTCAGTGAGCCAGAGGAGGGAGGTAGGTGTAGAGCAGGACTTCCTGAAGCCAGACTGGAATGGAGCAAAAAATGAGGAGGAATTGAGAAAAGGGTGGAGTTGTGTAAGGACAAAATACTCCTAGAGCCTGGCCAGTGCAGGGAGCAGAGAAATGGGATGAAAGTTACCAGAAGGAAAAAAGACCACCCACTTTTAGGAGTAGCACACTATCAGGCATCAAGGATATAGGCAGAGGAGAACAAGAGGTTGGGGGGGGCAATAGGGAAGGTGATGGCTGGTGCACAGATGTGCAGAAGCTTGGGATCAAGGCCACCTGGGCTCATACCTATGTGGAAGTTAAGAGTTAGAGGGGCCTTAAGAGAGGCAGATGAAGTGGTAAGAGAGGTGGAGAAGGAGTGTGAGGGAAGAGGGGCAGAATGATGAGGAGGAGGGGAGGGGATGTGGATGGAGAAGAGAGAAAGGGTGCAGGTGGTGAAGAAATAGTTAAGAGGAGCAGAAACAGCAGCAGGATCAGTGATGTGGGAGTTGCACCTTTAGTTCAGATGAGGAGGACTGGATTCAGGAGAGAAGAGGGAGTGGATAACTTTCTAGAACTTGAAGAAGTGATTAAGGATGTTCTGGAGTGTGGCTGTGAAGAACTGAGATTTCACAAGCTTGGTGGCTTTAGTACAAGCATTGCAAAGTGTTCCATATTTTAATAGGGTAGTGGGGACCTGGTGATCTTATAGGACTGCCATGCTATATTGTGAGGTCAATTGCAGGCAGACAGCTCAGCAGAGATCCAAGGGAGGTGGAAACCTCTGACCCTGGTTTCTCTGGGGGGGCGTGGTGATCCCAGACAGCCATAAATTTGTTTTGGAAGGAATCAAGAGCAGAGTTGATGCTGTAGGCTATATAGATATGGTCCCAGCTGGTGACTGACAGGTCTGTGTGAAGGGAGGATAAATTCAGTGACCTGAAGGACTGCAGGAGGATGATTTTAGGGGAGTGCTTTACAGTAATGGTTCTTGTACACACAGTAGACAATATGATGGTCATTGAATGCATTTGGAAGGATACCTACATCCACAATGCGGTGGGTGTGAGAGGAGAATACCCAGTCCCAAAGAGTGTGGTTCAATGATTTATGATTTAAGATGGGTGGGTTATGAAAGTAATTAAGTTAGCCGGAGTTCTTTGTCAAAATGCCTCTACCCAGACCTAAAGGAATCACTGCAAAGTGAAAAAGTATTGGAGTAACTCCATTCCCATGCTTTTTGAGTTTCTGGCATAACTGAGAAAAACCTAACACATGAACCAAATCCTGCTGACTCCCAACTGCTTACTGGCAGCTGTGCTGAGAGCCCCAAGCTAATTTCATGTCTGGCCAACACTGAGATGTGAACTCAGGATTCCAATCTTAAAAAGCTAGTACATGATTCAAAATGAGCAGAAAATAGCCAAATCCTCCCTACTACTGTGTGAAAGGGGTTAACACAGGGGAATGCATTTCCCTGAGCCACTAATAAAGTGTTATAAATTAATACCATCAGATATATATTTGAGCACTGGCATCGCCACAATCGTAAAACCTGATTTCAAGATTTAGAGTCAAATTACATTTTATGATTACTGTGGGGTTATAAAGTGGCATAAATATAAATCAGAACAACTACCAAGAATAAAATAATTCATATTTAAGGTACTTTAAAGCCTCAGAGTATAGAAAAAGACCATTTTAATTAGTCCCAATAGACAAATATAGTTTGTCCTCCATCAGAACTGGAGAAGAGGTTTTGATATATTGCTAGAGTGAATCTGTGTGGCAAACTCAATTATGGCAAGAGTTTTGACTTCGTACTTCCAGGCTAAATTAATTCATCAATTATAGAGATTTAGGGCTCTCTTTCACATAGTATAAAGTAACTACTAAGGAGCAAAAACAGTTCTTAGTCCTTTGGGGAATAACTTGAGAAGTAGAAAATAAAAATGCATAGATATGATTTGGAAACTTTTATTCATATTATTCTTTTTTTATTATAGGTATAACATGTATTGAACGATTAGTCATTCCATATACACTGATGGTCATCTTTTCCCCTTAGGGCCTATCACTTCCTCCTTTGTCTGCCATCTATTGCCACATTCACTGGCTGAGACAGAGCTATAAAATGTGGAATGCTTCCTCAGCCTTGTTATTGCATCTGCCTGCCATGCTTTTTGTGTCATAGTTTGACTTAAAGATACATATAGACATTAAGATCACATTCCTAACCACCCCTTAGGTTTTCCTCATTCCAAGAATGCAACTTATCTTGAGACTGAACCTCCTGCTGTTACTTTTGCTTGGATTGTTATTTCTCATGTGACCTGATGATTCAGACAGACTTTTTTAAAACAGCAAAGGATCTAGAATGCTCAATTGAAAGCATCAATGTGGATACTAATAATGCAGGATACTTATGATTCACTTAAGGTTTGCTGCTACTTTCTATTTTCTAAAGAAACTGGCATGACAGTGTCAGTATATTAGAGTTCAGTTAGTGTTTGTATCAAAAACATGGTTCATAACTGCTTATAACGCGGATGACTTAGTCCCTATGACTATAAAATTTGGTGTACACCTTTTCAGTTCAGGGTCTAAATTTTTGGCACATTTAGTGTCAATCAGTTCAATGATTTGGGAATTATTAACAGGAAAATGTATTTATTTATTTAAGTATTTGATAACTGGGTAAGTACATTGGTCCCATGGACTGTTTTCAGACGTGACCCAGGCCATACAGCACTATTTTGGACATGAAAGACATAGGAACAGTCATAGTATACAGGTACGTGGATCAGAAAGATACAATCTTGATATTAAAATATCAGACAACTTACAAAAGACACATTTCACACCTTAGCAGTTAAAAGCACATAGTAAAAACTAAAAGCATAGAGTTTGCAGACTATCAAATTAGAGTACGGAGATTCAGCAGCGGGAGCACAAAAATGATCTACGATGACAAGGATCATGGGTTGCAGTTGCATAACACTTTCAATAGTAGGGCATGTTTGTAGTACATCTTGAACATATGGGGTGACCCTGAGGAGTGGAGCTCTTCTGATAGAAATTAACATATCAATATGAACATATGGTATGACTCCCATATGGGGTGAACATGTGAAATGAACATATAAATGTTTTATATATATATATATATATATATATATATATATATATATATATATATATATATATGTTGTATGCTCCCATGAAGCTTGGCAGGCATCGCTCACTGGTCCCTCAACTCTCCCATGCCCAACCCTCCTGGCAATCCCCATGGGTTGCCCCCCACATGATTGGGCTGAAGATGAAGTGCATTGACATCCACCCTTCCCCGGAGACCAACATCTCCTGGGGGGCAGGCACGGGCACTGCAGGGCCATCATGGAGCCTGCCTGCTCCATTTTCCACTTTTCTGCCCCTCCCCTTGCTGCAGTTGGTCATATGTGTGTGTGGAGGCACATGCATGCAGCAATCCGTGGCACCCTCCCTATGCTAGCCGCTCACGTCTGCACTACCCTTGGGGCTCTACCCAGGGGCAACTTTGCAGTGGGTACGAATGGGTCCCTACTTGGGTGAGGAGAGCAGCCTACAGCCATTTAATCCATTTCTTTCTCTGGCCTCCCCTTCCCCTGTCGACCCCTGATGTACCAGGCTCATTCCTGAATCTGGGTCACAGGTGTGGCGTGAGGTGTGGCATCCAGCACTTCAACCCTCAGCGCCACTGGGCCAGCTGTTCTGGTAGAATTTATGTAGAAATTTCCATTTTGAGACTTTTTGTGCTTGGCTAGCACAATTCTCACCAATTTATTTTTTAAACTTACAATTTTGTTATATCTAGTGCTAGCATTGGTTTTTCAGTGGTTTGAAAATTCAGTTAATTTTGGTTTTCTAATTATGACATTTTTAGAGATGCAGTGAATTTAAACTTCCTATGCAAAGTTGGTGTGAAGTTGAGACTTTGCACTTTGTGAAGTTCCCCGAAGTTCCAGACTTTGGAATCAACTTCATATTAGACATGCCCCCCTGCCCACTCTGTTTGAAGTACCTTCCCCACCATGCAGAGCCTTGTAATATATGTCCCCACCCTGAACCACCCTCTGTGGTACAAAACCCTCCTTCCTATTCCCAGTGGAGTTTGTTGCCGCTAATCAGCGGTTCCATGTAGTGAAAACTTATAGCTCTTTCCCTCACCCACACATTAAGACACAATTCCTCCTGTCTTCCCCACCTAACTTGACCCCTGTCATTTCCAAACCCAACCCCCTTCATCCCTGCCACCCTGTTTCCTCCAAAGCACTCCAAAGATATCTTGTACCTACATTTAAAAAAAGAAAAACATCCCACATTGCTGAGAGAGACATGGAGTATGGAGGAAAGACATGGGAATAGAATGAGAGTTAATGGGAAAGGAGATAATAAAAATTGGAAGGCCATGTGCTCCAATGTCTGCAGCCTCGGAAACAAAATCCCAGACCCAGTGGCCCTGATGGCTGAGGCTTATCTAGACACTGTCACTGTTACCAAGACATGGTTCATGGGCAACCGTGACTGGGATATAGCCATACCAGGTTACACTCTATTCAGGAGGGACAGGGTAGTTAAAAAGGGAGGAGTGGCTATCTATGCCAGGGAGGAAATTAAGACAACTGAGGTACGGGGAATGCAGGGAGAGGCAGAAGCACTGTGGTTCACCCTAGAGATGGGAAATGGCACCCCTGTTCACACTGGTAGGCTATACAGACCTCCCGCACAAGGGGAACAGCTGGGCAGGGTACTTGGGGACACCATCCATAGAATGACAGCTAAAGGGGAGGTGCTGCTGGTGGGAGACTTCAGTCAGCTAGAAGTGTATTGGAGCAACCAGGCTGCAGCCAAAGCCAGGAGCAGAGACATCCTGGATACCCTGCAGGGGACATGCCTCAGACAGCTAGTGCTACAGCCCACCTGAGGGGGAGTGACTTTGTACCTAGTATTTACCAACAGGGACAGAATTACAGATGTAAAAGTGGGGAGTCGCATCGGATAAATAGATCACAGTATGGTGTGATTCAATGTTAGAACAGCAGAAGAGTCAAACCACATGAAACAAGGGTCCTGGATTTCAGGCAGGCTGACTTTGCAAAGATGGGGGAATGTGTTAGGAAATCACTGGCAGAGAAGGAAAAAAAGGGGGGGATAGGGGAACAATGAGGGAGTCTTAAGGGAGCCATAGCAGAGGCAACAAGTCATTGGTCCAGATTCTCAAAGGTCGGCCACAAGCTGCAACAATGGCAGCTTGCGCCGACTGCCCCTCCATCAGGGATTCTGCACCATATTCAGTATTGGACAGGGTCCCTGAACCTGTGTCCCAAAACTTGCAGCATGCTGCCAAACTGACGGCACATCCACCATGTATGCTGCATGCCATGGAATGGTCATGCAGCAGCTGCGCCCTTGGAAGGGAGCATGGTAGTGGTTTATGCCCTTCCCTCCAAGCCCCAATTTGACCATAAATTGTATTATTACTAAACATGCAATTCTTGGTGACCTAGTGCCCTCCTCCCACCCAGAGTTGCCCATGAATTGTATTAGTAATAATGAATTAATCCCTAGTGATCTAGTGCCCCCCCCCACCCCGATCTGCCCATAACATGTAGCATTAAATGAAATTAATCCCATGTGATTTAGTGTCCCCCCACCCTGATTCTCCAGTAAATTATATTATTCAAGGGCAGTAACTTCCTGGTGATGTAGTGGCCCCCTACCTCACCACTCTGGCAGATAGTGCCAACCATCTTGCTGCCCCCCCATCCTGACCCCAGATCTGGTGACCAGCACAGCCTTCCTCACACCACCATGACCAGCCACCAAATGAACAGTCAGAGCATGTACAGTACTGTATACAGTATACAGTATGTGCTCTGACTGTTCATTCGATGGTCAGCTGTGGTGGTGTGAGGAGGGCTATGCCAGTGGCTGGATCTGGGGTCAGGATGGGGGGATTGGGGTGGTGGGCACTATCTGCCAAGGTGGAGGGCCACCACATCACCAGGGATTTACTGTCCTTGAATGATACAATTTATTGGTGGCTTGGGTTGGGGAGGGGGGGACACTAGATCACCAGGGTTTAAATGTTTCTTAATAATACAATGTACAGGCAGATCAGGGCTTAGGAGGGGGGCAGTAGATCACCAGGGATGCCATTTGTTTTAATATTGCCATTTACAGAGTATTAGGGTGGAGACACAGAGGCACACAGTTGACAACCCTCCCTGAGGATGTGTAAGTACCCTTAGATCAACTTTAGGCTGGTCTAATGGTACTTAGACCTTTGTCCTCTAGGAGGATTTTCTGAATGCCACACTAGGGGATGTGGTAGCCTGTGTCTGCCACAAGCCCCCTAGTGCCATGTCACAGTCACTTTTGTGGCACAAGGCTGGTGCAGATCCCCTTTGGTGCATGCAGCCTGCTTTTGACGCAGACTGCTTTTGAGAATTGCTTGGGGCACATTTTTTGATGCAGGTTGCCATTTGCATCTTTTTTCTTTGATGCAGGCACCTTGCATTGGTCTAAATGCTTTGAGAATCAGCCCCATTGCATTAGGCAAGTAAGCAAAACAAAGAGAAAGAAAAAAACACTATGTTCTCAAAGGAAGTGGCTAAGATGGTAAGGGTGAAAAGGGTGGCATTCAGGAGGTGCATGAAAACTCAGAGGGAAAAGGCCACCTAGTCTCCTCCCGGTACTGTTCCTGTACTTGATGTCCCCCTCATGTGGTCCTTTTGCTCTTAGGAACAATTATATATAATCCATGACTATTGCTTCTGTCTTAGGTTATTGTCCAATTGTTTGTCCAAGTGATTTGTAAATATACTATTTATATTTTTTGTATGCAAATAACTGTAACCTCTGTTTCCTTGCCTATTGATATATTTCTATTTTTGTATCATACTTCCCATTGTACCCTCCCCCAGGTCGCCCCTGAAAAAGGGACAGTCAATCTCAGAGGGCTAACCTGGTTACCAAAACTCAAATAAATAATAAAGTCAGGGAACTGTATCTGAAAAAGCAGAGGGAAGGAGGGAGGAAAAGCATTTAGGAGTGCAAAGGCTCAAATGGAAGATAAAATTGCCCTGACAATAAAAAAAGGGGACAAGAACTTCTTCAGGTATGTTAGTGGAAGAAAAAAGACTAAGGGTGGGATTGTGAGACTAAAAAGAAAAGGAGGGGAGTGTGCAGAGGGAGAACAAGAAAAAGCAGAAATCCTGAACAATATTTGTGTTCAGCATTCACAGAGGAAGGGGAAAGGGAGGGACCACAGTTAGGTAACAGAAGCACCACTGGGATGGAGGTGAACACCAGTCCATTTACAGAGAAGAGAGTCCTAAAGGAACTCGCTAATCTGAAAGTAGACAAGACAATGGGGCTGGATGGGATACATCCCAGAGTATTAAGAGAATTCAGGGAGGTGCTGGCAGCACCACTGACAGCCCTGTTCAACAGATCACTGGAAACAGGGTGCTACCAAAGGATTGGATGAGTGCAAATGTATTCCCTCTCCACAAAAGTGGGATCAAGGAGAAGGATGCAAACTGCAGGCCAGTCAGCCTAACCTAGGTGGTGGGGAAACTGATGGAATCACTACTAAAAGAAAGAGTGGATATATATCTCGAATCCAGCAGAGTACAGGATCCAAGGCAACATGGATTCACAGTGAGAAGATCTTGTCAAACAAATCTTATAGATTTCTTTGACTGGGTTACTAGGGAGGTGGATCAGGGAGGGGCGGTGGATGTGACCTACCTGGATTTCAATAAGGCTTTCGACACCATCCCACACAGGAGGCTAGTAAACAAGCTGGACAGCCAGGGACTGGGTCCCAGGGTGGTAAGCTGGGTCAAAAATTGGCTGTGCAATAGGGCACAGAGGGTGGTGGTGAATGGAGTTAAATTCAAAGAGAGGGGGTGACCACTGGATTCCCACAGGGATCAATGCTTGGACCATTCCTCTTTAATGTATTCATAAGTGACACTGCAGAAGGGCTGGAAGGGAAGATATGTCTCTTTGCAGATGACACGAATATCTGCAACAGGGTTGACACTCCAGTATGGGTAGAGAAAATGAGAAGGGACCTAAGCAAGCTTGAGGAGTGGTCAAGGGTGTGGCAGCTAAGATTCAGTGCAAAGAAGTCATGCACTTGGGGCACAGAAATTCAGGGAAGGAGTACATGATGGGGGGGATACTGACATCCTCCAAACAGGAAAAGGACCTGGGAGTAATCATAGCTGATGACTTATAGGTTACCAAACAATGTGAGAAGGCTGTGAGGAGAGCCAGTGGAATGGTAGGGTGCATAGGGAGAGATATCTCCAGCAGAAGGAAGGAAGTGGTGATGCCACTGTACAAAACATTGGTGAGGCCTCATCTAGAGTACTGTGTCCAATTCCGGAGGCCGCATCTCTGGAAAGACAATGACAGAGTAGAGGCAGTTCAGAGAAGGGTGACAAAAATGGTGCAGGGGCTGCACCCGAAGTCATATGATGGGAGACTAGAGGATCTCAATATGTATTCCTTGGAAAAGAGGAGAGAGAGGGGGATATGATAGAGACTTTAAAATATCTCAAGTGTATAAATAAGGTACAAGAGGGTAGCATCTTTAAAAAAAATGTTCAAAAACAAGATGCCATGATATGAGAATACAAGGGAGTAGACTCAGGGGTAACTTGAGAAAGTATTTTTCCACTGAAAGGGAGGTGGATGCATGGAGCAGCATCCCTGCAGAGGATGTGGAGGCAAAAATGGTAGAGGAATTCCAAAGTGCATGAGACAGACATACTGTAAGAAAGAGAGGGTAAGACACAAATCATTTAGAATCTGTGGTATATGAAAAAGGTAGGGAAAATGGGCAGAATAGGGGGGCCAGACAGTCTTTATCTGCTGTCAAATTCTATGTGTCTATGTTTTTATAGTAAGTGTCAGATGAATAAATTATGTATTTGCTTTTATAAAAACATAATTGACTGAGGCATCACAGCATCTCCAACCACTGGCCAGCTATTCCCTGGTTGCCAGGTTTGCTCCCAAACCCAGTTTACCTGCATAAAAGCATGATGTGCTACCACTAATCCTTTGGGCATCCCTGGCATTTTTTTAAACAACTATGAAGCTGCAGCTCTGTTTCCAGCAGACAACTTTACCTTCTGACTTCCTTATATGAATTTCTGAGTCTTAGAAATCACGAGTCACAATGAGAGACTTTAAATGGCTTTAGATCATGAGAAAGGGTAGGGGAGTTACAGAAATTGGGGAAAATGTATTATTTTCATTAGGGGTGGCAAAGGTGTTTACATAGGTATTTATGACATAAATACAGTAAATTAAGAAAACCCATGTGAGTTCGCATATCACCAGTGAACATTATGCTCTCAGGAATATCCAGTGCACAACCATGGAAGTCACATGTGGATCTGTTTTGACTTGAGAAGTGGTATAAGGACCATAATACTGGGGTAATCCACTACTTAGTTTGATATTGGTTCTCTGATTTCACTCTGAACAACCATTTAGACATGGGCAAAAGGGACTTTGGTTTAACATCCCATCCAAAGAACTATACTTTTAACATGGCAGCCCACAAGTACTCCCCCTGGAGGATCAACACCATGCAGCCTCGTGGCCTCCAGTCAGGCAGGTGGGCCCCAGTTACAGGAGCCCTCTTGCTGGTATATGGTAAGCTCCCCAAACACTGGCCCAGCAGAGCATAATGGGCATCATGCATGCCACACTCTGCTGCCTGTCCATGGGCATGCCCACTCCAAGCCCCCTGCCCAAGCTATCTCTGCAGTTACGCTGAATCTGGTACAGACAGGCCCAGCAGAGGTACACAGTGGACACAAGTCATTTGGGCATCTGCAGGTATCTGTTGGACACATGTGATGTGTGTACCCCAGTCCTACATGCTGTGTATTGGGGTGTGTAGGGCCAGGACACTATTTTTGCACTGAGCCCTCAGCTTCACTCACAGGTTAAAAAGGGTAGTAAAGATAAAGATGAATGTCTGTGCCCAGGCACACCTCAACAGTGGTATAATTATTTCAGAAATAAATCCTTTAAAGTCCCACACTCCTGCACCTTTCCCAGTCTACATAAATTCACTCTGACCTTTTCCTGCTGCAGGGGACACAAAATAAAATAAAAAAGTAAATATGTATTTATTTGTCATGCACAACTCCAGAACTCAGTAAGATATCTTTGTCTTATAAAAATATTTAAAATTCACCCTGCTCTTTTACTATTCTACTAAATTCACTCTCCCTTGCTCCTGATGTAGGGCCTGTAGCTATCAGTGCAGGCTCACACAGTGCATTCACTCCACTCCTCTGCAGCCTGAATTTACTCGCCTACCTACCTACAGTAAAACTATAGGTAAATATAGTGAGAATTGGAAAATGGGCTTGAAAAATAAAGCATGATGACTGTCTGAAAACCATGTCAAGGCATGCATTTATTTTTCAACAATGCCTGGTTAAAAACAAGTGCCACTTCAGGGTGTCCTATTACTTAGGGTATCCTTGAGCCACTCTGAATTTTCAAAAGTGACCAGCAGTCATTTTGTTCTGCTTGACAACCGAGCTGTAAACTAGTAGTCAAATTCTCCATGTCCACCTGGCAAGATTCTTAATCAAAATTTAAAACTAACAATAGTTATGAGGAAAATGAAGCTCAGCTGCAAAATCACAAACTGAGTTGAGTGAGACAGACAGCGCTAACTCTGGTATGAGAACAGCGGTACTTTCTTCATTCTTCATACCGCAGATTGATGTCCATCTGTGGTATGGAAAATGAAAATGAAGAAAGTACTGCTCCCCCTCACACACAGTAGCACTACTGGAGTTAACACTCTCTCTCTTTCACTCAATTCAGTTTGAGTATTTACATTCAAGCTACTTTCGGTACCAGAGTGCTTTCTTATCTGGTGTACAAATAAAATTAAAAAAAAAAAAACACTACATCACTCCCTATGCTCCCTAGTGTGCTGTACCATAAACCAACTTCTCAGACACTTAAACAGTGCACGCAAGTCTATTAACCCTGACATTGAGCTTAAGCTGACACTCAGGGGGAAAAAAGTCACAGGCCCAGATATTCAACCCCCCAATATGCCCCGGTGCGATATTCAAAGGGACAGGTTGCACGGTGCAAATCCCGATGTGCCAGGGCACATTAGTAATATATGCAGTGCAGATATAGGGGGCGTGCCCATGCATATGCGGCACATCCCAATATTCAGCCCAGGATGTGCAGTGCATATGCTGGCACAACCCTGCAGTGTGCCGCATGTGGGGCTCAAAGTTGAGCCTGTGAGGAGTGGGAACAATGTCCGGCCACCCACAGGCGGGCTGCTGTATTGCAGGGTGCAACACAGCAGCTGTCAGCTGTGGGTGGCCACCCACTCACCCAGAACAACATCCACACACACACACATATATCCCTGCTAGTCCAGTGGACCCCCCTCCCATGTTATGATGCCCCAATAACTGATATGATAGACTGTCCCTGGTACTGTAGTGGCCCCCCTGCCTTCCGTGTCCCTGATCACCGGACTAGTATTGGTACCCATGTCCCTGGTAGTCTAGTGGTACCCCCCCACCCAATGCTGCGATCACGGTACAGTGCCATATCATCTATCCCTGGTGATCCAGTGGCACCCACCCCTCCACCACACACACCTACCACCCACTCCCTCAGTCCTTCGGTGGGTAGCTACCTGCACCACCGCCCGGTCACCCGCCGAATGACAGTGACAGTATGGGCTGTAAGCCCAATGGTCCACAGTGTGAACCATTGACTTCATTCACATATTCGGGACTGTCTAGTGCAGTATGCCCTGCAAGCCCATTAGTTCACACAGTGGACCAATGGACTTACAGCCCACACTGTAGCTGTCATTCGGCGGGCGGCTGGGTGGTATGCAGGTGGGTTGCAGCTGCCCACCATTGATGGGGGGAAAAGGGGTGGGCAAGGGGTGCTGTTTGGATGGGAGGGGTGGGGGTGCCACTGGATCACCAGGGATAGATGATATGGCACTGTACCACGATTGTGGCAATGGGTGGGGGGTACTACTAGACTACCAGGGACATGGGTACTGATACTAGTCTGGTGATCGGGGACATGGGAGGAAGGAGGGCCACCAGACTACCAGGGACTGGCTCACAGAACGGTTATTGGGGAATCGGTGGGTGGGGGCTACTAGACTATCAGGGCTATCTTCATAATGTTTACCGCACAATTGAGGCTACGGGACTGGGGATGCCCCGGGATCCCCACAGCACATGTCATGCTGTGCAGGGCATCAGGTGCAAGTCTCTGGCCTGCCCTGTGCAAGGCATGCAAATGGGGCCATAATGACATGCAAATGGTCCCATTTGCACCTTGCATATTTTATGGCCTCATTTGCATGCCCCCTGTTGAATATCATGGGAGATGCACCTAGCGCAGCTGCACTTGCACTGGTGCATCCCTGTGCTCCCTATCTGTGGCTTGTGCTGGCGCAGTGCCACTGCACCAGGTGTAGTATGTGTGCCGACCTTGCCATATTCAACAGTGTTGCGCCATGGTGTATCACCATTGACTATCGCCTGGTCCTGGCCCCGACACATCCCAGTTGTGCTGTGCCCAGGCTTGGACCCCTGCCAGGTGCAATCTGAATATCTGGGCCACAGTAAAAAACAAAAGTGTTAAATAAATAAATAAACAAACAAATGCACATGGGACTCAACAACAGAATAATTAAATGGATAAATAATTGGCTACAAGATCACACTCAGTCAGTTCAAATAAATGGGATATTATCCATCCCTGGGGCAGTGATCAATTTGGTTCCGCAAGGGTCAGTCCTCGGACCAACTCTTTTTAACAAATTTATAACCAACATTAATTTAAACATCAGTAACACACTCATTAAATTCACAGATGACACTAAATTGAGGGGATGGGTAAACACACTTGACAAGTATAATACTATGGTCAATGACCTAAAACTAATTGAAATCTGGGTAGAAAACAATAAAATGGCATTTAACCTAGATAAATGCGTAGTATTGCATTTTGGGAGAAATGACCACCTAGACCCTTACACAATGAACAACAAAGTCTTGACACCAGTAGAAAAAGAAAGAGATCTTGGCATTATTGTAACTAATAAATTAACATCTTCAAATCATTGCAAAACAATTGCATTAACAGCAAATAGACTATTGAACTGTGTCAAATGCTTATTTACAAACAGGAGCGAAAACTACACAGTATCATTAAACAGGTCATATATTTGCTCACACCTTGACACAGGCTCACCTTTTTGGAGTCCACATCTTAGACAGGATATGAATTTACTGGAAAGGGTTCAGAGGAGCACCATTAAAATGATTCCCAGACTTTCAGTGCACTTAAGTTACACTGAGAGACTAACATGTACTAGATTAGTTAGCCCTGAAGACAGGAGAAAAAGGGATGACTTGCTGGATCTTTTTAAACTACTACAAAATCATGAGTTAAAAACAGATTGTGGTTTTAAATTTATGACTTGTCTAACAAATCGTAGAAGCCATGATAAACAACTGATGATTCCCAAGGCAAATACTGCTAGGAGTGACAACTTCTTCACTGTGAGAGTAGCAAAGGCATGGAATAGCTTGCCACAACATGCTGTAGATGCAACTTCATTTGACATGTTTAAATCTAGACTAGATATATTCCTAGGATGGAACCATAGAGACAAATGATACATTCATGATGTCATGGGAGACAGTCTAGATGGGCGGAAGCCTACTTATGTCTTATCAAATCGAGTAACCTAGTAAACAAACAGTAAAACAAAACTCTTTTGACAATCTTAAGCTCTGTGTGTGTGTGTGTGTGTGTGTGTGTGCGTGTGTGAGGGGGTAACAATGACAATCAGCTCCAAACTCACAACTACTGAGGCTCAAGTAAGACAAAAGTCCCTAGCTCAAAATAAAAAATAAAAAAACACAGCTGTCCAATGCAGGCTGAGGAACTATTTTACTACAGTACATAAAAAAGTGAAACACATAAGAGTTTTAACATTTAAACACTTAAATAATTTTTTATTCAAACATATATAATACAGTGCCCATTTTCTAAATGCAATAATGCCCTCCAGGGTGGGTGGTATTGGGTTATACCGGACCTTCCAGGGTTTTAAGGCCCTCCATCTGTGGCTTCAGGCCTTATTAAGCCCCTGGGTATCCAGTATAGCTCAATACTGCCCATGCTGTTGGGTATTATTGCTAGCTTATAAATTGGGCTTTCAAAATAAAGAAGTCTCATTGGCCAAAACATATCATGTGGCCATGCATTAAATCTCTACGAATGCACAGTCATCCTAGTCCTAAACTACATCACACAATGAGCAAATCACTCCTCCTACAACCAGAACTATCTTTAATCAATCCCCCTACAACCAGAATTGATCTTACATCACAAACATGGCTGCTACCATTACACTGTAAAAATCTTAACAGGACCCTAAAAATACAACTACCGTAATTAAAAACTAAAACAAATTAATTAAATGTTGTTTCTCTGATCATGACACTCTCCTTACACACGTAAACAAATTAGAAACATTAAATTGTGTTTATAGTTTTCATTACAACTGTTTCTTTGCTGACAATGAAAATTCCCCCTTCTGTCTTTACCTCCTCAGCAGGGAAATCTTTTCTGCTTGCTCTGACAGTGAGATAATTGAGTCATTGGTGCTAGAAGAAGCCTTGAGAGAGAGTGTGTGTGTATGTGAGTGTGTGCATGTGTGTGTGTCTGCGCGCGCGCAGTATGTTAGGAGAGGAACATTCTGCCAGTGGAACTGAGCAGAATTTTGCATCCCTGTATTCCATGGTAAACATTCCATGATAAGCATTCCATGTCTTAAATGTGAGGTAAAACAGAGACAAAAACCAAAACAAACAAACAAAAAAACAGGATGAAGAAAGTAGGTAATAATACTTTATAAACAAAGAGAAAAGGTGGGAAAACACAGTTACATAGGCAGAGGCAGACCCAAACTGCTCAAATACATTTCTGAAGTTTATAAAGGTATGTACATTTGAATCTTATATGGGTGTTTTCAGGTGAAATCTATCACATCCCCACCAAAAAAAATAGCAACCTGGCTGGCTTAAAGTTTTCAACACAGTTCCATTAAAAGACAGTACTTGTATTGATTTGAAATGCAAGGCAATAGGTTTTTTTTTCCTATTAACATTTCACCTCAGTCCTAGAAAGTTTTCCTCTTAAGTACTAGACCACAGCCGGCCCAGTGGTGCTGAGGGTTGATGCACTGGATGCCACACCTCGTGCCACGCTGTTGACCCGGGTTTGGGAATGGACTTAGGTCATCAGGGGTCGGCAGGGGAGGGAGGAGATTGAGCATCCAGAGGACTGCTCTCCCCTCCTGGAGTGGGTTCTGGGGCACGCCTCACTCCTCAGCAGCCCCTGATGGAGATCGAGGACCTTGCAGGGAGAAGTGCCTGATTATGGGGATGGAGTGGATGCGTATGTTAGCATGTAGGTGGGTAGATGTCTTTGCACATCTGCGCTCTGAGGGGGAAACAACATGGAAAAATTCCAGAGGACCAGGGAGGTGATGGAGAGTCCAGGAACCGGCACCCACATCACATCATATCACATCACATCACCGGACCAGCCCTCCACCGGCTGTCCCAAGCTCCTTGACCCAGCCCAGGACTGTTCCTCTAATCGCAGAAAGGCTGCCAGGTAGGTGAGGCAGGCCCTTCCCCCGGGGGGGGTCATCTGAGGGGCTGAATGAGTCCATCGGTTTGGGACAGGAGTGCTCAACAACATGTCTCCTGGAGAGGTGGTTTCAGGCCGGGAGTAGAGGCCAAGGTTGAGTGGGTACTCCTGAGAGATGCCCTGGTCCACCAGAGCTAGAATCAAGTCAAGTCTAGTCAAATTTTATTTCTAAAATGCTTTTCAAAAACCAAAGTGCATATACAATATAAAAACAGACATTTAATCTAGTAAAACATATAAAAATAAAAAGGCAGCAATACTAAAACTAAACATTATCCCCAAATGCCAAGCTAAATAAATAGGTTTTTAATGAGGATTTTAAAGTCTCGGTGGACAGACACTGTCTAATACAATGAGGTAGAGAGTTCCATAGGGTTGGGGCTACAAAAGCAAAAACTCTAGTGCCTGATGTCTGAAGATGGACCCTGGGAACCTGTAGCAATCCCTCATTAGAGGAGCAGAGTGGAAGGAGGGGGCAGTAAGGCCAAAGGAGGTCTTGCAAGTAACCCGGTCCCTGTCAGTATAGGGTCTTACAGGTCAGCAACGCAACCTTGAAGGTGATCTTCCATTGCACTGGCAGCCAGTGCAGTTCACGCAGCACAGGCATGACATGGCAAGTTCTTGGCAACCCTGTCAACAAGCTGGCCACAGCATTCTGCACCAGCTGCAGGCAACGGAGATCCACACCCGATAACCCTAAATATAGAGCATTGCAGTAATCAAGACGAAAGGAAACAAAGGCGTGAACCAATGTGGGAAGATCATCAGGTGGAACAAGGTGCTTTGTCCAGGCAATGTTCCTCAGATGGTAAAATGACGACTTAACAACTGCTGACACCTGTGTTTTCAGCGTCAGTTCGTTATCAAGCAGAACGCCTAGATTCCGCACCCATTCAGAAGGTCTCAACTGGTTACCCCCTAACACAAAGCCAGATGGTTGCCCAGGAGTCAACTTCTCTACCTGCTGAGCTGGAGCCACCACCAAAGCCTCAGTCTTGTCCAGATTCAGTCTCAACCAGTTAGCACTCATCCAGTCTTGAATCTGAGCGAGGCAGTTGTTAAAGACTGAGATAATGCTATTCTGTTCGGTTACAAAGGACATGTAGAGCTGAGTGTCATCTGCACAGCAGTGAAAACTCAGCCCACACCACCTTATAATGTCTCCCAATGGTAACATGTACACCATGAACAGCATGGGGGACAGCACGGAACACTGCGGCACCCCACAAGTCAGGGCGAAAGGGGAGGAGGAAAAAATTCCTGACACCACCCTCTGAGTCCTGCCTGTGAGGAAAGAATGGAACCTCCTGAGGGCTGTCCCCTACAGTTCACAGAATAACCGGAGGTGTTTCAGCAACACCCCATGATCCACAGTGTCAAATGCAGCAGAGAGATCAAGGAGGACCAATACTGAACGACTCCTCCAGTCCCTCGCTATTAGATCATTAAGTACTCGAACTAATGCCATCTCGGCACTATGCCTCTTCCTGAAACCAGACTGGAGAGGATCATAGACTTCATGGGTGGTAAGAAAGTTCTTGAGCTGCAACAAATACAAGAAATAGAATGTATAAAAAAAAGTGCTAGACCATGATACATGAGTAAAAAAGAAAAACAGTGAGAATGTTGCCATCAATTAAACTATAGTATTACAGTGTAATGAAAATAAAGTTTTAAACACTGCTTATTTTTACAAATTTACAGATGTTACAGTGCATCTATATGAGAATATTATGTTACAGAGAAAATATATATTTTCATCTAACACTATCAATAAATACTTTTACTGTACAGTACTAGTTAATCTATTGCTGAAATGTGCTATTAATACATTAATAGGGACTACTTTTTTCTGTTTTTACAAGTTTTACAGTTAATGTACACTTGTCTGAAAATAGTAAAGAAGTTGTAATCCCTACCAGAGTGACTCAAACTCATTCTTTTATGATGGTGGTCCATTTTATAAGTGTGATAAGCCACTCCAGGGTGTGCATTAAAGGAATTTAATGCACTTCTCAGGGGTATAAGGACACTCATGCCTCAGCACACCTATGGGTCATGCATTAAGTAAGCAATAACTCATGACAGGGTGTGAGGTTATTGGTGATTAATCAACACCCCAGGTGCATTGTGAGGCATGAGGCCACAGTGGACTGGATTATTGCACTTATAACATGGGGTATGTCTGAAACACAGGACAACCCACAGAAAGGGTTTTTCCTCATGCTTAAAAATGAAAAATGTACTGTATCCTGCCACCTTGCAAAATAGACCCTACCAAATAATGTACAGTTTATTGCTTTTAAGCACATAGAAATGTCACACATGATTTGTGACATTTCTTTTGCATGACATTCTCTCCTACCTTGCATACAATGTTTACTGTAACCCCCCAACACTGAGACATACACATGCAGTTCTGACATCAAACCCAGCTGCAATGCTTCCTGTCACTGCTTGACTGTCTGTCTTTGCTCACTGTCTATCATTGCTTACAAAGAGCACTTCACACATACAGCAAACAGCAAATGCTATAGACATTTGCCCAGTCCTACTGCTATGATCACCCCCTCCCCCGTTAGCACATTGCTACTGCATGGTCTCTCTCTCTATCTCTTTTACACTGGTGGGGACATCAGTATTAAGGAATGCCACTCAGGAGCAGGACAGTGGCATACACATTACGCAAGCACAGCCACAACATGAAAGGTGGTCTCCGTCTCTCACAATGACCTGAGATTTCACTACTGTCACCACATTGCACTGTAACATTGCTTCTGAGTGACTGGAACTATGAGCGCTTTTTCTTCTGTTGCCTTTTGCTCTGTCACTATACCGCTACTCTCTCTCTCTGTCCTTTCTCACACAGTGAAGCAAGCTGTACTGGGAGGACTGTGTGTTGCTCTCTTCTTTCTGAGTGATAGGAACTACAACCACCTTTTGTTCTGTCAGTATACTGTAGCTCTCTCTCTCTCTCTCCCCCTCCCCCCACGTAGTGAAGCAAGCTGTGCCAGGGGGACTGTGTGTTGCTCTTTCTCTCTCTCTCTCTCTCCGATATAGATGATTGCACCTACCTCCTCATTCTACTGTGTCTGTCTCATTAAGTCCCTCATGTGTTTTTCAATGCCTGTATTGTCCCACTCTCTTTGAGTGGAGGAGGGGGAACTGCCGTCATTCTAGTAATGCTACAATACAGTGGCAGTCCACTGAGGAACTTGGCAGGTCTATGCAGCTGTCACAAACAATGATGCTGGGATGTATTCTGACATTCAGTTTAATGGTGTCTCACTGACTGTCACCCCTGCTCTGTTTCACTCCCTCTCCCCAGCAGTCTCACATACTCTCCATTGTTTAGGGGGATTGTACAACTGAGCAAAGCTTGTTCCAAAATTCCCGGGGATGAGGAGCAGATATTGGGGTGGGGGAGTTAATGCAGGACAGCCTGTCACTACCTCAGTATGTACTGGATGGGACCACAACTCATGGCAGCACCAATTGGGGGCTGGGAGGCTCTCAGAAGAAACTCTCCACAGTAGCATGACTCCAGAGGACAGGGAGCAGACATGGGTGGGTTCCAAGAGGACACACTGTCACTACCTGGGTATCTACAGACGTAGGATGGGAGCAGACTGCAATCTGTATTCCTGGCTGCCTCTTCAAATGGGTTTTCCCAAAAGTAATGGCTGTGACTCTGCCCACTGATCTCTCTTCACTGCCACTCCACAATGATGAATGCAATAGGCTGGGGGTCTGGGGGAGCTACAGCATTTTAAATCCATTCTGCTGCATTTTAAGGAACATTTTATTACATTTAGGACAGTGAGGTAAGATTGCCATGGTGGGGCATGGTAACACAGCACAGCCTGTCAGGAGCTCTGTATCATGCGCTTGTGTAAAACTATCACCTGCTTTGCTACAGATTTCAGTGGCTGCCATTTCAAAATCATTTTCCCCACACACAAGGAGATTATGTCTGCTCAGGGACTGCTTTTCCACAACCCCTTCAAAACTAACTGTGCATATATCAGGGATTAATGAATGGTCACCTGATGATCAGCTACCAGTCAGGTGACTGTATGGGGCTATTGGGATTACTCAACACCCCAGGTGCTGTGAGGGCATTCGTCCTGTGGTCTCATGCCTCACAACGCACCTGGGGTATTGATTAAAATTCTTTAATTCACACCCTGTCATGGCTTATTACTTACTTGTAACAACAGTGCCTGCCTGGTGTTTTATAAGAAAATCTACCATTTCATGCCATTTTTAGCCATTTGCTATTCACTCTGCTTCTGCCACACTGGTAGATTTTGAGGCCTGCTGTTCCTTGTGGTAATCAGCATGTCTCCAACCTGGTGATGTAATTTGGTGTGCTATTTTCTTTCATCTATGAAGAAGCTGGGGATTGTCATACTGCTGAGGTCTGTAAAGATTCTTTTTTTTCCTTTGATCTGTGCCTATTGCAAGACACTGAAAGACAATCAGCTGTTTGATTGCAGTTTTTGTCATGTTCAATGCTGGTAATGTGCAACAATAGTTAAAATGTATCATTTTAGTCTTTGCAGAAATATGGAAGAGTAGCACATTGCTATGAGGTTTGCAGACTGGATAGCTTTCTGATGTGGTGCAAGAATGTGATCATTCACACCTGAAATTCAGTAGATGTGATTTCTCAGGAAGGCACTAAAACAATTATCCCATCTCCCTCTAAATGGGGGTGGGAAAGGTAATGTTGTTTTGAAACCTTACTAGCAGTTTCTATGCACTAGCCAACCCAGTGTTTTCTCCCTGCCAGGTTGTTACTTGACCTACATTTAGGCTCATCTACTTTGTATGCAGATTAAAATAATCATTATACCAGGGCTAACACATCCATCCCTAGCAAGAATAAACACAGATAAGACCCCTATTAAAATCTATTGATAACGCTCTGCAGAAATTTCAAATTCCAGTGATATGAAATTTAGCAGAATTTTTGAAATTCCGCTGAATTTTGCTGGAAACAAGTGGTGGAATTCCACAGCAGAAAAATCCAGAATGAGTTTTTCCTCAACATTTCTGTGGAATTATATTCTGTGGATCTCAGTATTTTCACAGAAATGGTTGCAGAATTATTTTCTGCAGAAATAAAATGCAATTCCATGAATAATATTCAATGAATCTCAATATTTGCTGCAGAAATAGTTGCAGAATGATTTTCCACTGAAAAAATGCTGTTCTGTAGAATATTATTCTGTGGATCACAGCAGGTGGAATTCTGCAGAAGAACTGATGAAATTCCAGTGGAAATTCCACTGGCGGAATGGTCATTCCATGCTGATTTCACCATCAGAATTTCACATTCCACACAGCACTACTTACTGTAAAGCAGACACTGACCTACAACAATAAAGTTACTAACATTACAATACTACTAAGAATACAGCTTCCTAATGGGTACAGTAGAGTAGCACTCCAAATTACATCAGCAGCCTGGAGGCAGGATGACTCAGCATCTAGCAACCTTGGAGAAATGAACCACACCAAAAAGGCACTAAATATACGAATTTGTCAACTTTTGTTACAAAACCTGGAATACACATAGTTGTTATAGCAATGTTCATTGAATGGTGCTGCCTGTTTTTGTTGTAAAAACTAATACACATGATCTTTAAGCAGTTAATGAAGATTAATTGTTTTTAAGACAAAAGCACATGCTTCAATATAGATTTTCTATAATTAGCAATTAACATTTATGAAAAAGAAAACATTGAACATTAACGCAAATTAGATTTATGTTTGCACATCCTGATATTTAAAGCTTACAACAACCTGAGGGCTTTTCTTTAAATAGGAGCACATAATTTCTTACCCACAGTTCCTTGGAGACTCATTACTTCCAGTGTCCATATTGGGATTTTTCAAGATGGTTTTATGTAGAATATTTGCTGATAATAGTGTGGCAGAACTAGGGTATTATGATTTCTTGTTTCAGCTATTTAATACAAACACTATGCACATCTGCATTGACAAAAATATAGTTGTCTGCTTCTGTAACGACCTGATTTGAAATAGAAACTGAATGCAAGGTGGGCAGACTGTATGGAAATGTTAATATCTGTGGGTACATAATGCTGTGCCTGTGTGTGGAATGAATATTTCATTAGTTTATTTCTGAAGGATTATTTAGAAGGCTGTGGTCACACGTCTAGGTCTCAAAGAAAAATATTTAGCCTGTGATTTGCACCCTTCTCTCCAGATTCCGGAATACTGATTTCTGTGTTTGTCTGTGCTAAGTACAGTAGCTTAATATTTTGACGTGCTGAGAAAAGTATATAGCTGTTTGTATAGGAGGTGTGGATAGAGTAGCAGCATGAACTAGGAGACTAGAGCCAAGCTCCATATCCTAATTTTGTGGTCTACATTAACCAGTCACACTCACCTTTATTTTGTAGTGTAACTTCATAAGGGTGTTAAGAGTATGGCAGAAACAAATTGTTAAAAAAAATAAGAATGAAGCCTTTTCAGCATCAAGGGTTCATTTGTTTTGTTAAGAGGCAAAATTTGAGGGATGTGAGGCAAACAAAATGTACTGCCACTCCCACCAGTTGAACCAATTTGACAAATTTAGGAATCTAAATTGATAATTGCCCCCAAAACTGAATATGGTCACCACAAATTACAGTTGCAAATGGTTTCAAACCAAAGACAGACTCAAGCTTTTTTCATTTTAATTAATCTATGTCTGACTTTAACATTTCAGAGGTTTTCAAACTTTTATTGGCTGGCAGCCTGCTTTAAAACAGTAACCCATGAACAAGGCAACCATAATTGAGTGCCTATGAAAATGGCAATTCAGTCATGGTGCATGTGTTCAGGGCTACCTGGCAGGGGGGTGACCGGATATCGGGATGGGCAAGGTAGGGTGATGGGAAGTACGCACTTATACGCACATGTGGGGGGGAGAGGCAGGGGAGGGAAGGTATGTGGGAGAGGGTGTGGCAGGCAGCTGCTAAGCTGCTCCAGTAGCATGGTGGGGAGGGTTGGGAGGTGCAGGGTACAGGGTTTGGGTCCGGCACAGTGTGTTTTTTTTTTTTTGCTGGCAGGTGACTTTTCATTTTCAAACTATTTCACCCCCAACATGAACCCCCTGGAGTTAAGAATCCTTTAGTAGGGAGATATGGAGGGCACAGCCCCCTGCATTAAATACAATTCCCTGTATCTTGTACACTCTCTTGCTCTTTGCCGTGAGTGTGCTTTGCCGAAATTCACTTTTGGCGATATACACTCGCCCAAATAGCAATCGCTATTCCGTGATTGCCATTATCACACAGAACCATTTAAAACAGCACATTGAGTTATTCATTCTTTTTTCTACTTTGAGCAACAAGCACAGCATATTCACTGTGAATACGTTGAATGCCTGGGTGTACACTATCGGAAATTATGAAGACGTGGCCCCAAGTATCAAATTAATATAGAAATTTCATTGTAGAATACCAAGAGTTGCATTTTAATAAGTTTTATTCATCATATTTGAGGTGTAGCTGTATGTTAATGTATTCAAAGTGACCAGGCATGATTAGTGAAGCATTGAAATAACATAGACATATATCTGACTATTGCAGCTGCTCAGAACTCCGGTAGTTAATCAAACTGCTCAGTTGTACATATCCATTCAATTACATTTATTTTACTATGGATAATGGTGCTGATAGAGCTTATCATTTATAAACTGCAGTTTTCATATAAGTTGGATCTAAACCAGTATAATCAAGCTACAGGGTTGCACATTTGAATTTGTGTCAGATACAGTATATATTTTTTATTATTTATGTTTGCTCCATGGAATGGCTGTCTCTTTCTACAAACTGTTCTGACTATCATCCCAACACTACCATGCTTGATTTGAGGGCCCAGGCTAGCTGCCATTTCACCTGCAGCAGGGCTATCTTTTATTTCACATGACACCAGTATTGGGGGAAGGTGAGAGATGGGTGGGACTTTAGGACATGGATGGGCCATGCCATCAATCAGGGTGCTTTTTTTGCTGCAACAGTACGTCTGATGTGACTGGGGGAGGGGCAGTGGGAAAGTTGTACAATCATCTACAGTGTCAGTTCCTCCACAACATGCTAACACAGAAGTCACTCTAGCAGTGAAATTAGTGATATTCTACCCCAAGAGTCCATATCTACTGCCACCACAATGTGTTCAAATCTCATCTAAACCAGAGGTTGAGAGTTGTGACCATGGTGTGGGAACCTTGGCCATCTGCTTTGTAGTGCAATCTGCTACCAGAGGGGCCAAAGGGCTGGGCAAGGGACTGTATTTTGAACTTCTATATTCCCAGCAAGGTCCTAGATATCATTATGCAGCTTAATAAAAGGCAGCAACTGATTCTAAGGCAGTAATGTTTGTCTGTAAGGGCTGCTGGTTATATCAAATACTATATGTAGGGATGTAAATTTGTTATGGCAGTCATACACATCATGGATTCCATGATGTTTGGACTTTATTCAGGGCTTCCATGACTTTCACTGTTGTCATCAAAACATAACAATGATGACAGTGCCACAAAGTTTACTAATGAGTTCATGAACAACTGATGAGTTATTAAAACCTCATCCATGACAAACTTACATCCTTAACTATACGTTGTTTACTTAGGATCTGCACACATTCTAATTAAGCCAGGCCACATCATTTAAGTTTTATAAATTTGATCCTCATTATATGGAAAGATTATGCTGATTGATTAGGTTATACTAATTGGCTCAACTAATGTAGGGTTAGCAATTATTTCATTAGTTTCATTAATAAGATGCATTTAACTTAAAGCATTAGTTCATACTATGGTGAACATTTTTTTTTAGCTAGACCTTTTCATTCTATTTTAAATAGCTTCTTTTCTCCTGTCTTGTAAGATGACATTCCCCCTAGTTTGAGGCTGCTTTAGCATGTACTTTTAGGCTCTAAATACTTGCAGAAGTACTCCTTTTATATACCTATCCATGGGTTTTCATCAGTATTCTCAGTAGTTGGTAAACACCCATTATTTAACATCACATCTGATGAAGATGAACTGGAAGGCAATAACATTGCTCCTTAATCTTTTGAGACAATGGGTATTTAAAAAGAGCTGACCATACCAATAAAAACATGAGTATAACCATATTTAAAAGTGCACTCCTTTAAATAATGTAAATCTAAAATTATACAATGGCAATAAAAGGTCCTGGAACCTGATTGGCTGTCTGCCCTTGGCAACAGAGAGGTTATCTGAGCACAGTCTCGCTGTATTGATTTGTTGCTGCATTGTTTTCATCTTCTCTTAAGAAACAAAGATATATTGCCACACTAAAAATATACTAAAAAAAGTGTTAAATTTTTTTAAAATTTTGTATAACAATGAGCCATTGTATAATTGCAACAATGCACTCCAGGTTGTGGGACATGCTGGGATAACATCACTTCTGGGATCTTGGATGCACTCAGCCTGCGGCCTCATGCCCAACCACCCAGGCATGAGGTTATCCCAGCACAACCCACACCCTCTCATGCATTATTGCTTAAATATGCTAAAGCAAATTCAAAATGGGGGGGAAGAGAATCATAGGATACAGGAAAAAAAGGCAATATGAGTTTGAATAAAATGGATAAGTTAAACATTTTCACTCTAACATGCACTGTTGCTTTAAATGTAAATCCTTAACTTGGCCAACAAATTGTTACAGTGACATTGAACATGGTCTTAGCAATTTTTGGATAAAAATTTGCTTTTGCAAAGATTTGAATAAAACATAATTTAAGACAACCTCTATCAAAGGCAAACATTAGAACAGGAAATATTGTGCCTTCTTTTTGCAGTTATGAACTCTCCCTCCTGTGAAAGAGACAACTCAGTAATTGGGGGCCAGTAAATTTGGAAAATGCAACCATGACTGCAAATCAAACTGGTGGAACATGCCTAAAAACTGAAAATAGCCTGCTGCAGCAGCCGTGCTTGTGGCACCTAATGCTGTATTGTGCCTGCAGACACATGTGTCATAACTCTTCTATTTGTTTACCACACACTGTTAAATGTCAAGCTTTCTGGCAGGTTCAGTGAATGTCAACTTCTAAAACCATGGAAAAATGGTACTCTTCTAAAAACAGTCTGAAGGCAAGGTAGAGGCATGCGAGGTTATTATAATCACAAAATGTGTATCCCACTGCTAATGATGTGACCTGGCAGGCAGAAGAAATGTTCACAGATTTAATTTCAGTTACCTCTTAGTCTCAAACCATCACATCCTTATCACAATGCCTTCCTCAATAAATAAAAAAATTACTATAGAACAGGCCCATAGCTGTACGTATGATGATGGAACAGCAGTGGCAATACATATTGCACGTTGAGACTTCAGATGACAATATCTCTTTCTTCCCAACTTGTTGTATTTTCCATTTATTTTGTTCCAGGTGAAATCTGAACCCTGAATCATAATAATATAGAAAATGTTAGGTGAATGCTACCACCATTGTTTGAATATAATGTCCATCCCTTGCCTGTGGTTTAAACCGACGACTGTTGAGCAAGCTACAGTATGTCTGATCTGACAATTAATTTACTTATTCTACAATATTTGCACAGGATATGTATTTTTTGGCTAAGCCAGAAGAGTTGCTTAATGCCAGTCAGCAACGAGGGAGTCAATCCTAATGCAAGAAAAAAAATACTGTATATAAAGCCAGGCTGAAAATGAATAAACTCTATCACATTATGTGTTGTTTTTTTTTTGTAGTTAATTAAGTGTCCCATAAGAAGTTCATATACAGCATAGTAGCTCACAAGACTAGTGTGCTTTTGCAATGCTTCTCTCATCATACAGTATGTGGTTGTAACTAATGATTTATGTGTGAATAAACCTGCACAGAAATGTTCATTGGTAGGCAAAAAAACTGGAAAAAACGGTCATTCTAGCAGGGTTATAAAAATTAAACATTAAATTCCAGATTTTAGGTGATTTGTTTATTTCTGACAAAACTACAGTATGTAGAGCTTAACTTCTTCAACAACATTGTCCTCCCCTACTGCACCAGAAGCATGGGGTTTCAGAAATGAATGCAGTTCACTAACTGTTTTGATGGGACCACCTTTTCTAGTTCTTTTCAGAACTGGTCTAATTAAAACCCTAATGGGCTCAAAAGTGTTTTCTGTTTGCAAACTTCTTTTTGATCCTAGTAATTTTCATACATTTTATATCCTATCCTGTTACAGAAGGCACAGATGCCCACAGGGAAGGCCACCCACCAATGGTTCCAAAAACTGTGCCTTATATTTCACTGGCTTTATCTATGTATTCATTAAAAAACTAGCTTAGTCATAAGTTAATGCTGTAGCACACAGCCAAGAAAGTTGGGAAATGCAATGTTAGGGTGTAAATTCACCTGAAATGGCAATATTATGTGGCATGGTCTTCCATATGGTTTGAATCTTTGCTCAAAGCAGTATTGACATTACCCTAACTTAAGTGTTACCTTTCAAGGCATGGAAATCTATGTTCAGAATTCTGCTTACATACTGACACTTTAAAAGAGTGTGCCGTTAGGGTACCACTGACACTAATTTGTGTAATCATTCAAACCCCAGAGGATAACACACCAAGTCACTGCCATTCTGTCCTGAGTTTTCTGGTTCAGACCATCATTGAACTCTGGCCTTTGGCAGTCTTCATTCAGATCTTGCACTTCTTTCCTGACTGCTGCCCCTTGACTAGTCCCAAAAGGAAACGTCCATCATAGCAATGCCCTGGCTGGAACAATGCATTGATGTTCAGTCAGCAGATACAGAGAAGATGAGGTTATTATAGGGCATTTTGATGTGGGGGCCAGTCTTGAACATTGAGGACATGGGAGAAAGATGTTTTACCCTTTAACCCCACCTGTCTGCCCACTCTGACCCAGCCACATTTGCCAATAGCATCTAAGGGGATGGCTGACTTTGTGTGGTCACTGATAACATCAGGCCCTCCAGCTATTGCACTACAATAGACATTCATGCATCTGGGGGAGTGTATCCATTTTCTTTGAAATTTAAATGTGCTGCGTCCACAGTGCCATGACTCCACTAGCCAGGTGGAGTGAGTAGGGCTCACAGTGGTCTTCCACGTGGAAGTGTAATGCATTCTTTTGGCAATTCTAGTCCTGTATTTATTTACTTATTAAGTTAAAGTTTGATCCCAGCAGGAAAGCAGGATGGGCTCTGTTCAGGCAATAACTCATGTTTATGTGAGTCACTGAGTACAGTCACAAAACAAAAGTAGTTACATCACTCACAAATATTTAAGAAGTAATAGAGTATTCATATATAGTGTGTAAAGGATTAGAGCATGTTATTGAATATTTATCATTTCTATACTAGGTGGGTAACCAGCTGAGCCCTTGTAAGACTGGGGTAATATCAACAAACATTTCAAATTGAGTTTTTTTTCTGTATTAGCATTTCCTATCAGATACATTATGTTTGTAAACTAATTATCAGTCTATTCTATTTACATTTCTTACATACCAATTTCAGTAGAAAACTATTTCCACCACCACCCTATATTTTAAACCATGTGTCCCTCGGCTGTCCATTAAAATTTCTCTGTATGTCAATGCATTCGGCAGACAAAGGAATTTCAACGCAACAAATAAATACAAATTTCCTTAAGGAACAAAATCAATTACATCCATGGTGCTATATGCCACTAACAGTATCCAAAATTGTTAAAAGCATTCTTTCTGTAGACTGACACTGCGTGCTAGCTTCTCCATCTGATGAATCTCTTTCATTCTGCCCCACTATTCACCACTGTTTCCTAAGACTAAATAGTAAGTGCCTTATTTCTGTTTTAGAATGCCCTCAGTCTTCCTTGTGGGAGGCTATATGGTTTGTTGGTCTAATGGAAACAATGAAAAATAGACTGGGGACAGCTGCTTGCCATGCTGGTGATCCAACATTGCATCTTGCACCTGGGTACTGAGCCAATATAGTGCTACCTGAACAGCGCAGCAATAACCACACAGCAGGTAGTGCTAAAACTTGTACAGTGACAGGGGGGTTTCAGCATACAGGAATAACTGCTGCCCCGTCACAGTACACTCTTAAAGAGGAGTGTTAAACAGGCTGCTGGTACAGTGCTTGGTCGAGTCACTCCTGTGGTGGAGTGGCTAGGGTTCCACCACCCAGTAGCATAGGGAACTTGGGGCAGTGGTTCAGTTCCCCCCAGGTCCCATAGTGTTGCTTTTTTTTGTTA
The DNA here is from genome assembly GCA_016271365.2 of Neoceratodus forsteri. Lineage (NCBI taxonomy): Eukaryota > Metazoa > Chordata > Ceratodontiformes > Ceratodontidae > Neoceratodus > Neoceratodus forsteri. The sequence goes on along the minus strand of JADMNL010000024.1, from coordinate 383,558,897 downwards.
CTGCTATGGTGAATTTCCCCCTCCAGACATAAACCCCATCCCCAAAGTGCACCCCCCCGAGTTAGTTAATTAAAGTCTGAGGACTGTGGTGGGGGCAGAGCCCCCGCAAAAAAAGACATAGTCCCATTGGCGATAATGGAATGTGCACTTTTGTTGAATGGTTGGTGTTTTTACCGATGTTGTTGCTACATCTCGCTGTTTTCACTGCGGCATTTGGTTGTGTGTGATTTCGTCCATGACATTATGACCCCATGCCTTGAGCCTGGATCATCAGTGAAGGTCAGCAGGAGGTAGAGTTGCACCCAAAGGATGATCCCCATCTCCAGAGGGGACTTCTGTCTTCACCAGGCAACTGCTCCTTTGTAACCTATGGAGGAGGAGGAGGAGGTTCCTAATGGCAGGACACTTGAGAGGAAGTGCGACTCTGACATTAGCCATAATGCTTTGGGCTCAGCTCTCTGTGCAATGGGGGCAACACACCCAAAATGGAATAAACAAGCCATTATAAATAGATGATGTTATTAGTTCAATCCACATCCCTTAGGGTTACTTGCACTTTTCTGAATGTATGTCATCATCTTCAATATGATTAGGGCTTCTGAGTGGTTATGTGAGGGCTCTTTTGGGCATTGTTATGATTGGGCTGGGGGTAAGTCCTGGGACTCAATTTTCAAACTGGTATGAATGCCACAAGCTCCAGGTGTGCCAAAGATATAGCCTAACAGGCTTTGGCATTCTCTTGGCCAGAGATCAGGATTTTCGATCCCTTATGGCATTTGCTGCAACTTAGACAAACTTTTTCTGGTCTAGCTTGTGGCAATTCCAGGGACCCATTTTATGGTGCTTGCACCAAAGATTCAGCACAAGCTGCAAAAATTGGGTAAACTATCACAACTACATCTGTTCTACCAAAATTGGGCACAGTTGCGGCGATGCGGATTAGCACAGCTGCATCAACACAAAGGTTGGACACAGGGCTTGATGCAAGCCCTTCATTCTGCCTTGAAAATCAAGCCTCTGGAGTCACTTGGCATGACCTGATGCCCGAATGTACCATGGTGGCAAGAGGAGACTGCTTAGATGGGAGAAGGGGGCCCTCAGCTGATGGCTGATGAAGGACAAAGTATAAGGTGGAGGTGAAAAATAAAGCAAAAACATACAAATTCATGTTAAAACCTGAAAAGGTTGGGTGCATTCACAGTATTCCAAATGTAAGTTTATGATGATGAATATAGTTGACACATACATATATAGAGAGAGAGCAAGACAGACAGACAGAGAGAGGGAGAGATTTTCACAGAGTCCTTTTCTTCGCTGCAATGCAATGTTTTCCAATATTGTAATGTGTTTATTGTTGAGTCATACATCTCACTTAAATATATCACTATGAGTTTTAAAACATTTAAATATAATAAATTATATTTTGACAGTGTGCTAAATAAAAAAAAAGTTAGGCTGAATCGAATACCATTTTTCCAGTTACCTTTTTGATCAAAAATTTATTGACAATATCATTATTATTACATTACAAATATCTGTCTTGAAGTCAACATATTTTGGCATCGTTGAGAAGTCAACCGTTGTTTAAATATAGAGATCTTATTCTTCCAGTGTCTGTCAACGAAATTGTGGATTTAAAAAATTGGAATTTGTGTTGAAGTGTCAAAAGATTATAGAGAGGTGTTTTCCTTCAACCTTTTCGACCACCTCTCTTGACATAATACAGGCACTAACAGTATAGGAATTGTTTTTGAATGGTCAAAATCAGAATGCCAAAGAAAACTGATCTGATATTCAGCTGAACAGGAGGAAACAGTAAGTATCCTATAACTCAAATATTGTTAATCAGAAAGGTAAATGGTCTTCTAATATTCTCTTAGGAGTATTCAAACATGCCATAGATTTCCATTGATAAGACTGAATGACTGATGCTGCTGGCTTTTTAAAATAATGTGACATTTCATTTTCAAAGTATTTTATGCCTCTTCATATGATTGTGCAAGTTTTAAAAATGTGACATGCAGATAGAAAACAACAAATAATAAAGAAAATAACTTATTAATGACAGTAATGCAGTAACACCAGTATAGTTAGGGTTGGGTAGGCACTTAAATGTTAAATCATTATATGTGGCCTCTTATAATACAGCCATCTATTGGCCTAGCCTGGGGGCAAGAAAATTGTCATGCACACATTTCATGGTAGAATTGCAGAACCTGCCAAATTTGGTAAAATGTGGTCAGCTATGACCACCTGATGGCCCTGCAGAAGCATGTCATGCTCCAGCATCGTTGGGAGCAAACATAGGGAGCTGGACTTGGTGTGGCTAGTGCTGGTGAGTGCCACTGAGTTCGACATGAACCAGTTCAGGAGAGGGTAACAGTGAGATTCACTCACACAATGACTCTTGTAGATTGGGGTGCCTGCTTCCTTGAAAGGGGTGACACATGTGCACAAGTATGCTGCTTCTTGTGAGGCTTTCAGAGCACTAGCCTGAAGCTGAGGAGGTGAGAGAAGACAAGAAATATAACAGAGAAAATACCAACTTCCATCTGAATGATGGTTGCCTGTACTGCAAGTTTCATGCCAAAAAGCCTGCCACCTGCCAGTTGAACATTGAATCCTGGAGCTCATCAAGAAGAAGACTGACCTCCCCCAGAATCTTACCACAGGGGGAAAAGCCAGAAAGGAACACTAGGTGCTGAAGCAGCAGGTTTGTAGTTGATATGGTTGATTGGTTACTGGTCTTGTGGAGGGAAACATGAAGCCCATCAGGACATTAAACTCTATGGAGAAAAAATACTTTGGTAAGCCAGCTTTAAAGTTAAAGGAGTTCAATAAGTTCCAGAATTATCACTTTTAAAATGCCTTTTGTTTCTCTCAGGAAAAAAAATGATAAATATTATAAACCTGAAACTTTCAAGTTCCTAGATTCTTTTCCAAGGTGGCGTATCTACAGATTTGAGAATGAAACATTTTAAAATAATTTGGATATAAACAAAATAAAATCTGCCAGGCTGCACATGCACAACAATTTTTTATAAGGTGTTTACATGTGCTTCTAGTTGCATTTTGTGAGTATAGATGCATAAAAAGTCAAGAGGCCAGCAGAAAAGCAAACCTGCTACCTCCCCATTTTTATGTTTGCTTGCACGCATGTGCAAGAAACATAGTGCCATCATCTGAGTTTTCGGAGGTGTGGCAGCCCTCTTCCAATTCAGTCAGTGTGTTTGCAGGCACGGCTGCAGTTCTCCAATGCCTGCTCTAGCTGTCTATGACAGCTCCAAAATGCAGTGGCATACAGTTGAAAAGGGGAGCTACACTTCAGTGAGCAGCGATAAGATATCGCCTGCTCATGCGCGCTCCCCTACACACACACACACACACACACACACATGCACACATACTGCATGCTCGCCCCCCCATGCACACACTGTGTAGCCGATGGGGGTGCCCAATCCCCGCTCGGCCCACTGGTTCCACCCCCAGAGAACAGGGTGCCATGCTGGGAGCCCACCCCAGCGTGACAACATATGATATCGCTTGATGGGGGTGCCCAACTTCATCAACTCCACACCCCATTAAAGAACCTTGTGCCATGCTGGGAGCCCACCACAGCATGGCAAATGTCCCGCGTCATTTTTTAAAAACAAAACCTGAAAATGAAAACGGTCCTCGCAGTCTCTACCCTACCCACACTCCACCCACTGCGCACTCCCACCTCCCCACACCCCCTAACACATACTTACTCCGACTCCGCGTGACGATCTTCGGTGGACCAGGAACACGTCTGCACTCTTCAAAGCCGACCACGAACTGAGGAAATGCCGGTAAGCTGTATAATGGGATAGATAGGGTTTTTTCAACTTTGCTACATATCTCAGGCATTTTTTGGAATTTTTGCACCAAATTTTCAACATGGGGTTTTTGGGAACCCTTCTCATGAATGCTCTCACTATCAATGCGTAAATCGGGCCCGAAGGGTGATTTCGCAGTCACAGCGTGAAATCACCTTTTGGCACCGATTAATGAAACAACACTGCCAGTGTTCATAAGGTGGGCTCTCAAAAAGCCTATGTTGAAAATTTGGTGGAAAAATTCCTAAAAATGACTGTTTTACGAGTGTGCGTTGCACAGTTCCTATGCATGCTCGTAAGTTTGCGAATTTTCAATATTTTAACTCCAGATTTTCAACACTGACATTTTATTACACTTCCTTATGAGCAGTACAGCTGTCGTTTTTCACATCTTGCCCAAAATGTGTTTCTGCCCATGTAGCGCGCAATGGCGCAGTCGGTGTGTGAAATCACTGTGTGGGACACATTATGAAAATCACAGTGACACTGTTCATGAGCAGAGGTCTTAAAATGGCTATGTTGAAAATTTGGTGAAAAAATTCCTAAAAATGACTGCTTTATGAGCGTGCGTTGCGCAATTCATAAGCACGCTCGTAAGTTTGAGAATTTTCTATATTTTCACTCCAGATTTTCCACATTGCCATTTTATTACACTTCCTTATGAACAGTACAGCTGCCATTTTTCACATGTTGCCCCAAATGTGTTTCCGCACATGTAGCGCACAATGGTGCATTCGGTGTGCGAAAGCAATGTTTGGGACAGATTAAGAAAATCACAGTTACACTGTTCATGAGCAGAGGTCTTAAAATGGCTATGTTGACAATTTGGTAACAAAAGTCCATAAAAAGACTGTGTTATGAGTGAGCATTGCGCAGTTTCCACGCACCCTCGTAAGTTCATGACTTTGTAATATTTTCAATCCAGATTTTCACCAGTGGATTTTTCCACAATTCCTTATGAACAGTACAGCTGTCATTTTTCACAACATGGCCGAAATGTGTTTTCACATTTTCAGCGCAGAGATGTGTGGTCGCTGTGGGGAACCATTGTTCGGGACAGATAAAGAAAATCAGTGACACTGTTCATGATTGGAGGTCCCCAAATGCCTGTGTTGACAATCTGCTGTAAAAAATCCCCAAATTAATTCCATTACGGGTGTGCGTTGCACAGTTTCTATGCACGCTTGTGACTTCACCAGTTTTTTTAATATTTTTACTGCAGATTTGCAACATTGCCATTTTTTACACCTCCCCATGAACAGTACAGTTGTCATTTTTCACATCCTGTTCGAATGTGTTTTTAAATCTGTGGGTGCTAAATGCCGTAGTCGCTGTGCATAAGCAGCTGCTAACAAACTGATATTGCCACTGTTCATGAGGTGGGGGGGGGTCACAAAAAAAACATGTTGAAAACTTGGAGTGAAAATACCAATGAATGCCTGAGGTGTTAGGGTTTCCAACCATAACACCCCACCCTGTAGAGAATGACAGGCATCACTGGTGTGACTTGGGATTCTTGCTTGTAATGCTCATACTATTCCACACCCTGCAGCCAGTGAGAGGCATCGAGGTATGCCTTGGACTCTTCAGCCCTAAAGTTCACCCTATTCTCCTATACCGCACCCATCTCACCATATTTCCTGTTGCAATGGGGTGCGCATAAGGGCCAAAGACCCCAAGGCACACCGTGACACTTGTCAGTGTCTGCAGGGTAGAGTGTGGTGAAATGGCGTGGCTGTTATGCCTGATGACCCAAAGGCACACCCCAATGCCTGTCACTCTCTGCAGGGTGGTGGTGGGGTTGGCTTCAGTTCAATACTTCACTGCCATTTCCATTATGCAGCTCTGTAACTTCTACACTACCAATGCCAATGCCAGCAAGCAAACATTCGGCATTGACAATTGCTTGTTAAATGTGGCACTCAGAGCATATCAGCTGTACCACTTACAGTATGTATTATACTATACATGTTTGAAACTACAGTAGAACCAGCAGTTGGAGAGCATTCTCATGCTTGTAAACTATAGAATACACACACAGTTTTTTACATACCAGCTTCTGGAACCTAAAATGCAGCAAAATTCAAGCTGTCAGTCTCATCTCCTCCCTCAGTTCAAGCTGAAACTCCCTGAATTGGACTCTAAAGTCCATCCTCCCCTTTTCTACATCCAGATCTCACTCTCTTTTCTTTATATTGCTATTACCCCTTTTATACAGTTGTAGCCAAAGACATGGTCAGATATTTCCAGATATTTCGCAATATTTCTATAGAGTTTCTTTCTGCTGACCCTTCTGTGGAATTACAGATAGCAAGAGATTTCTCTAGAAATATTACAGAAATTTCAGGAAATATCTGATATGTCTTTGACTGAGACTGTATATCTAGTTCTTTCACTTTTTATGTTGATTGCGTGCAAGCGCAAGAAACATATTTCGGCAGCTTTTGCAAGAAGCAGGTTGTGGAGGCATGCCACTGTTCTGGCCAATGCCCCAACAGCCTTTAAAGGCTTGGCCTGCTGTTCCCAATGGTGTGGCATGCTGCTGCTGACACTAGTTCAGACAGCATGCCACAACCGTGTAAAGTTTTAGCCACTGCAATCAGGGGCCACCTCGTCATTGCAGCGTCTTCCACTGCAATGAGGATGCAACCCCTCATTGCAGGGCTGTTGCTGATGGGTAGCCCAGTCCCCATCAGCTTGTCCCCCCATTTCTTGTGTGGCAAGGGGGTGCCCAGTACCCCTGGGCTTATGCCCCCCTCCTTCTGTGTTTGCCAACTGGGGGTGCCCAATCCCTGTCGGCATATTCCCTCCATTTCTTGTGTGCCAATCCCCGTTGGCTCATGAGCCACCCCCCAAGTAAGTGCCAACATGGGTGCCCAATCCCCATCAGCTCCAGTGCCCCCTACCCTAAAACATGCAGGTGGCACACTGGGAGCCCACCCCAGTGTGCCAAAAGTACCTGCAAAAAAAAAAAGTCCCACATCTTGTTTTTCTTTTACTCCTAAAAAGAAGAAAATGGTCCCCCGCCGTCTTCAGCCCCCTCCTGCAACCCTCGCCCTTCCACTGTGTACCCCATCTCCCCACACCTCTCTCACTCTATACTTACCTCCAGAGCCCAGTGCAATGATTTTCGGTGAACTGGGAACATGTCTGCACTCTTGAAAGCCAACCACGAACTGAGGAAATGCCAGTAAGCTGTATAATGGAATAACCAGGTTTTATTTTAACTTTGATGCATATCTCAGTCATTTTTGGGAATTTTGGCACCAAATTTCAAACATCGGGTTTTTGGGACCCTCCTCATGAATTCTGCCACTGTCATGGTGTTAATCGGCCCCAAAAGGTGATTTCACGGTCACTGTGCAGAATCACCTTTCGGAACTGATTAACGAAATGACAGTGCCAGTGTTCATGAGGTAGGCTTTCAAAAAGCCTATGTTGCAAATCTGGTGGAAAAAAATCCAAAAAATTACTGTTTTACGAGCGTGCATTGCGCAGTTGCTACGCACGCTCAGAATCTCATAAATTTACAATATTTTCATGCCAGATTTTCAACATTGGCATTTTCCACACCTCATTGTGAACAGTATAGCTGTCATTTTTCACATCCTAGCCAAAATGTGTTTTCGCATTTCCGGCACAGAATAGCGCGGTCGCTGTGGGAAATCAGTGTTTGGGACAGATTACGAAAATGACAGTGACACTGTTCTTAAGCAGAGGTCATAAAATGCCCACTGTTGAAAATCTGGTGCCGATACTCCATAAAATTACTGTGTTACGAGTGTGCATTGCACAGTTTGCACTCACGATCGTAAGTTCGTGAATTTGTAATATTTTCACTCCAGATTTTCAACATTGCCATTGTTCTGCACCTCCTTAAGAACAGTACAGCTGTCATTTTTCATATCCTGACCAAAATTTGTTTTTGCACTTTCAGTGCAGAATAGCGCTGTCGCTGTTGGAAATCCATGTTTGGGACACAATATGAAAATGACAGTGACACTGTTCATTAGGAGAGATCCCAAAATGCCTATGTTGAAAATCTGGTGATGAAAGCCAATAAAATGAGTGTGCTACAAGCGTGAGTTGCGCAGTTTCTACGTGCGCTCCTACCTTCGCAACTTTGCAATATTTTCATTCCAGATTTTCAACATTGCCACTTTTCCACACCTCCTTATGAACAGTGCAGCTGTCATTTTTCACATCCTGGCTGAAATGTGTTTTCACGCTTCCAGCACAGAATACCGCAGTCACTGTTGGAAATCAGTGTTTGGGACAGATTAGGATAGAGCGAGTGAGAGAGGGGGGAGTGACCGAGCTCAGCTGAGCTCTAGTGGGACTGCTGAGGAATTCTGTGTGGGCAGGAAAAGGCACCAACGCAGGTAGGAGCCCAGTACAAAAGGGCAGCCTGCAGTGCCAAGAGACACAGAATGGCCAGTGAGGAGGGTAGGTATGAGCTCAACGGAGCTCTGTTGGGACTGGGTAAAATTTCTTTGTGGGCAGAAAAGGCAGGTAATGCATGCAGGGGCCCAGTACAAAAGGGCAGCCTGCAGTGGTGGAAGAAAAAGAATGAGCCACTGAGAGAGGGGGAGTGAGCGAGCTCAACAGAGCTGTGTCGGGACATTTCTGCACATTTCTTTGTGGGCAGAGGGGCATTCAATGCCTTTAGGGCCTAGTACAAAAGGGCAGCTCTGCAGCAGTGGGAGAAACAGAATGAGCGAGTGAGAGAGGGGGAGTGAGCGAAATCATCGAAGTTCTATCATGACTGCTGCAGATTTCTTTGTGGGCAGAAGAAAGCGCAATGCAGGCAGGAGCCTAGTATAGAAGAGCAGCCTGGAGCAGCGGCAGAATTGGGATGAGTGAGTGAGAGCAGGGAATGAGTGAACTCAACAGACCTCTGTCAGTACTGCTGCAGATTTGTTTGTGGGCAGAAAAAGGTGACAACAGAGGCAGGAGCCCAGTACAAAAGGCCAGCCTGCAGCACTGGCAGAAACAGAATGAGCAAGGGAGAGAGGAGGAGTGAGCGAACTCAACGGAGGTCTATCATGACTGCTGCAGATTTATTTGTGGGCTGGAAAAGGTGGCAACCCAGGCAGGAGCCCAGTACAAAAGGCCAGCCTGCAGTGCTGGCAGAAACGGAATGAGCGAGTGACAGAGGGGGAGTGAGCAACTTCTACGGAGCTGTGTCAGGACTGCTGCAGATCTCTTTGTAGGCAGAAAAAAGCCGCCAATGCAGGCAGGAACCCAGTACAAAAGGGCAGCCTGCACCAGCAGGAGACACAGAATGAGCAAGTGAGTGAGATCACCGGAGCTCTGTTGGGACTGCTGTGGATTTCTTTGTGGGCAGAAAAAGGCAGCGATGCATGCAGGGGCCCAGTACAAAAAAAGCAGCCTGCAGTGGCGGGAGAAACAGAATGAATGAATGAGTGAGAGAGGGGGAATGAGTGAGCGAGCTCAACAGAGCTCTATCGTGACTGCTGCAGATTTCTTTGTGGGCAGAAGAAGCCCGCAATGCAGGCAGGAGCCCAATACCAAAGGGCAGCCTGCAGTGCTGGCAGAAACAGAACAAGCGAGTGAGAGAGGGGGCGTGAGCAAGCTCAACGAGCTCTGTCGGGACTGCTGCAGATTTCTTTGTGGCAGAAAAAGCACCAACAGAGGCAGGAGCCAAATACAAAATGGCAGCCTGCAGCTCCAGGAGAAACAGAATGGCCGAGTGAGACAGGCAGAGTGAGCTGACCTCAATGAAGCTCTGTCGGGACAGCTGTGGATTTCTTCTGTGGGCAAAAAGGTGCCAATGCATTAGGGGCCCAGTAGCAAAAGGCAGCCTGCAGCAGTGGGAGAAACAGAATGAGCGAGTGGGGGGAGTGGTGGCAGGCTCAGCAGACTCTGTTGGGACTGCCTGCAGATTTCTTTGTGGGCAAAAAGCGTGCACTTTTACAAGAGCCCAGTACAAAGGCCAGCCTGTAGTGCCCGGCAGAAACGGAATGAGCGAGTGACAGAGGGGGAGTGAGCAAGCTCAATGGACCTGTGTAGGGACTACTGCAGATTTCTTTGTGGGAAGAAAAAGCCACCAACAGAAGCAGAAGCCTAGTACAAGAGGCCATCCTGCAGCGCCAGGAGAAACAGAATGAGCGGGTCAGAGAGGGGCAGTGACTCACCTCAACAGAGCTCTGTTGGGACAGCTGCAGATTTCTTTGTGGACAGAAAACAGTGCCAATGCAGGCAGAAGCCCAGTACTAAACAGCAGCCTGCAGAACCAGGAGAAACACAAGGAGCAACTGACAGAGGGCCACTGAGCGAGCTCAATGGACCAATGCAATCAACATTCAACATTGACAAATGCTTGTCTGTTTTGGTCTTTCTCCCCTTCCTCTTCTGTTTCCATCCTTTGTCTCAGTTTCCTACTTTCCCTCTTTCCTATTTATTTTACTTCCATCTCACTTGTTCACCACTCCCCATTTATAGAGATTCTCCTACACCTTCTACTCCTGAAACCTCTCCTCTCTCTGACCAACACCCCACACCTGTCAACTGTGCTGCCTAATGAGGAACTCATACAAACAGAAGAGCAAAAGAAATAAGTGCCTCAGCTGGGACTTGAAGCTAGGCCTCACAGAGTACCATTCCGGTTACGCTACTAGCTGTACCACCAAGGCAACTGCAAACTGGGATGTCTGTCAATTTACACTTTAGAATTGCTTAATCCTGCATCTGCCCTCCATGACAAAGATACTGCTCACAAGCAGAAGCCAAGATGTTACCTCACGCTGTAAACTCTAATTTAAGGCCTGATCCACAAATGCCATTCAGATACATGCCAAAGGCATGTATCCAGACTGTGGAGCTCTGCACGCACTAATCATTGTGCCTGTAGAAGCATCATCTACCCCTGGCATCCCCACTTAGATAAGGAAGCACTAATCGGCTTGGAAGATGTCAGGAGTGGAGCAGAGCCAGATGACAGGCATGTCAGATGGTCAGCCCCACCCAGAGCAGGGTATCGCAGCAATGTTCCAGAGCTGTTTTAACCCCTTCAGAAACAAAAATAAAAACTATAATGTTAAGCTCTCAATCCCTGCATGCCAGTTTGTATTGCTGGGTTAAGTGTTGGCAGGCCCCTACAGGCCCCAGTAGTGTCTTGGAAGCATGGAGGATACCTTGGTGGAGGAGGAGGTGTAAATGTTACTTAAACCCCCTGTCTGGCATAATGCTGCTGCATTCTATACCACATCTCTGGTATGGAATGGACTTCAAGAATTTTGTAGATGAGTGCTCCTAACATTGTGCCCACATTGACCTGTCCACAAATGTAAATGCACATGTACAGTTCACTGAGATCAGTTGTTGAAGGGGCTATAGATGATATGGAATGTCCCATTTTGAAACTTTCTCTGCAGTGTGGAAGGCATGTAGAAGACTGGCAGAGTGGGCAGAGGTTATGCAGCCCTATGAGCTGCATTAGCAGCTAACATGCTTCCCCACCTGATCACCAATGTGTCTTTTTGTCCCAATCATCACCCCCAAGACCAGTATTAGTAGCCTCCATGGTGAGTTGGGGCAGTACTGGCACTGGCTGGCAACATTTACATTTGTACCTGCAGTCTAGCAGAGATATGGCAGTCTTTGGAGAACTGCCAAATGCTGTCATCCCTACTCTCTGTAGAGGTAGGGGTCCATAGACAGCCTGGCATGGGCATCCAACTGGATGCCTACAGTGTAGATTGTCTCTACCTCCTACCCCATATGTGGACCCACACTAGAGTAGCACAGGAGGCAGGGGATGCAGACTGGCATCAGGACATGTACTAACTTGACCAGATATGCTTGACTGAAAAGTATCTCAGGCCCCATTATGGACTCAGCCCTTAGTATTTTAATCAGAAAACAAATGTCATGATTCACTGAAAAGTCATAAAGATGGACTTTAAGAAATTAACATGTGCACAGCAGATACTGTGCACACTTTGTAAGACAACACAAAACAAAACCAAAGAGATAAACATGTCAAGAATACAAAAAAGAACAAGCCTGAAATTATATGCCAGGGCTTCATTCCTCTGAATTATATTTTTATGGATATTACCTAATTATGATACTCTATGGAAAGCAATAGAATTTTTGGTTAATGACTTATTTGACCAAGATCCTGTTTTGTTTGCAACTCAGGAAAGGTCGCCCCCATTGTGTCACTTTTTAAAATTTATGGCCAGTATGTTGAGAATCTGGTACCAAATGCAATGTCATACTAAATGTGAAAACATATTTTATTTCTTTATACTGCTGTCACTGGATGAAGAGTTTTTGCCAACTCAAATCGATCTATCATTTAAACATTGGCAACAGCTTGTTCTTAAATTTATATACCAATTTTTAGAACTGACGGGTTATTTCATTTGACGTAATACAAAGGACATATGGCATAACTGGGTGAGAACATTACAGGTACCTGCAGGTGTGAGCCTACATTTTACATAAACAACATTACTATACTCAACCCCCTGAGCCTAAACCTCTTTTATTAGCTATTTTAATAGACACTCAAAATAATAAACATTGGGGGCACCTGATAGGATATTAATATAGTATCTTGAGAGATACTCTTGGGAATACCACACAAACAATTTGGATAGCTGGAATAAAGACTCGGATCTATCTATATCTTATGAGTCCTGGATGAAATATGCATTTCCTGTGGTTAAAATCATAATCTCCAACTTTTGGAGGGAATATGCTTAAAAGTGCCGATACAGGTATTTCTACACTCCTGTGATTTTAGTCAAATATATGTCACAGTCCCATGGCATTTGTTGGCGGGGATATGGATGCATCCTGGCTGATCAAGGTCATATCTTCTGGTATTGTCCAGTGGTGATCCCATTCTGGCAGGCCCTTTGAGACAAACTGGGGAATGTGTGGGTGAGCCTATGGATTTAACAGTTAAAATGGTACTATTATCTATTCTTCCAGGGCATTGCCCTTCTTGGCCTAAGACATTGTTACTAGTATACCTTCTAGTTGCCAAGAAGGCTATTACTTGATGGTGGATGTCACCTCAAATCCCCACAATGGCCGAATAGCAGAAGATAGTGATGGACATTTATCAATTGGAAATGTTAATGGCGGTGGGGTAGAGTAAGCAAGGATGTGTTCGTGGGGGAGTTTGTGGCGAAATGGTAGAAGGCATGTAGGAGAGAGTCTAGCCAAGAGAGACTAGAGAGAGATGCTGCATGGGCTGTAGAGTAGACTACATTGGCGTAGTTGAAGACAGCAGTGGTAATTTTCACCAGTATTTTGCATTTCACTGACAAAGGGTGGGCGTCTTTATTATGATAAAGCATGCCAAGTTTGGGGCAGAGCTGGAGGTGATGGTATCGATATGCATCAAGAAGTTTAAGTGGCGGTCAAGCCACACACCTAGGTATTTGTATGAAGAGACTGTGTTCAGTGGGGTCCCATCCAGGGAGGTGATGGCAGGGGGAAGGGGGACTCAGGCTAGCTTTTGCGCAGGCCCGAATGTCATTGCAACAGTTTTGGTGGTGTTGATTTTGAGCTAGTTTGCCTGGAACCAGGCCTGCATATTGTGCAAGTCCTGCTGAAGTTGCAATTGTACAGTGTCAAGAACGGGCCCGTATGAAAAGAGGATAGTATCATCTGTGTACATATGTATGCCGGAAGAGAGAGCAAGCAGATGAGAGATCATTGATAAATATTGAGAAAAGTATGAAACCCAGTATTGAGCCTTGGGGAATACCTGCAAGTATGGGGGGGTGGGAAGAGGAGTTAATTACTATGACAGGTTGGTGCCTGTTGCCTAGGTAGGAGGTAAACCACTGAATTGCAGGGAGAGGGGAGCAGGCCTGCTGCCCTGAGTTTAATGAGAAGCAGAGAGTGAGAGACAAAATCAAAGGCCTTTGCCAGGTCAACAAACACTGCTGCAGTGAGGTGGCCTTGATCTGATGCTGAGAGGATGTGTCTGGTGACTCATAGCAGTGAAGATATGGTGGAGTGATGCTTTCTGAAGCCTGATTGTTGGGGAGAAAGAAAATGAGAGGCTGTGAGGAATTTAAAAAGTCAGGAAAGGACAATAGCTTCTTGGCTTTTAGAAGGGCTGGGAGGAGGGAGATTGGTCTATAGTTTTCAGGAATTGTTGGGTCACCGCACTTACGTAGGGGAATAATGCTAGCCATTTTCCAGGCTTGAGGGACAGTTCCTGACAAGAAGGACTGGTTTAGTAAGAAAGTTAGTGGAGAGGTGATTTCAGGGGCTGCTATTCAAAGGAGTATTGGGTGAATCCTGTCTGGGCTGGTTTTAGAGCTGTTTCGGGAGTTCAGAGCAGCTAGAACTTCATGAGGGGAGATGAGAGTGAGAAGGAAGGGGCTGCGGCAATCACTTTGGGAGGTTCCGGAGGCTGTTTCGGGTGGAGTTGAAGCACTGTCGGGGAAGGCACAGGAGGTGAAAAATTTGTTAATAGTATCTGCTAGGCAGACAGCGTCAAAGATTGGTTGACCGTTATTATTTAGAAGAGTTATGCTGGTTTGGGAAGGGGGATCAATCAGGGTGTACACAAACTTTCAGAAGGAAGGTGGTGTGTTTTGCAGGTGTACCCTAAAGTAATCTGCCTTAGCATGCCTTATGGCCTTGGAGCAAGTGATTCTGAGAGTGCTGTAAGCTTGTCTGTCTTGGGAGGACTGTAAGGATTTGAAGTAAAACCAAGCCTTATCTCGGGCTTTCCATATGGCAATTAGTGGATTGGAGATCCAGGCTGGTGGCAGTTCTTTACCCTAGATTTGACCAGTTTGGCATGGGAATCCCAGACCCTTGTGAATAATTGCAAGAATTTATCTAAGGCTGTGTTGACGTCTGGTCCAGAGTACACAAGGTGCTAGTCTATATGTCTTAGGTCATAAAGGAGGGAGCTGGTGTGAAATTATTTTGAAATGCTTATTTGTATGTATTTAGGGGCTGATTTGGGAAGATGGGTTTTTCTAGTACAGTGGGTGATGCATTGATCATTTAGGGCATTGGACATAATACTAACTGTAGAGATCCTGTGTGAGTGGGAGGAGAGGATCCAGTCCATAAGGGAGTGGTTAGTTGAGTGGGGATTGTAGCAAGTGGATTCCTTTATTAACTGGGAGAGGTTTAGAGATTTGATTTTGGAGGAGGTGGCTTTGGAAGTGGGAGAGAGCCAATCCAGGTTGAAATCACCCAGCATTATTAACTCGCTGTTTGATGTCAGGGGTGTTAAGGTGGTTAGGCGTTTGATAAGTGCATCTTGGACTAGCTGAGGGGAGGCATAAATCACCCTGATGAAAATAGGGAGAGTTGAGGGAAGGGTGATGTCAGTGAGGATCAATTCATAGATAGGAGCCAGGGCAGGTTTCTTGTTTGGTGATAGAGCATGCTAGTGGTTACCTTATGTACAATGCAACTCAACCACCCCTCTTTCCACATTCTTGTTGGGGGAGTGTATAGTCAGGGGACAGACAAGGAGGAGGAGGAGGCTGGGGTTCTCACAGGTAACTAAGTTTCTGAGAGGCACAGAATGTCAGGGGAGTGCTGGTTATCCAGCAGTTAACTTGATCCAGTTTAGGTAATAGGCTCCTGACATTTATGTGAGCAATGTATATCCCTTTGTTGGAGTTTGTTTGTTGGGGGTCAGCTGGGAGGCCAGGGTTATTTTCAATATCTCCTGCAAGGTGTAGAATGAGTAAGAAATAAGAGAATGTGGTCAGACGTTTGCACCCTCTTGTGGTAAGGAAGTACTTAGGAGTGGTCCAGGCATACCAGTGAAGAGTATGGTATAAAGCAGTATTAAAAGCTAATAGGGGAGATACGCTATAAGTAACATATATGCATTGCTTTTCATGCTACTGCCTGTACTGTCACTGATGGTCTTGAAAGTTTCAAAAAGTATATTTTTTGGGCAGGATTTTCAAAATTGAGGAAATAATCACAGCTCCCAATTTTGAGTTGTGATTGCATCTTGTATAATGTGCCAACATGCTCTGTGCTATTTTTGAAAATGTTGCTACACTTGCAACAGATGCACTGCTCTGTAGCAGCATACATCAAAACAGTGACCTTGTAGATGGTCTAATATTTGAGTGTAGTGTAGTGTACTGAGATGTGCCTGAAAAGTGCCATTTCTCCATGAAAAAAGATTCAAAATCCTGCAACCAGGCCTGCATGTTGTGGAAGTCCTGCTGAAGTTGCAATTGTACAGTGTCAAGAATGGGCCCGTATGAAAAGAGGATAGTATCATCTGCTCTGCTTGCAAAATGGTCAAATCATATATTATAAAAAATATTTTAAAAAATCAAACTGTTAAGAATTGTTTCTATGACACTTATGTGTTCTATGACGTACCCCTTGAGCTTATCTCTTCTGTTTTTTTGTGATGTCACAAGCACATCTCAATGCCGTAATGGCTGCATTTTTCACAGTCAGAGAATAATTATTCTATAATGTATGGTAGAACGTTGTCATAGGTTGAAATCTACCTTTTTATAACAACAGTTTACCATTGATGAGACATCACGATTTTGTTAATCCATCAATGGTATGTCACATCAATGGGTTAGCAACCAGGAACAGTCTGCGTATGAGTATAACTTGATTGGGTGGCCTTGAAATGGCCACAGTGGTGAGAAGATGACCTGGAGCAGAGCGGTGGTGACATAAAGAACTGTAGTGAGGACCTGTTTTTTTTTGTTTTCAAACATTGATGGTGCCATACAATATAATGTATGGTACATCGATCGTCAACCCTTTTTTTAAACCATCTTGAGGTTGCCATGGCAACATAAAACTCTCAAGCTTCTCTCTTGAGGTTTTCACAGTTGCCCTGGCAACTTCTCAATGGTTAACAGACTGGTTAATGATCAATGACCATACATTATCCTCTATACAGGTACTACTGCTAGATTGTGCTCATTGGTTTTCAGTGCCAAGAGTTTGTCTGCTGTAGTGTATATGCCTAGCAGTAACTAGAACCCACTGTTGATGTTTTTTGAGTGGTATAATGATGTGGTTAAGATTTTGAAGCATCTTATACTTATATAGTAGTAAAGCAAGAATAGTTTTTTCCTTTCTGTCACACAAGTGAAAATTTATAATTAGGGTGGAGATCTTTCAGGTCTGCCAGACTCACTGTCACTGTTGTTTGGTGTTCATAGAAACTAGTTTTGGTTCATCTCAAGCTTGATGGCTTTTAAAAGTACTATAAAAGAGGAGTTACACCCAATAACTCATTAGCCTTGCAGATGTATGACTCACCCCTGCTGCCACCTTGTGAACACTATACAGTGCCATAACAGTGTGCAGGGAAGCCAGAGATTCAAGCATATAACATTCTCATTTCAGACCAGGAATTGATGAGCTAAGTGAAGTGGTAGGAATCATCGTCCCCTTGGGATTCACTCTTACTCTGACAGAGAATCTGCTGCTTTTCCCAAGTACCTAAGGTATATTAATAAAGCAGACAACAGTGCCCTGTTCACAAGAAGAGGGGGCAAGGTAACAAGGGAACGTGGATGGAAACTGTTTCTGAATGTTTAAGGAGGGATGAAAGGAAGATTTTCCTTACAGGAAGGGTTGCACAGAATTAGAATGCATTGCCGGTTGAAGTAATCAGTGGGGAGTCTGTCACTTGCTACAAACATGTGGGATATGCACAGGGGAATTATCCAAACCAGAGGAGGTAGAGTGCAGTAAAGAGAAGGAAATAAGCGGTCTAGAAAAGAAATGCCAAAATACATTTGGGAGTAGGTAGACTAATTCTGGCCCTGCATCAGGCTGGGTGCAGATGTGGGCAGGTACTGGGCAGACTCCATGGGCCACTTGGACTTTTCCTACCATCAGCATACATGTCTCTATATGGTCCTGTGCTGTTCAAATTCACTCTAATGACATAACAGTTGCAAGTCTGTGCTAAAGACACAATATTTTACAGCATATATGGAATAGTTAGACTAGGTGCAGAGTGTTTTAGATTATCTCACAGCAAATGTACTTGTTCCTTAAACTAAAAAGATCCACCAAGGAGCACTCCATGTACTCACATTTTTAAAGAGGAAATATTTTCTGCTAATCAGTAAAGTATTTCAGTTGATGCATGGTTAAAATTACAGTCTGTTAAACTAAAAGGAAAGTTAGCCAATCGAGCCCTTGTTCTTTGAACAACATTGTTTCTCAGTGGGCCAGAGTATGAACTTTAAGACTTTTGTGTTTGTTTTTTATTTCTGTACCCTGTAATTCATTTAGTTATTTCTAAGTATTGTCCAGGAGGGCACAGTGACTGTAAACTCATTTCCAGGTTTGACTGGAGGAGGGTTGAATGAGGCTAGAAAGGGGAAATTAAAGCAGAACATAAAAAGTACAATGTACAGTACATTGCCACAAACAGTGAAATACAATAAAACAGTAAACCCATGACAAAACACAACTATAAGGGAAACTGGAAACAGAACTGGGAGAACAGTATTAAAATGGAATACAGTAAGACCAGGTGGCAATGCCAAATGAGGGATATGAGGGAAGTAAAATACTAATTGTAGATGCAGGCATAGGAAGAAAATTCTCAAAGCAAGTAGTGGCTCAGCAGGTAGCACACTCGCCTCTGAAGCTGGGAGATCAGAAGACTGTGGGTTCTATCCCCACACCAGGCACTTGGGTTAATATCCCAATACTGACACTGTAGTGTAGCATGAGGGGGGTGCTGCACTCCTGAGGTGCCATCTTTTGGATGAGATGTTAAACCAAGGTCCCATCTGCCTGTTCTGGTGGTAGTTCAGGTGGATGTCAAAGATCCCTTGGCACTTCTCGAAAAGAGTAGGGGAGTTTTTATTGGAAAATTAAACATAAACAACAACACAGTAAAATCGCAGGAAACAAGAAAAAAATCAGAGTAAATCCAGGTTCCAAAAGCAAAATCACATAAACCTTAATGAAGTAATGAAAAACAGGGAATAACCACCAAATTACTTGAACTTTATAAAATGATGAAACCTTTTCCACCACCTCCGAAGTTTAGCCAGAGCCAACCTCTGTGCATCCTGAGAATTAATTCATGAAAGTTCATTTGAGATCAATACATTTATACAAGGATAGGGCATTTTCCTTTGGTACATCACCCACTGGCACCTAGCTTGCCATAAATAATATCTTCAGCAACAAAAAAATAATGACAATGTCGCCTCATGAAAATACTTACGGTTTCCTGAATAAAGCCCAAGAATTAATACATCATACGTAATCAAGGTTAGCCATTTAAAACCCCATAAGACTGCCAAATAAGCCCACAACCCCTTTGAATAAGAACATTGAAAGAAAAAATGATCCATTGATTCTTCAATATTAGAACAATCTACATAGGGACAATTTGGCTCTTCTATTGCCTTATACTTAGCATTACCCCTAACATTTAGGAGGCCATAGAAAATAAACCACTGTTTTTCCCACTGCGATTGAGGCAATCTGATGCAGTTCAACTGTGCTAATACCTTGGGATTGAGGGCAGAAGGACAATTTTTAAAGCATGGCTCTTGAGGGTACAAATTTCCCATTACTAATTGGTAAAACCATTTTACGTTATTATTTAAAATCATCTCTTTCGTAATTCCCCATCTATATAATTTTTGGGCAGCAGACCGAAAATACTGTGGAATATAAATATGAGGATTCAATTTCGGGGCCAAAATGTGCCAATTCAAAATATATTTCCCCAGTGACCTAGAGATCCAACATATCTCAATCCCGTCCCTTGAACCTAAAACACTTTTAACCGAACTCATGAAAAATAAAGTATGTACAAAGACCACAGGATCCATCATTCCAAGGCCTCCTGATTTTGTACCTAAATAAGTATAACACCTCTTGACAGGGTTCAAACGGTTGCCCCACAGCATTTGAAAACGCAAACTATAAATCCTGGTTTCTAAGTGAGCCGGCAGAGGAAAAACCATGGCTACATGCTGTAGTCCAGGTAACAGAAACTGTTTAATCACCTGTATTCATTTTAACTTTGAAAGTTTCCACTGCCTCCACCTAGTTACCTTATTTTCCCCAGCCTGGAGGGCTATTTCACAGTTATCCACTGGCATATTTTGGGGACCAAACAAATACCCAACATTTTAAGGGGTTAGGAAATATAAATACCTTTTTGTATGACTGCAACTGGCCCAGCTGCTCCAATGAATAACCCTTTTGGTTTTTGTAGATTTAATTTTGCATTGGAGACTTTCGAAAAAGAATCAAAGACTTTCAAAAACATGGGAACAGATGACTGATCTGAAAAATATAATACCAAATCATCTGCATAAGCCTGTAAAACAAGGTGATGATCTTGAGCCAAATTTTCCAGAATTCCAGTCCAGTGCTGGAATGTAGTTAACTGCTGTAAAAAAGGATCCAATGCAAATATGTAAAGGAGAGGACTTAGGGGACAACCCTGCCGTACCCCTGTAGAAAGATGAAAACTTTCCACTGTATGTCCATTCAAAAAAGGGAACACTATATTATGTTTATAAAGTGTCTTAATTAACTGAACCAGTTGCATTGGGATCCCATAATGCTCCAGAGTTAAAATAGAAAGGGTAAATGTACCCTATCAAATGCTTTGCCAAAATCTGCAATAACCATACAGCTTGAAATACCTGTTGAAGAAAGATGCTCAATAACATCACGTATAACCAATAATGCTGATTGTATCTGTCTATCCAGAATTCCGCAGAATTGGTAGGGAGAAATTACTAATTTGGCATGATATTTTAGCCTATTCAATATACTAGTAAAAATCTTATAGTCGGAATTTAGGAGAGTAATAGGCCACCAATTCTTAATGTCTTGTCTATCCCCTGATTTGAATAAGCAGATTAACAATCCTTCAGAAAATGAAGGAAAAATAACTGAGTTCTGAATAAGATATTCAAACAAAATACAAAGACATTGTCTCAATTCAACAGAAAAAGCTTTATACAAAGAATTAGAGAGGCCACCCATGCTGGGAGATGTATCTGATTTTAGAATTTGAATAGCATTTACAATTTCCTCCTGAGATATAGGTTCCAATAAATTGGAAGTTTCTGCCAACTCAGAATGGGAGGGAATTCTACTTAAATATGAGGTCACAGATTTATCTAGGATTGGGAAAGAGGGTTCTAAAGACTGGAAGTGGTCAATAATTAATGCCCTTAGCTGTACCTCAGACATGGCTAAAGAGCCATCAGGCCTTTTTAAAGAGCCAAGAGTGGAAGAATCCTTCAAAGTTTTACACATCTCGAAGGGATCCCCTATAGGGGATTTTTTTTATACCATTGGTAAGGATCGCCTGTAGGGTTTTAGCCCTATCATACTGATAAAACTTCACACTCTCTTTAAGTTTGGTAATTTGCTCAGAATAGTCATATCTAGATGTCTATGCCACTGATGTAAGTCTCTGAAGCTGCTGCTTAGCCGGCGGTATTTCAGAAAATTATGGTTTTAGTCCTTACCCCTTGTTTTTTAAACCAATTCCATAAGTTCTTCTTGGTCTCCAACCATCAATCCCCTAGATTAGTATAAAGGAAGGCTACTGATAATCTGGCTTTTAAGATACTTTTTAACCCTAGCTGGATATGAGGTAACTCTAGAATTGAGGTGTTAAGCTTCCACCTCACCTGCCTAAACCCGGGAAAGCCTAAAGACTGAAAAGTGCGTAATGAAAATGAATGGTCCAAAAATTCACTGGGAATCATTTCAAAGGAATGTGCCTGCATAGAAGTGGAGACTAACATATAGTCTATTAAGGAAAAAATGTTCCCTTTTATAAAGGAATATTGGGGCCCATGAGAGGAAAAAGTAATGCAATTAATAAGCCCAGCCAATTTAACAATTTTAGCCAGCGCATTTGAATCACAATAAATTTTTTTATTCTGTTTTGGTGAGTCAATGATTGTACAACTGAAGTCTCCACCCCATAATATTTTTACTGTTGTTACCAAGAAAGGCTGAATGGCTTTTAAACAGGCCACTTTATCGGCCTTGGTTTGCAGATTATATATGTTAATAAACCTATAACAAATATTATGCCATTTCCCGTCCAATATCAAAACTCTACGTGGTATTAGGTCAATTAAATCATGCAATGTAAATGCAAAAGAGGTAAATAATATGCCTATACCATCAGCTCTGTCCATTCCAAAAGACCAAAAAGAAAAACCCTACACCCAATCCCATTTGAAAGAGTTTAACTGTTCTATTGAGTGCATCCAAGTTTCTTGTAAAAAGCAAACTGAAATCTGTAAACCATGTATATGATGAAAGAGTGCTTGCCGTTTCATGGTATTCAGCAAGCTATGGGTATTAATGGAACCCCAGGACAACCGCATTGAAAGCTATAGAAATGTCAAACTGACCTCTATTTTTTCCTTTTTTTCTTTTTCTTCTTTTTATAGTTATCTACTGGTTGTGACAGAGTAGATAATGAGGATTTTTGGGAGTCCGTGTCCCCCATCTCCATCTCTGTGTCCCCCCATGGGGTAAACAAGGCCACATAGGAATTACTGGTTTCTAGAGTAGGGACAACAGGTGGAGTTTTGGGATGTAGGTGTCTCGATGATCTGCATCGAGGAAAAGGGGACCCAGGGATCATGTTCTTGGGCTCTTTCCCAGAAACTGCTGATGTATTATCAGTATAGCACACTGGAGAAAACTGCAAGGGGTCAGGTGGACCCATACAAGGTACTATATCCTTCACTGAACCTGAACCAAGGGTTTGGACAGTTTTACTAAGCTCAGTAGAAGGCTTTCTGGCAGAGGGGTCTGCAGTAGTAGTCTTATTTTTAGAAAGAGGAGGCAGAGAAAAGGAGGAAGGGGATGAGGGGGGGAGGGAACAAGGGGGGGAGGTCCGCTAGCAGCATCCTGAGCCTTCTGTATTAATAACTCTGGGCTAATACAAGATGTCTTATTCTAAGCAGCCCAAGGACATTCTCGAAAACATGCCCGTATTCCTCACAAAGATCGCAACTAGAGTGATTGGTATATTGAATAGTGATGTGACCCACCTCCCCACAGTTGTCACAATGTGGCTGGTCACATACACTAGAATGATGTGTCCGAGATCCACATTTATAGCATACTCTCGGCTGACCGTTATAAAAGCAGACCCCCCCATCCCTGCCTAACAAAAATGAATTTGGTATGTGTTCTACCCCTGAGTCAGATTGCCTCAATTTAATTTTATACTTCCAACCCCCAGTTCAGAACTGCTCTGAATCCAACATGGGTTCAGGGGCACTCAACACCTCACATTTCTGGGACAGCCAAAAGGTGATATCTTCCACATAGACCCCCCTCATTCCGAAACATGACAGTTACATATTTTATTAGTGGCTTGGTTAAAGAAATGACCAAAAAGGGGGTCCATGTGGGAGAAAATTTCACCTGCCATATCAGTCCCAAAATAAGTCCAATGCATGCAAAGTCTGAAAACTGATATCATAGTTGTACTCTCCCAAAATGTTGATGAAAGCAAAGACCTCCTGGGGAGTAAAATGAAGTGAGCCTTTTAACAGAGTTCTCCCCACATAGTATCTGTCCAGCCTGTTTTCCAAACCCCCTTTGTAGCGTATCCGAACCGCATTTCGGCATGGTGCTGCTTCCCTCTTTGCAGTATTAAAAAGATCAGACATCAAAGGTTTCTGTGGAGGGGATTTAGGCAAGGTAGAGTCTTTTACTAAAGAAATATCATCCAGGAGAGGAGGGTCTAAGGCTGGTTTAGGCGAGGCAGGTTGTAGTACCTGCACCTCAGGAGCCATGAGAATAGAAGGAGACTGTGCCAGCTCACTTAATATTTTATTTCCGCACAAACTGTCAGTCTGAACCTTCTGTGCAAAGTCAGGTTTCCACTCAGGGGAATGCTGTGTAAAATGGAAATCTGAATCCCAAGATGGGTCAGGCTTTCAAATGCCTGATGAAGCCTGCTTCCAGCCTGCCCCTAAAAGAGCTTTATCTGGAGACCAGGCTTCCTGAACCAGTGAGGCAGCCCCTGCTACAGCAGGGCGTATGGATATCTGTGGCGTGGCGATCTTTTTTACATGGGAAAAAAAATTCAATAGCCCCCTCTTGTGAAACTACAGTTGACTGGTAGATTACTGGAGGCTGTGCTTGCAATCCCTTGATAACAGGATTTTTTTTTAAAAACAAAACCTGTCACTTTATCTGATGGAGCGGTCCCACTCTGAACAAATGCAGGTTTATATGGTTTTCATGAACTGTCATATTGTAAAATCATAGGCAAAGATTTTACTTTTGGTCCCAGTAATGGAGCAGCAGGCTGTAGGCACTCACAACGATTTATGATTTTACTACCAGCCTGTGTAGTGATCTCTGCAGTGTTGGATGAACCTGGGTCTGTGGGAATGTTCAGCGGAACTGACCGCACCCTTCAGGGCCTTCAGAGGCATTCACCGCAGCCTGGAGAATGACAGAGGTAGCGTTACTGCTGTCAGTCAGTAACTCCCCCCGCTGACATGTGCCAGCCGAATCACTGTGCACCGTTGAACTCTCCAGACAGCTTGTAGGAGAGCGAGTCACTTTAATTTTAACCTCTAAAATCACAGCAGAGGCTGGTTGCATCAGAGGTAGGTTCCCCGAACTCTGGGAACACTCACTACTTAGTGTAACTTCATTGCAAACTGCGGCAATCATGTTTTGTGGTAAAAAAATGTTAGAGGTATGCAGATGGAATGACTCACCGCTCTCTGCGGGCTCTCCTACCTCATCCAGTACAGCTGTGGAAATGTCAGAAGCAGCCGCGTTGTTGACAAGAGGTAAAGGCAGACTTGCTTGTAGGTGTTCTACTGCTGGGCTTGTTTTTAGCGCGTACTCCGTTTCATCGACAACCTGTTCTCCTGTAGCTTGAAATGCTGTTGCAAACTGTTTCTCAGAGGTAACTACAAATCTGCTTAGTTCTTCCAGATCCACAGGTGCATCATGAAATTCGATGTCCAACTCCATTTCCACGGTAGTAGAAGAAAAAGTCTCCTTGTTACAAGTAGTGGGAGCAGAGGCCAGAACTCCCACCACACAGACATCTTCCTCCTTCGGTGTTCCACACAGAGTGTCCATCCTGACGATGGCCTGTCCCCATACTGGCAGCAACGCAGTAGGGGAATTTCCCTGGTGCCCTGGCCAAATTTCTTTCGTTCATGAAAAATACCACCAACAACTTAATCTGGTTCAAGGTCAGTTGGCATTCATCTGCATCCCCCTCCCCTGGGTCATACCTGAAAATAGGCAGAATTTGTCTAGTGCACCTACCTGGTCAAAAAAACTAAAAAAACAAACAAAAAAAACTTAAAAGAAAGAAGGGGAGAAAGTGAGGACTGTAGAAGGAAACTGGTTCCAGAGGTGAGGGAGGTGAAAGGAAAAACAGCTTGCCCAGCTGAGGTCTTGTGTTGAAGGATGATAAAGGTAGAGGAGACAGAAAAATCTCAGGAAGTAAGAGGAGGGGAACACAGGTGAGAGGATGCTGGTGAGATTGCAGAGGAGGGAACTGAACAGAAATTTAGAAAGGAAGACAGTACTGATGTCATCCCTACCATGGAGAGCTGAATTAAAAGCTACGACTCTAT
The DNA here is from genome assembly GCA_016271365.2 of Neoceratodus forsteri. Taxonomy (NCBI): domain Eukaryota; kingdom Metazoa; phylum Chordata; order Ceratodontiformes; family Ceratodontidae; genus Neoceratodus; species Neoceratodus forsteri. Next base: position 383,533,426 of record JADMNL010000024.1, on the reverse strand, counting down.
CCTAGACAGTGACCCTGCAGAACACAGAGTTTTCCAGCTTCGACTGCAGGAGCTCTTGAATTCACATATATTGCTAAAATGTTGTATTGTAAGTAGACTACAGTTTGATAACTTACTAATACGGCTACATTTTTCAGAAAGAGGGATGCTGATCTGTTTGAATTGCTGTATGAATTTGCATCCAAAATTGCATCTGAAAGTGCATCTTAATTTCAAAGGATATGTCCCTTTATGACAACATGTTGTAATGTGTGGCAATTTACATCAACCACTAGGAAAAAACATTCCATTGGCTTATATCTTTTGATACATATCTGGCATCTGGCTGGTCAGCCAGATGGAAATGTGCAGGTCTGCATTAAAAATACAGGCAGACAGATTGTGCCCTTTGAAAATTCTGCCCACAATCTTCAAAGTGAATACAATCAGACAGACCCACACAGTCACCTCTAATCAACAAGAAAAGATCAGAAGTAAACAAGATTGTAAATATTCATAAATATCAACAGTAATTTAGCAAGTTCATTTTTCAACAGCAAGAAAAATTCTTCTGTATGAACCATAAGTACAGCCTAACAAGTTTGTGTTGCCATAGTCTCACCGAGGAAAAAATTGTATTGTGTGGAGGCCTGTGATAATGTTGGAAATAACAGAAAACAGAGTTACAGTAAACTGGGTTTTAATTTCTTCTTTTTTGATCATTAACTGATTCAATGACCATAGCACTTCCTTTCCTCAGACATCTCCCATCCCCTTCCTTGCGCAGTTCACTGGTCTAGCTTCAATTTACTGCCCAGTCCACTTATACGTCTTAGCACACTTAAGGAGGGCCTCAATCAGTATTGGATCCTAATGCTAGCCTCTGGACTTGTACATTTTAAAATAGGTGCTGGGGGGAAGGAGTATGCTAAGACAAGGGGATTTGTCACAAGAGTTGGGTCATTAGCTGCACCCTGCTATGTACCTGCACAGTTGAGGCAGTTGCACCCTGCTGCCCCCCTGCTACCTGAGTCAGATCCTTTTCTACACCCTGCTGCCCACATCCCTTGTCACAAACAGACATGGCTGCTGCACCCTGTTCCACAGTTTGGGCTGCTGTACCATGATGACACCCCTATATCCTGATTAAACAGTCGAGGCTGCTGTACCCTGCTGCCTTCTTTCCCCACCCCCACAGTGACAGCCATGGAACCCTGTTGCCCGTGTTCCTGTAGGAGGGAGCAGCATGGTGCAATAACCCTAACTGTGGAGGCAAGGGGCCCCATGGTGCAGCTGGGCACAGTAGTGACAGAGGACAAAGGACTGCATGGTGCAGAAGCCTTGAATGTGGGGCAGGACAAGGGTGTGCATCAGGGTACAGCAGCTCTGACTATGGCACAGGGCACACATGGTACAGCAGCACAGGTCATTTAGGGCAGTGGAAGTGCATAGCAGGGTTCAGTGGCTCAACTTTGGAGGCAGGGGGCATGGGACTCTGGTGTAGCACAGCATAGCAGCCCTGACTGTGGAGACAGGAACAGGGGGCAACAGGGTGGAATGGCTGTGACTGTAGGAATGGGGACAGAGGGCAGCAGGGAGCATCAGCTTTGACTGTTTGGGTAAGAGATAGGGGTGGCATCAGGGTACAGAAGTCCAAAATGAGGAACAGGGTGTAGCAACCATGCCTGTTTGGGACAAAGGATGTGGACAGCAGGTTGTAAAAAAAAGGTTCTGACTCTTGCAATAAGGGGGCAGGAGGGTGCAACTGCCTCAACAGGGTGAAGTAAATGCCCTGACTCTTGTGACAAGTGGCAGCATAGTACAGCAGCCCTAACTGCAGAGGCATGGAGCTCTAGGGCACAGCAGAACACAACAACCCCAACTGTAGACAGCAGCAGGGTGCAGCAGCCATGGCTGTGGTGACAGGGGACAGAGGACAGCATGGTGCAGATGCCTCAACTGTGGGGATGGACAAAGGGGGGGTATCAGGGTACAGCAGTCCTGACTGTCACACAGGGTGTGCATGGTGCAGCAGCCCTGCCCATTTAGGGCAATGGAAGTGAGAAGCAGGGTGCAGCAAAAGTCCCACCTCAGTTGACCTAGAGTAGTGTGTTGTAGCATCCCCGACTATGGAAGCAGAGTGACCTGGGACTCTTGTGCTTAGCAAGGCACAGCAGCCCTGACTGTGGAAACAGGAACAGGGTGCAACAGATGCAGCGTCCATGACTGTGGGGGTGGGAAGAGAGGGCAGCAGTGTGCAGCAATCCCAACTGCTTAGACAGGGGGCAGCAGGGTGCTGCAACCCTGATTCTTTAGGCAGGGGAGGGAGGCAGCAGGGTGCACAATCCTCGACTGTGTGGGAGAAGACACTGGGCAGCAGGGTGTAGCAGCCTCAAATGTGGAAAAGAAGGCAGGTGGCTTATGGGGCAGAGGACAGGTAACAGCAGAGTCCAGCTGCGTAAACTGTGGGGAAGAGAATGGTACACTAGTATGCCATATAGTGTTTCTGTTTATACACATACATGATGTATTTTCACACAGAAACCACTAAAGAACTGAAATTTGTGAGTTCAAACAGTATATGTGCTTGAAATAGTAGAGTGTGACATGCATCTGTTTGTCAATCTGACATGAAAAAAAAAAATCTTACATGAATGTATTTATGAAGGCTACATCCAGGGCAAACTATTTCTATGAATGAACAAAATTTAGATTTATTTCATATTCATTAAACAGCCCTATTTTATATAGTTAGAAAAAAATCAGTTTTGATGAGAAAGAACTGAGAGCTGTGATGCATACAAGCTTATCTCTCACAGAAAAAGATTTCCACTACTTCAATTCAGCATTGAAACTCAAATTATCCACTTTTATAAGAAAAGAATGATCAATTTTAAGCTGATCTATCTAAACACAAACCAAAGACTGAGTCTGTAAGAAGCCTGGTAAGCAAATCATTAACTCTACAGCCTGCTGTGATTGGGAATCTGAAGCAGCAATCTACAGTACTCCACAATGATGTCATTGCTCTCCAAGTCTGACTGAAAGAGACAAAAATAACTCCACTGTTTTCAGCTACTGTACAGCAAATTAACAAACGCTATTTAAAGAAAACCGTAAAACCAAACAGCATGAAATTTTCAAGAAACTCTAATCATGATACAGGGACTTGAATTCAAGCTTTATTTATAATATGCAAAAACCTTTGCACATGATCTTTAAAGGCCTGGGTCTGAGAGAGGAGAGAGATGGGGTCAGTCTGGTGATGTGCATGATGGATGATGTGAGAAACAGTGGAGGAGTACTCTGATGTGTTCAGAAGCTCTGGGAGGTAGAGAATATGTTATTTATTTATTTATTTATGTATGTATGTATGTATGTATGTCTCAGAATTACAACCTATGAGCTAGTGCTCATTCACATAGGTTCCATGTCAGTAAAAGGCTAGTATACAGAAAAGAGCAAGAACATCATCTGGCGCATAGCCAGAGAGGCAACCTTGTGAAGTTACATAAGTAAGGTGCAAAGAGAGCAGACACAATTACAATAGACTATACAGGAAAAGTGATTCAGTTAGGTTGAACATTAGCACACAATAACATCTCTAACTATACATTTGAATACTAGCTATTAAATTGTAGCCATTTCAGGACAGGAAACATCATGCACATTTTAATTAATTTCTACTCATAACCAGATCAGTATCCACCTAAAATGATGGCACCCATATGTTTAGTAGTCAACCTGCAGCACAGCTGGTAAAAAGAGTGATGCAGGTGGGAAAATGCCAGAAACCAAAGCTAGTTGCTTCCATTGTCAGGACATTGGTAGAGGAGATAAGGGTGAAATGGTCGATAAGTGAGGGAGGGGATTAGGGGAGAGATGGGAAAGTGGAAGGGGTAAGGAATGGGTAGCAGGCTTAAATGGAGTAAGTAGCAGGTTGTGGATAAGCAGGAATGCTATATTAAGGGACAGGGAGATGATTGGTAATGGGGAAACAGATTATAGGTAGCAAGAGCAGGACATATTGCTAATAAGGTGAGAGCAGAGTTTGGATTTAAAGGGGCCAATTTTTGGTTCAGCAACTAGGTCAGTAGGTAAGGAGTTTAACCAGAGTGGAGCCCGGTAACCAAAAGATCTTTGGCCTTGGTTACTGCGATGGAAGGGGACCTTGAAGAGACAGGTGTTAGAGGCTCTGGTCGGTCTGACAGTTGCTGCTGGATTGAGCATTGCACACGCTCCTGGTGGCAACAGGCCGAAAGCCACATTTTTAGCTAAGAGGCAGACCTGATAGTGAATTCTATTTTCCAAATCTAGCCAGCCCATTTGAGAATAAAGTTGACAGGTGTGAGTTAGACATGATGCTCCTAGGGCCAGTCTGTAGGCCTTGTTCAGGGTGGTGGCTATATGTTTGAGGGTTGTGTCATGGTCTGCACTACATATTGTAAGGCCATAGTCTACATAAGAGAAGACTGAGCTTGTACTAGCAAGTTGGAGAGCTGTATCAGTGAGACAGTGCTGATGTCTGTATAACTGCTCGAGTTTGTGATTTGCAGACCTTGTGACTTGGTCAACATGGGTGGAGTAGGAAAGGGAACTATCCAGGGTGATGCCAAGGTATTTGAAGTTAGAGACCATCTCAAAAGGTTCATTGTATTTGCTCCTGATGATTAACTTAGATGACTTGTGACGACAGTGGGTAGAGGTAAAGAGCATGGTCTTCATTTTTTTGTGATTTAAGAGAAGCCATGCATTAAAGAACCAGTCTTCAGCATTTATGAAATCATTCTGCAGCCGCTCTTCAAGGGTGTTTGGGTCAGGGTGGCTCATGTATGAGACGGCATCGTCCGTGCAAAGGAGGATTTGTATTGACATGCACAGGGAAGTTGATTAATGAAGAGCCTAAACAACAATGACCCCAAAATGGATCCCTGGGGGACTCTGGTAATGATGTGTTGGGTATCAGAGAGTGTGTTGGCTATGTTGACCTGCTGCATGCACCCAATGAGGTAACTCCTGAACCAGCTAACTAAACTAGCCAGGAGGGGAGGCACTGAAAAGGAACAGGGAAATCCCAGCCTCCCCACAAAACAGGGTAGTTAGCGAGGTAAACACCAAGGTAAAGAAGTCAATAGGGAGTAGGACAGGGGTATATGGAGAAATAGGCAAATGCAGTAAGGACAGGGATGGGGCTAAAAGAGGTAAGGCCATCAAAAAATTGAATGAGATGAGTACCAATGCCCACAGTCTGGGTAAAAAGCTCCCTGAACGAGTGACCTTGATGAAAAAGGGATGTCTGAATATGGTGTCAGTCACAGAAACATGATACACAGAGAACCATGACTGGGATGTTAACATACCAGGTTACACAATCTACAGGAGGGACAGGGAGGGTAAAAAAGTAGGAGGAGTAACTCTCTACATAAGGGAAGGGATCAAAGCAACAGAACTAAAGGGTAAACAGGGAGGAGAGGAGGCACTGTGGGTCACCCTGGAGACAGGAAATGGAACCACACTCCACCCTGGGATTGTATACAGACCCCAATCTCAGGGGGAGACAATGGACAAAGAAATGATAGAAGGCATCCTTAGAATGGCAGAAAAAGGGGAGATATTGTTGATGGGAGACCTGAATATGCCAGATGTTAACTGAGCACCTTTAGTGCAGCCACATCCAAGAGCAGGGTCATGCTCAATGCTCTACAGGGGGATGCCTCAGACAGCTAGTATTGGAACCCACTCGGGAGGGTGCAGTCTTAGACCTGGTACTCTCAAATGGGGACACAGAGAGGATCTCGGATTTAGAAGTGGGTAGTCATCCAGGAACAAGCGACCACCAAACAGTGTGGCTCACAACAAACACAACCATAGAGACAAGTCATACAAAAGCAAGAATACTGGACTTTAGGAGGGCTGACTTTGGGAAAATGGGAGAGTGCCTCAGAAAAGTGCTAGCAAATGGGCAAATGGTAGAGGAAAAATGGGGAAAAATCAAAACAGCTATCACAGAGACACCAAGCTTTGTGTGAATCAAATCAACAAACCAAAACAAAGGAAAAAACACTATGGTTCTCAAAAGAGGTGGCGGGGAAAGTTAGGGAGAAAAATGTAGTATTCAGGAAGTATAAGGAAACACAGAAGGAGCAGGACAGAGAACTATACCAGTTAAAGCAGAAGGAAGTGGGGAAGGCAGTCAGAATAGCAAAGGCTCAAACTGAAGAAAAGATAGCCAACTCAGTTGAGAAGGGGGATAAAACCTGTTATAAGTACATTAGGGAAAGAAGAAAGATCAAGGGAGGGATAGTGAGATTTAATAAAGAGAAGGGGGTGGGCAGAGGGTGAAAGTGAAACAGCAGGGATACTGAATGAATACTTCTGCTCAGTATTCACAAAAGAAGAGGAGGGGGAGGTATCTAAACCAAACAACAGAAACACTCTGGATAGGGGATCGATATCAGTCCATTCACAGTAGAAAGGGTCCTGAAAGAACTCTTAAAACTGAAGGTGGACAAAGCAATGGGGCCTGACGGGATTCACCCCAGAATTCTAAAAGAACAAAGGGGAGAACTAATGACACCACCACTGACTACTCTTTTTAACAAATCATGGGAAGATGGTGTGGTATCTGAGAACTGGAGTAGAGCGGATGTGATTCCCCTTCACAAAAGTGGGAGCAAGACAGAGGCAGGAAACTACAGACCTGTTAGTTTGATCTCAGAAGCAGGGAAAATGATGGAATCACTTCTGAAGGAAAGAATTGTTGAGTACCTAGAGGCCAGTAGGGCACAAGACCCAAAGTAGCATGGATTCACAGCGGGAAGGTCATGTCAGATGAATCTAATTGATTTCTTTGACTGGGTGACCAAAGTAGTAGACCAGGAAGGGGCTATGGACATGGCCTACCTAGACTTTAGCAAGGCATTTGACACAGTTCCACACAAAAGATTAATAAACAAGTTAGCCAGCCTGGGAGTGGGTCCCAGGGTTGTAGCCTGGGTAAAACATTGGCTGGGCAACAGGACACGAGGGTAATAGTAAATGAGTCCATCAGAAGAAAGGGGGGTTACTAGTGGGTACCGCAGGGTTTAGCATTGGACCCATCTCTTTAATGTCTTTATATGTGACATTGCAGAGGGACTAGAAGGGAAAGTATGCCTCTTTGCAGATGACACAAATATCTGCAATAGGGTTGATACACAAGGTGGGGTGGAAAGGATGAGAAGGGACTTGGCAAGGTTGGAGGAATGGTCAAAAGTATGGCAGTTTAGATTCAATGCAAAGAAGTGCAAAGTAATGCACCTGGGAAACAAAAACCCAGGAAAAGAGTACACAATGTGAGAGGGAGGTACTAACAACAAAAAAAAATGGAAAGGGACCTGTGGTAGTCATATCAGATGACTTGAAAGTAGGCAAGCAACATGAGAAGGCAGTAAGGAGGGCTGGGGTATACTGGGATTCATAGGGAGAGGCAAAACTAGTAGAAAACAGGAAGTTGTTATCCCTCTGTACAGATAGCTGGTGAGACTCCATCTGGAATACTGCGTGCAGTTCAGGAGACCCCATCTCTGCAAGGGCATAGACAGGATGGAGGCAGTCCAGAGGAGGGCAACTAAGATGGAGCACGGTCTACACCAGAAGCCATATGAAGAGAGACTAAAGGAGCAAAATATGTATACCCTGGAGGAAAGGAGGGAGAGGGGGTACATGATAGAAACATTTAAGTACCTCAAGGGAATCAACAAAGTCCAAGAGGGTAGCATCTTTCAGAAAAAGAGATGTGCAAGAACAAGGGGGCACAATTTGAAGATAGAGGGCGACAGCTCAGGGGCAATGTGAGGAAGTATTTTTTCACAGAGAGGGTTGTGGACACATGGAACAGCCTTCCTGATGAGATTGTGTGGTCAAAAACAGTGGGTGAATTCAAGAATGCATGGGACAGACATAAAGCAATTCTAGTGGGGGGTAGGAGGAAGTAGGCTGTTGGTTAACTAGGATCTGCAGCTTATCCAATAGGTAGGGAAATTAGCAGACTGGGTGGGCAAAGCAGTCCTTATCTGCCATCAAAGTCTGTGTTTCTATGTTTCAGCACAGCAAGTCTGGAGATAAACCTGTAGCACCTAATTGGGACAGTAGGCGTTCATGGTTTACTGTGTCGAAGTCCTTGGTGAGGTCTTGAAAGTAGCACCCACTAAGTGCCCACGATCAAAGGCATCATGAACGTGCCCCGTTAACTCAGTCAGCATGGTTGTGGTACTGTGAAGCTTTCAAAATCCATGTTGATCTTTGCATTGCAATTATATTTGTTGAGATAGTCTACTAACTGATCATAGATGATTCTCTTGAGAGCTTTAGAGATGGGCGAAAGAATAGAGATAAGTTGATAGTTTGTGTGGATTGACCTGTCACCACTTTTGAGTACCGGGGTAACTACAGTGGCTTTCCACAGCTTGGGGAATTTACCAGTGATGAGGGAGGGGTTAAGTATTCTTGTCAGTGGTACTGATATCACAGCAAGGGTGAAGGAGATAAGTTTCAGATCAAGCCCATCACTGCTAAACTTATTTTTTCCAATTGCTTTTGAAAGGCAATTCTTGGCCTCAGCTTTTGTGATTACCCTGACGTAGAATGGAGGGGTTTGATTGAGGGGTGAGGAACTCATCATATTCATGGAGTCCCTGTTGGTTGGGTTGAGATAGTCAGGGGGAGCACCCTGCTAAGGTCTGTGAATGCCTCATTGAAAGTGTTAGCTATGACCTTCTGATCCTGCGTTATGATACCACCTAGATTCAGCATAGTCAGTGCCGATTTGTCTGGCATGCAAGAGAGGGTATTTATGTTTTGCCAGAATCTGTGGCTGTTCTCCCAAGAAGAGTCAAGCTCTGATCTAAAGTGGTTCACCTTCGCCTGGCAAGTGGCTTGGGAATATTGATTCTGGGCTGTCCTGTAGTTTTGGAGTTCAGAAGGTGTTCCTGTACTTTTATACTTGTGCCATAGGTGGTCTCTAACCTGTAACTGGTCGAGGAGGTGCGGGGTTATCCAGGATTTATGGGAACCTTTGACCTTCCTTTTGATTAGGGGAGCAAAGATATTGCAGGCAGCATTAAAGATTTTGATAACGTTCTCCAGTGCCACATCAACATCCATGGTGGTGAAGATAGGGGACCAATTCTGCTGCATAAGGTGATGTTTCAGGGGATCTAGTTGTCCTTTCCTTAGGATGTGGGACATTGTTACTTTTGCTTGGGGTTGTGCACACTTGTTGGACCACAAGCAGAGGATGGGAGAGTGATCACTTATGGAATCTGAGAGCACTGCTACATTCAAGATTCATTCTGGGTGATTTGTTAGTAACCAGTACCATAGTCCAGCCAGCCCTCTTTCCAGTTTATTAAGGTGCAGGACCCAGTACGGTACTTTGTGCAGGTTGGAGAGGTTATTAATTGGTGGAAGTCAATGGATGAGATGGTCTCTTTTTCAAATAAAATCAAATCTTTATTTAAACAGGCGAAACACCATTGAGAACTCATTTCCAAGGTGGACCTGGGCAGATACAAGAATGGCTGATATTGACAAGTACAACACATAGGAAAACATTTTATACAATTCACATTAGATTTGAGCATTAGATACAGTATATAGGACATGTTAGATCTAGATATAGGTGGATCTAGACAAGGTAACTAACAAATGAGTTGCGTTTGTACGATTGAAGTTAGTTCAACTGTTATTTACAAGATCATAATAATAAGATAACCATGTATACATATCAGTGAGCATATAGTTATACAGTATTAAGAAAAACAGAAGACACAACGGGTATGCAGTAGATACATGTCTTTAAAAAGAAAGAGGTAGATATATCAGTATTCGGTATGATAATCTTACAGCATTTGACAAAATTTAAATACAAAATTTAAGGAAGTGAATTGCTATGGATCAACCTTCCTTGGTAATTAGGGTGAGGGAGATGAAGAGAATGGAAAGGCAGTTGGCAAAATAGTTACACTATTTACAATGGTTACTTGGGTGATTTACTAGGTAACAGCCTAATTTAGTGATAGAAGAGTGGGAGACGAGGAGGTGGGAAATGGAGGAGCCAAGAGGGGTGATGCTTAGGGGATTAGTTGAGACGTGGGGTGAGCATGACAGAAATAGACTAGTCATCATTGACTGCACTTGCAGGACTCTGTGAATGATTGATTAAATAAGGTCTTGAAGGTTAATAGTTTAATAGGGATGGCCAGTTTCAGTACTTTTTGGAGTTTGTTCCATAGAAAGGGCAGAGCATAACCTATGGAAGAGCTGCCAAACCTAGAATTGAATTTAGGAATGATAAGAGTAATATAGGAAAGACTTCTCAATCCATACTTGCCTGGCATGCTGATGGGCAGGCAGTCTGAAATATATTGAGGGATCCTATGGGTAATGGCTTTGAATGCCCATATGGCTGCGTATTTTTACTGCCAGAATGAGAATGAATTGTATCCTAAGAGAGAGAGTAGAGGGTGCAGTGGTGGGTGGAATAGGGTGCACCAGTGTTAAAGCATATTGCATAGTAGTAGAGGATCTCTAGTTTGGACAGGGCTAGTACTTTGGGCATACAGAATGTCCATATAGTCTAGGAGTGGAAGAAAAAGGGAGAAAAGTCTTGAGGCAGCCAATTTATATTTAGGTCACCCAGTACTAAAACTTCAGAATTAGTGTGGAGGTCCGTAAGGTAGTCATGAAGTACTTTGAAGGCCTCAGATTGTTCCTTAGGAGGGATGTATGTTGAGATGAGGGTTAAACCCTTACCATAGGATCCGAGGAGTAGCTTCTCTGGTAGTCTATGGAAATTTTTTCCAGTTTTTGGGTGTGGCAGAAACTACCTTTTAACTGTTTTTTTTATATAGATTAAGCAACTACCACCCCTTTTCCCTAGTTAATCAAGCTGGAAGGAGGTGTAGCCGGAGAGATAAATTTCATTATCAGTGGTCCTTGGCATGAGACAGGTCTCTACCACCGACAAGATATCAGGGTTGTGTTGCACAACCCATGCTTGCAGTGAGTTCAATTTAGACAGGACGCTGCATATATTGATAGAAGCTATAGATATAGTACCTAACTTCACTGTGGGCTTGGCATCCAGGAATTTAGGGCCGGGGTTGGGATGAATGTTACCTGAAAGCAACAACAGCAACCGGATGACCCTTGTAGCCTGCATCTTAAGGTGCTTTAAAGATTGCATGTGTTGCCGATGGGAAGAGAAATGCTTGCTGGGTGAACTGAATACATGGGTCAATCTGAGGATAGGGGGTGGGATGGGGTTGCAGGTGTCAGAGGGAGCTGGTGTCAGCTTGCATGTGAGTCGACAGCTTAGAAATATTGAAAGGGGATGGATAGATGTAGAGTTCGGAGTGCTGTATTTACCAGATGAGCATGGAACCCTCTCTTTGGAGCTGATGGAACTATGTGGTAAGGAGAGCACTAGAAGCAAGAGAAACACTGTGTATGAAAACCAGCAAATGGGGGAATGCATGGCTATTTGTGTTAAGCAGGGCTGCTTCGATTGTGAGATTAATACAGAGAGGTTGGGTTTGCCTTTGGGCAGGGTGCTGGACTGATTATGCGCGATGTGCCTTTAATAGTATTTGCCCACACTACAGTGGTGTCAAATCAGGAGGCGGGGTGGAGCTTCCAGTGGAGGGATGTGGATTTAAAAAGTGCTGGGGGTGGGAGGGGTGGGCGTGAGAAAAATCAGTGAAAGAGCTGAGAGGCAAAGAAAGCAAAAGCCGAACATCCGGGGCTAGTGGAGCTTACAGAGTCCGGGATTCAATGCAACTATTGTGATTGGTGGAAGTGTCTCAGAAGGAGCCAATCAGAGGAAGTCAGTAGAGCAAAAAGCCACAAGAGGCAGCTGAGTTTGAATGTGAGCCAGGGTCCAGGCATCAGTAACCATACCTTTGAGTGTTCTCCAGTCTGGCAGCTTTTGATTGAGAGTGAGAGGCAGGCGGCGGCTTGAGGCAGAATTAGAGCCACAAACCACCAAGCTAGAGTGCATGCCCGGTCAGAGGCCTTGGACCTTTGAGTGTTCTCTGGTCTGGCAGCTTTAGGTAGAGGGTGAGAGGTTGGCAGCAGCAGCTTGAGGCAGGAGCAGAGCCACAAACTACCAAGCTGGAGCGCATGCCCAGTCAGGGGCCTTGGAACTTCAAGTGCACTCCAATCTGGCAGCTTTAGGTTCAGGGTCAGAGGTGGGTGGCAGTGGCTTGAGGTAGGAGCAAAGCCACAAACTGCAAACCACCAAGCTGGAGTGCACACTCAGTCAGGGGCCTTGGACCTTCGAGCTTTCTCTGGTCTGGCAGCTTTAGGTTGAGAGTGAGAGGCAGGTGGCAGCAGCTTGAGGCAGGAGCACAGCTGTAAACTGTAAACTGCCAAGCTGGAGCACATGCCCAGTCAGGGGCTTTGGACCTAAGGGATACATATTTCTGTAAGTGTCCTGAAAGTCGTCATGTGCTATTTTTTACCTACATTAGTACCTGCAGTAGCATGAGGAAAGGTAAGTTCTGAATTTCTGCATAATTATTATATTCTTTTGCATCTTTTTCCCGTGAGCAGTTTGCTTTATTTTTTGCTAATACTGTACTTAAAGAGCTAGTGGAACAAAAATAGACAGAAAAATTGTGCAAATTTTAAGAAGTAGCTAGTTGTAACTTTTTGTTTCTGAAGTGTTTTTCTTCTTGCGTTTTCTCATTAGAAAGTTTTCTATGTGATAATATTGTACTGAACATGTAGAGCAGCACTCTGCTTGGCAGCTGACATATCTAGCTCTGGTCCCCACACTACATAGTCAGCATTGTGATCTCACTGATAGTGACATCACAGACAACAGACCAGGCAGCTACTGAGTGGCTCTTCCCAAGCAGCAGTGATGTCACAGTCAGTGAGGTCACAATGCTGAATATGTAGTGAGGCAACAGAGCTAGGTACAGTATGTCAGCTGCCAGGCAGGGTGCTGTTCCACACATCACACCTACCAGTATCAGGTAAACAATCTTATAATTAAGCAAAGGGAAAAGAAAAAGAAATTACCTCAGAAATGTACTGTACAGTAATGGTTGACTGCATTTAAAAAAACTAATATTAGTTTTAAGCAGTACAATAGCTGTTTAATATATTGTGTAAGTAAAGTAGCATTTTATTTCATAAGAAATAGACTGTTAGTGCATTTTAAAGAAGGTACTGTTATGAACCTCTGAGGTAGCCATCATTCCAAAGTGACATGCAAGTCTGTTTTAATTAATTAGAGAAATAGAATCCTTCCTGATACAGGAAGTGATCTGGGTAAATGTGTGAAAAAACAAACCCACACTCCACCTGGGATTAGAGCAGTCTGCCTTGGCTTAATACAGGGGGACGGATGACTGAGAACAAAGGGTCAAGTTCTCTGTGTGTGGCACTTCACTGAGAGCTGAGTGTAGGCACAGGACACTATAGGTGGCAAATCAGGGCTGAGGATGTGGCAAACAGGAGTGAGAGGTGTGCTGGCTGGAGCATGGGCAAGAGGTTTTTCACACTAAGTTACAGGAGAAGCAAACACCTAAAGATCAAGAGAACTAGAGAAATAATGTTCTTTACTGAGGAAAAAAAACAGCTTTGAAGTGTGACACTAAATTGTGTTTTTGCCACTGCTGTCACTGCCCTGAATTCCTAGAGCTCCACCATTCCCTGGGTAAAAGCATTATATCATTTCAGTCACCACACAGTTTTCCTCCTGTTAAAAACACATAGTATGAACACCTTGGCAAGTCAAAATGAATCATGCACCTATAATTTTTTATTACTTTTATAAGAAAATGTTTAATGGACTGTAGTAGAAACATAGAAACATAAAATGTATCAGCAGAAAAGGACCAGTTGGCCTATCTAGTCTGCCCTATTTTCCCTGCGTAAAACTACAAACTGGACCCTATCTGGTAAGGTTCCTTGGCGATTGCCGTTATAGCGAGTGTACATCACCGAAAAAACAAAACGGCGATGTAAACTCCCAGAGAAGACATGCTGGTGAAAACAAATGTTTTTTTTTATGCAGGAGGGCTTCACCCCCTCACCACCCTTACTAAAGATTCTCAACTCCAGGGGGATGCATGTTGAGGAGGGGGAGAAACTTGTAAAAAAAAAACAACACCTGCAAAACACAAAATACTGTGTAGTGTGAGCCTCCCAAGCCCTTCTGCCTTATCTCTTTTTATTATACCTATGTGCCTATTCCATGCACGCTTGAAGCTTCCCACTGTCTTTGCCCCAGCCTCTCCTCTGGCAGGGTGTTCCAGGCATCTAACACCCTTTCTATGAAGAAGTATTTCCTCACATCCCTCTTGATCTCCCCACCACCACCCTAAGCTTCATGGCATGCCCCGTGTTCTGGTGCTCCTGTTCCTATTTAAGAAACTCTCCTCCTGCACCTTGTTCATCCCCATGAGGCACTAATATGTCTCAATCCTGTCCCTCTTGCTCTCCTCTCCTCTCCTCTCCTCTCCTCTCCTCTAGGGAGTACATGTTGAGCTCCCACAGCCTCTCCTCATATGGTTTCTCATGCAATCATGTGCCATTTTAGTAGCCATCCCCTGGACTGCTTCTACCCATTTGATGTCCTTGTGGGCATGCAGCCTCCAGAACCGGACACAGTACTACAGGTGGGGTCTCAAAAGTGAGCGATACTGTAGCAATACCACCTCCCTTCTCCTGCTAGAGATAGCACTCTCTATAGACCCCAGCATCCTACTCACCTTGCCTGCTGCCCTGTTGCACTACCCTGCCACCTTGAGATTATCAAATAATCAGATATGCTCACTCCAAGGTCTCTTTCTTGTTTGGTAACTGTAAGGATGTCTTCCCTCATCTTATACACAGTCCCTGGGTATTCCCACTATAGATCTCTTTGCAATCTCAGCCCCCTCCTGGGTGTCCACCTTTTGTAGATTTTTGAGTCATCTGCAAAGAGACACGCCTCCCCCCACCAGTTCCTTTGCAATATCACTTATGAAATGTTCAAGAGGACAGAATCCAGTTCCAATCCCTGTGGTACTCCACTGGTCACTCTACTGTCCTCTGATTAACTGCCATTTACCAAAACTTTCTGCCTCCTATCTTTCAACCAGTTTGATACCCAGAACACCACCTCCTCCACCTGCCCCAGGTTACCAAGTTTCATTATTAGCCTCTTTTGTCAAAGGCCTTACTGAAGTCCAGATAGGCCACATCCACTGTCCTCCCCTGATCTACTTCCTTTGTTACCCCGTCGAAGAAGTCAATGAGATTTTTTTTTTTTACATGACCTCCCCCCGTGAAGCAGTGCTGCCAGTGGTCCTTCAACCCATGTGTCTCCATGTACTCCATCAGTCTCTCTTTCAGCAGGGACTCCATTAACTTCCCCCCCACTGGTAAGAGACTGATCAGTCTGTAGTTAATGGCCTCCTCCCTGCTGCCACTCCTGTGCAGAGGGACCACATCATCCCTCCTTCATTCCTCTGGAACCACAACCCTCCCCAATGAGCTGCTAAATAGTGTTGCCAGAGTGGCAGCCAGCAGAATGCTCACTTCCTTAAGTACCCTTGGGTGAATCCCTTCTGGCACCATTACCATATTTGCCTTAAGGACTTCTAACCCCCATGGACTCTATCTTCTGTAAATGGACTGATGTCCACTCCGCCCTCCTCTTGGTGTCTGTTAATACATGACAGCCTGTCCCCCCTTCCACCTTGAAAATTTTAGATTTTTCTTGGTCTTCCTCTGTACATTCCCACCTCCCGATCCGCACTGTACCACTCATTGCCATCCTCTTTTCACTCATGTACCTGAAGAAAGTTTTATCCCAATTTCTGACATCCTGGTCAATCCATTCATCACTATGAAACTTTGTTGTCCTTACCCTCCTTCCCATCTCCCTTTGGTTCATTAGCTATACATCCTTGTCTGCCTCCATTTGAATCTCCCTGTATTTCCTGAAAGCTATGCACAGACATTAATCTTCTCCAGGTAAGATGGCCGCTGGTTGGGTGGCTGAGCAATGCTGAGCAGAGCAAACAGAGCAAGTAGTAGAGTATAACTTGTAGTACTTGTTTATTTCATTTTTATTTCATTTAATTTAATTTTTCTCAGAATTCAGCATAGTTTAGGACTAGTAAGTTAGGGAAGTAAGTGAGAAAGTAAGGTTCTGAGCATTGCCAGGTACAGATCTAACATCTCATGTGTACACAGGGTTTGTTGACTTGCCTTGGGAACGTTCAGCTTGTGGGGCATTAGGGGAGCCTAAGCACTGCTTCCCCTCAGGAGAAAATAAATACTGATATTGAAGAACTGACTGCAGTTCATAAATTTGGAATTACCTAGTTACTATGTTGCGCTGTGCTCTTGGAGAGGGAGTGGGAGCCTGATCCTGTATGGTCAAAGAAGGAGAAAATTCTGGTGCTGGTAGTTGTTAAGTGTACGCCAGGGTCAACGTAACGAAGAACCGGGAACATCTTTCTCTCGGGAGTGGTTTCCTGGAGTGAGAGACCAGTCAGACTGCACTTGAGAGCTATTTCACAATCGGACTTCCAGAAGCCAAGGAGATACTGTGGTTGTCTTCTGGAGAGAGGGACTACACCTTTGTTTTCCCTTCTCTTACATACGGAAGTAAGTGGCTGCAAGTGGGCTTCAAGGATGGCCCTCCGAGGAGTAAGGTGAAGGGAGGTGACCAGGGCTGGATTGAGGGTGTCAGGTGCCACAGTTACTGGAGGGAGGGGTGGCTTCTGAACACCTTCGGATAGCCCAGAGTGTTTTCTGAAAGGAGGACCTGTCTGCATGCCGAAAGAGAAAGTTCTGGGAGCCCTCTTCAGAGGAGTAAGGAGAAGACCCTTCAAGAAGAAGAACTGATTACACAAGGAGTGGAAACAGACTGCAGCACAAGTTATAATACCAGGACTAGAGGATATTATTAGAGGGACCTCCCTGATGGTGATTTAAACCTGTTTTAAACTTTTAAGCAATTTGGCATATGATGCTACCACAACTGGGTGTTAATTCAGGCTTACTGTGGTGAGAGCACAGCAAGCACAACACTATCATATAATCAGCAAGATATTTTTGCACTATCACATTATTTGAACCCAGGTTTGCTGTGGTGAGAGCACAACAGACAAGATAATGTACTTCATTTTTTCTGAATATCTCGGTATAACCTTCTTGAACTCTTTATTTCTTGTTACCCCCCATTCTCACCCCTGGCCACCGCTGGTGAGCTCAGTCACCACTCTGGCAACTGTCCATGCCCCACCCCCACTTGCCCCTGTACTACCCAGCAGAGACTCAATCCCTGGCCTCTCCCCCTTTCCTGTTTCTAACACTACTATGCCCACACTTAGTGCTGTTACTTACAATGTTATACTCCTATATACTAGTGAAACTTACAATGTCTGACTCCTATGTACTAGTGAAACCTAGACTCCTATGTATTAGTTAAACTTAAAAGTATGTGCAACCCTCTGTAACCTTATTTTGTAATCCACCGCTGTGCTACAGTATGTGTGATGTTGTCTGCATCTGTTCGTTTAACTGACTCGGAACCTTTGAAAATGAGTCCTTGACTCAAAGGTATTAATCCTAAACTGAAATAAATAAAAATTAATAAAATTAAAATAAATGTTTAAACTACTCTGCTCTTGTAGTGTATAGTATTGAATTTATAAAGGGGACTGTGAGTTGATGATTTGATTATAGGGGCTGTGGGAATATATTTATTGTGATTGGAGGATAGGGATTTAGTAGGGTAGTAAATAGGTAGAAGGTTTACAGTAGTGTGAGTGAAAGGTGCTTTTATAGTAGTGTATTTAGTGAAGTATGAGTGATTGACAGTGTGTGGGGTAGTTGGGGTATACAGTAAATTGAAATATGTATCAGGGAGTGTTACTCCAGTCAAGCAGAACTCCCCCTTGAGACTGAAGGACATGTGGCCTTTCGAGTGCCCCCCGCTTTCACCACAAGTATACCATAGATGTATGTCAGTGTCAGTGGCTCAGCAGGTAGCACACTTGCCTCTGAGGCTGGGAGATCAGAAGGCTGGGGGTTCTATTCCCATACCAGGCACTTGGGTTAATATCCCAATACTGACACTGCAGTGCAGCATGAGGGTGGGGTGCTGCACTCCTGAGATGCCATCTTTCCGATGAGACGTTAAACCGAGGTCCCATCTGCCTGTTCTGGTGGTAGTTCAGGTGGATATTAAAGATCCCATGGCACTTCTTGAAAAGAGTAGGGACATTTTTGATTAAAACTTGAAAGCAAAATACATACATAAGAGTGTTACAGCACACAAAATCATAATACAAAATAAGGATAAACATAACTAAGTATTTCATCGGATATCCAGTACAACTTTTGTGTTATACGGTCCCAAAACTTATTAGGAAATGCTGAAAACAGCTCCCCACCCCCATCTGCCACTAAAAAGAGATGGGGAAAAATATTAGCATTATCTCAAACCAAATCATAAGAAGGAGAAATGAAATCAAAACAACAGTAATACATCAGACTTGCATCCCTATAGCAAAATAAAATACTATAAATAGACCCCCTCCCCACTACAAGAGCATGGGAATATTTCATGAGAACTTGAAAGCAAGATAATATATGTAATCGTGTTATAGCATGCAAATCCTAATGAAAAAGAAAGAATAACATAAGTATATATAACTATTACATCATACAAAGGATACAAAACCCATTTGATAATTCCAAAAATCAATAGCATAAAGGAAGAAAAAACACTGGAAATGAATTACCCTTTCCTGAAAAAATAAGTGATTTTCCTTATGCACAAACTTGGAACAAATAAATAGCACAGAATACCATCAAGTGAAACTCCTGAAGGTAAAGCATAGGAAGCAGTCCAAAATCATATCAGAGAACTAAGGTATACTAGTACTTACTCTCTCCCAAAGCAAGGCATAAAGGGAAGCTAGATACCTGCACCAGTTTACATAATCCAGTGGATTGAGGCCTACCTTGATTGGAATACCTGCTGAGGAAGTAAATTAAAATCTTTAGTTTTAAGCATTATTATGAGACTGTATCATAGAGAACAACTGATCTTCTGAAATAGTCTTTTACTACAGAGACAATCTGCACTGGACTTGCCAGATAAAGTATTTAAAACATACCAAAAAAAGCCACATCATCTGCCTATCATGTTTTGTCCATAAATTTGGTAGAATACCCAAACATAAAAGATCCATATTAAGATTATAGAAGGGGGAACCAGGCCATTTTTTCCTGACTATATGCCCAAACCTAACCACAAATGGATACTCAAAAAAAGGTGCAAAATTGTCTCAATTGTAGCAGTGCAAATGGGTCTTATACAAAATCTTTCCTCTGTGCCTTTATGCTTTAGATTACCCTTGACATTCAGTTTTCCATGCACCGATAACCATAACACATCCCACATTGAAGGAGGGGCCCAAGGGGAAACCAACATTTGTTCTATTATTGCCCTTCCTGAATTAGGTCTATCTACATAAGAAGGGTATTCTGTAAAAAAACAAAACATTATATATTTGTTTAAGGCTTTTCTTATGAAAATTTGAATACATTTTTTAGTCAACAACCATAACTTAATTTTCCAAAAGCTACATGGAAATGAGACTGCTGCTGTGACAAGGTCCCTTGTCTAGGGAGTTCCCTGTGGTCAGTCCAAAATGGCATAACAGAAGTGAGGCCATTCACCACCCATGGAAGCCATATTTTATGATTAGAATTAAGGAGCAGTTTTATATTAGTAACAATAAACATGGTGAAAAAAACACTACCAGATTAACCATACCAGTACCACCTTGCTTTTTTCCAGGAACAAAATATGTCTTTTGATGGGATTTAACCTACTCCCCCAAATTCCAGTAAAAAAACACCCATATTATTTTGTCTCTAATTCCTTCGGAACAACAAATATACAGCTAAGGTGTAGAAACATTGAGAACAAAAAAGTTTGGATCATAAAGACCCTTTTAAGCTTCGCCATCCTCCACGTATTCCACACCTTAACCTTATCCATTGCTTGCTGAATCTTATCCTGCCAGTTTATAAATGCTAGATTGCCTGACCCAAATTTGATGCCTAAGATGGTACATGCACCTCTAACTATGAGAATGGAAATAACTGTATCCTCAACACAGGGATAATCTCCAATTAACAAACATTTACTTTTATTGTAGTTAATTCTGGACCCTGATGCTCTAGAAAATTTTATTAAGATGGAATCTGCCGCATCACAGGACTGAATATCAGCCATCAGTAAACAAATATCATCTGCATACGCCGTCTTGGTAATCTCACTATCCTGACTAGAAAATGACAGGCCTGTAATGGCAGGAGAAATAGTAATGTTACGTACTAGAGAATCCAGTGAAAAAACATATAACAGAGGGCTGAGGGGACATCCCTGTTGAATTCCTTTTTTTACCAGACAGGGATGGCCTACCCACCCATTACAATAAGGTCGAGCTATTGCGTGAGAATAACAGGCCTGTACCCAAGCAATAAATTCCATTGGAATACAATATGCTGCCATACATTGCCATAGGATTGCATGTGAAACATTGTTGAAGGCCTTAGCTTGATCAAGACTCAACAAAAATCTGGATAACTCCCCTTCCTGGCCTTTCATGACAATTTCCCTAACAAGGATCAAATTATCTGTAATATTCCTTCCAGGAATGGCACAAATTTGTGATTCATGGATAAGATCCCCTGCCACCAAAGACAACCGATTACATAGCAATTTTGACAATATTTTAAAATCAGGATTCAGAAGTGTAATAAATCTCCAATTAAATAGAAGGCCCCTATCTCCCACCTTATGCATCAGCACCACTAAACCCTCATACATAATACTTGGGAGCAGTTTAGAGGACAATATTGCATTATACAGAGCTACCATTTCATTCAGTAGTGCTGGAACTAGTATTTTATAGAGCTCATTGGAGATATCATCAAAACCTGGGGCAGACCCTTTTTTAAGTTAGCTATAAGCCCTAAAACCTCATGTGTCATTACGGGGGATATCAACATTCCTCTCAGGGAAGCAGAGAGCTGAGGTAAAGAGCACTCAGAAAACCAATGTTCTAACTCCTCAGGAATACCAGAGGGCCCTTCAAACAAATCAGACACATGCTGATGAAGTGCTGATAAAATGCCTGATTTACTCGTAACCATGTTACCACCAGTAGCGAGAACATAAGATATAAATTTCTTTTTCCCTTAGTCAAAACAGAACTGATAAGGGTTCACAAAATCTTGCCTGCCTTGGATGCCGAATTTTTGTTCCTGTTCTAAGGATTTGTACCTGTCACATTGTAAATCCAAAATCTGTAGCTTTAAATCCGAAATTTGAGAGGTCAAATCTATCTTGAATCTACTCTGTTCTGACATAAGGGAACTCAGCTGCAATTGACAGTTCCTTAATGTATCTGTACGTAGTTTACCATTTAATTTGCCCATTTGTTTAAAGTAATCTCTGATATAATTTTTGGTATCTTCCCACCACTCCAAGATAGAGTCATATAAAAAGGTTACAGACTACTGTGTTGTCAATAGATGCATGAAACCCTCTTTTATCATGCCTGTGTCTAATAACCTCAAATTCAGACACCAGTAACCCTGGCCTCTGCTCATTTTATCATAATTTGCAACAGTTAACTCCAATAACCCATGGTCTGATGATACCATTGGTATGACCTCTGATTTTTTTATTTCTAAACCTTTGGAAATGAACCAGTAATTGATTCTAGTGGCCAATAGATCCCTAAAACAGGTTTTAGGGGGCACAGAGTTATTGTGAGCAAATGCATCTAGTAAATCAGCTTGTTCCAAAAGGTTATTTAAATATGAAGCATCACAAAACACTTTAGAGGCTTGCAGGCCCCTATCTAGAATTAAATGACTGCAATTAATATCACCTCCCCACAACAGATATTTTGCAGTAAACAAAAAGGGCTGTATGCTTTTAAGAAGATCAGTTCTGCCAACCTTTGTCTGAGGAGAATAAACATTAATCAAATGAAACTTCAACTCCTGTATAAACACATCAAGTAACAAGGCCCTACCAGGCATAATATCTATGACATGTATGACTTTTATAGCAGGATTAGTAAACAAAACTGTTACCCCACTACACAGATCAACCCCTGTAGACCAATAAGAATCCCCCCAAAGCCACAAATCTTTGGTCTCTTGCACCTCTTGTTCAGAGTGTAACTGAGTATCCTGTGAAAATATCACATCAAATCTGTTTGAGTGAAAGAGTGCAAATGTGAGGGTTCTCTTCCTTTCAGATTTGAAACTATTTGCATTAAAACATGCCAGAGATAAGTCATACAGAGTACCCAGGGAGATCAATCAGGAGGTTTATTTTTCATTTTTACCCAGGCTGTTGTGCCCATGCTTGATTTCTGGGGTTTGGGCCCCGTATCATCCCCTCGAGTATCCACATCTGATCCCCCATCCTGTTGTGAAGAGTGAAAGGAGGTTGAATCCGATTCTGTTTCCAAATTCCCATCTTAAGGCTGTAAGACAATGTAAGAGTTTTGAATTTCTACTGGGGCAAAGGACACAGGAGTCACATTCGGAGATTTTAATTTCTTTTTCCATAGTCCTTTTTTTCTCTCCACTGTAGACCCATTCAGTGGCAGAGAGGGGAGGCATATCTGGTGTAGGGGGATCAGGCAACAGCTTGGGGGATAATCAGACTTCCATTTGTGAAGGTTCAGAGTTGAGAGATATTCCTATGGGGTTCATCAAGCACAGGGACCATTATGCCACCCATCGTACAAGATAAACCAATGGGAGGGGCAGGGGTCCTGTTGGCTTTAATAGCTGTATTACTATAAAAGTCCTGTATACCATAATCTTCCTCTGCAGTATTTTGGGCAGCCCAGGGGCATGCAGAAAAGGAGTGGCTTTCTTCACACAAGCTACAGTGTAAAGGATTCTGGCAATAAAACATCGTATGGCCAGTCACCCCACACTGTGCACATCATACTACATCACAGGTCCTGCTTAGATGACAAGGGGAACCGCATTTGTAGCAATGCCACAGTTGCCCAGGGTAAAAAATAAACCCCTTGTCCCTACCCAAATAGAAACAATTAGGGAGATGCTGCAACCCTCCCATCCTCCAGATGTAAGTTGATTTTTATCCTCCACCTCCATTCCAAAAGCCCTCATCATCCAGTATAGATACAGGGTTCCCCTGCACCTTACATGTTTTGTCCAACCAGTAAAGGATATCAGAGATGTTCACCCACTCATTCCAAAATAAGACAGTAATGACCTTGAAGGTCTGTTTAGTTAATGGTATTGCCTGGAAATTCACCCAGGCTGAATTTGTCTTCAATGTGGTATACTTCACCCAGAATCTATCCAGGATATCTGGGATACGAAAACTAATGTCATATGTAGATTCACCAGGTGTGTGAATCAAGGCGTACACTTCAGCTGGGAAAAAGCCTAACATCTGCTTTAGGAGAACCTTTTCCACATAAAAATGTTCAGGCATGTCATCAGAGGGCCCCAGGTATCTCAGACGTACCACATTATATCATTTAGCAAGCTCTACCAGTTTTCTAAAAAGGTTTGCATAGGTAGGCTGCTGGGGGGGGTTCTCGGGAGCCTGCAGTTCTACATGACCACCCGCATCAGGATTCCCTCCCCTCCCATGTTGTCCCCGGTCCACATCACTGCTGGAAATTACAGCTCCCTCAATTGAATCAGTAAGAATAGAGTTACCTGCTGAAGAATCATCCACTGGCTGTACCTTCTCTGCAGGAAGAGAAGCAACAGGTATCGCCATAGTTGTAACAGGGACACTTTCATTTAAATCCTGTCCTAGGAGTGGAATCTTGGGGTCTGGGATCCAGGAGCCTCTGTGCTCTTGTAGCCAACCTGCCTGGCTTAGGGCGACTTCCGGAGACCAACCATGCCCACAGGGGACTTCCGTATCTCTTGAGGCTATTTCTGGCATTCCAATCTTGGAAAAAATAAAAACTTTGTCCGCTTGAGCCTCCGGAGTACATGGAGAGGCACTGACATCCCATTTTCATTTTTTGTCTTCTTATTCACAGAGCTGCTCTACTCATTGCATCTCCAGCTCTGCCTGTTCCAGGCAGTGTCTTGAAACATCCAATAACACTTGCAAAGGCACCACAGATGGTGCGATATCTATTCACACTCGTGTGTTTGATGTGAGGGCAGAAACGTTTCCTTCAGCATTGCTTCCAGCACTTGGAAACTCACCACCTTGCATTGATAAAATGCTCTCCAAGAGACCTGCACCACCAATAATACTGTGACCTCTCTTCTTGCTCTCCTTGCTCTCCATAGTCAGGGTAACATCCTTATCCAACAAACCAGAGTCCAGCGCCCCTACCGAAGAGTAGGGGAAAATTTTGTTATAAAGAAACTGTTCAAAAGGACAGAATACAAAACTGTAAATCATACAATTAGATTATACAATAATGAAAATCAGGCTTTAAGAAAAAATAAAAATGATATTAGGAAATTTATCAAATTTTATCCTTCATAAAAGGGACATTCAACTAAAGAATTGTCCATACAGTGTGAGACATATGTTGCTGTTCATACTTATATTGATTATACAGTTCATGTTCAATCATGTTAACAACAGACAGTGGATCACAGTACACCTGTTGTAATACATATTTACATCGAGTCTGCCACAAAATAAATTTAATAAAAGAAAAAATTAAGCAAATCAGATTCTTATTCATCCCCAAGTTTTGCAAAATAAAACCTCCAACAACCTCATTATAAGTTATAACCTTCCAGTACTCATTTCCCCATAAAAGTACTAAAGCTGCCCATACTTCACTCACATAAGGGCACTGTAGAAGAAAATGATGCATGGTCTCTTCTTGAGCCACACAGCATGATCTGGGACACATTCGCTCTTCCATACTTTTTA
Organism: Neoceratodus forsteri; assembly: GCA_016271365.2. Lineage (NCBI taxonomy): Eukaryota > Metazoa > Chordata > Ceratodontiformes > Ceratodontidae > Neoceratodus > Neoceratodus forsteri. The sequence goes on along the minus strand of JADMNL010000024.1, from coordinate 383,508,456 downwards.
TGTTTTGCATTCGCTTTAACAAACAGCTTGCCATGAGAGCAGAGCCATAATATATCCCAAATTCATGGAGGAATATGCCTATCCACTAAGGAATCTATCACATTCTCCTGATATAAAGGGTCAATATCTTTAAAGGTAGCTAATTGTAGCCCAACCTGTCTAGTAACCAGCTTATAAAGAAATTTGCTGGTGGAAAGCTTCGCAATTTGGAACGTCATCCCCCATATTTTTAACTTAAGTATAACAGGTCTAAAAAACACACTTTTTATCTTAAACTGTGCCGGTATCACCCCTTGACTTTCCCATATGTGATAAAATGGCCTAATCCAGTGATTTGCATACACAGACCAAAGAGCCAGACTAGGTCTAGCTGGGTCTAATAAGTTTACATGAAAAAATACTATAAAAAAATACCACAGGATTAGTCAGATTCAAATCACCATGTTTTGCAGGTAAGTATAGTACCTTTTAAATCCCTTTTTATTGGATTTAAACGATTCCCCCAGACTAACTAGAAAACCAGACCAAGCAGTGTCACTTCATAAACTTGTGGCAAAGGATAAATTGTACTGATAAACAAAAAAATAGGAAGAAGAAAAGTTTTAACTACTGCCACTTTTTTCTTTTTTGTTTGTTGCCAGTTCTTCCAGATTTCAACTTTAGATTGTGCTATATTTAGTTTTTTTACTCCAATTTAATTCTCCATTGTCTCCCCTCCCAAACCAAGCTCCCAAGAATGTAAAGGGGTCCATGGAAAGTTTTATATCTTGCCAGGTCTCCATATGGCCTACAGTACCATTAAGAGCATAAATAATGCTTTTCTCTGTATTTATTTAGCTCCAGTTGGCCTAGAATAGCTATTTATTACCTTCAAGGCTTGAAATGCTGATGTTTGATCTGCTACCAATATACAGACATCATCTGCATGTGCTATCACCCGCATCTCTAGATCTCCCTCAATAAGCCTAATACCTCCGATGCATGTAGCTTGTTGAATAAGTCTCAGTAATGGATCCAAACAAAATACATAAAGCAATGAGCTGAAGGGACAGCCTTGTCTAACCCCACATGTAATATCTATGTTTGAACCCATTTTCCCATTTACTAGTGGGATAGCCTGAGCATTTGCATATAATAAACCTATCCATTTTACAAAAACCTGAAGGATCCCATAATATAATAAAGTTCTAAAAATAAACTGATGGGGTACTTTGTCGAAAGCTTTCTCCTGGTCTAATGACATAATGTATCCTTGCAGCTTACCCTCTTTACCCTGTTCCACTAGCTCCCGAATAAGTAATAAATTATCTTGTATGTGACGATTAGGAACTGAACAAGTTTGGGATAGTGAAATAAGGGCTGAGGCTGTATTCACCAACCTATTATGGAGAATTTTCAACAAAATTTTATCATCTGTATTTAGTAAGCTAAGTGACCTCCATTTACTCAAATCAGATCTCTCCCCTTTTTTGAAAACTAAAATTTGCACAGCAAGACAAAAATGAAAATCAACACTTAAATTACCTAATACCCAATTATAAACTACCAACAAGACTTCTATCAATAAAACTGCAAATGTCTTATAAAATTCAGATGGTAAACCATCAATACCGGGAGCAACATGATCTTTCAGATGTTTAATTACTAATTCTATTTCCATTTTAGTAATAGGCTTACTAAGATCTCTTCTAAATTAATGTGATATATGAGGAACAGAGATAGAGGAAAGCAGGTCCTCCACTTCCTCATCTGCAATCAATGGAGCAGTGTACATATTAGCCAAATATTTTGTGACTTCTCTTAAAATCCCTGGACTGTCAGAGTCTATATTTCCCTCACAGTCCTTAACATTAGACATAAATCTATCTAATGAATGTTTTGCACAGCTTTGGAATGCATCTCTAAATCCTGTTTTACCAGATGAACAAATTCTATGTTCATTTAACATTGCTTTATCTATAGTGTATTGTAATGACACCATAACATACTTCAAATTTGAAATCTGTGAAGTCAAAGCTATATGCTGTGTATTAACAATAGTATATGCTTTGAATAATTGTTGACAGAGTCTAAGGTATGTTTAGTACTCTGAATTATGACGGAGTGTAGAAAAGGTCAGAAATAAGGATCTAATCTTCTGGTTAGTCTCTTCCCACCATAAGCTAATATTATCGTGTAGGACAGTCACATACATTCTTGCTTTTAAAAGGTCTGAGACTAAAGAAACCACTTTCTCTTACTTCAATAAAACTGTGTTCAGTTTCCAATAATGTCTACCATACTGAGGGCAAATTATGCCACCTAAAACCATATTAAGAACAGCGTGATCAGAGGTTTCTAATGGAATAATAGTAGCTTTATGGATGTTAATATTTTTCTGTGTAAACAAAAAAATCTATCCTGGAGGATAAAGCACTTCTATAATAAGTATGTCCACCTTGTGGATGTAAAGATCTAAAGGAATCTTGCAAATTACTCTGCTCAATTATAACCTTTAAACAATTGGAATCACAATAAAGTTTATTTGAGACTGCACCCCTGTCTTTCATAACAACTACATAATTAAAATCTCCAGCCCGAATAATGTGCTTAGTCATAAGTAAATATGGTTTGACCTTAGTGAAGAGGTCAACCCTATCTTTTTTGTTAGGAGGAGCATAAATGTTGATCAGTCTCCAACTCTGCCCTTTATGTGTGAAATCTAGTAATAATGCTCTTCCAGTGAGATATCAACTAATTGTGTAATCTTAAACCCATCCCCTCTAAAGAGAACTCCAAGACCATCACATACTGCTGTACCAAATGAAGAAAAGGAAGGACCCCAATACCAAAGCCTTTGTGCTGCTCTAATCAAGAAGTCTGTGTTCAACCTGGTGTCTTGTAACAGACAGATATCACAGTTAAGATTTTTGATTGCTGTCATAGTCATAACCCTCCGTTTAGCATTCTTAATACTATTTACATTCACCGAAGCAATGCTAAGCAGTGAATGAGGTACTATGGGAGAAGACAGAGAAAAAAAATGTAAGGTGTTTTTTTCAACCTCGTACTCGGTCAACTTCTAGCACCTAATTTTGTTTCCCTATTTTTATCAGGTCCCTGTACTTGTGTGTCCCCTTCAGATTCAGAAGAATGAGGGGCCAATGAAGAAGCTTCTGAATCTCCCCCTTGTTCTGAATCCATCGTACCTTTTGTCAGTATTTCAAAACTGTTTTTCAACAGAATTTCATCCTCTCCAGGTATAGTAGCTTTAGCTACCTTGGACCAAGGCCTAGTTTTTTTGATGCCTCATTTTTTGCTGTACTTTTAACAGTTAATGGGGGAGGCATGTCACCTGTAGTGACTGGATCTACCAAAGCAGTCTCACATGCTACTGGTATTAATTCACTAACTGGAGGGGCCACTAAGTCTTCCAACATGGGTTTCTCTGCCATAACCTCTACCACAATGTCCTCAGGTGGGGGGGGAAGGGTAGTGAGCCTAGTAGTCCTTGGTTGGGGGTTTTCTACAGAGGCACCTTGTTTAGCCATGTTCTTTTTCTGGACTTCTCCAATTGTAAAGTCTTGACTAACATGGTCTGTGTGGTTGTGGGTAGCCCAGGGACAGGATCTATAAGTATGTCCTAAATGCATACACAAGTTGCATCTCATCTCTTCCTTACAATCTGCACTATAATGATCGAAAGCTAGACAAAGACTGCATTTTAGCCTGTCACAAGCAGTTCCCAAATGAGCTGAAGCCCCTCACTTAAAACATGTTCTGGGTTGCTCAGGGTAAAAACAATGTCCTCTCTCATTTCCCAAAAACAAGCTATTTGGTAGATGCACAGGCCCCAGAATGTTATTTCGTAAATGGACCTTATATTTCCAGACCCCATTCTACAAATGCTCTTCATCAAAAATAGGCTGTGGGGACTCAATAACATCACATTTTTTTCTATATAATAGGTAATATCATGAACAGATGCAGACTCGTTCCTAAAAAGAACTGTCACAATCTTAATTGAAGGTTTAGTTAAAGGGACAACACGAAATGGAATCCAAACCTCTGAATACTTTAAAACATCATATTTGGACCAGAAACAATCTAAGCCCTGTGGAGTATTAAAGCTAACATCAAATACTTTAGAGCCTGACACAATAATCAATGCATGAATTTCATTAGAAAAAAAAAACTAATGATTTTTTTAAGAGTGTTCTAGCAATCTACAGGCGATCAGGGTCCGTATCCAAACCTCCCACATACTCCACATGGACTGCATTGTGGCGCTGAAGGGGGGGACAGAAAAAGGTTCCTTTTGGCGAAATTGTTCCCATGCAGACTTTGATTGTTCAAAAAAGTTATTCTGAGGTCGAGAAGAGTCCTGATCTGGTTCTGGCTCATTTCCCTTCCCTGCTTGTGGCAACTCCAATTCATCTGAGTCAGACGAATTAGAAATAGAAAAGGACGGCAGAACCATCTTGCTGTTCTCAAAAGAAACAGTTGAACCACCCAAAGGATTTATAGGAGGATCTCCTCGTTCAATAGATGGGTTCTGTTCCATGTCAGAAATTAAATCCTCTAACAAAGGAGGTTGTCCAGGGATGGGACTGTGCAAGGGGTCAGGAACCCAGACACCTTACTTGCCTCTCTTCCAGCCTGCCAATAGGAGTGAGCATTCAAGGAAAGTCGGGGAACACCCACGTCGAGCAGGGGGGAGCAGTCTTCAGCTCTACCTTTTCATAAACCTAAATGTGCAGCAGCATCACAAACTTGTTTAAGCAGTTTAGGAAGGGAAGTACTCACAGTGTCCATAGTTTCTTCCGAATCTTGCGATTTATCTTTTGGCACCATAGGCCACTCTGAAACTGTCAGTGACTCCACTACTTGCTCTGACTCATATGGCAAGAATGCTTTTGATGAACCTACATCACCAGTCAATGTTGTAGAGTGCTCAGCTGTAACAGAAGAAGCGTTTGCAGGTAATTCTTTCAAAAACAGTGCAGCAGCTTGGAATTCTGAAGTTTTTAACTGGACACACTGCAATACAGGTAAATCCTTCACAGCAAGGCTTGGGTTTACAATATTTTCATGACCTGCAAATCGTAACACTTTATTTTGCTTCAATATGTTAGTCAGCCAGGCTTCATCTGAAGTAAAAAGACCAGAAGGTGGACTTACTGGGTCAGTCATACAAAGAGGTATTTCCTTCTCCATTGCACTAGAAGTTTAACAACATGGTCGGTCTAATGGGCTGGACCTGAGGGTTGAGAGACCTGCACACCCACAGGTACACCAGCAGAATGAGCTTTCGCAACACCTTCCTCCATAGCAGCAGCACCCCCACCACAGAGTAGGGGAATTTCCCCTCTGCCCTGGCCAAATTTCCCCCCATTCACTAAAATACCACCAACAGCTTAATCTGGTTCAAAGTCAGTTGACATTCATCTGTATCCCCCCCTTCCCTGGGTCATGCCTGAAAATAGGCAGAATTTGTCTAGTGCACTTACCCGGTCAACAAAAACTAAATAGATAAATAAAATAAATAAATGGCTCTAGGTATAATTGGAAGGCGGGGAACTTATAGGTCATGGAGACCTCGGGGCATGGGAGATGGGTGAGCGGATAGGGACAGTGGAGACTAGGAGGTGCTCTGGATCAAAATAGGACTGAGACAGAGGAATGTCTTGTCTGGTGTCCATACCCAAGGGCTCTGAAGAATTCAGGCAGGGATTGGGGTCATCTACGGGATCGCATCCCTCTCGGGAGGTGCTATGCAATGCCAGGTCTATTATGAATAAGATCGCAGTGGTTGCAGATTTAGTAGCCTCTGCAGACCTGCCCTGCATCACCGAGACCTGGCTGGATGAGAATTCAGGACTTGTCTTGGCTGCTGCAGTACCGGACGGGTTCTTGGTGATAAACCGCCCAAGAGTGGACTGTAGCGGTGGGGGGGGTTGCAGTCTGTTTTAGACAGGAACTGAACCTCAGGGAAGTGCCAGTGGGGAGCACCAACTCCTTTGAGTGTGTGGCTATTGCAGTTGCAGGACTCAGGATCCTTCTCTTTTGCCATCCACCCAGGGATGGGAAGGTATTCCTGAAGGAGGTAGCAGACTTCATCGCCGAGATGGTGTGGGAGTCCCCTGATGGTTAATTCTGGGGGACTTCAATGCCTTGATCGACGATGAACTCTCACAATTTGGGCAAGACCTCCAGTTAATGGATTCATTGGGCCTGACATGGGTGTTTACCACCGCAACACATGAAAAAGGGCACGTGTTGGACTTGGTGTTCCACCTGGGAATGGAGATCTCCAGTATGGTGGTGGATCCTGTTGAATGGTCAGATGATTACTCCCTGAGGTTTAGTTTCCTGTCCCCCTGAATCAGGCCTGCCCCTATGGAAATGGTACAGTACTGCTCTTTAAGACATATAACATTGGAAGGACTGATGATGGTACTGGACCTTTCAGGTATTCCATTAGATAATGGTGACCCAGGGTCTCTTGTACTGGCATATAACAGGGCAGTGGTGGGGGCCCTGGATGTCATTGCTTCAGTTCGTGTTTACCCTCTGACTTCTTGCCCTGGTGCCCCTTGGTTTGATGAGTCACTAAGGGGACTAAAGAAGCAAAGGGGAAGGTTGGAGAGACATTGGCGGAAAACTCATCAGGAGATGGATAGACTTAGGTTGCTGGACCATTACAAGGTCTATCAAGCAACAATTTCCCATAAGAAGGCAGAATTCCTGTCCAGAGAAATTGCTGCAGTGAGAAACAAATCAGCCCAACTCTTCTGGACCGTGGACAGACTGTGCAATCCAATTTGTCTACGGGCTGGAAGAGTGTTGTCACAGGAAAAGTGTGAGGAGTTTGCACAGTTTTTCGCTGATAAGATGTTCACCATCAGGACAGAGATCAGCCAATGTCACCCCATAGGTTTTTGTGGTGACCTACTGAGTGGTACTAACACCCAACTGACCTGGTCTGACTTCAGCCAGTCGGTAGTCATGGATATAGTGAGGATCATCCAGACTCTGCGACCAACTTGCTGTAGTTTGGACCCGGGCCCAATGTGCCTTCTTGCAGGGTGCATTAAGGTTATTGGCCCAGTCCTAGCTCAAATAGTCAGGGTTTTCTTGGAGAGAGGAATCTATCCAGATCCCTTAAAGGAAGCAGCAGTCAGGCCACTGCTGAAAAAGCTCTCCCTGGACCCAGACTGGCCTGCTAACTATAGACCAGTCTCTAACCTACCTTTTATTTATTTATTTGATTTTGTTAACCAGGTAAGCACACTAGACAGCAATGTGCCTATTTTCAGGAGCGACCCGGGAGAGTTACAGGGTATCCATAGGGACAAAACAATTACATACAGGAGCTACTAGCTCCAACAGTTGGGTTACTTACAGGAGCCACATGCTCCAACAGATTGGGTTACATACAGGAGCCACATGCTCCAACAGTTGGGTTACATACAGGAGCCACATGCTCCAACAGTTGGGTTACATACAGGAGCCACATGCTCCAACAATTGGCAAATACAATAGAGTTTTCATGCAAGAGCAATATGCTCCACCGTAGGGTGATACAGAGGTAATGACAAACAGTTTAGGAATTCACAGCAAGAGCAGCAATGAGGGAGTTAGACATCAAAGTGGTATCAGGAACGTGGGTGGTACATCCAACAGATAGTTGGGGGAATACAGCAAGAGCAACATGAACAGGAGAGAAGCAGAAGGTACAGTTAGGAGAAACCTGGGTTAGTAGAGGCTGGCCTAGGTGCCTATAGAGAGAGAGAAGGTTATCAAGAAGGTGGTCGCTCTGCAGCTGGAGGATCATTTATCTAGCCATAATATCTATGACCCTCTCCAGTCTGGCTTCAGGAAAAGTCATAGCACTGAGACTGCCCTGGTTCATGTACTTAATGACCTTCTAGTGGTGAGAGATTGGAAAACCCGTTCTATCTTGGTTCTCCTTGATCTCTCAGCAGCTTTTGACACTGTGTACCATGGGGTGCTGCTGGCATGCCCGCGTTTTTTTTTTGTGGACTGGATGGGACCATCCTCAATTGGTTTCAATCATTCCTTCAGGGCAGATGGCAGAGGGCGGTGTCAGGAATTTATTCCTCATCCCGTCAAGGTCTGCCCTGCGTGGTGCAGCAGGGTTCCGTGCTTTCCCCCATGTTGTTTTCAGTGTACATGCTACCATTGGGGGGAATTATTAAGTGGTACGGGTTGAACTTTCAGTGCTATGCAGATGATTCTCAACTGTACATGTCCTTTGTACCCAGCCAGGAATACAGCACAGTCTCAATGTTTAACAACTGCCTACAGGAGATGCAGAGCTGGATGAGTGCCACCTGGCTAAGGCTAAACCCGGAGAAAACCGAGGCGTTGGTGGTGGACCTGAACCTGAGGACAGCAGGGTCATGGGCAGGAAAATCATCCGGCTTACAACTAGGAGGTAACCAGCTCATTGTCTCGAACCAGCTGCACAACCTAGGGGTAGTACTTGATGACGGTTTGACCCTGAAAGCTCAGGTGTCAGCCGTAGTCAAGTCTTCCTTTTACCATCTTAGAAACATCGCTAGGGTGAAGCACCTGGTTCCGTCCGAGGATCTGTCAACATTGATTCACACCTTTGTCACCACTTGGCTGGATTACTGCAATGCCCTGTACCTAGGGCTACAGGGAGTGGATTTCTGCCAGCTGCAGCTAGTGCAGAATGCAATGGCCAGGTTGTTAACTGGAACGCCTAGGTCCAGTCACATAACTCCTGTGCTGTGCAAACTGTACTGTCTGCCTATACAATGGCGAATCCCTTTCAAGGTCGCATTGCTGACCTATAAAGCCCTACACGGGCTGGGACCGCAATACCTGCAAAACCTCCTGTGTCCCTACTGCGCCTCCTGCTCACTCCAATCCTCTGACTAGGGATTGCTGGAGGTTCCCAGGGTGCATTTGAAGATGTTTGGTGGAAGATCTTTTGCCTTTATAGCTCCCACCCTATGGAACTCTCTGCCTCGTCAGATACATGAAAGCCTGACCATAGAGAATTTTAAAAGTTCCCTTAAAACATATTTCTTTAAGAAAGCATTTTTGGGAACATAAGCTACACTGTATAAGCTGTTTTAAGGAATATATTATGTATTTTTAAGTTGTATGTTATTGTTTGTATTTTTATTGTACAGGCACTCTGAGCAACGGAAGGGCATCTTTCAAAAATAAAATGTTACTTATTTACTTTTTTCTCCTTTACCACCACAGCCACCTCCTTTGAGAACCATAGGGATCTCTTTCTCCTTTTCCCCTTGCTTATTACCTTTAAACAGCTTGCCACTGCCCTAGTTATCCTCTCCTTTATTCTATTCCATTATGCCTTGAACCCCCACTATCTCCCCTTCAAGGTATTTCCAGAAGCAGTCTCTCATTTCCCTAAAATCTGCTCTCCTAAATGCCAGTACACTTGTCCCAGTGTGTTTTTCTCCTGCCCAATCCAGGCACTGGGTCATAACATGGATATAAAATTAGCACAATCAAAAAACCCATAGCCAAAAATACAGTGATACTCAATAGCATGCAGGAAAAACACAGAGCACTGGACACACAAATAAAAGCTCTCGAAAGGGAGAGGGCAATGACAATTTTATGCGGGGGGGGCTTCACCCCCCCCAACCCCCATATGTGGGGCTTTGTCCCTGCTCTCTGAGAATGCAGAAACCAACACACACAAAAAAAAAGACAGAGGACGACTCAAACCCAGGTCAGCTGGACTTACTAGCCATTCATAGCCCATGACTCTACTAAGCCATGCAGGTAGCATGTTCATCCACTGCACAATCAGAGCCTTAGACCGCTCAGTCTGACTGAAAAGAGCTACATGGATAGTGCTGTAGTGCCCACTCCATAATTCCCCAGCAGCTCTTTTCAGTCATGCTATTTTCATAGCACGTTTGTTTACTGCACTGTAATCCCCATGACTTTTTGACTGGATACCCCCAAAGCATATGTCAAGCCATACTTTATAATGATAGCTTGAACACAGTGGGCTACTCACTGTGATGTCTGTAATTATGTCCCTGTTCATAAGTATCAGATCCAGCACTGCCCTGTCCCTAGTGAGTTCTGTAACCAGCTGCCTGAGAATTGCCCCCTTGCAAGGAATCTAGGATCACCCTGCTCCTAGTTGTAGCTGTGGTTTGGATGTTTCAACCGGCATCTGGTAAATTAAAGTCACCCATAATTATTACTTTCCCTTTGTTTGCCATTTTTTCTATGGCCTCCCGCAAAACCTGTCCATATCCTCTCTCTGTGCTGGTGGCCTGTACACCACCCCAATGTGTATAAAGTCCTCTGACCCTGCCTCCAAGCAAACCAAAAGAACATCCAGCCACTTCTTCTCCCCACTGTGACCTTGTATTCTGTGGCCTTAATACATTCCTTTTCATATAAACCCATCCCCACTTTCTCACTGCCTATCATGCTGAACATATTATACCCTGTTATGGCCACTTTCCAGCTGTGGTTGTCAGTGCAGCATGACTCTGTTATGGCCATTAGATCAGGTTGCCTCTGCAATGGTAGCCTCAAGGACAGAAATTTTGTTTCCAAGGCTCCTTGCATTGGCACCCATGACTTTCCAATTCCTTCATCCCTCCCTGCCCCTGCTTTGCCCTCCCTCCCGAACCCATCCATCACCCTTCTTTTTTCACTGATTCTGTCCTTCATCATGTTATCCTTCCTTTGTCCACACTCCCTAGTAGTTTCTTTCACCCTTAGTTCCACCTAATGACTTTCCCATCCAATGTCCCTTCCTCCTCACTGCCCCAATTCCCCCTATGCCTAGGGAATTAATTTCCCCTTGGCTGTCTATCACTGCTTCTCTATCCTGGGGGGAGTTCACTGCCTCCCGCATTTCTTCTGGCACCCCCCTTGACTGGTTCAAATGCCCATCAATGTATCATTTAAGTCTCCCTCCCTCCCATGACAGCCAGTCCCCTCCTGGACAATTGGAGGCCATCCCATTTGTACAGGCCTCCATCCCTCTAGGTAGAACCCCAGTCCCCAATACAGCCAAACCCCTCCTCCCTTCACCATGCCTTTAATAAGCTGTTGAAGTATGCAGTGTGGTATGCCGTCTCCTGCCCCCAGCCATGCACAGATGGCACCTCTTTGAAGTCACCATGCATGTTATCTGTTTTAGGCCCCTTCCCTGCTCCCTAAACCTGTCCTGCACCTTCCTGGCTCCCTTCTTTGGTAGGACAATTGCCCCCAGATGGACAATAACATCCACCTCCCCCTACTGCCCCACTGCCTTGGCAATACTAAAAATCTGCTCCCCATCCCTCTGTGTTGAGGTGCCGAGTGGGAGCCTCACCTCCCTCCTTCCCCCCTTCCCATGGTGTTCCCAAAACTATTCCCCTAATGACTAAGTCTCCTACCAGAAGCTGCTTTCTCTTCTACTGCAGTCTTCTTCCTCCCACCTTCTGGTCTCCGCACTGAAAGACCCCACATCCTCCCTTGCCACTACCACAGGTGCCTCATCCTGGCAGTCCTGTCCACCAGAGTGGTGAAAGTGTTCTTTAGCGGCCAAGGCTGAAGATGTGGTTGCTTAACTCCACCCCATCCTCCCGGAGCTACCATAGTTCAGCCAGCCCTCCTTTCAGGCACCCTTTGAGGCAATTGCAGTGGATTTGGTGACCCCTGGGTAGAAGAAGAGACCTCCTGAATCCTAGCCAACATGACCCAGAGTCCAGAGAACTCCCCCCTGCCAGGAGAAGTGCATGCAAATGAGGCAGCCCCTCAGTCTCCAGAAGATTTCCTTTAAGGCTGTCACTCTACAGCCACTGCACTGCACCACTCCCATCATTTCTATATCTACTCCCTCATTACCTTCAAAAGAACTTATACCCTTACCATATCATAAATAGGGTGTTTCTTTCTCTTTTTTTTTTTTTATTTAGTATGCTTTTTGTGTGCCAGTCCTTCAAGAGCTCAGCCCCTGACTCCTCTGACCTCCGCCACCCCCCAAACTTACTTGGAGCAGCAATCCATTCAGGCTTGCCCTCTCTAGGTGGGGTCATCAGACAGGCACGGTCCCATGGAAGACTGTACAAAATTCTCAGTGGAAGAACCACCGGGAGGTCTCCCTAACATACCCACAAAGGTGAGGCTGAGGGGCTGGGCTGCACCAATGGAGACTCTCACTCAGTTACTGGCCAAGTGTCACGGAGGGTGGCCGGAGAGATGGGGCAACATTAATGGAGCTGACAGCAGTTTTTTCTGATAATGGACCACCAAAAGGCATAGCATGCAATGACAAAGTGCACAACACGCAAATGTCCATCACGCCTCCCTGGCAGCTCAGTTCCGGCAGCTGTATTTCCCTCAGCCACTGCCAGGAGTCAATCACATTCCTATCACTACCCCCTTCTCCCCTGAAGGAGCAGAACAGTCCCAAGGATGCTCAATCCTCTTCCCCCAGCTGGCCCTCTGATGTCCCAAGTCTAGTCTCGAACCTGGATCGCCAGTGTTACAGACGGAAATCCAACCTCTGCACCAACAGGCCCTCAGGGTGTTTCTTAATTTCCATTTATTTGTCTTGATTACCCCCTTCTGCTGTACCCTAGATAGGCACCAGTCTGCTTCTCTTTGAGCTTCTACTTACTTATTCCCATTTGTAACCTGACCCTAGATAGGGAGTTATTTGATTTTCTCCATTCCCCTTGATCCCTTTGCATTACTAGCGTACACAGTGTGTTGCTTCTTGCTCCTATTCCGAGTTTTGGCCTATCTTTGAATCTTCAGCTTTTGCCAGCAGTGAATATTACACAGTAGTGAATAGGTACTTTATCTTAGTCCACCAAGAGAGTCCCCCACTTCCTGCTTCCTCTTGCTGATGCCTGCCTTCATGTTAGACACCAGTCTTACACCTGTTCCACTCCTGTGCTGTTCCATCCACGTGTTGGGACACAAACACATGTGGGGACATGTTATGAGTGTCTGCTTTTATACACACTAGCTGAAACCTCCCCCAGGTGTGACTTCTCGAGTCAGATAGTGCCTCCAATTGGTGGACTAGTTTCCTGATCTTGTTTCTCCCACACTACCTGTTGCAATTTTAAAGACAAAATTCAAAGTGCCCCAAACACTGCCTACAAATCTCTTTTTCTTCCTACTTACCCTGCTACTTTCAGAATGAAGAGAAATATAAATATGCCTTTAAGGTAGAGGTGCATGCTTATCATCTTCTCTGTCTGCAAGTCTGTACTTCTAGAAACAGAGACTAGGAATTAAAATGGCATCATCATAGTATTTTGGGCCTGAGAGATTGAGAACAGAGCAGCACTGAAAAATAAGGGTGTGCAGGTCGGATTTTCCAGCTCTGCTGAGTCCAGCTGGGACAGGTCATGCAAATCAAAACCAGAACCAGAACCAACAGACTATGAATAGTATTAACCAGTGGTTTGATCAACAGAAAACACAAGACAAATGTCAGACAGCAGGTCTGAATCTGCTAGACTGAAAAGGCTTGTGTGAACCAGTGGTATTCTTCCTTCATCTGTTCCATCCCACCCACAGTGCTCCACTGGTACAGTCTTACACAGGTGTAATATTGGCCTTAGTGCAAGAGATGTTTGTCCTGTAAAGGAGTAATGAAAGCTATAAGTAGATAGATACTAGCAGTATTGTCTGTAACTTTTTTAATAGCCAAGTGCTTAAAGTGGAAGTAGCCCTTTGGGCAACTGAGACAGAGCAGTATACTTGTGGATATGACAGGAAGCAACAAGGAACATTAAGAAGCAACAAGCAAAGGCATACTACAGTGACAACAGGTCCTACTATTTTTTTAAAAAAGAAAAATAGCCAGTGCTGAAAATGCATTGAGCCATATGGGCAGCTGTGACAGAGCAGTATACAAGTGGACATGACAGCAAGCAGCCAGGCATGCTAGGTGACAGCATTCTGAGGAAAGCTACAGTGACTGACTGGTGCCTACTAATTGTTTTTTAATATAGCCCAGTGCTTTAGAATGCAACTAGCACTTTGGGCTACTATGACAGAGCAGTACACAAGTGAACGTGACAGCAGCCAGCCAGGCATGCTAGGTGGCAACGTACTTCAATGACAGACTTGCTCACCAGCACCCATCTGCTTTGGGCTCCTAGCACCACCCACTAGACTCACCCTCCAATGACATTCCATTGGGGCACACATCCATTCCTGATCTTTGGTCACCTGGGGGCTGACTTTTCCCTGCTGGGGGCCTCACCTGGCCATAGTCATGTAGCATCACCTGAGAGCTCCTTACAATAACTCAGTGTTGGCTGGCCTGTCCCTGCTGGGGCTGCATCATGCCCTAGTGAAGTAGTGTTGCTGTGGTGCCCAGAGGAGACTTGCCCATTGAGTGCATCAGGGAGGGTTCAAGCATGGGGAAGGACAGAGAGGCCATCATCTGACCTACCAGCACAGCTGTTGTTCTAGTGCTCTTGTTCTGTCCACCCTCATCCCTACTGGCTACATGCATGCATGACAGGCCTGGGGGGGCCTGATGGCACATGGTCATCCACCCTGTCACCAGCACCTCCTCCAGCCACCACCAGAAGCTACTAGAACATGACACTGCAAGCCTTTCTTCCTCCGGAAGAAGAACATCCAGTACACACTCTTCAACCTCCCTGCTGGCCTCCACTCCTGATGTCCCAGGCATGGGATATGAACCAGGGTTGCCAGCATGCCAGAGCAATCCCCATTGCTCAGCACTAGGGAGCCTGCTTTAATTTTTTTTTAAAGGAAAAATAGTGAAGTGATTATTTTGCAACTAACCCTTTGGGCAGCTGTGACAGAGCAGTAGACAAGTGGATGTAACAGAAAGCAGAAAGGCACCCTAGGTGACAACAAGCAGAGGCATACAATACTGACCTCCTGGTCTAGTATATATCTATTTGTTAGGAAAAATCGACACATGTATAAACTGAAACTAGCTCTTCAGGAAACTGTGACAGAGCAGTACAAATGTGAATGTGACAGCAGACAGCAAGGCACCCTTGCTGTCAACAAGCAGAGGTGTAGTACACTGACTGACTGGTGCTACTGTGTATATCTTTCTTTTTTTTTTTTTTAGGAATATTAGCCAAGTCCTTTAACTATAACTATCCCTTTGAGGAACTGTGACAGAGCAGTACACATATTTTTTTCAGATATTTTTTCAATGCAGTTTATCTCTAGCCCCCCTTCCCCCATCCTGCCCAATGCCCACAGCTGCCCTGAACCGTCTCCTGCAAGGCCCTGCCTCTGCTCCAGTCTCCATCTCTCTCTTCAGATTTTTTAAAATACATATTATTTTTTTAGGTATCTTTCTTGTGCAGTTTATCTGCCCCCCCGGCCCCCAACCCCAGTGCCCAATGCTCAGTGCCCACTGCCTGGACTGCTGCCAGAACCTGTTCTGCTCTATTCTGTCTGTCTAATTTTTTTTTCCATATTTTCCTTTTTCCTCCTCCTCTGGCAGGCTGGGCAGCTGTATCAGCTCATCCCTCATTGGCACCACTGCCATCCTGAGTCTCTCAACCGCCTTCCTCTCTGAGAGCGGGTGAGCCACCGGTGCCGTTGGGGGGGCTTCATTAAGCTTCCAACCACATTTTTTTCCACCAATTTTCTCCTCTTATTTCCCTGGAGCCTCCAGTGCAAGATCATACATGTGCATGGAGGTGCGCATGTACACCTTGACCCAAACTGACCAAGCTCCTCACACCCGGCCTAACGCCTTGCCCCCCACCTGACACCTGTACCACCATTATGCCTCCATCTCATGGTGGTCAATGACGGGGAAAGCTGACCTCCCCAATCTGGGAGAGGAGAGCTGCTGACAGCAAGTTGAGCCTCACCCAGCCCTCCCCCTGACTGACCCCTGGCAACCCATGCTTGTCACTGAACGAGGGTCATCAGTGTGGCAGAAGGTAAGGTACCAGCGCCTTAGCCCTCCACACCACCAGGCTGGCCCTCTCTTTTTTTATTCAGAATATATTTTAATTTCTTCAGATTTTTTTTTCACTGCAGTTCGGCTGTAGTCTTCTCCCACCAATGCCCAGTGCCCACTGTTTGCCCTGGACAGTTTACCAGGACCAGCCACTCTATTGCTCCACCAGTAACATAGAAACATGTTTCTAATTTAGTAGTCTCTCTAATTTTTTTACTAGGCATTTTTTCAGTGCAGTTTTGTTTAGCAAAAGATTTTCTTTTTAGTTTCAAATTCAAATGTGCTCTGCATCCACCAAGCCAACCAACAGTCTTTTAGTCTCAGTCCTCTCTCAGTGAGCTCTCTCTCTCTGTTTGTGCTGTCAGCTGCTGTAGTGTGTGACTTAACTCCCAGCAATTCCCCATCTCCACCCGTCAGAAGCCATACAGCTAGTCAGAATCATTATGGTTGTCCCATTCCCTTCCCTGACAGACACAGCCAAACACAATTGCATGCCACCAGCCTGACATACGCACCGAGTGATTTGTTTCATTGCCCAGAAGCAAGAAGCTTGCACATTTGCCTTCACTGCAATACCTGTATACAGCTGGGGGGAGGACAGGCAATACCTCACCACTGTCTTCAACAACTGGTTGAAGGCATGGTGCATGGAGGATGGGTTTGACTATATCAGGACTGGGGCCCTGCCTATGTTGATAGAGGCCTGTGCAAAGGAGATGGCCTTCTTCCATCCAGGAGGGGGATTGCAGTCCAGGATAGAAGGTTTAAATGCTACTTTGATCAGTATTTAAACAAGCCAAGGGAGGAGGCAGAAAATAGGAGGCAGTGAATGCCCCCCAGAAAATAGAGCAACAGAGAGGAAAAGCCCATAGAAAATAAATTCTCCAGTAGTACAGTGGCATTGTGAGAGGGGGAAAGAAGGGACTGCAGGGTCAGGAGGTAGTTCTAAGAGTTCTAAGGCTGAGAGAATAGTTAAGGAGGGTGGACAGAGGGAGAATGAAATAGAGGAGGACATTATCAGGGACAAGGGAAGAGTGAAGGATGGAATAAGGAAGGGAAGGGAAGGTAGGGGAATGGAGGGACAAATGGAGAGGAGTGCCATGTCTACCAAATCAAGGAACCTAGGAAATAAAATTCCTGACCTGAAGGCTACCACTGTAGAGGTGGACCTGTATCTTATGGCCATAACAGAATAATGGTGAATTGACAACCATAGGTGGGATATAATCATTCCTGGTTACAACATATTCCGGAAGTATAGGACAGGGAGAAAAGGGAGGGATGTTTTATATGAGAGGGATGGCATAAATGCCATGGAGATACAAGGACACAATGGGTAGGGGCAATGAAGGGCCAGAGGTTCTATCGGTTGACTTAGAGACAAGGTCCAAGGTCTTTATCCATGTGCTGGTGGTGTACAGACCATCAACATAGGTGGAGGAGTTAGAGTTTTGGGTGAGATCATAGGTAGAATGGCAAGCAAAGGGGGTGGGTGGCATTGATTACTGGGGACTTTAACCTGCTGGATGTGGACTGGAGAATTCTGGCTGCAACTAGAACAAGAAGCATGGCCATCCTCGACTCCCTGTAGGCAACATTTCTCAGGCAACTGGTTGTAGAACCCACTAGGGATGGAGTCTTACTAACAGGGACAGCATTGCAGAAGTCACAGTGGGTATCCCCCTGAATACAAGTGATCATTGTATAGTGTGGTTTGGCATACAGACCGGGTGGGAGAAAAAACACACTCAGATGAGGGTCCTGGATTTCAGGAGGGCGGATTTTAAGAGAATTGGACACTGCCTTAGCATATTCATTGAAGGGGGATGGCTGGGGGGAATTGGATGCACAGTGGAAAAGGATAAAGGAGAGAATAACAAAAGCAATGGCAAGTTGTTTGAAGGAAATAAGTAAGGGTAGGAAGAGGAAGTGGCCACTATGGTTCTCACAGGAGATGGCTAAGGCAGTAAGGGAGAAAACAACAGCTTTTAGTAAGTACTGTACAAGAAGATCCAGAGGGTGAGAGACAAGAAGGTATATATTGATAAACAAATGGAGGCAGAAAGGAAGTTGAGGGCAGCTATGGCACAAACAGAGGAGAAGATAGCCAGGGAGGTCAAAACAGGGGATAAGACTTTCTTCAGGTATGTGAGTGAAAAGAGGAAAGCAAGGCGTTGGGATAGTGAGGATCAGGAGAACGATGGGTTAACGGGGACTGTGCAGAGGAAGACCAAGAAATACTTAATGAGTACTTCTGCTTGATCTTCACAGAGGAGATGGAGGGGACAGACCAACATGTATCAGTGGGCAGTGGGGAGAGTGGACACAAGTCCATTTTTGGAGGAGAGGTCCTAAGGGGATTCGAAGCTCTAAAGAAAAACAAGACAATGGGGCCAGATAGGATCCACCAAAGGGTACTAAAAGAACAGAGCACTGTGCTAGCTGCCCCTCTGGCAACACTTCTAAGCACCTCATTGGAGATGAGGGTAGTTTTAAAGGACTAGAGGAGGAATGACGTGGTCCCTCTGCACAAGAGTGGCAGCTAGGAGGAAGCTAGCAATTACAGACCAGTCAGTCTCACATCAGTGATGGGAAAATTAATGGAAACCATGCTGAAGGACAGACTGATAGAGTAGCTGGAGGGAAATGGGCTGCAAGACCAATGATAGCACAGTTTCACAGGGGTTAGGTCATGACAAACAAATCTCCCAGATTTCTTTGACTGGGTGACAAAGTAGGTAGACCAGGGGAAGGCAGTGGCTGTGGCCTATCTAAACTTCAGTAAGGCCTTTGACACTGTGCTACACAGGAGGTTAATTAGGAAGCTTCTCAACCTGGGGATTGGGGAGAAGTTGATAAGCTGGCTATCAAACTGGTTGAAGGCTAGTAGGCAGCATTCATTTGGGGAAGGGACAGTTACCAGTGGCACACCACATGGATTGGTACTGGGTCTGATCCTATTCAATGTCTTCATACGTGACATTGCTGAGGAATTGGAAGGGAATGTGTGACTCCAGGAAAGCATGGAGAGAATGCAAAGGGATCTGAGGAATGGCCTAGAGTGAGGCAGTTAGGTTTCAATACCAAAAAGGGCAAAATTATGCACCTGGGGAGGGGAAACCTGTGGGCTATGTATATGATGGGGGGAGGAACATACAGTCACCAAGCAAGAGATGGACATTTGGGTGATCATATTTGATGATCTCAAGGTGGCTGGGCAGTGCAACAAGGCAGCAAGCAAGGCTAGCTGGATGCTGGGTTGCATAGGGAGGGGATTACTACCAGTAGAAGGGAGGTAGTGTTGTCACTATATTGCTTGCTAGTGAGACCCCACCTAGAGTACTGTGTCTTTTTCTGGAGGCCACACCTTCACAATGACATTGACAAGGTGGAACAGTTCCCAAAGAGGGCTATCAAAATGGTGCAGTGGTTGCACAATGAACCATATGATGAGAGGCTGCATGGAACTCAACATGTACTCCCTGGAGGAGAGGAAAAAGAGAGGTAGCATGACTGAGACCTATAAATATCATAGGTCTGAACAAGGTGCAACAGGGGAATCTCTTTCAGTGGTGGAGTAGCAGAACATGGGGGCATGCAATGAAGCTTGAGGGGGGATGCTTAAGAAGGATGTCAGGAAATACTTCTTTACAGAAAGAGTGGTGGATGCCTGGAACAGCCTGAGAGAAGAGGTGGTGGGGGTGAAGTTAGTATGGAGCTTCGAGCATGCATGGGATAGGCACAGAGGCATAATAAGTTGAGGAAAGGGAGGAGGAAGGGATACCTGTTACCAGATAGGGGCCAGGGTGTAGAAATAAGTAGGGAAAATAGAGCAAACTAGATGGGCCTACTGGTCCTTTTCTGCTGACAAAGTCTATGTTTATATGTTTTATGCTTACCATCCCCGTTCCAATCCCACTCTCAACACCACCACTAGGTTTCACCTAATTCAGCCGGTTCTACCTCCTTCAGTCCAGCAACATGCCAGCACCAGTGCCAGACACTCCTCATCCATGCTGTTCACTTCCCTCTCTCCCTTGAGTCCTCCAGCAGCCAATCCCTCCCCCAGCCAACACATTCCAACTATCTCCCATCCAGCGGCCACCAATGGCCAGCCAAGGCTGGCATTTCAGTTTCTTCCCTTACCATGTGACGTTAGTGGACCCGAATCCCAATCCTCTGCCTTTTTCTCACTCTCCCTCCACTGACTGATGTAATGAACTGGTCAGACTAGGAGGAGGGAGGATTCAATGGGGCCCTACTGCCCTGCTTCCTTCTAGCCACCTCTAATTAATTTGGCAATAATGACATAGGTACACACAGAGCACCATTTGTAGCAGTGAGCAGGTCAGAAAAATGTTGGACTGACTGTGGTCCAAGTCTATCCCACCAGATCAAGCCAGGCAATGTCTAGCCAGCTCATATCTCCAACCTGGCTCACTGCACACCCCTACTGAAAACATTATGTTGTCACAACTCCTTGGTAAGTCTGCAATACATTTTGCTACATAAATACAATTTCTATTGCTAGGTAATGCTACCAGTAAAAGACATGATATTTACAATGTGTTTTATTTATTTTATTTATTTATTCATTCAGACATAACCTTTGAGCAAAATGCTCTTTTTCAAAGGTTCCACATCTTGACAGGAGGACAACACAGAAGGTAGTTACAGAATATTGGTGCACAAGTACAGAAACAAAAAATACAAGAAATAACAGCAATTAGTCTATTTACAACTGTAAGCTATCTCATATAAGGTACATATTGCAGTTAATACAGCCCAAGATACATGGTGAGTGCTGTGGGTTTAAGGAGCTAATTTAGCAGGAGGCAAAGCAGCCAGGGGAGGCATTGTCATTATTTCATATAAAGTCAGGAGGGGAGAGTCTCAAAATAGGCTTTCACACCCTGTATGTTAATGCAGCCAAGAGGAGGCTTTGTCATTAATTCAAGTCAAGGGTTGGGGGGAAGGGTAATTATCTGTGCAGGACTGACCTAGTAGGAACTTACTAGACAGCAATGTGAGGGAGGACTGTACACAGAATAATCTGGGTGGAAGACAGGTGCTTTGAGACAATCACATTTGTGAAGAGTCAATGGCGGGGAGGGACTTAAAATAGAGTGCTGAGTTAAGGACAGTAGATAGAAGGCTCATCAACAGGCTGTGGCTATGGAAGGCTCAAGCTCGAGCGCTGGCAAGTTGTAGTAGGAAGTAGGAGTTTAAACTCAGGGTTACTGGGCAGTAGGGTAGCAAATTGGAGAATTCATCCCAGGAGCAGGCTGACTCCAAGCTATCGGGTGTTAGCACTATAGGTTACCTGCAGCTACATACGTCAGCCTTGGCAAGGTGACGTCTTAGTTCTACCTTGAAGATAGGGTGGCTGCTAATAAGTAAAAGTTATGCTGGGGTCTCATTTAGCCAAGAAAGATCTTTAAGCTCAAGGGGAACATTGTTAATGGCTTTTTGAACAGCCTGTTTCATTAAAAAGGTGCTTTATTGTTTTGTTTTTCAAATATTTTAGCCTTTGGTTCATAGGGCAGAAGACAACCAACTCTACCCCACAATCATCATAAAAGGATGCCCCTCCTCTGTCCTTTTCTGCAAACATCCTATAGGGATGCTCCTGCAATGAGCATTGCTTGTTCTAATGGCTGTACCTCTTCTTCACCCTCAGCAGCTCTCCTTCCAGGATGAGGGATGGGGTGGTGACACATTCTCTCTGATTTCCTTTAGACAGATTGTTTGTGTCTCTCTGGCATCTGCTTATCAGGGTGAAAATATCTCATCGGCTAGTCTTGGAAAGATAATTATTAAATATTTCACCCTATGCAGAAGCACTCCTACAAAGCTGACTTGTCCTCTTAACCAGTTAACTAAACAGTATGAACAGTCTGATCAATAAAAGTCTTCTTACAAACTCTTTTTTAAATATTTTGTGAAATCCATTAATAAGTAAACTGCAGAAGTTGTACGTCAATTTAGAATATTTTGCACTTCATAATAATTTAAACAGGTGATTTGATTTCTCACAGCTTTTTCACATATAGACTACTATCAATATAAAATGCATAACGTTGCATTTTCTGTAGGAAAATGGGCCGGCATTTACAGATCTCAGATGAGCAAAAAGATAAATAATGCCACAAGATCACATCATTTCTTTGAATTATAATGGAAGTGGAATTTTGTCGTTCTGCCCATAACTTGTGCATAGCATTATGAATGTTTCTGCACTTTCTTTCCTCCACTTAAAAACATCAATAATTAAATGCAAAACTCAGGCAGGTACACTAGCGCAGCAGTGGTGCTACTACTTGTGATGCCACGACTCAGGTTTGAGAACAAGCCAGAGTCACTGAAGGGCCAGCTGAGGAGGTGACCTGAGCACCCCAGAGGATGCTGTCCACCTGGGAGAGGGAGAGGGAGAGTGATCAGACTCTGCTGCAATACTGCCAGCTGGGTGACCACAGGTAGTGGTACAAGTGAAGCCATGGACTTAAGAGGAAGGGCACTGATGTGCTCTGATGTGTAACACATGTACATGCATTCTTGAACATTGGGAGCTTTTCTTGGCCATCCCGTGGGGCAGGGAAGAAAAAGGCAAAAACACTAGCCAATGCAGGAGGATGTTCATCCCTCTCCACTGGCCATATTCTGCTGACCATGGCACTCTCCTTTGAAAACACAGACTGGGTCTCTGTTGGGGTAGAGTCCTCCTCTTGATTAGCCTGCCTTGGGGTAACTAAGTAAAAAAAAAGGCAAAATCCAGATACTGTAATTCTTGAGACTTTAAACAAGCTACAGTACATGCCAGATGACATTGATCTGTTAAACAAACTTCACTGAGTATTTTAAAAACAACAGTAGCTTCATCATCACTTTCACAGCTGGTAGAAGTCTTTAGCAAGAGGCAACCAAAATTTGTAACTGAGGAGTGTCTGCATCTTCACAAGATTTACATAGACACTTTTTCTGATAATTTGGCTTAATGCCTGATAATCAAACTCATAATCAATCAAGTTTTAATCAACTTCCTATGCAAATATTGCCTCCCCATGTATATCAGTGTTCTGAAAATATTTGCCATCAATATGCAATGCATATGGGGTGCGAACATAAAAGCCTACCTGTAAGTGGTTAGGTCATTTTTTCTTGGCCATTGCTTTAATTGATATTTTCAGATTTTTTTCCATCTATTAAAATCTAATGCCTGACACACGTTGAAGGAGTAGCTGGTCATAACATCAAAGTTTTAAAATATATACATGTATAATGAAACCATGATTCAACAAAGCAACACAGATAAACATTACTTTCATTAAAGTTGCATATTTATGAATGTGTTGTCACAATACCGTTATAATGTCCATGCACTTTAGAAACATCATACACAGAAGCCGATTAATACAAAAGTTGGTAAAGAGTAATCACATAATTTTACAGAGCAGGCATTATCAAGGGCATTATCACAGTCCACTATTTTGGTGGTTACTCAGCCTATTAACATCTGGTCAGGTTATTTGTATCAGTGTATATGCACTGCTGTAGAAAGGAGATTCTATCCCGTAAAAACAGGAGCACCCATTTGTATAAGGTAGTTTTGGTGGGTGAAAGTACAAGGAACTTTGTGCGCCCCTTCAGTACTACCACCTACCTGTCCCAAAACTGGCAATGAATGGTATACTGTCAGTAGTAATTCATTACAGGTTGTATGGTAATGCTAAATTATTGCACACTCCAGGTGAAACATGAGGCATTTGGTGCAGCTGAGTGCCTTCAACCACTTGGGAAGTGTGATAACCTATAGCATTACTACACACCTTGGAGTATGTTATTCTACTAATAAAATGGTGTTAAATGTTAAAAAATGAAGAAAAAGGAAGTTAACTCTTGACTGTTCAGCAATAATAAAATACAATGTAATGTAATGTGTTGTCATGTGAATAGTTCTGACTAATCAGACTGCTTGTTTGAGCCAAACTATTTTATAAATACAGATTGGCATGAGTAACAGATAACAAACAAGGAATATTATTAGGAAGTGGGGTGACAACTTGGCAGTAGTATAATGCACCTTCTGCTACACCATGGGTAGACCCCTATGCTGTCACAGTACAGCATGTTAATGGCATGAAAACGTATGTGCTATCAATAATGTCTGCACAAGCTGTTTGCATACGTGAAGCTTTGCCGCTGTCAGAAAGGAACAATATATCTCACGCAGACAGCAACAACCATTTGGGTACAGCAATTTTACTGCAGTGAATGACAATAAACGGACTTCTGTGTTCCCCAATAAAAACACCACCCACAGCTATAACTGATTAAGGGCTTCACAATACCTCAGCCAAGGGAGAGGTTGAAACCTGCCTCATGATGTCTTTTATTTAGGTCATGGTGAGACCAAATAGAAATGTAATTTAAAAGTAAAGAACATCAGTGCAAAAGTAGTGAAGCAGTATTTACCTTGGTATAGAATGACAGCAAAGCAATGTTTCAAATAAATACCATATTACACATGCATTACTATTGCTAAACATCTTCATAGAATCATAGAATCACAGAAAATTTCAAGCAACAGACAAAAAATCCACATAGCTTGCCAATTTAATAGGTTTAAAATTTAGTGATTATATCCTTATAATAGACATCCAAATTAGACTTAAAAGCATCCATACTTGGACTCCCCACTACTGTATCAGGGAGCTCATTCTAAATTGTAATCTCCCTCTGACTATACCAAAAGTTTCTTAAATTTCGATTCCACCTAGGTGTGAATAATTGTCTGTCATGCCTTCTGCTGCTGCACCTGTTTAGATTGGGAACAAAACCCAAATCCAGTAATAATTTTGGGTCATCCATAGCTCTAAAAAGCATGCACAGATCTCCTCTTAATCTCCTATAACTCAAGGAATATAATTTCAATGCTTCCAATCTGCATTATAAGATTTGGCTTTCAATGAGGTAATAGCTTTTGTGGCTCATCTCTGGACACCCTCCATTCTGTTTATATGTTCTCTTTTATAAGGGGACCACACTTGGACACAATATTCCAAGTGAGATCTAACCAAAGCACTATACAGTGGCATCAACACCCTACTATCTCTACTAGAGATATGTCTCAACATGCAATTAAGAATTTGGTTTGCTTTTCTAATCTGATCGTTACAGTGTGTATCGAATTTTAGTTGATTTGTAATTTTAACTTCCAAGTCACTCTCCATATGTGTGTCTAATAATGGATCTGTGCCTAATTTATATTTTATTTCCATATTATGTTTTCCCAGATGCATTATCTTACACTTAGAAGCATTCAATTCCAATTTATTTACCTTGGTCCATTCCACAATATCATTCAAAACCCCCTGCAACTGAATCCCATCTGTAACATTATTCACCACTGTTCCAATCCTAGAGTCATCCGCAAACTTGTATAACCATATCTTAGAATTTTGTAATTTTAGAGTAGAGATATAGATGTTAATTAAACATGGCCCCAGAACTGATCCCTGTGTCACCCCACTAGTAACAGGTGCCCAATCTGAAAGCATTCCCTTTATAGTTACTCTCTGTCTTCTATCTTTTAGCCAAGCTGAAATTCCTCATGTCCACTTCTCGATTAACCTTGTCATCACAGGACAGAAGATTTGTTTGACGTGATCTTGCCTTTGTAAATCCATGATGAGATGAATCCACAAAGCCTTGCTCACCTAAGGAATCTAGTACTTTTTCTTTTAAGACACCCTCAAATAACTTCCCTATGATTGAAGTCAGACTCAGAGGTCTAAAGTTAGAAGGTTCTGTCCTAGTCCTCTTTTTGAATAATGGAACCACTGTAGCATCCTCCCAGTCCCTCGGAACTTCCCCCTTATCAATTGAAGATTGAAAAATATAAGTCAGAGGCAAGGCTATATAAAAGGCTATATAATCTACTAATTCATAAATCACCCTCGGATAGATGTTATCTAGCCTTGGAGATTTATTAATATCCACCCTTCTCAGTTTTGCCCAGATCTCTTCAGGATCTGAAGTTATTTGGCAAGGTGTTGGGCTACCATAATTCTTAAGCGGAGAGGTAGCGTTCTTATTAAAAACTGAGGTCAATATTCATTTTGAATATCTGCCATTTCTTTATCTGAATTTATTAGCCCTTGATTACTTTTAAAAGGACCCACCTCACTTGGGTTGGATTTAGATTTATTTATATGACTGAAAAATGATTTTTTATTAGTCTTAATCCTGGTTGCCAATAAAATGTCTTGATGAGCTTTTGCCTTCCTAATACTTAGCTTTACTTCCCTTGTGAGCATCCAAAGCGCCTGATGATTTTTACTAGACTTTTCATTTTTGTATTTTGTAAATAATCTATTCTTTTTATTTATCAATTTTTTGATTGATTTATTAAACCCACTAGGTGATCTATTTCTAGTAACTTTATATTTCTTAAAACAGGGAATGTACTTTTTTGTCAAGTCACTCAATTTTTTCAACAAATGGCTCCACATATCATTCACTGATTTATCTTTTATTTCCTGGCCCCACTTCCATCTGGAAATTTCTTCACAAAAATGATCAAAATCAGTCCTTCTAAAATGCAATTTGATTGTGGATCCTTCCTCCTTTAGAACCACCAGTCCTTAATCCAAAAGTGGACTATATTGTGATCACTATTACCAAGTAGGCAATCTGTCCTAACATTATTTATTACCTCTCCCATATTTGTTAAGACAACATAAAGAATATTAATGCCCCTTGTAGCATCCAATACCTTTTATTGTAATCCTAAATGATCAAAAATGTCCAAATATCCTGTCTATTTTGTCCTCAGCTGTTGCCTGTTTTTCCAATTTATACAGGGCAAGTTTAAATCTCCAAGAATTAATATTCTATCAGCTATTCACTAAAAATACCACCAACAGCTTCATCTGGTTCAAGGTCAGTTGGCATTCATCTGTATCCCCCTCCCCCGGGTCGTACCTGAAAATAGGCAGGATTTGTCTAGTGCACTTACCCGGTCAACAAAAACTAAATAAATAAATAAATAAATGGATCCAAATCAGCTATTTGTTTCTGTAATGCTATATCCGCATCTAACGAGATGCTAGGAGGCCTGTCAATTAAACCCACAATAAGTTTGGCACCATTATGAGGTAGCAGCTTAACCCAAAGTGTCTCCAGCCCATCTATGTTGTTACAATAATCTGTACTTTTTATTGACTCATGTATATACATGGCCACTTTACCCCCTTTCCTATGTACCCTTGATTTAGAATATAGGTTATAACCTGGAATAGGCTTGTCCCAGCTATCCTTATCCTCCCACCATGTTTCTGTAATAAATGCCAGTTGTATATTATCTCTTATTAATAAGTATTTAAACTCCTCAAATTTATTAACTAAACTTCTTGCATTAATCAAAATTGCATTCCACTCAGGCATCTTTTTACCACTAACTGTGCTCTCTTTAATAGTTATGTCCTCATTCACCATCCCCCCTCTGCCAGTTTAAATGAAACTGGATTACTTCATTAATTCTTGAGCCCAATTTTCTGGTTCCAGCTTGGTTTAAATGCAACCCATCTTACTTATACAAAGACCTGTTACTAAAGGAACTCAGATTATCCATAAATCCTATATTCCATTTCTTACAATGCCATCTTAACCATGTATTATACTCCCTTATTACCACATTCTTACATGTAAATTGTCCAAAGGTGGGTAAAATACTAGATATTATAAGCTCCCCTTCTTTGTCTTCTATTATTCTCTGAGATATTTCTTTGAATTCAGCCTCGATGTCCTTAATATCAGTATAACCAACATCATTAGTAACTATGTGCAGGATTAACAGTGGTTTATTAGTGCCTTCTAAGAGCCCTTCCAATAATTTGGATACATCTCAAACTTTTGCCCCAGGAAGAGTACTAACGACTGTGTGGTCCTTTCTCCTTTTGCATACTGATGTATCAATCCCCTGGTAATCAAGTCCCCTATCACCACTATATCTCTTTTGGTATTAACCTCAGCCTTAGCATTTAAATTAATATTTTCATGCTGGGCATTGTAATGTAGATCACCTCCTGAGTTATCTGGGTCAGGGGTACCTACTGTACTATGATTTAATGTCCCAAATTTATTAGACAGCAACAAAGGGGTTGGATCTTTCTGATTGGCACCTATTTTGCTAGATGACTGTTTAACAGTTGTCCATGTCTTCTCTTTAACACCTTTGGTTGACTTATGCTGGGATTCATCATCCATTATTGGCCCCCAAGATAATGGCTAATTTCCTGTGAAGCTGTCAGCCATTTCGTCAATAAAATTTTCTAATAGCTTAATTTCCTTCTGCATATTTAAACACTTTAGCAACTGTGCTATCTCGTCCTGCAATGTAGCTATCAATATGCAATTATTACATACAAACCCCTTACTAGCCGGGTGGTCAGTGTACATTCTACACTTAGAGCACATTTGTTTACCTTTACTCTTTCTACCTCTTCCTTGTGACATTTTTAATAATTGTACTGTGCACTTCTTTATATATCCACAGTAGAACACAGGAACTCACCTCTGTTATCAAACACAACGTGCTTCACAGCTATTCCAGTGGTCCCAGCGGAGACAGCTGACATGTGTGTCTCTGTATGCGACTGCATCTGCCCTACCTGGGCTCATCCTGCTCGCCACAAGGCTGATATTTATGCTGCCAAGTAACCCGGAAGCACACCTGGGGTGACAGAGTCCCTCACAACACAAGTTGCAAATACTAGGAGTCCAAATATAAAAAATGAAATTGTGCGTCACCCACTCATTCATAGGTAAGGCACTATATATGGCTGCAGTACTGAATAAAATAAAATAAAATGCTCCCAGCAGTTTTTATAGTTCTCCTTCATCCCCAAGGACTACACCGCTCTCTTTCTGAAACCTGCTGGTCAGGTGACAGGGTCCCTTAGCACAGTCCTTCACACTGACT
The DNA here is from genome assembly GCA_016271365.2 of Neoceratodus forsteri. Taxonomy (NCBI): domain Eukaryota; kingdom Metazoa; phylum Chordata; order Ceratodontiformes; family Ceratodontidae; genus Neoceratodus; species Neoceratodus forsteri. The sequence continues at coordinate 383,479,522 of JADMNL010000024.1, read as the reverse complement.
GCTCCTCAGTATGTTTTACAATATGTGCTGGGAGTATTATGCATGGTGATTCAGTCATACAGTCTAAGAAGCACCAATACAATGTATTATGATGCCCCAGGGTATCATACAGTACGTTTTATGTCTTATGGCAAATCAGCTTTCAGTTGTCTTGCTCCTTTTCTCTGGAAGAAGTTACAGAACACTCTTAGATGAGCAGAATTTATTAGTTACAACATTTTTAAATGATTACTTGACAGCCATTGCACAGATATTTGTAATTCCTACTAGGGCTATGCATATGATCATTTTGTTCCTCTGATGCATGATTGCCATGAATATGGCTGTAGACATGCAATTTTTGCATCATTCCCATAAACAAGATATATTTGCTTATTTGCTTATTTATTGCTTAAAATATCGGAATTACAACCCTTTGAGTCATAGACTCATTTGCAAAGGCTCCACGTCAGTTACAGGGGTGGAGGGGAAACATAATACAGGGATACATAAGTAGTAAAGCTGTATACAAGAAAATAACACACACTTATTTTGGACAAAACAGTACTGGCATTTCATTACCAGGTTCTAACTTAGATTTGCATAGGCAGAGGTGGTCAGTGTTTGTGGCATCACTTGTTAGAGAAGTGGGGGGGCACAGTCGTAGGGTCTCAGGAGACCCTGTTTCTGAAGTTAATGGAGTTAGGTAGCATATTTAGGAGGGCAGAGCTAGCCGCAGTTACAGGTTGCAGACTCAATTAGGTGGGATTTGAGGCCTGCTTTGAACAGGGAAAAGCTGATAGTCTGAGTGAGTCAAGGAGGTAGCTCATTAAGCCATTTGGGAGCTTGGTACCGGAATGATCTTTGACCCATTGATGTCCTACAGAGGGGGACTTGGAATGAGAGTTTAGTAGCGAGGCGCGTATTGCGCCTGGGGGGGTGTTGATTATGGGGAGAAGACCAAGTGGGGCTTTCTGGAGTTGTATTTTTTTGCTAGTATGCAGGTGTGGTACTGAAGTCTTTGCTGGAGATTTAGCCAACCAGTCAGGGCATAAAGGTCACATGTATGAGTAAGACGGTCGCTGCCGGTGACTAGTCGGTAGGCTTTATTTAGTGCAGTGTTAATACTGTGTAAAGTGGTGGGTTCTGCTGATTAATATATCATAATCCTGTAGTCAATTAGGGAGAGGACAGAGGCGGATACAGCTAGGTGCAAGGCCTGGGGGAGTAAACAGTGTTTAACTCTATCGAGGACTCCCACTCTAGTATTAACTGTGTTGGAAAGCAGCTGAATGTGGCTATGGTAAGAGAGAGAGGTATCTAACGTGATACCCAGGTATTTGAAATTAGAGACATGTTCAAGGGGGGTTCCATGTGTGTTTTTAATTAGTAGTGTCGAATGGTTATGTGGGCTTTGTCTATGTGCAAAAAACATTGATTTTGTTTTAGTATGGTTGATGATTAGTCGGTGCTCATCAAACCATGATTCAAGCTCCCCAAAGAAGCCCTGTAGAGCATGTTGCAGGGCATTAGGCTGCTGGTGTTTCCAGAAAAGTACCGCGTCATCTGCATAGAGAAGCAAATGGCCACTGCAAGCATTGGGAAGGGAGTTTAAGAAGAGGGAAAAGAGAAGGGGGCCCAGGATAGACCCTGGGACCCCCCCGAGGTCACCGCTCTGCGAGTGGAGATGGTAGTATTTAACCTCACTTGCTGAGACCGGCCTGAGAGGTAGTCCTTGAACCAGGCCGTAGTCTCGGGGACCACATGTAGCTGTGGCATAACACTAAGCAACAGGTCGTGACTAACCATGTCAAAGGCTTTGGTAAGGTCCACAAAGATTGCACCTGCAATGGCTCCTTGGTCTAGGGCCTCGTGTATGAATGAGGTGAGTTCTGAAAGTGTGGTGACAGTGCTGTGGCCTGTCCGGAAACCATGCTGTGCGTGGCTTAGAAGGTTATATCTAGTTAGGTGTTCAGTAAACTGGTCAGAGACTATTTTTTCAAGTGCTTTAGAGAGAGGAGGGAGTATAGAGATGGGTCTATAGTTGCTTGAGAGCGTGGGGTCACCACTCTTCAGGATGGGAGTAATTAAGGCACTCTTCCAGGTTGAGGGGAACTGACCCAGGCAGAGAGAGAGAGATTGAGAATTTTTGTAAGGTGGGGAAGTATGACATCCAGTGTCAGCCTAAGAAGTTTAAGATCTAGTGAGTCATTGCTGTACCAGGAATTGGAAATGGCATTGGAAATGTAATGTTTTGCTTCCAGGTTGGAGATGATTCTCAGCCTGAAAGGTAGTGAGCCTGAGCTATAAGGAGTGTCGGGGGGAAGGGGGGACAGGGTGGAAGAATTTAGGAGGTAGGACATGGGAGAGGTCCGAGAATGTGTGTTGAGGACTTCTGCTATAGTGGTGGGGTTTTGGGTGACTTCTCCATTTATAGAGAGTTGGGAGAGGAGGGGGGAGTAGGAATTCCCATTTAGTTCTTTTATGTTTCTCCAGAATTTTTTCCCGTCTCCCCAGGAGGAGGTAAGAGTTTGGTGGTAGTATGAGGCCTTAGCCTGTCGTAAGGCCCAGGTACATTTATTGCGGGCAGCTTGGTATAATTGTCTATCAAGTGTGCTTTGGGAGTCAAGGGCCTTATGCCACAGTTTATCCCTTGATTGGAGTATGTTAAGTTGATTGGGTGAGAACCAAGGTGTGGTTCTGGATTTACGTAATTGTTTGGTGAGGGGTGCAAAAATGTCACAGGCCTTATTAAAAGTGGTAATGAAGTGATTGAGCGCTATGTCAACAGATTGCGTGGTGTAAATGGGGAGCCAGTCGCAGGTATCTAGATGGGCTATGAGTTTACGTAGGCCCCCTCTTTTCAGCTGTATCTGCATGGAGATTTGAGGGTGGGCTGGGGGAAGTTTGCCAGTCCACCAGCTGGTCACCGGCGAGTGGTCACTAATTGAGTCTGGGAGCACTGAGGCTTGGGAGAGGTTCCGAGGCCTATTTGTGAATATAAGGTCTATGAGGGTGGAGGCCCCAGTTCTAGTGTCCCTTCTGGTAGGAGAGGTGACTATTTGGGTTAGGTCACATGCCAGAGATATATCTGGTGGTCATGAAGAAAATGGATGCTGTGTAACTGCCCTGATATGTTTTAGATCATACACCATGACCATTCGACTCCATTATTCTTGATCTGAATACATTGTTCTGTGTTTACAGTATTACTGTAAAAGATTGTATATTTTCATATTGATTGCCCTAACCAATACTTTCTCATAAATAAGCATCACCCAAATGAGCATCTTCCAGGTAAAACAAATAAATACAAATATTTTCACAAGCTTTCCATGGTGTTTTGCATTAGTAGGTTATGTGCTATCATAATACAAGTATTAATATACAATCTTTAGGGAGATATATTTTGGCTGGAAGATTTAGGCAGAGGCATGCACGTATGTAGTTCTTGAGAGAAGGGTCAATTTTAACCACTCTGTGGTACATTTTTGCATTGTACCCCTTTGTGCTGTACACAAAGAGGTTGCAAGTATTTTCCTGTTATACCACACGGATCAACATGCCAGCACAGGGAAAGGGGTAAAGGAGTCTGACTTGATGAGGGTTCTGGTTTGCATGGAGGTCCTGTATTATGCACAGCAGTTCCCTGAGATCTGCACCCTTTGTCATAAGGTGCAATGACCCATGTCATGGTAGAACTGGTGAAAGCAGTTCTTGCAGGATTCACAGTCTTGCAAGCCAGAATGTATTTTCCTCCAGAGGACTGAGCAGCGCACTTTACCACACTGACAACAGTAACAGAATGGAATGGATCTACTGTATGGAGAATGTGATCCAGTGGATGCCAGGGATGTGATCAACCAAGTCACAAGGTTCTGAAGCCATTGGATCAATAGAACAGATAAGTGAGTAGTGATATATATGCATATTGGCATGGTCATTAAGTACTCATCAAAGCTTGGGAGATAAGAATGAGGGACAACATTGGTAAGAGTACCATGTGTCTAGGGTACAGGCCATGGCATGGCACCATATACCAGGCACCTTACAATGTGCCAAGCCTGCAGCTGTCATAGCTTCAGTATGTTAGTGGCTTCACAGAAGACTCCCTGGTGCCCTAAGTTCCCAGTCACAAGGTGCAGTGACCCCTGGCAAGTGCCACAGCTTTGCAATCAGAAGGAAGATTAGGTAGCACTTCTGACAGCAGTGACAAATGGGAATGAGGCTAAGGACAAAGATGCATGCTCACCAGGGTTGCACGTGACTAATTCGTAGAATTCCAGGGAAATACTGGCAAGGAACACTATTTACACATAGTGGCAATGCCATTAAGCAACCACCAATGTGTAGATCCAGGGGGTTGGGATGACTTCAATAGTAGCAATGTGCAACTGGTGCTATGCCATAGACCAACAACTACTCTGTCACAGTTCAGTATATCATTGTCACACAGCCAGTATGAGAACATTAACACCTAACTAGACAATTTGCTTAAACTGTGCTACTGTTACACAGGGATATATGCACTCAGCAAACAGTGATACCCAGTTGTGTATGGCAGTTTTAATTACATATATATATATTTATCTGATAAAATATATGGAGTCCAGTATTCCCATTAATAACACCACCCAGCAGCCACTGCAACTGAGTACAACTCATCTGTTATCTCATCTCAGGGAGAGGAAGGAACCTGCCTCATGATTTCATTTATTTGGGTCATGGTGAGCCCAAAATAGAAAAGCAAATTAAAAGTAAAGAACTTTAGTGTAAAAGCATTAAAACAAGATATACCCTAGAAGGGCATTAGCAACAAAGCCAAGTTTCGAAGAAACACCACATCCACAAGTCACATTAATATAAAGCATCATTTGAAGTACATTATATACATGGTGATTTACATATATTTCCAGTGGTGCTCTATATTATTAGATATGTGTAATATAATATATACTGTAAGTTAACTCCTAATATACAAGCTGTATGGGGGAATACTTGGGCAGGCAGGGTTAAGCATTGAATATGTGCAATATAATACAGTAAATACTGTAACTCCTTATAGGCAAGCTCTATGGGGGTATACTTGGGTAGGCAGGGTTAGGATGAGGCACACACAAATAATGGCCATGAAGGAAGGGTAAACTTTTGACAACTTTGCAGTACATTTTTTGCCATTGTACTCTTTTGTGCTATACACAAAGGGCTCATAAGTGTTTCCCTGTGAACAGATCAGTGTGTCAGTCATGGAAAGGGGTTGGGGGTGTCTGACTCAATAAGGCTCTGGTATGCATGGACACACTATGCTAGGTGCAGTGGCTTCTCAGTACCCTTAACCCTTGGTCACACTCACAAGTCACACTTACTCTTGCAATGCCAGGACTCAGACTTGTGAGCCAGAATGTTTTTTTCTGACAGTGGATAAAGGTTAGGTGGTAAACAGAATGAACAAACAAGCAGGGGCAGAGCACACAGGTCATACAGTGGGCGCTGACCAAAACAGAAGTGCCTGCTAACAAAGCAACAGTAGCACTCTATCACTAAGAAATCACAGTTGGCAAATGCTGAGAGGCTGCAACAGTAAGCTTACTTTATTAGGTAGAAAATCATGCCAAAGGTGAGGTGCAAAGATTCCCAGCACTTCACATCTAAGGCATGAAATAATGTGATCTTGTGATGAAGCAATACGCCTTAGACACGAAGAACCAGGGATCTTTGTGCCTCACCTTCAGCATGTTTTTTATTTACCTAATAAAGTAAGCTACTGTTGAAACTTCTTGACATTTTCCTAACTTGATACTTTTGGGATTGGAGTACTACCGTTGTTTTGATAGCAGGTAAACAAAACAACCAGCGATAGTACTGAAAGGGAAATGAGCTATGGAGAGAAGATCTACTGGATGCCAGGGGAGTGGACAACCAAGTTACAGAATTCTGGGGCCATGGGATCACCAGGAAAGACTGGCAAGGAATGGTGTAAACATGTATTGTCATGACCATCAAGGTACAGGGTGAGTGGGGTGGGGGTACAACCTTTGTGTTAGTACCCTGGCACTGGTGCCATGCATTGACCCCTACACCTGTCACAGTCCATATTAGTGGTCACACAGCCAGTGTTTGTTTATTTATTTCAAAAGTTTTAACTGGATAGGTGTACTGAATGAAGAACAGCTCATCTGCAGATGTGTCCTAGGGGGAGGTGGGAAGAGCAATAGTGCAAAATAATACAAACAATTAGTGATAAAGTAACAAAGGTAATAAGAGAGCAGTAGTACAGGTCATTCTATATAGAAACATTGAATTTGATGGCAGATAAGGACCACTTGGCCCATCCCAGTCTGTCCATTTCTCCCTACCTACACTATTACTGCAGACCATACCTGTTCTTTCTCCATCCCCATTCCTTTACACTATGATTACCTCATGCTTATCCCATCCATTCTTGAATTGCACCACTGTTTTTGCCTCCACCACCTCTGCTGGAAGACTGTTCCTGAAATCCAGCACTCTTTCTGTGGAGCAGTACTTTTTCACATCTCTCTTTAATCTACCCCCCTCCAGCTTCATAGCATGTACACTTGTTCTTGAGCACCTTTTCTTCTGAAAAATACTTCCCTCCTTTACCTTATTTGCCCCATAAGGTATTTAACAGTCTCTGTCATATCCTCCTCTCTCTCCTCTATTCCAATGTGTACATATTGAGTTCTTTTAATTTCTCCTCTTAGGGCTTTTGATGCAGACCCTGCACATCTTTAGTTGCTTTCTTCTGGTCTGCCTCCACTTTGTCTATGTCCTTTCAGAGATGTGGTCTCCAGAAAAGGACACAGTACTCTAGGTGGGGTCTTACCAGTGATGTATACAGAGGCAACACCACCACCTTCTTTCTGCTGGTGATATCCCTCCCTATGGACCCACCATCCCACTGGCCCTCCCTACTGCCTTGTCCCACTGCCTGGCCACCTTCAGGTCATCCAATATGATTACCCTAGCTCTCTTTCCTGCTTGGTGGTTTTCAGTACCACTCCACCCATTCTGTACTCCGCCCAGGGTTTCTCTTCCCTAAGTGCATTATTTTGCACTTTTTCGAATTGAAACCCAGCTGCCATACCCTTAACCACTACTCTAGTTTTGCCAGGTCTCGGTTCATCCTTTTCAACCCCCCTGGAGTTTCCACCTTATTGCAGATGTTGGTGTCATGGAGTCACATGATGCGTTCAGTGTGAATAGCGGCTTTCCACAGTGCTCTATGATCTACACGTTAAAACTGCAGCTTTTACCCATTTAAAATCATTTTTCTACAAGCTTCTCCCAATCTTTCATTAGAAGAACATTGTCTGTAATGAACTCTGGATGAAACTGCTGAGATGGAACTTTCAGAACCACAATAAATGGATCTAAATTTGTTACCTCCAATATTGCCATGCGGCCAGGCTACTAAACGTCAGAAACAGGGCTCCCCACTCAACTCACCTAACTATTCTACTCCACAAGAGTATCTGTGAGAAAACCTGGATAGACTCTTCTCAGAACTCTTCACAGTTAAGCCCACTTTGTATGAACTAGTCTCTGATTTTAAGTCAATCAAGCCTGCATGAAAGGCTTTGACCTCCAGGATTTCCCACACTGAAGCTTGAATCAGTTCAGTGGAGGACTGGTAAAACTGAGATGCCAGGGAACTAAAGGATCTTCAGAAAAAGATAGCTAAATTGGAGGACAGAATTAAAGATAAGGAAGGAAGGAGCAGATGGAACAATTTAGTCCTAGTAGGAATACCGTAGCAGGCACAAGGCACCAGCATGCTTACATTTATTCAAAAATTATTTCAATAAGTGGCTTGTCCCCCAGAATCTGTCACAGTATACATGACTAAGCATGCCCTTCAAGAAATTAATGCCAAAGAAAAGAAACTATCCCAAACCTCCACCAATGAAGAATGGTTACAGTTTAACTCTCCCAAAGTTAAATATGAGGAGTTATTAAGGAAATAAGCTGAGTTCATGATCTTTCGGGCCAAAACTCATCATGTTGACCAGGGCAAAGAGGTGGGTAAATTGTTAGCCCTGAGATTAAAACAACAATAGTCATCTAAATGTATAAGAGGAATACCGCTCTCACCTAATACATTCTTAATCACTAGCTAAGGGACATTGCATCTGCCTTCATAAAATACTACCAAACCCTTTACTCTGCAGACCCTCCAGTACCAGAAACTAATATCCAACAATTTCTAGACACTGATAATCTGCTCAAACTCCCCCAGAAACCCTAGAAAGATTTGGAGCCAACATCCCTCCAGGAGAAGTTCTGCAATCCATATCTGACTGTCCCCTGGACAAAGCACCAGGCCTGGATGGCCTATCCACTAACTTATTGTGCCCTTAACCACACTATTCAATTTGGCACAAAAAGAACACTTCTTAGACCCATACCTTCAACAAGCCATTATTACACTGCTCCCCAAACCAGCAAAATATCCAGAATATATGGCAAATTACCATCCAATAGCATTCCTTGACATAGACATTAAGCTATAAACAAAGATTCTGACAATGAGGGTGTGGGACTCTAATTGGTTCTGAAAAAGTGGGATTCATGCGAGGTCACCTTTCTTCTGACCACCTGTGCAAACTCTTTCATCTACTCTCTGCATCCAGGAACTCCAAACAACCAGCCATTATAAAGTCCCTGGGTGCTGAAAAAGCATTTGACAGAGTCTCCTGGCCTTTCCTGTACCTAACACTACAACAATTCAGCTTTCCCACTGCTTACATAGACTGGGCTAAACTGCTATATTCCCATCCATCAGCTTCCATCAGATGTAATGGAGTAAATTCATCAGGAATCAGGACTACAGTAACAAAGAAAGGAAAAATAAATATATACAGGGGTCAAGGTGGTACAAGGAAAAAGGACAGTACAAGGAAACTATCCAAGCAGAGGGAAAGGAGCATAGCTAGAATTCATATGTCAAGGAAAGAGGGGTCCAGCTAGGAACACAAGAAGGACTCCAGTTAAGGGTACCAGATAAGCAAAGGCAGAATATGGGGAGTGGTGTAATGCAGAGGTAATGGGGCAGCCATATTCAGGGAGACCTTTTAGACACTGAGGTACTTCTCTATCTACATGCACCTCTCTGGACTGAGGGAAGAGGTCACCAGACTCAGAGCTGAGATAACTTGGGTCATGAGAACTTTCAACTCCATCCAGAGACCACCTAATCCAATTCTGTTGCCCCAAAGGATGCTAGGAAGGAGGGGCACATGGACAACTCTGGGCTCAGGAGGGTTAGGAAGGTCAATCACAAATACATTATGAGGTCTATACCACTACATAATTCCTATGCCACACTGGAAGTGAGGGATTGCCAATCTGAGGACCCCACAGTTGTGGAAGGGATGGATGTGGAGGTCAACCAGGGTGGTGACCTCAATGGGGGAGCAGAAGACCCCAGATGAGGAGGAAGTAAATCCTGGTGGGGAACTCAGTTGTGAGAGGAATTTAATTAGGTATGGGAGGGGAGGAGGACAGGGAGGTGAGGTACCTTCCAGGTACCACTGCTAGGAGGGATGGAAGGAAGATCCTAGGGATTGCTGGGAGGGCAGGTAACAAGGAGGTCTGCTGCTCCCAGACTTTTATCTCTACTATTTAGCCCTGCAGGCATGGAAATTCTTATGGTGGAAGCATGCCATCCCCACTAACCCTCCATGCTGTTATGCCCCTCAGTGGCAACAAATAGAACTTGATCTATGCCATCAAGCTAAACTCAACATTAGAGCCTTCACACACATCCCACACTCTAAACTTCCTATACCACTAAAGCAAACCCCGATAGGTGTTTCCCTCTTGGCAGGCAAGCAACTACACAGGCTACTAAAAGAAATTATAATATTTTCCCTAGCCCAACCAATATCAGGTAACTCCAATTTTAAATTTTCAAAATAAGCTAATCCAACCAGGCATAACATTTTGGCACAGCTCTGCCACAAAATGACTGTAAGCTGCCATAAATTGTTGAGCCAGTCGTAAAGCAGCTCCATCTTTGAAAATCCAGTGCTTGTGGGAAAAACTGTGCATCTGCAAGTGAATAGGCACTTGTGCATGTTTTTCTTGCACCTGCACATATTCCTGGGGTTCTGGAACATATGGACAGATTCCAGCTGTCCAAAGAGAACAGGTATATGGAAGATCATGTTCATCTGTTTTGGTCCATTTTGAGGAAGTATGGTGTCAAAGGAACTAGATGGAGAAAGGCAGTTGATGAAATACACTTAGATTTTGTAAAGCATTTATTAAGGTTCATGATAAAAAGCTGGGTCTGAAGTTAACTCAGTTCGAAATTGCAGGAAAGACATCACAATGGATAGAGGGTATGTTAGAAAATAGGGCTCAGTGGGAAGTTATACATGTGAAATTATCATACTGGAAGTTAATCACCTCTATGATTCCGATAGGGACGGTAATAAAATTCATTCTGTCCAATATTTTTATTGATGGCATTGAGTCAGGATTCTGATGAAAGGGTACTAAATTTGCAGTTAATTCTAAGATAGTTAAGGGGATAGATTCCAGAAAACAGGAATACAGTCCACTGATGAACCTACATGTTTTAGAGTAATGGGATAACACATGGAAAATTTAATTTAATGTGGATGAGTGTAAGGTCCCTCACTTGGGCTACACAGATTCATGCCAGAGGCACTCTATAAATCAAACAAACTAGCAGCAGTGGACCATGACAAGGCCTCAGGTCATCAATGATGGAAAATGGAAGCATTTAGAGCAATGTGTAGTTGCAGTAGATAAAACAAATCTAATCCTAGCCTCAATACAATTTGTATAGCATGCCCAGAAAATGATGCAGTTCTGAAGACCTTCACTTGTGTTTTACAAATCGGTCACAGAACTATTTAAAAGGAAAAAAAGGTATCAGCAAGAGATCATGAAAAGGATCAGATGGTCATCATTGATAGAAATTTGAAGATGTCACTGTGATGTGCATTAGCAGTAGGTAAGGCAAATCACCTGCTGGGCTGCATTACAAGAGGTATAACATGGTTCCATGTGATTATGGTGAATGAAAATGGGCAAGGATGAAAATGGCAAAGGGAAAACAGGGCAGCCACATAGGGCGAGTGGCAGAAACAGCGATCGTTGAAACTATGACAACATTACCACAGTGACTTTCTGCAGGGGGCTTAGCCCCTTGCACCCCCCTTTGTGGGGTGCTGCACCCCATGCACCCCCCTTACTAAATATAACCACTCCAGGGGACACAACCCAGGGAGGGGGGAAAAGTCATAGGTCGCCGTTTCAGCAATCAATTTTTTTTGCCACTCACCCTATGTGGCTGTGCTGCTTTCCATCGCTGTTTTTGTCCTCACCCTTTTTATGGTTGTCATCTTCACAGGATACCGTATAGAATAGTATAAAAGTAATGTGATTCTGACCATGTAGCTCTTGTTCTTGTTCTTACTATTCTATTTATTTATTTAATTTTAGTAACTGGGTGAACCCATTGTGACCAAAGGTCCCTTTTTCAGGGGTTACCCGGAATTAACAACAGGTATACAATTAGAGTAACATTTCATATCAGACAACTAAACAATTCAAACAATAATTATTTTATGATGGGGAGGATACATTTGACAAGGGTTATTAACAATTGACATGAGCAAGAAGCACCAAGAAAGCATAGCAATTACTGTACATTATGTAGTCAGAGGGAGGTCGGTCAATGGTAGCATGTACAGAGACATTTTTCTAGAAAGTAATCTTCTAACCCCTTTCCAAAGCTACCTAGGGAGTTCAGAATTTGCAAGGACTCCAGGAGGGCATTCTAAATATTGGGAGCTGAGTAGGCAAATGATTTGCTCCTCAGTGAGGTCCTGACCCTGGGTACCTGAAGCAATTTTTTTGCTGGAGGTTCTTAACAGTCTACTGGAGCACTTAGGGACAGGTAGGCCTACCAGATTAGGAGGTGGGGAGGTGGTTATGAGTTTGTATGCAGTGCATAGTAAATACTGAAGCTAGTGGGCTAAAGTCAGCCAGTTTAGGGAGGCTAGCACCTTACAATGGTGCTTCTTGGGAGGCAATATCTTGGTAAAGTCACCTATTTTATTTTACAGCAACTGCAACCTATTACTCCCAGATTTACCAAGATACTGCAGGACAGGGGCAGCATTGGTGAGCTTTGGTAATAGTACACTGTTTACTTTTGTGATTTTGGAGTCTAGGATGAGGTGACCATTTAATCTATAATAGGAATCCTAGGTTTTGGATGATTGAGTGGGTGACCTGATCCAGATGTGGCTTAAAGGTGAGGATGTGGTCTAGCATAGATAGAAGCAGTAGGTTGTGGCTGACCAAATCAAAGACTTTCATGAGGTCTATGAAGATGGCCCCAGTTGTGATCCTGCTGTCCAGCGCCTGCAGACTGTCAGTGGTGAATTTAATTAAGGCAGTGTCAGTCCCTTGGTTGCACCTGAAACCATGCTGCTGATGAGACATGAGGTGGTGCAGTTCAAGATAGTCCTGTAGCTGGCTGTATAATAGGCTTTCTTGGATTTTGGATTCCATTTCAATAGAGCAAAGTTTACAGAGCGAATTCAAAATTGGCGATTTTTATTTAGCGATTACCATTAGGGTGCCTACATTATGAGTGCAGACATATACTTCCCTAGATCTCTCCTGCGAGCCCTGAGCGGCGCTTCTAAATGGCAAGGCGACGCCTTCTCCGCTGCCGCCGACTAAACTCACAAGCTCTCACCGCCCTCGTGGAACCCACCCCGGGACCAGCTCCTCAGGTACCACCACTGAATTCAAGCTCACTCCAGCAGCGCTCCGATTGGCTGCAGCTCCCTGCAACCAGCTCCTGACTGGACGCCTGGTTAGCGCGGCTCACCCAATTGGTGCACCTTTTCTCATTCTGCTGTACCAGCTTTTGCCTTTCTTTGAAATGCCTGTGGTTCTAATCTTTACCGTTGTTTTTTTTCTTCCACCCCCACCCCCCCCAGGCCTCCTTTAAATGCTCATGTGCCGCTGTTTCCTCTAACTGCCCCTCCGCTATTGGCTCTTTTGAAACTCTACTGTTTAAACTGACCTTGAGTGTCAATACAGCTAAGATAATTCTGTATAGCCACCACTGTCCTCCCACTGACACACCCCTTTGCCTCTGCACACTACTCTACTTGGCAACCTTTCACACAAATCTGCTTACTTTTGACATGCTACTTACTTTGGTTAATTAAATATTAAAATGTTGCCCTTTACTCTAAACCTCATCCTTATGGTGTTCACTGATCTCTCCCTCCCCCCTCTGTCCCCTAAGCCCTTACTTCCTCTACAGAAACAAAATGCCATCCCTCTTCCCACTGTAAATCAGTTATATTCCTCCTCACCCATAGCTTTATCCTGGTCTCACTTGCCCATTCGTCCCTGCACCTCTCTTGCCCATACGCCGATGTACTTTACACTAATATGCTTACTTAGCTCCTGGACACCCCCAGATATTATTAAATACCATTGCTCCAGATTGTTATGTAAAGACTCCTAGTTCAAGAGTGCTAAGCTGCACTATTTTATTATTGCCCTCCTACTCTTATCGGCTGGTGACATAAACCCTAACCCTGGCCCAGCCCAATCACCTCCAGTGGCCAGCCCCAAACCACGACTCACAGCTCTCCCTAATAGCCTAAAAATAATACATATAAACATATACCCTTTGCAAACTGTGTGAGAGGCCTTTTGGCACCATGCAATTCTGCTTAAAGTTGGACCAGCATAACATGCTGTGGTGATTTGCATATGCAGCCCATGATGCTTTGCATTGTGTGGGAATGTGTGATTTTGTATTTTCTTGAAACTTGGCTTCCCAGCCACATGCCCTTTGGGGTAACCCTTGCCTCAGTGTTTGCGCACAGAGGTTCTTTGTCTTTTAAACATATGTAGCCTCCTCCCTAAAGTGGACTTGCTGCAGCCCCTGGTGGCTTCACTAAACCCTACTATAATTATAATATCAGAAACATGGTTAAGTAACAAAATCTGCAACTCATCTCTCACTCTCCCTGGTTTCATATTATCACACCAGGACCTGCTAGTGAGAGGTGGAGGGGTAGCAATCTACGTTGCCTCTTCCATCCAATTCACCTCTGTCTTTTCTAGCGCTGTACTAAAAGCATATGAGGTCTTGATGTTACAAATCTCTCTCCCCTTCTCCAAACCTATTTTTGTAGCAGAAGCCTACTGCCGTCCTGGCTCCTAACCCAAAATCGCTACCGACCTCTTAGCCACCCTAGCTAACCTCTTCACAGCTAGAGAATTATATATTATGGGTGATTTCAACATAAAACTGGTCTACCATAACTAACAAAGCTCAGAACGCTATATATGCTCTCAACTTAACCCAACTTATCCAAGACCCGACTAGGTTTAACCATAAGACAGGTAACCACTCCCTCATTGACTGGGCCCTCTCCTCTCACACCCATAGGATCATAAAATCCGGTACTCTAGCAGATGTTTTCAGCAACCATTGTATGACCTTCCTGGTGCGTAGAGTTCACAAAGTCAAAGCCCCCTACAAAACTCTACAAATCCATTCGTACAAATCCCTAAACATTGCCCCCCTGCTATATGATCTGTCCTACATTAACAGAGCACCTATATCCAATGCCAGTAACCTAGATGATGCAGCAAACTACTTCAGAGACCATTTCCTTGAAGTCTGGAATCACCACGCACCGTTACGGCAAGTTCGTGTCCGAGGTAACCACCTCCCCTGGATCTCTCCAGAACTCATCGCTGTCCAAAGAGCGCGTGATGCAGCCTGGAAGTTCTATAAAAGCACAAAGCTTCTTAATGACTATGAGACCTACCAGGCCCTCAGAAACAAATGCACGAAAGCCACTCGCTTGGCCAAGGCTGAGTACTTCAGATCTACCCTTAACTCTAATATAAACAATCCATCCAAATTTTGGAAAGTAATTCACTCACTTTTCTCCCCTCAGGCTCCACCTCCCTCCCCCCTCCTCAAAATAAACAATAATGTCATCACTGACCACCCAAGCTTTGCTGCAGCTTTTAACTCCCACTTTACCTCATGTGCTGATGCTCTTCTAGGCTCCCTTCCAAACACAAATCAGTTTCCAACCACCTCTACCGGAAGTCCACCTGCCCCTCCACACAGTTTTTCCTTCTCTAAAATCCTACCATCTGATATGCTGACGGCCTTGGAAGCCTTAAACTCGAACAAAGGTAGCTCCCCTGGTGGACTGGACCCCAAGTTACTAAACCTGTCTGCTACAGCTATTGCTCCCCCACTGTCTGCTCTTCTTAATCTATCATTTCAACTAGCTGACATTCCTCTCGGGTGGAAACATGCAGTCGTCCTCCCATTCCCAAAGGGAGGTGATACCTCCTCCCCTGGGAATTACCACCCTATATCACTC
This sequence comes from Neoceratodus forsteri, assembly GCA_016271365.2. Taxonomy (NCBI): domain Eukaryota; kingdom Metazoa; phylum Chordata; order Ceratodontiformes; family Ceratodontidae; genus Neoceratodus; species Neoceratodus forsteri. The sequence continues at coordinate 383,464,097 of JADMNL010000024.1, read as the reverse complement.
CTGCCAGCATTAGCCAAACTACAGGAACAATTAGTCCTAGCCCAGCTGTCCTCATACCTATCTGACATCAACTTCTTCACCCGATACCAATCTGGTTTCAGAAAACATCACTCTACTTCCTCCTAACTACTCCGGATCACTGAGATGATCCTGACAGGCATGGATTGTGGTCACATCACTACTGCCATTTTTATTGCTCTTGCTAAAGCTTTTGACACTGTTTCCCACTCCCTCCTTCTGTGCTCCCTCTCAGCAGCGGGGTTGTCTGATCATGTCATAAAATGGTTCAATGCGTACCTAAACGACCGTTCTCAATAGGCAAAAATATCCGACTACATCTCTCCTCCTCTACCCATATGTACTGGCGTCCCCCAGGGGTCCATACTAGGCCCGATCCTCTTCTCCATTTTCCTAAATGATCTTCCATCTGTCTGTACTTCATCTTCTATACATATGTATGTTGATGATACGGTTGTTTTCTCCTCAGGGCCATCGCCCTTGGATGTTGCCTCCAGGCTTCAAAGTGACTTCAGGAATGTCCAGAAATGGTTTCACTCTCATCAACTCTTCCTAAATGGAAAAAGAACAGTGACCATGACATCTGGCACTAGACAGAAACTGTCAAGGCTCCCATCAGTCCCTGTCTTCACTACTCTTGACGGTGTAACTTTAGATACCACGACATCCTTCAGGTATCTGGGTGTATGGCTGTACCAACATCTCACTTCCTCTGACCATACAGATGCTATAATGAAAAAACTTCGCCCCAAACTTGGTGCCTTATTCAGAAATCGCTCCTGCCTCCCGACTCAGACAAGGCGTGAACTGATCCAAAAAATGATCCTCCCTATCATTGATTACTGTGATATCGTGTACTGCTCTGCTCCTGCCACCTCCTTAGCAAACCTGGATACACTTTTCAACTACTTCTGCCGGTTTGCCCTGGATGCTCCTCCCCTGACCCATCACTGTCACCTGTATCATGCTTTAACCTTCCCCTCCCTAGCCAATAGGTGACTGCACCACTGTGCAAATTTCATCTCTAAGTTCTGGCTTGGCACACTCCTTCCTTATCTCACTTGCTCACTCTCCCCCTCACCCACACCACTTCACCTTTTAAGATCCCATGACCACAGAACTCTGTCATTCCCCCTGAGATCCACCTCAATTGACCAATCATCCTTCTCTTACCGGCTCCCTAAACTGTGGAATGCTCTTCCTACACAAATCCATTCCTCTTCCTCCCCAGGCTCTCTAAACAAAGCACCATATAATTTCCTCTCTGTAAACTGCACCTTCCCCTAGCTCCTCTCCAGTCCCTCACCCTTCTCCCTATTAGTCATCTCTTACCCTCATCACTGCCCCAACTAGACTTTTTTCCTCCTTCTTGTCGTTGATAGTATACCCTATCAATCTCTCTCTGGTACTTTCTCCTTATCTTGCGGCATTTGCACTGGTCTCTAGCTCCTTTGTTTGCCACATTTTTAGTTTCCCTCTCATTGTTTCATCTTGCTTTATAATAGTCCTCATATTGTAAGCCTCTAGACAAGTTTGGAATACCTTAGCCACTATTCTGCCTCACCCTCTAGGTAATAGAATAGGCTGAATCCTTGTCTACCTTGTAACTACTCATGCCTTTATGCTGGTTAAGCCTTGCTTTATATGCCTTTGTGTAAACTGCTTCTGTGCTATTGTGTGTACTATTGTACTCCATGCCATTGTATGCTTATAATCCATGCCTTAATGCTTCTTGTTTAAACTGCTTTTGTGCTACTGCGTGTATTCTGTATTACTATGTAACTCCCCTACCCGCTCCCCCAGGTCGTCCCGGGAGACGAGCAACTTGTTGTTCAGTGTACCTTACCTGGTGAAACTTTTCAATAAAAGAATAATTAAATTAATATACAGTGAATGCACATATTAGTGAATGTCATTTGGGAGACTAAAAACTAATGTGAATGCTAATTTGGGCAAAATGTTCCTACCGGCACATTTGCTGCATGGAAATAGGGCACCTGTACCTGTGGTACTCCCCACACCTCCAGTACACTTTATCTCTAATCTCTTTAATGCGGTGATACACATTGCCACAATAGATAAGGAGCAGCATACCCCTCTGACTCCAGGAAAATTTGACAGTCATTTCCTGCATCTGGAAACAACAGCACACACCCATCTTTATTGGCAGCCTCCAACAGGTCAAGCAGTGGGGCTATGCCCCCTGCCCCCCATTGCTGTGCCCCCCCAAGCCCCCCTATTTCTAGTATTCTAACTCTGAGGTGCAATTGGACACAGTGGGTAGGCTATATAGTGGATCATCCAAAAAGCTCATCGCTCATATGATGACTTTGCTAATCTGGTTAGCTGCTGTTATTGTAATTGCTGTATTTGAATGCACTGTAGTGTACAGTCGCTCTTATTGCATGTGCGCTATGATTGTACTAGCTCTAATTTACTCGCACATTTTTGCTTCACTCATATTGGTTAGCTTAATTGACGTGCTACCGGATTTTGGCCAGGACATAGAGCAGGGAGATCAGCCTGTAGTTACCTATATCTTCCCTGAGACCTGCCTTGTGGACTGGTACAACAATTGCTTCCTTTCATTTTGCCGGGACTTCACCTTCGAGGAAGGACCTGTTAATCAGCATGGTTGACGGGGATGCAATGACTGAGGCAGCTGCCCTCAGTAGCCTGTGTTCCAGCCTATCAGGACCCACAGAGCTGTGGGATTTTATTTTCTTGAGGATGGTGAACACTTTCTTTTGCGTAACCAGCTGTAGGTGAAATTCAAATTGAGGGAGATCAAGTTGGGAGGGGTTAATAAGGGCAGGGGGCCGAATGTCATATTTTAAACATATTTCACCAGGCCAGCAGAATACGGACTGGCTCATTTCCAGTTGTGACCTTTATTCATTTATTTAGAAACTGCTGACCAAGAAGGCAAGGTGCTGTAGGCTAGTTTCTGGGTGTGACCCAAGGGAGGGGTTGCAAGGGGAAAATGCATATATTGTACAGGTAAAACAAAATAGTAACATAACAATAACATAAATAATGCAAGCTAGTGTAGATAAAATGTAAGTACAACAGGTGAAATGTACGTACTGCACGACAATTATAGTGCAAATATGACATGAGAAATATTAAATAGTGAACAATTTCTTTAAAGGCTGTGTCAGAATTGATGTAATGGTTGTATAAAATGAGCATAAAATAAAATGTAAGAAGATTCAAATGCTGCAGCATGAGTATCATGCCTTTTTTAATGAAGAGGTATTAGTCACATGTGAATGCAGTCCAGGTGGAGGTCATAGTAAGGGGAGGAAGGAGAAAACTGGAGGTCATTTTAGGGATTGTGGATATTTGTTTTAACATGATGACACAGAGATTTAGGGAAGCTATGAGTTCATTTTAGATTAGTAGATATGAAATATTATACAATGGCAAGAAAGAATCCTGGTCTCTGATTGGTCAATTTGGGGCTGGACCTGTGGCATTATCTCAGTCCGATGCCACAGGTCTAGTCTCAGCACTGGGAACCAATATGGATGATGCTCAGCATGATCACCAGCATGATGATCTCTTGTTTGCATCTTCTTTGAGAAACAAAAATATTTTTCCACACTAACAAAAACATTCTTTAAAGTTATTTTTTTTGGTTTATATATAATAACAAGCCATTGTATAATAGGAATAATGCACTCCAGGGTGTGTGGTTTAGGATAACACCATGCCTGGGGCATTGGACGCACTTGGCCTGCGGCCTCATGCCCAACCCCCCAGGCATGGAGTTATCCCAGCCCGACACACACCCTGTCGTGCATTATTCCTTTAATAAAATACATTATAAACAGATAGTCTACAAAATACAACTGCAGGTGAGTACTTACAGCTATAACCCTGGCTCATAGAGAACAGGTAAACTCTCCTTATGCCTGCAGACCTTACTTATTTTGAGCTTTTACTCTGTACATCAAACTCTGGTGAATTGCTGCACTAATGTGGCATTTCCAACTGAGTGAGCATTCAACTGATACAACTTATTTGGTGTTTTTATTGGGTTACCACCTGTCCTGATTTTGGCAGGCCAGCCCTGGTTTGGGGGGCTGTGTTCTACAAAAAATTATGAAAAATGTTAAATGCCCTTATCTTATAGTAGAAAAAATATGTTCTTTCTTTCTTTCCTCTATAAGTTGCAGAATACTATAATACCTTAACTGAAATACCTTGCAATGGAAGCATACAGTATGAACAGCTGTATGTCAGTGGCTCAGTAGGTAGCACACTCGCCTCTGAGGCCAGGAGATCAGAGGGCTGTGGGTTCAGTTCCCACATCTGGCACTTGGGTTAATATCCCAGTACTGACACTGTAGTGTAGCATGAGAGGGGTGCTGCACTTCTGAGGTGCTGTCTTTCGGATGAGACGTTAAACCGAGGTCCCATCTGCCTAGATTGGTGGTAGTTCCGGTAGATGTTAAAGATTCCATGGCACTTCTCAAAAAGAGTAGGGGGGGGTTTATTGAAAATCACATAATATACATATAGTCAGAAAATCGACAATAGTGAAGCAAACAGTTATATATATATATATATATATACATACACATATCCCTGAAAACGAGAGGGAAGGAGGGTAGGGAAAAAAAAGGGAAGAAAACAGAAAGTCCAACTAAGATTGCTTATACTTTACAAAAATTTGAAACCCTTTCCACCATCTATACACCTTAGCACTTGAAGAATGCAACACATCAGAATTATACACTGCAGTCATTGCCTGGGCAACCAGAAAACTATAAACAGAATATGGCATCAATTTCTGGAAAGAACCCATTAGCAGAGTTTGCCATAGGTAAAACCTTAAACAACATAAAAAAATAAAATAGGTTTCCAAATGAAGATCAGCATTCTCAGTTGGCAAAAGGCCTAAAACTAAGGTGTCAAAATCTAAATTAAACAACCAATTCATATGCCATTTATCTGCAAGAAAAGTCCACAGAGGCTTTGAATATGAACAATGTAACAAAAAATGAGACATAGTTTCTTCCATATTGATACATGTCAAATAAGGGCAATTTCTGTCCGCCAGATTTTTATGTTTAGCATTTCCTCTGATGTTTAGCTTACCATAAACTGTGAGCCATAAAACCTCCCACATATTTGAAGGCACCCTATCGTTTGTAAGCTGTTTCAAAACATGCCCAGTAAGTGCAGGGGGACAATTTTTAAAACTGGGTTCAGGAGGGTACACACGAGCCAATAAAGAAAAATAAAAATTTTCCTGGAATGTTGTAAAATCTCAGCTTGAGAAACTTTCCATTTATAAAGTTTTTGAGCCATGGGGTAAAAATAATCTCGGATTTGAAGTCTGGAATGCAGCTTTGGTGCTATATCTAGCCATTTAGAAACATACTGTGCCAAGACTTGCTGTACCACCCCTCTAACTCCATCAGAAATAGAGGAAATGCTATACAAAACCGTGTGATAAATAAATAATGAATGAAAGAAAATCAATGGTTCAATCATACCCAATCCCCCTTGCTTCTTACTTAAATATGTGTAGCAACATTTAACAGGGTTAAGTTTATTGCCCCAGAGCATCTGAAAAAAAATCCTGTATAAAGTATTCTCTAAAGAAGAAGGGAGAGGAAAAATATATGCAACAAACTGCAATTGCGGAACTATAACTTTCTTCAATATATGTATTCTTTTGAGTTTGGAAAGTTTCCAGAACTGCCATCTCCTTACTTTAGCCTGAGATTTTAGTAATACAGACTCCCAATTTTCTAGAGGAAGGTTAGTTGGACCAAACTTAATACCCAGAATGACTATAGGTTGTATAGAAAGATTAATCCCTGATACCTGACCTGAAGTAAAACCCCAAGGGCCTATCATTAACCCTTTACTTTTGGAAACATTAAGCCTAGAATTAGAAACACCCGCATATTTGTATAGTTCTTGCAAAAACACAGAAATATGATCTAAATGAGAAAAAAAACACAAATATCATCCCCATATGCTATTACAGAGAGGTTGGCAAAAGTACCTCATCCTGATGTTCTATTTAACTTCAATTTTGTCAGGAGTTGAAGTAAGGGGTCAATAGACAATAAATAAAGTAAAGGGCTAAGGGGACATCCCTGCCTAACCCCTGTCAGGATCGTAAAACCCTCTGTGATTTGTCCTTTTAACAGAACTTTCACAGAGACCGGGGAACATAGTGATTCTATAAACTTTATAGAGGCTAAAGGAACCCCATATTTAGCCAAAGTAGTAAACAAAAAAACCCTATCAATACGATCAAACGCTTTTTCTTGATCTAAGGACAGTATACAACCTGTTTGACCCTTTATCAATAAAACTTCAATAAAATCTCTAATAATAACAAGGGCATCTTGAATCTTTTTTCCTGGTAGACCACCAAATTGTAATGCTGAGAGTATTGGGGAAGCGTAAAGCTTAAGTCGAGTGTTAAGGATATGGGTCAAAATTTTATAATCAGAGTTCAATAAAATAATTGGTCTCCAATTGGAGATGTCAGTTCTAGCTCCTGATTTAAATAAATAAATCAGTAACCCTTCAGAAAAGGAAACCGGGATCTTTTGCTGTTGAAAAAAAAAAACAAAAAAATCAGCATGTAAAATGACAGAAATTTGGGATATGCAAGTTTTATAAAATTTATTTGGGAGACCATCCAGTCCCGGAGAAGTACCTGCATTAAGGCTACGAATTGCCTCTTCAACTTCCAGCACAGTAATCTGTTTCAACAGAAGCAAAGCCTCTTGCGAAACTACTGGAACATCAAAATTACCTAAATATTCTGAAATCTTCTCTCTAGAGGAAATTTCCGTGGGTTCTAAGGATTGGTAATGTAGTTTAATAAGGTTTTCCAAATCTAAAACCGAATTAACTGAATTTCCATCTGCATCCAGTAAAGAGTCCAAAGACATATCAGAGAGAATCTTTTTACAAGCTTCATAGGGATCCCCAACAGGTGATTTCTGGGTTCCACTAGAAAGCATAGTGGTTATAATTGTAGCTCTATCATATTGATACATCAACATATCTTTTTTAATGTTATTAATTTGGAGAGAATAATCAAATTTTGTAAGATAAGAAATGGAATATAAGTACTGCAATTGAGTCTGAAGAGAGAGATATTTTAAAAACTGCTTGTTTTCCAAAGATTTGCTATAGCTAATAAAAAATTTTTGTATATCTTTTTTGGAATCTAACCACCATTCTCCTATATCATCATATAAACAAAAGACCGAGAGTCTAAAGGACAGCAAAGTGGTAAGCTGCTTTTGAAGTTCCAAAGATGTCAGCAAAGATGGATTTAATTTCCATCTGCATCTAATCTTAGTGTTATGGCTAAATTCCCCAATAGTAAATTTTAACAATAAATGGTCAGAAAATTAAGAGGGAATGATGGAGAACTGCCCTTTAGGAAAATTTTGGGAGAGAAATAAATGATCAATAGTAGTTCGAAAACTACCTCTAAAATATGTAAACCTAGGATCTTTATTGTAAATACTACAATCTATTAAATTCACTGTGCTAATTAAAGTAGTTAACATATTAGAATCACAATATACTTTTTTTTGTTTTTCACCTTTGACTGGGACCCTAGCCATATCACAGTTAAAGTCACCTCCTAACACTATCAAATAGGAGGAAACTAAGTATGGTTGAACCATTTTAAAAAGACCCCCTCCGTCAGCTTTGATTTGAGGCCCATAAACATTGATGAAACGAAAAGCAGAAAGTTTCCATGTGCCATCCAGTATCAACAATCTACCTAGAACTAAATCCATTAATTTAATCAAAGAAAAATCATAAGAACCAAACAAAATACCCAACCCATCTGCATGATCTGGGCCAAAAGACCAATAAGAGGGGCCCCAAATCCAGTGTTTTTTAAACGACAAAAGCTGTTCCCTTGAACACATCCATGTTTCCTGTAAAAAAAAAACAAATCAAAACCAGAATCATGAATGAAAGAAAAAACTGCTTGTCATTTAACTGGATTTAAAATACTATGGATGTTTAATGACCCAAATGAAAAACCAACCATAAGGAATTTTAGTTAGGAAACCAAATATCAGGCAGGAAAAAAAAACTCTTATTTTTCCTTTTTTCTTTTTTATTTTTATAGTCCCCCTGACTTGCACCCATGGAAGGCTGATTACTCCCTACTGATTGAGAATCCATCTCCCCATGGTCCATATCAGAACCTTCATCTGGCAAAAACAAAGCAGCGTAAGTGTTGTCATGCTCACTCAACACCGGAGAGCACAAAGAAACAGGAGGTTTGTTGTTCCTAGAAGAACGCCTTCTTGTTACTGGCCGAAAAACCTTGCTATCAACTACCTCACTCCCAAGGACAGCAGGTTCCTTATAACAGACTGGGGTTAAAAGGGAACTAATAGGGTCTTCTATCCTCAGAGAAGAAGCAGCAAGTTTGTCAACTGGAGCCACCTCCGGTTGGGGGCCTGAATTAGGACATCAACCAGAGGAGGGATTGGCTTAGAACCAGAGGATTCATTTTGAATCACCTTTTTCTCAGCAGTTGAGTCTTGTGCTTGCTGTATTAATAACTCAGGACTGGCACAAGAGGCCTTGTTCTTAGCAGCCCAAGGGCATTCACTAAAGACATGGCCATCATCCTCACATAAGTAGCATTTTGTCAAATTTGCATTCTGCATGGCTATATGACCAATTTCACCACAATTATCACAACGGGCCTTAACACAAGTACTAGACAGATGAGTCTGTGCCCCACATTTGTAGCAGGCCCTAGGCTGTCCTGCATAAAAACAAACTCCCCTATCTCTGCCCAATAAAAAGGAGTTAGGGATATGTTCCATTCCAGTATCTGTCGCCTTTAATTTGACTTTATACTTCCAACCCCCTGTCCAGAAAGACTCTGAATCTAACAGGGCTTCTGGAGTACTGAGAATCTCACACTTCTGAGACAACCAAAAGTAATGTTGTCAACATGAACCCCTCATTTCTGAACATGACTGTCTCACATATTTAATTAGAGGCTTAGTTAATGGTATGACTAAAAAAGGGGCCCAAATGGGAGAAAATTTAACATTAGCATATCGTTCCCAAAAAAGGTCCAAAGCATATGCTGTACGAAAGCTGACATCATAGTTATCCTCCCCAGAAATATTAATTAGAGCAAAAACATCTTTGGGAGAGAAAAATAAAGATTCTTTTAATAAAGTCTGACCAACATAAGTCCGGTCTGGTCTATTCTCCAAACCACCTTTATATCGTATCCGGACAGCATTCCACCTAGGAGCGGCTTCTTTTTTTGTTCTAGAGAATAAGTCTGATAATAAGGGAGGGTGATCCAAACTAGGGTCAGGAAGCGTCGAGCTCTGTTTAGTTGGAATTTTTTCTTCTGTAGGAGGTTTAACTGATTCCAACACTTGAGGAGCTTTATCAACCTCAACCTTAGAGGGTTTCCACTCAGGGGAGGATTGAAGAAAAATAAGGAAGAATTCCAGCTAGGGTCTGGACGCCAGATTCCTTGCTCATTTTGCAACCATCCTGCCCCCTGCAAGGCTTGTTGAGGAGTCCAGTGTACATCAGAGGTAGTTAATAATGAAGAATCAGTCGGCAGATCAGGGGAAGGCAAAGGGAAGATTATTTGCTGGCCCAGGGGTTTAGAAGAACCCTCCCTGGAGGCACAACCTTGCTGGGCACTTTTGTTTTGTTTCTGCTGAAAGGAAAAAATGGTGGCCCCCATCTGAATATTTGGAAGGGTCTGGTAAATAACATTACCTTCTTTTTCTTGTTGCCCATTCTTTTCACCAAATGTTTTAGGCAAACGAAAAACAAATCCTGCTTCAGTTAGTAAAACCGGCTTTGTAGCAGTTACTGCAGAGTTTGTTAGTACTGAAGGCAGCACAAACCCTTCCAGAGCGCTGCCGCTGTGTGTAGTCAAAATTTTACTTGCCATGGAGTGTGACTCACTTGCTTTGGGCTTTTGGCACACACCTGCCTCGGTGTTAGAACTGCCAGCCCGAAAAGAAGAGACAGAGCGAGTTTCAGGAAAAAACATTGGCCGTCGGCACACACTAGCTTCGCTAGGACTGCCAGCCGAAGAAAGGTGTAACATGTCAGCACAAAATTCAGTAGCCAACTCACTGTGTTCCGAAACGGAAAAAGATCCATTCGACTGTTTTTCAATAAAGGCATCCTGCTCAGGTACAATAGAACCTTCCGTGGCAATTGTAGTAGTTGCAGATAAAGGCAATATATCGGCTGTCTGCCAAATATCCATCTCCGATTCCTTCAGTAAAGTAGAGCCATCCGTAGTTAAATCTTCAGTAGAGACAAAAACCTCTGTACCATCACCATCGAAATCCAAATCCAAACAGGCATTTAGGAGAGCCTCTTGCTGAACAGGAGAGGGAGAGGAGGCTCACTCTCCCAACTCCGCTGCAACCTGTCGGTCCAACAACTCACTCCGAATGGCCATCGCAATGGCCCATAGCCCTCTACTGGCCACAAAGCAACAGCGTCGGAGTAGGGGAATTTCCCTGGTGTCCTGGCTAAATTTCCCTCATTCACTAAAAATACCACCAACAGCTTAATCTGGTTCAAAGCCAGTTAGCACTCATCTGTATCCCCCTCCCCCGGGTCATGCCTGAAAATAGGCAGGATTTGTCTAGTGCACTTACCCGGTCAACAAACATGAAATAAATAAAATAACACTTTATCTTAGTTCTGATTATTTAGAGAAAGGAAGTCTGTTGCATTGGTCGAGGTTACATAATGTCCTACAAAAAATCATGTTTCAGTATGAAATGTCCCACTTTGTGCATCTTAAAAGTTGGTAAGCAGGTACAGATTGATATAATGTTGTAACAAAATCCCTGCATATTGATATGCATGTTTTCCAATGAAGGTAACACTTTCCTCAGTCTGTTCTTAAGCAAAACTTGTTTTTTTTATAAAATACTGTGGATAACCCCTTCTCATAAAAAAAATTAAAAAAACAATAATATTAGACAAACTGATCATTTATCCCTTTATAACTATGACCCGTGCTTCATGAAGGGCAACAGAGCCAAATGGGCCATTTCAAAATGTAAAAAAATCCTCTTTGACAAGCATCATTTTACATGTTTCAGAAAATGCAATTCTAGTTTTATTAAATGGCTTTAATGCTATGGCATTACCTCAGAAGACAAGTATTAGTCTTCAGTAGTTTTAATGCCTATAAACATGTAACCATTTTGTCCCTATATATTTCCTGAAATAAAAACACTGCAGAATGCCAAGAAAGAAGAAAGGATGAAGAGGTTTGCTCATAGACGAAAGAAAGAAAGAAAGAAAGAAAGAAAGAAAGAAAGAAAGAAAGAAAGAAAAGAAAGAAAGAAAGAAAGAAAGAAAGAAAGAAAGAAAGAAAGATGGATGCAGAATACAAAGCTCATACTATAGATACATAGCAGTGTACCTTTTAAATAACTTGCAGTTCTACATGCATTCATACCGTGCCTGTGGGGGTAGAATCATGATTTTACTGTCTCAATCAATCAAACTTTCAATCAATCAATCAAACTTTTATTTATATAAGGTGCCCTTCCAATGCTCAGGGCACCTTTACATTATAACATTAAAAACTCACCACATATCATAAGACACATATAAAAGCATATTAAAACACATCCATATAACTTCAAATTTGAAAACATTCCTGAGAAATCCTGGTTAAATAGATATGTCTTTAGAAGATTTTTAAAACACTCTGCAGTCTGGCTTTCTCATATCTGGCGAAGTAGAGAATTCCACGGGGTAGGAGCCATAAAGGTGAAAGATCTTCCTTCCGATGTTTTAAGGGATACCCTGGGAATCTCTAGCAATCCCTCACCAGAGGATCGGCATGAGCGGGAGGGACAGTAAGGACACAGGAGCTCTTTCAGGTAGTGGGGACCCTGCTCGTGTAGGGCCTTATAGATCAGCAATGCGACCTTGAAGGTAATCCGCCACTGTACTGCCAACCAGTGCAGATCACGCAGCACAGGTGTAATATGACTGGATCTAGAAACTCCAGTCAGCAACCTAGCCATTGCATTCTGAACTAGTTGCAAGTGGCATTGCAGTAAACAAGACGACTGGTAACAAAGGCGTGGACCAAGGTCGGAAGATCTTTGGACGCAACCAGATGCTTCACCCGGGCTATGTTCCTAAGATGGTAATAGGAAGATTTGACTACAGCCAAAACCTGCACCCTCAGGGTCAGGCCTTCATCAAAAACAATGCCCAGGTTTCGCACCTGGCTAGAGGCAATAAGCGGGATCCCACCAAGATTCAATCCTGATGGTTTTCCCTCCATTGCCCCTATCATCCTATGACCAGGGTCCACAACCAATACCTCCATTTTTTCTGAGTTCAACCGAAGCCAACTGCCACTCATCCAGTTCTGAATCTCCAGTAGGCAGTTATTAAACACTGTAACGGAATCTAATTCCTGGTCGGGTACAAAGGACATGTACAGTTGAGAATCATCAGCATAGCAATAAAAGCTCAAACTGTACCACTTTATAATGTCCTCTAATGGAAGCAAATACACTGCAAATAACAAGCGGGGGTAGCACCGAGCCCTGTGGAACCCCGCAGGGCAGTCCATGAGGGGCCAAGGAAAAAATTCCCAGCGCCACTCTCTGAGACCTACCCTCAAGGAAGGACTTAAACCAACTGTGGACCACCCCTCTCAGTCCACAGAAAAAACACAGGTGCTCGAGAAATACCCCATGGTCCACAGTGTCAAATGTTGCTGAGAGATCAAGGAAGACCAAGATTGAACTGACTCTCCAATCTCTCACCATCAGAAGGTCATTTAGTACTCTCACCAGGGCCGCTTCAGCGCTATGCCTTTTTCTGAAGTCAGACTGGAGAGGGTCATGGATATTGTGGTTAGTCAAATGATCCTCCAGCTGCAGTGTGACCACCTTCTCAATAACCTTCCCTACAAAGGGTAGATTTAAGATTGGTCTGTAGTTAGCTGGGCAGTCAGGATCAAGGGAGTTTTTTTTTAACAGGGGGTGAACTGCTGCCTCCATTCTCTCCAGTGAAACTTCTACTATCCCAGCAAGGATGGGCCAATGACCTCTACACACCCCACTAGTAGGCGTGTAGGGCCCGGGTCCAAACTACAATAGGTTGGCCACAGAGTCTGGATGATCCTCATTATATCCACGACTAATGGTTGGCTAAAGTTGGACCAGACTGGCTGGGCATTAGAACCACCCGGTTGACTAATGCAAGGACCAATGGGAAGGCATTGGCTGATCTCATTCCTGATGGTGGACACCTTATCAGAAAATAACTGCACAAACTCCTCACACTATTTTTGTGACAATGCTTGACCAGAGTGAAGACAGGCTGGATTGCACAGTCTGTCTAATGTCTGGAAGAGCTGGGCTGGTCTGTTCTTTTCTGTGGCAATTTCCCTGGACAAGAACTCTGCCTTCTTATGGGAAATGGCTGATTGATAGACATTGTAATGGTCCATCAATCTAAGTCTGTCCACCTCCAGGTGAATTTTCTACCAGTGACTTTCCAGCCTTCACCCCTTTCTCTTTAATTCATGGATTTCCCCATTAAACCATAGGGCACCCAGATGAGAAGTAAGAGGGTGAACATGAGAAGGAGCAATGATATCAAGTGCCTCAGTAACAGCCTTATTATAGGCTGGCACAACAGGCCTTGGATCAGTGCTATCCCCTGGAAATCCAGAGAGGTCCAGCACCACCATTAGGCCTTCTGAGGTAACTCCTCTTAAACGGCAGAACTGTACCAACTCCCTTGGGGCGGGCCTATTTCAGGGGGCTGTAAAACAGAATCTCAGGAGGTGATGGTCAGACCATCCGACGGGCTCCACCTCCACATCGGAGGTCTCCATCCCCAGGTGAAATACCAAGCCAAAGAATGTCCTTTCTTATGGGTAGCAGTGGTAACAACCCATATATCTATCAATTGGAGGATGTTCTGTCCAAATGGTGAGAGTTCATCGTCGACCCTGGCATTGAAATCCCTCAAGATCAACCATCTGGGAGAATCCCATACCTTGTCAGCGATGAAGTCCGCAACCTTCTTCAGGAAATCCCTCCCATCACCTGGTGGACAGTAAATGAGATGAATCATATAGCCTACACCTGCCCCCATTATACATTCAAAGGCATTGGTAACCTCAACTGGTACCTCCATGATACCCAGTTCCTGTCTAAAACAGACAGCAACCCCCCCCTCCGCCCCGACGATCCACTCTTGGGTGGTAAATCACTGAAAACCAGGCTGGAAATGCGGACTCCAAAATGGGGCCAGCATTACCATCCAGCCAGGTCTCGATGATACAAGCCAGGTCTGCAGATACCACAAGATCCGCAATAATTGCTGTTTTATTTTTTATTGACCTGGCATTGCTTAATACCACCTGAAAGGGACTGGAGTCCAGGGGTGACCCCATTTCCTGCCAGATAAAATCAGAACCCTTGGGTATGGGCACAAGACAAGGAGAATCTTGTTCCTGTGTCCATTTCACCCTAGGGTACCTCCTGGTCCTCACTATCTCAATCCAAGCACTCCTTTCCCATCACCCTCGAGAGTTCCAGGGTCTCCTATTCCTTCTGCTCCCTTGTCCCTTTAAAATACCAAGGGCACAACATCAGAAATAAACATCAGATGAAAGTGATGGATAATTGAACTGACAAAGACCTCTTAGTCTAGAGGGGGAGTACTGCCTGACCGTACTCCTACTTCAACAGCACATAACTCAGGATAAAGAAAATTAACAATAAATAATATAAAAATAAAATAAAAGAAGCTATAATGTGCCCACAACTCTCACTTGGGGAGAAAACAAAACAAAACCCACAACCAAATTAAACAATCATAAACTAAAACTTAAAGTATATAAAATTGAACAAAACAAACTCCCAAAACACCCACCCCAATAATAACAAATATAGTAAAAACAAGTCTTAAAATAAAATAGAACAACACAGTCATGGATATTTACATATCTGAAGGAGTAATTGAGCAATAAGGGCAACAAGTAAACACATCTCTTTTCTTAATTTATATTGTTTTAATCTAAAAGCTTACCCCTTAAAGCATGTGAAATATAATAAACTCTGGTTAATGCCAACAGAACATTAGAATATCATTTATTTGTCTCAAATACTATTGGCTACTGTGTCTTGTTCAAACAAACTGTACTTTTACAACCATTCATGTTTATGCTTTGGACATAAGTGTGAGCTGGGTGATCTTGAAACTATTTAGCCCATAGAAGTAAATTGCTTAGAGCACTGTAAAAATATCCTTGAGATCATGCGGTTTTTAAATTACCTTTTACAGCACCATGTCCCAGAATTACTTCCATCTGCTCCTAGCCACTAATAGCACCTCTTGCCGACTTTTATTGATTCAACAAAATCCAAGTCTCATTTGCCATTCATATTGGAGGTTAGACTTTTTGAATCCTCAGATACCTCAGAAACAGGTGGTGATGATCAATTGCTGTAAGCATAACTATGAGAACTTATATACAGTGGAGCCCACCAGGATGCAATACAAAATACTGCAGAATTCTGCAAAGTTATTGCAAGAAACAGTACAATTTCGATGGTAGTTTGACCTATTTATAGTGTATGGTGAGGGCTTGCTATGCATGGAAATCAGAAGCTTTCAAAATGTTGTTGTATCATAGTTCAAAAAGTCATGGAATGTGATTGTACCCTACTGTGGTACAACAACATTTAGAAAAACCTCTAGAGGTTCCATGAAGAATGCATGAGCCACAGAAAGGGCAGGATCAACCAGATAAATACTAGCAGTGGCGCAATCACCCAAACACATGACTCGACCAGGATCAACCAGATAACGTAATAAATGCAGGATCAACCAGATACGTGCATTTAAAAAAATAAAAAAAGCAGGATTAACCAGATATTTATATTTACTCACAGAATGGAGATTTTCCTAAGAGCCCACATCCTCTCGCTAAGTGAGAGATACAGCCGCCATTTTCTTTTTTTGAAAATCCCTCCCACCCATGATTTATAGCCAATAGAAGGCTGCGCGACAAATGTATGGACCTTTGCTCCCTAGCAGCCACACATCACAACCAAGCAACCAGCCATAACTCCCACAATATGACAGCAGCCACAAACTTTTTTTTTGTATTTTGAAAAAGGAAAAACTGTTAAAAGGCATCTATTTGGGTACCATACACTGCAAAAAAAATAGTGGATGGGCAAGTCTATGCCCAACCAGTGTGTTATGCATAGTTGCCCATCCACTATTTATATGTCATGCATGAATCTATGACACTATGTTGCATCCTGGCAGGCTCCACTGTAGCATTCTCAGGGTACCAGCTAGTAAATTTGTGTGAATTTGAGATGGCTAACTACAATAATATCATGGAGTTATTTTATGGCCAACCGTGTGCTACTAGCATGAGTTGAAATTGAAAGATGTTACCTGTAAATAAAGTAAAATATAGATACCCCACCAAATTAAGGTGACTATTTGGACAAAAATAATTTAAATAAAAGTACTTCTGTAATTATGCAGTGCTCATTTTTGCATGTTCAAAAACCTGTTAAATTTAAGACTGATACAAAAAGAAATAAGGCAATTGTTCCCATTAGTATGATGATTTGTTTGCATTAGGAAATGCAATGAAGGGATTTGTTTTTACGTCAGGACTTAGATCCGCACTGTATGTCATACCATGAGCAGTTCAGTGTCAGCAGCCATTAGACACACATAGAGGTTAAGGAAAGCTCTGGGAAGTTATGCATTGGGAATGACAGAAAGAATGCATGTGACAGTAGGCATAGGAAGGTCCAGTGACTTGTTCAACATCATGCAAACTTTAAGTGACAGAGATGTGATTTATACGTGTGTATCAAGTTAGAAGCTCTGACTGTAAAGTACTAGGATATATGGTTGTATATACAGTAGGTAAAAATAAGCACTAACTGTCCTTGAGACTTTTCACTCATTCATAATCGGTGTTACCCTGTACCAGTTACTGGATTGGGATCCAAAATGTTTCAGACAAATTGATAAGGCTGAACTGAATTTCTGAGCCACAAGCTGAAGCTGAGCTGCAGTTGGCTTTGGCCCACTTATCTAACCCTTACCACCTGTTCCACTGAGGGTGGTTGTAAAGTTATTACACCAATAATGGTTGCCTGTGCTTGTGTTACAAGCAAGAGGAGTCATAAAACATTGCAGTTACCTCTGTGTCACCACTAGAGATTTGTGAAGTGAAGAAACTTTACAAAGCATTTTGTGAAGTTGTCAGACTCTGTGAAGTGATAGCAAAGTGGGCTTCATGAAGTGTGATGCGCCTACTTTGCTGCAGCTTCATTGTGGAAGTTCTGACTTTACAACTTCACAAAGGCTGAACTTCATCAGTGAACATGGGTGAATTTACTGCAGGAGAAGTTGGACCACTTGCCTCCATTGCCTTCCTTCTTGCTCTGCTCCTTCACTGTGCCTCTATTACCCATCTCCTGTACAGTCTATCTTATTGGCTTACACAACAAGTGATAGTGTATCTTGGATAGACAATGCCGATGTTTCTGTGATGTTCAGATGAACTTCGCTGGTGAAGTCACTTCATGAAGTGGGCCCCCAAATTGAAAACTTTGTGAAGCATCTTGATGTGTGAAGTAACACATTGCAGCAAAACCTCACTGGTGAAGTTTATATTCACTGCATCTCTAGTCAAACTGCTTTGTGACTTGCACTGTGAGTAATTTGCATGATGACCACTGCCCCCCTTCCTGGCACATTTGCAAAGTGATTTGTGAATGCACTGGAGGGCTATGCAACCTTCTTTGAACAAACGTTCAAGGGGCCACAAGCAAAGGATTTTCTCACAATAGTCTCTGTGATCAATTTTGTAGCAGTCCCTAGTGAATGTATGGTGCTCCATCTTGGAAATTAGCACCCATGTTCCTCTTCATGAAGGGTAGCAACTATTGGCAAAGAAAATATTGTGCCAGGGTAATCTTATCTTGAAATACACCACCATTTCTTTGAATGACCAGTTGAAATTGTTCTAGTGGTAAATATAGTGCATTAATGCCCACCATGATGAAGTAAAATGTCATAGAATTTTGCATGATTTGTGTCACAAGTAAAATGTTTGCAGACTGATACATTTAGCTGGAGAATTTCCCATGGAATTGGCATTCCATTTTCCAAATGTTCTGCAGAATTTAGTTCTTTAAATGCCATGCATTTCTGCCAATAAATAAACTGTGGAATTTTTATGCAAGCAGTGGTTTTGTTTACTACAATTTTAAATCGCAGATATTTTTAACACTTTTTTCACATACTGTATATTACAGAATAGAGATCTTTCCAAACTGCATAATTTTTACTAAGGTTATTGTAAGCTGCAGATTGTTTATTGCATTTTTATTTCTCACATACAGAATGGACATAATTGCAAACTGTAGGATCTTGACGTTTTTAGTAAACAAATAGGACAGAATTCTGCAGATTCCGGATAAGCAGAATTCCACAAACTTTTATAACGATTGCTAAGTTCCACAGAATTCTTGGAGAAGTGGAATTTTGCAGTTTTGTGAAGTACTAGAAGATATCTGTAGACGTGATAAGATGCCTGTAAGGGCTATGCAATGATTTGCATACTATCTTTGGTTGTTTTTCTGGCATATATCTGTAGAAGTTATACCACTTCACAACAGCAGATGGCATGTATATGATGCAAAATTCTGTTACATTTTTACAAGGCAAATATTTCACTGCACAATATTGGACTGATAGATTCAGTTTCACTAGCAACAAGTCTGATTCCGTTGCAGAAGTAAACTGATTAAAGACTGTGAATTGCACTCCCATAAAGCATTGTTTTTATGCTGTTATTTATTATGTTGGATGTTATTTTGATATGTAATTGCACTTTGATATGCAGAAAAGCGCATTATAAATAAATTTTGATTTGATTTGATTTGAATAAATAATGTGTAAAAATGCAACATACAATGAGGAAATGTGTCCCAAGACCCCTGTTTGGTATCATTGATCCCACATCAAAGACAGTGGGATTCCCCAGTAAATGTGTTTCATTTCCAACACTTTGTGCAGTATGTTTTAAGCTCTTACCAGTAGGTATTGTGTTGTTTCATAAACAGCATTTGAGATAATAAGATGCACCTCCAAATATAATCAATAATAACTAAATAATTCTGCAATCTGATTGGAGGTTGGGTGCCATTTCATTAACTGTACCTTTCATAACATTCTCAACACTTAACTGTGTTAATGATCTTTTCATATCAGAAGGACATCTTTGAAATTCATAATATTGAAACATAGTTTGAAAGTCAGATATTTTGCATGCTAGTGATCAGGTTCATTCCCCGAGCCTGAGCCATCAGGACTGGATGCCAGCAGAGAGGGATAAGAATATTTCTGTGGATGCTCTCCTCCTGAGTAGGGTGGGACCCAGGCACTGTTTATACATCGCATCAGGAGGAAAATTTAAATTATGGTGATCTACACTTTCAGTGCACCTCATTAATGGTGTTTCCTTCTGTGTTCTTTCTTGCTGACACACCCGACAGGAGCAGCAGTTGGGTAATGGCATGTTGATAAGATGGCCGCCGGGTGCCACTAAATATATTATAAATCTGCAGTGGAGCACTGCTGATACTGGAGCTTTTTGTTATTTCCAATGCCTGCATGGGGGGAGTCAAGTTACCAGTTTGATTTTATTGAGGGCTATGCTGATTTTGCAAACACTAATTTTTGCAATTTAAAGATAATATTTAGTAGTGTGTATTGGAATCTCTTTTGAGTTTTAGCCTTGTTATGCAAAACAAGTTCATGCTATACAAGGGATAATGGGTGATGTATTAGTCTCAATGGAGAATGGAAATCTGGGGACTTTTGGAGACAATATATTTGTAGAGTTCTTAGGGTGTGTGAATTTATTATCTTTTTATTTTACCAACTGGGTAATTCCATTATATGTAACAAGTGATTTTTGCAATGATTTTCTCTAAGAATTCTGACCCCTTCCTCTTGGAGAAACAACTGAAAGAAAGTTTCACACAAGTCGCGGCCTGGCTTGTCTCACAGAAACTAGTAATAAATTACAAAAAAACAAAGACTATGCTGTTCTACAGCACACATAAACAAAAACACCAACAGTTGGCTATCGAAAACAGCTCGGGTGTGACCCTTGACCAGACGCAGACTTTCAAATACCTTGGTATAACCCTGGACTCTACTCTATCCTTCTCCAGCCATATCAATTAAGTTGCAAAATCTGTAAATATCTGTATAGACCTTCTCTATAAACATAGACACTGCCTGACACCTGATGCCCTTAAGTTAGCAATACACATCTCAATTGCCTCCATTGTTGATTATGGGCTTGTTATCTACAGAGCAGCCACAGCTACAGTACTACAGTGAATCATTGCAGCGCTAAATAGGGCCTGCAGACTCCTTACTGGTGCTGCCCACCACATGTATACCTGCAACCTCTATGAACAGTCAAACTGGCTACAGCTTCAGGGAAGGGATTACTTTCCAAACCTGCCTACTAGCAAAAAAGTCATTGATGAGACTCATGCCCCTTGGGGTTCAATCTCTTTCTTAAGCCCAGCTAACTGCCCTCATTACAAAAGAAGCTCTGTCAACTATTCTCTATCTGTTCCCCGCTGTTGCACCACCCAAGGCCAGTGGCCTTTTGCAGGTAGAACCCCTAAGATGTTTAACTCCCTGAGCAGTGAACTTACTAACTTAAGCACCCTCTGCTCATTCAAACATCAGCTACGTCAAACGCTTGTGTCCAGAGCCACCTGTGACTGTTTTTCCTAACCTCACTGGCAGTCACTCCTGTTCTTCACACCTCTCTACTATCACCACCACTGCCTGCCACCACCCTCCCCCATATATACCCCAGCCTCTCTCCCTAGCCCTGGTCCACCACCTTCCTCTCTTACCCTCCTTCAACTCCATTCCTCTCTCCCTTTTCTAATCTACTGACCCCACCCACTGTTGTACTTGTTCCCCGATCCTTGCCTCCTACCCACCTCTCCTTCTACCTCCCTCCTAGTTACCCCTCTACACCCACTCTCTCTTCCACTTTCCTACGCTACCTGGCACAACTGGCAGCAACTCAGTTTTTCCACTCCACCTTTCCCTTTGAAAATGCCCTTCTGGCAGCTTTAATTCATGTAAATATTGTTTGTTGTGACTCATCATTCTTAAATGTATGCTTGATTGTGTTGTTCTGTTGTTTATATTACCTGTAGCTTATAGACCATGTATACCACGTACCAAATTTTGTTTTCAAACTGCTTGCCTGCTAATCTCACACAAACTGTACTTCTATTCTTTGTATACTAATGTGGAACCTTTGTAAAAGAGCCATTGGCTCAAAGGTATTTATCCAAAATTCTAATAAATAAATAAATAAACTAAATAAATAAGTGAAAAGAGATCTAAATAAATCCTTTGTAAGGGAATCATTTTTTCTATTTCAGTAGTTATCCTCTGTGTAATTCTTGTGAACTGTAATGCTTGCAAAACTGTAAATAAAGTCAAAGAAAAACCTTGGGGAGGCATGTGGTATGCCATTGAAGCTCTAGTGGGTAACCCCACTGCTTCAAACACCCCACTGGCAGTGGAAAACAAGTACTTTGCCAACTGGGGGAAGGAGCAGGCCAAATTGGGGACAAAAATCACCAGGCACTGAACTTAAGTCCATTGCTTGGGGCTGCCATGTCCAACAGGACACAACATTTCAGCTGTCTTCTCCCTCTCCTGTCAATACTGTGACAGCAGGATATCAGTTCCTCTTATGTAAACAGTGTAGTTGTGCAGAATGTACAATTATGCCAGGAGAATTCATGTGGAATGGAAATTCTGCTTCTGAAATGTGTTTTGGAACTTGTTTTCTGATTCTGCAGAATTCAGAAAAACATTTCAATATAAATCACAGAATCATATCCGTGTGGATCATACAGTTCATGGAATAATGTCCCACAGACTGAGGAAAATGAATCTAAAGTCTACATAAACTGAGGCATGCAATTCCTCAGTTACCATTCCACTTTTAGAATTCTGCATCTGATAGAATTTTGCAGAATTAGGCAGAATAACAGAATTCCAGTGGAAGCAGAGTTTAAAAAGTATGCACAGTTCTAGTAAGCAGCCTAGCAGTGTGCCACAGGAGATATTCACTCTGTGGTTCAGGCTGAGGTTGTGGCTGAAGTAGCTTCAGGTCATGAAGTTCTGGATAGGGTGAACTGTTGCTGAATCACAGAGATCCAGGATGGGAATGCAGATAATGCAGCAGGACTGAGCAATCTAGAGCAGAGTAGGAGGGCAGAACGGGTGAACTAAGAAATGAATAAATAGCTGGCCTAGTGGTGTGGTGGGTTAGGGCATCTATGCCTTCCTGCTGCCATACTGGCTACCCAAGTTCAAACACAGACTCCAGTCACTCTGGGTCTCAACTGGGGAGGGAAGATTGAGTATCCATATGACATCTCTCTTCCCTTAGAGAAGGGGGTTCCTGTGATCCCCTGCTTGACTACCACCTGAAGGAGTCCGGATGGCATTGCATGCACAGTCATGTAGCTCAGGGAAGGTCCCAAGTACGGAGTGCTGAGGGCACCTCCACAGACGTGGAGTACACACACCATGCTCATTGCACTTCCTGCTGTGCCCGGGAAGAAAATCTGGAGGAAAAATGAGGGATGGTCTCCATGATGCCCACTGAGTGTCGGCGGGCCACCTGGTCTTGGAAGGAGGAATGGTGGAGACACGGGATAGCTGAGTGAACTGGGGACCAGGCTGATACATCCGCCTGGCCCACCAAGAAGGAAATAAAAACCTTTATAGAAAAAAAAAGAAATGAGTAAATGATTCAGATATTTATTACATTGCCCATACCAGTCTTATTTACTACTAAGGACATATATATATGAAAAGATGGCTCACTGTTACATGGTCTTCATCTGCTTGTGCTGCTTGTCTGAAAGTAGTCATAATCCTCTGCTTATGAGGGATTTAAATAACAAAATTTTACATCAAGCGATGATTGTTGGGGGGGCACTAGGGCAGTTTTTGCTACAAAGTGTGGAATTTTCCCTTTGAAATTCCGCACTTTGCAGTTCATCCCCACTCAGTGAATTGGCAAATTTCATGAATTGTGCTTCCTGAATTGTACACCATTTGCCAAATAATTCATGGAGCGAATTGTATGGACTTTGCACATCTCTACTTGTGACTCACAACTAGCTGCTGTAGAAATGATCATGGTGTGAAACTAGAGAATTATGATGTCACTTGCAGACAAGTAACCAAAGCATTTGAAGATCAAGAGACCAAAATCATTTTTTTTCTAGAAAATTTCTTTAATTACAATATTGAATAATTAGAGGGAAATTAAGTAAAACCAGAAACATAAACAATAATGGCAGATGAAGGCCACTGGTCCATCCAGTCTGCCCATAAACCCAAACAAACTCAAGACCTATTGTCCATAAAGGGGTCTAAGCCACACTATCCACCACGTGCTCCTTGCCCTACCACTACCACTCTGAGCAACCATTAAGCCTTTCACTATGTCCCAGCTGTGTTTGAAACCATTAATAGCTCTGGCACCCACACCATCAGCTGGCAGATTATTCCAAGGCTCCAACACCATTTCTGCAAACTAAAACTTGAGCACTTCCCTTTTGAATCCCCCATCAGTTTCCACTCATGCCCCAATGTTCTTAGCCATCTACTTATGCTAAATTGTTCCTTGCAATATACCTTGTTCGTTCCTTTCAGGAACTTAAACGTCTGTATCATATCTCCCCTCTTTCATGTGGCCTCCAGTGAGTACATGTTCAGTGCCATGATCCAATCCACATAAGATCTTCCCTGCTGGCACTGAATAATTTTTGTCATCCTATGTTGCACTGACTCCGGCCTGTCTTTATCTTTCCTTAGGTGAGGACTTCAGAACTGGGCACACTACTCCTGGTGGATACTTGCAAGTGATCTATAGAGAGGTAGTAATGCCTCCTACTTTCTGCTGTCAGTACCCCTTCCTATACACCACAGCATCCTGTTTGCCTTACTGAAGGCCTTGTTACACTGGTTTGACTGTTTTAGGGAGTCACCGATGGTGATTCCTACAGTAGATGTCTTTCCTCATAAGTCGTGCACAGATTACCCCCCCAATCCAGTACTCTGTCTTCAGCTTCGTGCTTCCAATGTGCATCACCGTGTACTTTTTGGCATTAAATTTCAGTATCCAAACATTTGGCCACCTCTCTAGCCTTTGCAGGTTTCTCTGCATCTCCATATTCCCCTCCTCATTGTCTACCCTGCCACAGAGCTTAGTGTTGTCTGCAAAGAGACATATTTTACCCTTTGTTCTTTCTCCCATGTCGCTGATGAACATATTGAAAAGGAATGGACCCAGGCCCGATCTTTGTGGTACCATACTGGTCACCTTCCTATCTTCTGATTTGACTCTGTTAACCACTACCCATTGCTGTATCCCTTCCAACCAGTTCCTCAGCCATCTAACTGTGTCATTCACTGTACCCAGATCTTCTACCCTCTTCAGCAACCTTGCGTGATGAACACAGTTGAAAGTCTTGCTGAAAGTGAAGTAGAGTAAATCAACAGCATGGCTCTTATCCACCACCTTCATTACCCAGTTAATGAATACTATCAGGCTGGTGTGAAAAGACCTCCCTACCACAAAGCCATGCTGTTTACTATACTGGACTCCATTGCTCTCTAGGTAGTTCACAAGGTCCTCTTTGACTAGTGTCTCTGTCAGTTTCTTCACAACAGAGGTAACACTAAAAAATACAAACTTAGCTGGTCCAGTTAATATCTCAAACAAGATACTTAAACTATTTTCTCCTAATATTACTATACCACTGACACTAATATTTCAAAAATCACTGGACAGCGGTGAGGTGCCTGGGAATTGGTTGGTGGCAAATGTGATACCCATCCATAAGAAAGGCAATAGGACAGATCACACAAACTATAGACCCATAGTTTTTGACCTCGGTGCCAGGCCAGTTGATGGAATCTATACTAAAAGATGTAATAAATGCCCATCTGGTAGAGACTAATCAAGGGGATAGTGAGCAGCATGGGTTTGTGGCAGGGAGGTCATGTGTAACTAATATGTTATGTTTCTATGAAAAGATCTCTGTGGCATTGAATAGGGGAAGGCTGTGGATTGCGTCTATCTCTATTTCATGAAGGTCTTCGATAAGGTTCCTCACCTAGAAATTATGCATAGTTTAAAAGAAATTAACCTGGATCATAGAGTGGTCCATTGGATTGGGGGCTGGTTGGGTGATAGATCATAGAGGGTGTGTATAAATGGTTACAACTTGGATAGTGTCCCAGTGATGAGTAGGGTTCCCCAGGGGTCGGTCCAGGGGCCTGTGCTCTTGAAAGTATTCATGGCAGGAATGGTTAACGGGGCAGAAAACTGGATAAGTAAATATACAGACAATACTAAACTAGCTGGTCTGGTGATGGACTCTAAAGGGGTACAGACAGTACAGGCAGACCTGAATAACATTTATAGCTGGGCAACAGCCAGTGGCATGAGTTTTAATGTTGATAAGTGCTGTGTAATCCATCTGGGTTAAAAAACATGAGAAGAAAGCTACTTTATAAATGGAATAATATTGCATAAATCTGAGGAAGAAAAATACCTGGGTATTCTAGTAGACCACAGCCTTACATACCAGTCACACTGTAATAAGCAAATTATAAAAGCTAAACAAGTACTGTTGAACATCAAGAAAAACTTTAGGAGCCACAGTGAGAAGGTGATTCTGTCACTGTACAGAGCTTATGTTAGAATTATACTGGACTATGGAGCCCCGGTGTGGGGACCCATCATAAGGGCAGAGAGTGGCAAATGTCAAAAAGGTGCAGAGACAGGCCACCAAAATGATACACAACTTAAATAAGGAACCTTGTGAACAATGTTTGAATAAATTACAGCTGATGTCACTGGAGACAAGAAGAGTTAGAGGGGACCTATTGCTATGTTATGATGTAATGTAGGATGATTATATATTAAATGAACTAAACCTAGAGTTTAGACATGACAGGGAGGGTACTAGGGACCACCCACTCCAGCTGAGACACATCAAGTATAACATAAATAGAAGAAAAGTTTTTTTTACCAAGAGAGTGGTTGCCCCTTGGAATGAGCTAACAGAGGAAATTATTTGTTCAAGAAGCAAGGCCCAGTTTAAATGCAATCTTGACTCCTATATTCTGAAAGGACATATACTGACTTATTACGGATGAGATGACAGGAGAGGTAATGTGCCAAAAGAAAGGCCCCCTTAGCTCCTTACCTCTGAGTATGAATCTTAGTATGAACACTTGCAGGTCTGTGGTTCCCAGTTGCTCCTTGTCCCCCAACCCTCAAGAGAGGGACTATATCTGCTGTTCTTCCAGTCTTTTGGAACTACCCATCCTAATTGAGCTACTGAATAGCTTTACCAGGGGTTTAGTTAGTTCCATTTCAATTCCTTGAGTGCCCTTGGATGCATCCTATCTGGCTCCTGGGCCTTATCTATCTTTGAGGCTGCTCGCCCTTTTGAAACTCTTTCACTGGCAAATACTTGCTGCATCATCTCAGGGATCCCCTTTATAGCTGACATAATGCCACTCTCCAGCAGAGGTCTTCTGTCCTCCCTTGTGAATACAGAGAAAAGGTAGTCATTAAGAATGGCTGCTTTCTGCCCATCCCACTCAATTACACTACCTCCCTCTGTTAGCCTAACAATTCCTCATTGTATTTTCCCCCTAATATATCTAAATAATTGTTTTTACCCTCCTTTAACCCCCTCCACAATATGCAAAGCTGTGTCTGTCTTTGCTTCTCTGACTGTTCTTTTGGTCTCCCTTTGTCTCATTTGGTACTATCTCCATTCTTCCTGTCCTTGCTTTTCCTTGTGTTTGGTGAAGGCCTTCGTTTTGGTACACTCTGCTTCCCAGACCTTTCCAAAGAACCATAGTGCTCTCTTGTACCTTCCTTTTTTGATTATTGTTGTTCACATGCAAGACTTTGTTGCCTCAAGAATGATCCCCTTGATTGCTCCCATCTTTCCTGCACATCCCAGATGCTGTCCACTTTGACTAACCTGTCCCAGACCAGTTCTTTCATCTGGTTGAGGTCTACCCTTCTGAAATCTAGGACTTCCACCTTTGATGAGGACTTACTTGTCACAAGGGCCAGGTTAAGTCATATAAAGATATGATCATTGGACCCGAGCAGCTACCCTACTCCTACTCCTCCTATCACTTCCAAATTGGTGAGCACTCAGTCAAGAATGGTAGCCTGCCTAGTCAGTTCCTTAACTAGCTGCACCAGCAGGCAGTCCTGCAATGGTCCCAGCAGGGCCTGATTTCTGGAGCTCCTGGCCACTGGAATGACCCAGTCAATATCTGGCAGGTTTAGACCCCCCCAACCCTTTTCTAGTTCTGCCCCTAGCTCCTTATCTCACTATTTCCCCTGTCCTGGAGGTCTATATATCATTCCCGTCTGTAGTTTCTTGCCTGAGGATGCCATGAGCTGAACTCATAGTGATTTTCTTTTCCCCAGTACCATCTCAATTGCCTCTGTGCCCTCTCTGACATACAGAGCTAGGCCTCCTCATTTACCTGTATATATAAGTTTATAAATACATATAAAAGTATATAAATATATGCCAACTGTAACTACAAGTAATATTTTGTAAATGTTCCCTGTGGTGGCAAAAGCTCTTTAAGGACTGTAGGATCACACAGCACTTGCTTTTGTTTGTGATGCAGTGAGTCATCATCTCAAGTCCTATTCTTTTGTTATAAGAAACTCTGAAAATCATCAGATGTAAGAAAAACCTCAGAAAAAAATCCACTCACTGCTCATTATAATAAAATATAACTCACATGATTCTCCCTGACAAAAATATTAATGTTATTCAGGGGTTATGATGTGCACATGCTGTACATGAGACTTGAACTTTTTGGCAGTAATGTTTTGAAATATTGGATGACACCTGGAAGCAGTAACCACCACACATTAGTTTGTGAATTTAATAACAGTTCACACACCTGTGTTAAAATAAAAAAGATACTGATCACAAAGCAGAGTGTGATCTTAAAAGATTAAAAAAAGTCTTCTACAGCCATTCAAACTTAAAAAGAGATCCATGGTCTGCAAAATCTAACTTATTTCTAACAGATGTGTTTACATTGACAGACAGAGATAATTAAACACTCCCACATTGACACGACTGTAAAAAAACACAATCCTGAGGGGTAAGAGCACTTTACAGTAAGTCTGAGCAGAGACCTCTAAAAAAAGAAAACATCTGGCAGGAACAGCTGTAGAGCTGTGTAAAGAAAATGGTAAAAGTAATTTATAAACATGTATGTAGGTGTTCTGTATGTCCTACAGTGGGAAGCTGCTTGTGGATTTTACAGATATTTTATTTATTTAGTGTCTCTGTGGATAGAAAGAACTCCACAGACATACAAGAGATGTGTTTTCAATGAGTCAAACAGTAGCAATGCAAATTAACAAAGAAATTAAAACTTTGAAATGATTACGGTATTGAAATGATTACAGTACATAAGGCACTAAATACAGTATATCATACAAAATTTAGCATACTGTATGTCTGTCAAACAGTAAGAGTCACAACAGGCTTACTTTTCAGCAATAAGCTTTGCCTTTAGAATTGACAAATCTAGGTTTGGTGCATTTACAGTATCTGCAGAACACCAGGGATGTCCATACCACTTCATAATACTCCAAGATTTCAAACTGCACCTGCATATATAGAAGGTAAGCAAACAGGGGTAGAATCCAGATGTGGCTGACTGTGAAGCTAATTTTTAAAAGGGAGAGAAAAAAACAGTTTTTCAGGTATATAAGGGGAAACATAAAGGCAATAGGAGGAACAGTTAGGCTAACAGAGTGAGGCAGGGTAATAGAGTAGGACGAGCAGAAAGCAGACATTCAGATTGACTACTTCTTCTCAATATTCCCTAGGGGAGGAAAGCGGGCATTTGCCAAAGAATTTCATAAAGGCTGCTGAAAGGTGGATCCAGGAAATGAGGTAACAGGTATTTACTACTAAAAGGGTCATAAAATAGCTAGCAGCCCAGAGGATAGATAAGGCCTTGGGGCCAGATGGGATGCATCGAATGTGCTCCTGGAAGTGACAGTGGTATTAGCCAAATCCCTGGCAATGCTATTCAATAGCTCTATTTAGACTGGGGTGGTTCCAAAAGACTAGGGAATAGTGGACATAGTTCTGCCTCACACGAATGGGGACAAAGAGAAGATAGATAACTACATATTTATCAACCTTAACTCCATTGTGAGTAAACTGATGGAGTAGAGACATAAGTCAATTAGGACCTAGTGGGCTACCTGGAGAAAATGAAGCTCCAAGATAATAAACAGTATATGTTTGTGGCAGGAAGACCTTGTCAGACAAACCTGATAGTATTCTTTGACTGGGTAACTAAAACAGTGAGTAAGGGTCATGTGAATTTACTCTACTTCGACTTCAGCAAGGCATTTGACTCAACACCTCATAGAAGGTTTCTAAAGCATCTTGCAAATCTGGGTGCAGTGAAGGACTTAGTGAAATGGGTGGGATATTGGTTGGAAGGAAGACAGCAGATGGTAATGGAAAACAGAGTCATATCTGAGGAGAGGGAGGTCACTAGGGGGTACCACAGGGATAACTGCTGGGTTTAGTCCTTTTGAATATGTTCATCAGCAACAAAGTAGAAGGAATTCATGGTTAGAGGTGTCTCTTTGTAGATAACACTAAGCTCTGTGGTAGAGTAGACAGTGAGGAAGGAAGAGGGGAGATGCAGAGGGGCCTGCAAAGGTTGGAGAGGTGATACAAGGTTTGGTAGCTGAATTTAAAGTAAAATAGTGCAAGGTGATGCACATAGCTAACATGAACCCAAGAATGGAGTATTGTGTGGGAGGAGTTAAGCTGGGCACAGCCTCTGAGGAAAGTGACCAAGTAGTCATCATAAGTACTCCCCTTAAACAATCTAGCCAGTGTAATAAGGCCTACAGTAAAGCATGCATGATGCTGGGGTATATCATGAGGGGTTTTGACAGCAGGAGGAAAGAGGTATTGCTGCCTCTATATAGCTCATCAGTGAGGCCACACATGAAGTACTGTACCCAGTTCTGGAGTCCTCACCTAAGGAAAGACAAGGACTGGCTGGAGACAGTGAAGCGTAGGGTAACCAACATTATTCAGGATCAGCAGGGCAGCTCCTACAAGAATAAGCATAGGGCACTGAACATGTACTCCCTTGTGGCCTGAGGGGTGATATGAAAGAGACCTTCAAGTTCCTGAAAGGAATTAACAAGATGAACTTTGTGGAACTATTCAACAACAGTAGTAAATCTAAAACATGAGGGCATGAGGGAAATCTTGCAATGGGAAGTTCAGAAGGGACATGAGAAACTTATTTTACAGAGAGAGTGGTTGAGCCGTGGAACAGTCTGCCATCAGAGATGATGGGTGCCAAAAACATTAATAGTTTCAAGCATAGTTTGGACAGAGTTAAGGGCTTAGTAGTTACTCAAGGGGGAAGTTATAAGACAAAGAGCAAGGGGATGGATAGTTTAGACAAAAAAAAACATATTAACAAAATGTCTTGGAGTATGATAGGATGTTATGGACAGACTGAATAGCCAATTGGTCTTTTTCTGCCTTTATTGTCTATATTTCTGTGAGAACATTCTGTTGGCAATCATCACCTGGGACAGAGCTTTGTCTAACTGAGTAATGAAAATATTGGTCCACCAAGCATTTCTGGAAATTCTGTTAAAGGGAAACGTCCACCTCCTGTCAGGCCCAACCTCTGTGTGAAGCAGGGCCTGATTAGCAGTTTAATAAATATAAGTATTTGTTTTATTTACTGAGGCAGATTTTATTTTAATTTCTATCTGGTTGATCCTGTACCATCCCTGCCTGCATTTTACTAGCAAGAGTCCTCCCCATCATGCCCACAAGCACCCGTGCTTATTCCTATATGACATCATGGGAGAGATGGGGCTCATCTATAGCCTTACCGTACAGATATCAAACAGTTTGAGCCTGCCGCCATACTGGACTGGCACTGGTGGGGTGCAAACAATTATAGTCGGGTATACCTTGACACATGGTCTACAAAAGAGCTGTCTGTAGGTAAAGCTTGTTTGTAGCTAAAGCTTCTGATGAAGGAGTGTGTGTAGTCCAAAAGCTTAACCTGTTTTCTTTTGCAACATCTATGTTGGTCCAATATAATGTATCAAATTATCTTCTTTTTTTGGATCTTTTGTCTCAAGGACCAATACGGCAACAAAAATATTTTTTGTGTCTTGAGAAAGCGAAAGCTTTTTTGATTGTACATAATCCATGCATCTTGCCAGCATGGAGGGTGAAGCTTATAACTATACAGCAGGGTGAAAGCCAGTCCAAGTACTGCTGGGTCAATATTTAAATGACAAGATAGCCTTCTGCTTAGATTATGATGCAAATGCATTTCAGGAAAAGAAAGATGAAAATGTGGTCAGCTTTGGCAGACTGTCATTAGAGATGTTGTGAAGTTAAACTTCACCTGCAAATTTCACACAAAGTGCTGAAAATTCATGTTTCATGAAATTCACGGAGTTCTGACTTGCTCAAACCTTTTGGTGAAATGTTCTATTTTTTTACCATAATGCTTGAAATTCGCAGGCAAAATTTCAAATTTTGCAGCGGAATTCATGAAATTCACAGCTACAAATTTCACAAAATTGCTCCGCGAAATCAGCAAATTACCTCTCGGAGCGAATTTCGCAGACTTCGAACATCTCTAACTGTCATCTATTCTGCATCCTTCGCTGTTTCCAGGGTGTACACCAGAAAATGATTTTAAGTGCAAGCAATTTGGTGTAGCTTACCTTCTTGTCTTACTTTCACCAGGCAACACATAATGCTATGGAGTCTGTGGTCGACCTCAAAACAGTTATGAAGATAGAAATTAGCAGTAGGAGGAGGAGGAGGAAGAGGAGGAGGAAAAGGAAGATCAGTGAATCATAACTTTATGATTTGTTTTTCAGATCAAGTGTTGGAGATTATCACCATCAACTAGAAAGTTAAAGTGTATTACTATAACTTGTGTTCCCCTATACCAGGCCACCTGTATAAACCTTTATAACAACAAGATCACTTTTCAGTCCCATGTAACCTGGTCTGGCACTAGCTGGGACCATTCTAAATCCATCATAGCATGTTTCAGCTGCCTAGTTAATTTTGTACATCATTATGGACAGCACCAAACTTACTAAATATGATTTGCCATTTACAGGGTGAGCCACTATCATGCACCATGTCTAACTGTCTGTTTCCATATTATCAGAGATGAGCTGATGTCCCATGTTGAAGGAAAGTAAATTAACCCAGAGAATGAGTGATAATTGTATGTTTTTCTATTTGCATTTGTTGACCCAGAAGGGAGAGCAAGGAAATAATTCCTATTTTCATGCAGATGAAAATACCAAGTGAAACTGCTGGTGGGATATATGGGTCAATATATGAAAAAAATGTGGTCATACACCAAGGAAATACCCTTACATTTTATAGAGGTGTCAGAGTTGCGATCTTTAATGTCCACCTGAACAACCACCATGACAGGCTTATGGAACCTCCCTTTTTAATGTTGCATCTAAAAGATATTTGATTACATTTGGCACTCTTTTTCAGTGTCCATGTGTTGCTATCATTTCGATTTTGGGCATCTATGAGGAGAAGACCCACCAAGATTGTACAATATCCCACTAATCCACTCACACCCAGCTCCTGGCAAGGCCCCACAGCCTAATGCTCTCCCTACTCCCCTGGTCTCCAGACACCTGATGGTTTCTTTTTTTTTTTGCCCCATCTGCAAGTATCCAACGCTTCTTTTTTTAACATGAAAAATGTGATTGCAAATTTTTGAATTTATACAGCAAGCAAGAAACCATGTAAGCAGTTCCAAATACATAAGGCATGTCTCGATAATACAGTACATGCTTCGTTTACGTAAAGAGCTAGTGACACGTTCAGGAGAACTTTAACAAAACATAATATTTAGTACTGTCCAGCTTGTATTTCCCATTAGTTCTGTATTCCTCCTCCCCATTATTTAGTAGTGAGGTCATTTGCATAAAAACAGGATCTTTGCTCCTGAGGAGTTCATCTGTTCCTGCTGTTTTCTCCCCACCTGAAGTCATAGAACACTGCTTGTGACCTCACAGTTACTCCCATGGCAATAAATTGTGATGTCACAATAGAAGATTATGACTTGAAGTAGGGAGTAAGCTATAGAGGCAGATGAACTCAAAAGGAAATCTGAGTGTCAACAATCATATATTCATACACATTTCTTTAATAATAAATTATGGAGAGGATAAATATATAAAATACAAATGGAATGCAAGCAGAATTTTTATTCATTTTTATTTATTTATTGAACTTTTGGGTTTGCAACCTTTCAGTCAGAGACTCATTTCCAAAGGCACCACGTCATAAACATATATACAGAGGTAAGGTTAACATACTTAGGTGTGTACATAGATAAGATTGCAGTGGATAACATAAGTTGAGTACATACAAGAGTTACATAATGTGATTACAGAAGATAGACATTAGATTGTTTGCATACAATTGTTACATGCGATAACCACAGGTAATTATAAACAGTCTTAGCCAGGATGTAGGCCTGACAGTGTCATATACTACAAAGTACAGAGCTAGCAGGGAACTACCTAATTATTATGTTTTTTAAAGTTTTCTTTGAGGCATCAGTAGCTTTTTAATGAATTATCACAGTGTAAATATTAGTTATAAGAGATGTGATCATGAATGGAAAGCTGTGCTAAGTAATCAGTGGACCATAAAGAACAACCGTAAAGTACATATTGGAAGTGTTAATACAGCTGTATTGAAGAAGCTATTTGAGGAGTCAGAATTCATTACTAGAAGTTATAATATGAGGCATCTGAGTTGGCACAGTGTGTGCAGCTTCTGTAATCCTATTGATACTTGTCTCATGGTGCCTGCTGTCAAAAGCAGCTACCCTGGGTTGGAAATTTGTATATTTAGCCCCCAGTGAAGAGTTATTCAGTTGTGGGATGGGTACTGAACTGAACATAGATGGGGAGACAGAAAGTGGCCCCGTTTCTTAGAGAAGATTCCCATCTTGCACCCGCTAGAAAAGGGAGATGCTCAGATGGAGCCAGTTTGGAGATGGAGGAATGTCAGCTGATTAAAGAGGGTGTAACCAATTGCCACCATTATATCAGTGTTAGTTCCTTGATTTCCATCACTGATGCCAGGAGCTGGCTCTGAAGCAGTTTCAAGAGGGGCCTAGTCTGTGTGGTGTTGCCTATCAGAACCAGTCCAGTGAATGAGGGATAGGGAGGCTAAGAATCATGGAGTAGTCTTGCAGAACACCCTTTCAGAAGAAAACCAGTCTTGAGCAGTCTCACAGAACATGGGGCAAGCCAGCATTACTTTCCATGCAGCATCAGCAGGCGGAATGGGGAAGACTGCTCATTGTCTGCAGTGCCTTGGATGTTCAATACCATTTGTGAAGATTTTGTTTTTTGGATTAGTCTGATCTTAGTGTCCCTGTTAGCATGGTAGGCCACCGCAATGTATAAGTCCCACTGTTTGTGTGGGAGGGATTACCAATGTCATGCTCCCATGTTACCCTGCTGCCTTCCAGAGTTATGACTGAGCATTCTTTATCATGGAGGAAATTTCCCTGACAATTCCTTGGAATTAATCAATGTCACCAGCCAGGTCCCGGGAGGGGATCAGGAGTCCTTATCCATGCTGTGTATAGTGGCTCATATTTGCAGCTATTTCCAGAATTCGGCTAGTTGGACACCAAATTTGGATTTGGGATGGTGAAAAGAGAGTAGCATACCTGAGTTTGGGATTGCTATGTCAGAGATAAGCCTGATGCAATCTTCCAATCAGGATGCATAGGTTATGCTACAGGTAGGCCTATGGTCTGAGCATGGTCCTGTGTACCCTAAGGACTGAGGTCAGTGCCCTACACTGGTCCCAAGCCTGCCTGGTTGCCAGCAAGATGGGGTGGAGTACAGGTCCTTTCCCAGGGATCTGGCCAAGGAGAAGTCTGAGGCAGAGGATGTGTCCCACTGCCATCTCCAATTGTATATGTAGAGGAGAGTGGTTGCATTGTGGTGATAGCCATTTGGTGACCTTAATTATATGGTACACAAGGAAGCAGTCCTCCATCCATTGTAAACCCAGTCCCCCAATTTGTCAGTAATCCTGCATTTTTGCCTTTCTCAGCCTGGAAGGTTTATGCTGCCAAAGGACTTAATTGATGTGGCTTTCTATTTTGGCTAAACATTTGTCTGCTATGACGAGAGGTAACTTACCAAACACATATGCAAATTTTGGCAAGGCAAACATACAGATGGCTTCCACCTTCACCAACAGAGATGCATTCTATTTTTGTCATTGTCTAGCATCCAGTTATAGGCTGGAGATCAAGGGGGAGGTGTTGGCTGAAACCAGCGGTTTGGTGGCGACCTTGATCCCTGCTTACTGTAAAGCCACTGGGGGTCCATTTTACCTGGGTGCTGTGACAACAGATATCATCACAGGTCTAGTAAATTGGAAAGAGAGTGGTCTTTTTCAGGTTTACAGTGAGGCTGGAGATATCAGCAAAGGCTAAAAGAAGTGCTAAAGCTGGGATGTGGGAGGTAGAAGGGTGTGACAAGGTGAGTAGTAGGAGGCCATCCACATTGGTGTTGACCAGGTAGGACTTGCTCTTCGCCATGATGACTTGGATCAGTGTAATGTCCAGAAGCTTCCTAGTAAGGCAGTCCAGGGTGAGCAGCAAAAGTAGGGAGGCTAGAAGGTAACCTTGGAGGGTATCTCACTATAACAGGAAGGGGGTAGAAATGGTCTTTTTAGTCAGGACTATGACCATAGGGTTGCTGTATATGGTGAGGATCCATACAGTTGAAGCACCCAATGGAGTCCAAGACTTCTAATCCTTAGTGGAAGATGATCCAGGCTTGCTTTGTAGTGCTGACAGTGTGATCCAGGCTTTTTACCCTTGATCAGCCCCTTTAGTGTAGTCACGGTAGTCTAATGTGTGTTGGTAAAGTGAAGCACTCAGTTCTAGTCCAGCATCATTCATGACCCTGTCTAGATGTTACCAACTGCTAACAGCATATTGCTCTACAACTGAGAGGACAGGAGAATATTTACTGTAACATATCTGTTCACATAGATTCAGGGCAAAAGACGATGAAGGCATAAACAACACTGAGAGACAATGACAAGAGGAATGTCAGGAAGTATTACTTTCCACAGAGGGTGCTGGAAATATGAAAAGACTGCCAGTGGAGGTAGTGGAATGAATCAAATAACATAAACAAATTCAAATATACACTTAAAAGATACTTTGAAGAGAACACTTTAGGTGGCTATAACTGTCAGGACAACATGGAGATGGAACCATAGAGATAACCCTGTGTGTTACTTTAAACCTCTAAAAAACTATGTCACTGTGTTAACAAAACATGTCCTGTACAAACCAGTACTCATCCCTAATTTACAAAGTTTGTCTTCTGAGTGTACTACCTCATTGTCACTAGTAATATGAGTTATTAAATAGGCAGTGTTTTTTATTATTTATTTTTGTTTATGCCACCTACTGTCACAGGCACCTGAGCACTCCTTTGCCACTTACCATGAATCTTCTCAAGGCTATCACCATGCAATGGATTACCTCCTAGGCACGGTCAAGGCTAGGGGCACCCTCTGATAGGTTCTGCATTATAGTTCACCTGGGACAACATGGTCAAGGATGGAGGAGCTGGATATACCACTGCTGCTAGGTCCCAGTGCCAGGGCCCAGTTCCCTTTTTCTCTCTCTCTCTCTCTCTCTCCACCCCGCCGGTCATGGGGTGGTGTGTGGTATGATGTCATAACATTTGACTTCATGTTCACACCTGCCTCCACCTTGCCCAACATGTTTCTCCAGCCACACTGCCACCTGTGGTCATCCATGTGGAAGTGTTGTGGCCAGGGTGACTGCCCTCCATCAGAGGAGGAGGAGGAGGAGGAGGACATCCTCAGGCAGTTTGATACTCCTCATCTGGCCAGTCCCCGATGACCTGGGATGACTCTCCATCCTGTGTCACTGTCGCTGCAAGTAGTAATGCTACTGTTGTGCAGATGG
This sequence comes from Neoceratodus forsteri, assembly GCA_016271365.2. NCBI lineage: Eukaryota > Metazoa > Chordata > Ceratodontiformes > Ceratodontidae > Neoceratodus > Neoceratodus forsteri. The sequence goes on along the minus strand of JADMNL010000024.1, from coordinate 383,426,756 downwards.
ACTGACAAGAGTGCTTTTGATTGCTAAATCCTCATCATTATCATTTTTATTTAAATAGTATTGTGCTTTTTTTAAGGAGTCCACCTAAAGCACATTATAAATAAAGACATGGAAATCAATAGCAGTAGTAGTAGCTTTATTTGTTTTTGGTGTCCTTCCCCAGAGGCCCAGGGAGCCATTATAATAAGATAAAACAACACATCTAACCAATAATAGTGACCAATACCATAATAATAAGCAATAAATGCTCTTTAAATCCATAAATATAATTACATATCAGCTAATAACCCACATTAGTACCAACTGCTTGAGCAAACAGATATGTTTAAAGGCCTTTTTTTAAAGGCTTCTACTGATGCGGCCTCTCTCAGAGCCCTTGGAAGTGAGTTCCACAGTACCAGACCTGCCACCTCGAATGTTCTGTCCCCTGATGTTTTAAGTCTAGATTTGGGGACAACCAGGAGGCCCTTACTGGAAGAACTGAGGGAGCAAGCAGGAAGATACGGATGTAGAAGTCCATGCAGATAGCTTGGACCTAGCCCATGCAGGGCCTTATAGGTTAACAAACCAATCTTATAGGAGATACACCACTTAACCAGCAACCAGCAAAGTTCCTGCAGTGTAGGAGTAATGTGACTTGACCTATTAAGGCCTGTTAGCAGTCTAGCAGCCACATTCTGCACTAGTTGCAGGCATCATATCATGCCTCCACTGACCCCAAGGTACAGGGCATTGGAGTAATCAAGATGAGATACCACAGAGGCATGCACCAGCGATGGCAAGTCTGCAGGGGAGATAAGGGGAACAATCCAGCTGATATTTCTAAGGTGGTAGAAACCATTCTGGATGACTGCCGACACCTGAGCCTCAAATGTCAGCCCTTCATCCAGAATGACACCCAGATTCTTCACCATTTAGACAGTATCAAGGTTAGAGGTACCGAGGCAGAGTTCTGATCTCCTCTCAGACACTGCCAATCCCTCCCTTTTACCTGGCTCAAACACCAGTACTTCAGTTTTGCCAAGGCTGATTTGCAGCCAGCTCGAGGACGTCCAGCTTTGGATCTCAGCCAAACATTTGTTCAGCACATCCATTACTTCCTAGTCCTGGTGTGCAAAGGACAGACAGAGCTGGGTGTTATCTGCATAACAGTGAAACCCAACTTCATACTGCCTAATGATCTTGCCCAGGGGTAGCATGTACACCAAAAGCAACATGGGTGAAAGGAACCATCCCTGGGGTACCCCACAGTGCAGGACTCAAACCAGCTAACAACTTTGCTAGTGAGTCCCACGTATTCCAAGATGGTCCAATAATGGCCCATGGTCAATGGTGTCAAACGCTGAGGAGAGATCCAGGAGAATGAGAATTGATTGTTCTTCTCTATCTCTTGCCATTAGCAGATCCTTGTGCACCCTGACCACAGCAGTCTCAGTTCTGAACTTTGACCAAAACTCTGACTGGACAGGTTCATATATATTGAAGGTCTCCAGATGAGTCTTTAGCTGTAACGCAACAACCTTCTCAATGAGCTTGTCCAAAAAAGGCACATTAGAGACAGGCCTGTAATTTGGTAGCACATCTGGATCCAAAGTCTTTTATTTTCAAAAGGGCCCTCACCAGCGCATTTTTCAGTTCGGCTCTGAAGAACCCCTCCAAGAAGAAACATCAAACCAACCCAGTGAACACTGGATCCAACGGCTCAGCTCAGCCCATTAAGAGCTGCATTGGGCCAGGGTCCAGTTCACAGTAAGTTGGTCACAGCCCTGAGATCACTCTAACAGCCTCCTCCATCGTCAGTAGTCAAAACTCACTCCATGTCCATTAACCACCACTGTCACATCCAGTCCCTACACTGCTGGGACTGGATGTTACAGTGGCAGTCAGTTGTTATACAATGAGCATATAACATCAGCACTCCAAACAAATGATATTCCTAGTAGTTTCCTAAATTGGTCAGTATTTAATGAGGCAATATTGCTAAGCGGTTAGAGTGCAGAGCTTGGAACCTGGAGACACAGGATTGAACCTCACAACCACCACTTATGTGTTACCGTGAGGCAGTTATTTAACCTCCCTGTTTTCATTCTCTAACCTATCTCTGTCCTCTTTGAATCTGTCTGTGTGCTGAAAATTGTAGTAAAATTTTCTCTCCTTCCTCTTCAGAACTGTTGAACACCTAGGGATACAGTTTATATGAAAGCGACTTTATAAATCAAATTTTATTCCCTCCTATGCTCCTTTCATTTTAAGAAAGGAGCAAACTTGATGTTACGGACAGGTGCTATGACTGCAAATGCACTGTCCACCATTCTGTGCATAAGTAAACAGTAACTAGGGCTGGGCAGAAGGCAAACATTTTTTGGCAGAATCTGCGCAGAATGGCAGTTTCACTTCCAAAATTCTGTTATAAATTTCTTTTTAAATTTTGTGGAGTTCTGGAAAGCTTATCTGTGTAAACCGTGGAATAATTTTCCACAGCTCATGTAAACTGCAAAATTATTTGCTATGGATTGCAGAAAAAGAATCTGCAGTTTATGTAACTGAGGATTATTAATCTGTAAAAAACATTTGGCTTGCAAAATGTCAGAATTCCACTACTGATGAAATTCCATGGAAGCTTCCAAAATTTCATTGAATTCAGTTCTGTCAGAATATGACCAGTCCACACAGGACTTGCAGTCACACACATTACAGGTTGTGAGTTGTGTTAGAATAAGCCATGGTTGCAAGTGTTGACGCCACAAGGCAAAGCTGATTAACTTCACACAAACATAGCCATAACAAAAGCATGCACTGGGAGTGCAGAAACATGGGGGAGGAGCATAAAATGGGGAGAGTGGTACTGGCGACCATCAAACAGAAAAGAGATCTGGGGGTGAACATATCTGATGATCTAAAAGTGGCCAGTGTGACAAGATAGTAGGGAGAGCAAGAGGGATGCTTGGTTGCATAGAGAGGGGTATTACCAACAGAAAGAGGGAGGTGGTGATACTGCTGCATAAATTATTGGAAAGACCTCACCTAGAATACTGTGCCCAGTTCTGGAGACCACATCTCTGGGAGGACATATACAGAGCTGAGACTGTTAAGAGGAAAGCAACTAAAATGGTGCAGGGTCTGCATCAAAAGCCCTATGAAGAGAGAGACAGAAGGACCAAAATATGTATACCTTGGAGGAAAGGAGAGAGAGACAGGATATGACAGAGACTTTCAAATCCCTCATGGGTATAAATAAGGTTCAGGAAGGAAGCCTTTTCCAGAGAAGAAAAATCTCAAGAACAAGGGGTGATGCAATGAAGCTGGAGGGGGGCAGACTCAGGGGAGATATAAGGAAGTATTTCTTCACTGAAAGGGTGTTGGATGCCTGGAACATGCTCCCAGCAGAGGTGGTGGTGGGGACAAAAACTGTAATGGGATTCAAGAATGCATGGGATAGGGAAAAGGGAACCTTAGAGGTAGGGAAGGGAGGGGGGCAAAGCCAGAGCTCATGTAGGGTCTGCAGTCTTAAAGTAGGTTGAGAAAATGGTCAGACTCGGCCGAACAGTCCTTATCTGCTGTCAAAGTCTATGTTTCTATAACTGTAGTTTACTCCAGCCTGACTAACAAATCCTGTAAGTGTGCTGTTGCACTATAAATGAGGCTGAGTTATTTTGTAGAAAAGTGGGGAAAGGGGATACAATTCACAAGACTGTTTCATTTGGTCCAGTTCTTGTTACTTGCTTCTTAGACAAAGTAAAGAGAAAAAATAGTGCTTTATATGTCATTGGGTATATTATTACAATCACCCCAACCCACTATCCAGCTGCCCCAAACCATTTGTGTTATTTGATACCTGTTGTATGCTGAACAATCTGTTCATGTGTTTCTTGAATCACTGTGAGAGAGTACTGGACTAACGGATGACAGATATTGATTTGTGAAAGCTTTACTGTCAGTCAACAGCTTAGCCAGGGTAGAAAAATGTAGCCCTACCCCCGCCATCCTGTTAGCACAGTGGTATGGCTACTATTTATGATCCTTGTAATCCAGGTTCAGGAATCAGCCAAGGACATCAAGGCTATTTTATTTTGTTTTTATTTTAGTCTTTTTTAACTGGGTAAGGCCCACTAGGCACAAGTGCCTGTTTTCCGGGGCGAACAGGGAGCACTGGGGAGGTTAAGTGACTTGCTCAGAGTCACACAGTATGCAAATGGAGGTTGTTGGAATCAAACCCCAGTCTGCTGGATGCACCAAGCTCATCAACAGCTAATTACTCCAACCTCTAGGCTATACTGCCAGCCCCAGCTGCTATCCCCTGTGGCCATCCAGGGGAAGGATGATCAAGTATCCTAGGGAGGCTCTCTTCCTCCAGGTGGGGCAGGAATCTGAATCCCACTGCAACATTGCCACCTGTGGTTTTATGGTCAGAGTGGCAGGTTAAGCTCAGCAGTGGAATGAAACAAAAAGGGGAATGAGGACCAAAACAGAAAACACCCTGGCCCCCCAGGATGATGACAGACACAGGTCCCACTCCTCCCAACACCTCAGGATGAGTGGCTTTCTGCCACCAAACCTGAAGATGCCTGGGGAGAAGTGGTGCATCCAAAGACCATATCACAGGAGGGGTTCCCATGTGGCAGATGAAGCAGGTAAGGGGGCTCTCTGGGGTCTGGGTTAGAGGATGGGCTGGGTGTTTTATTTTATTTATTTATTTCAATCTAGGATTACAATACCTTTGAGCCGAGGCTTTTTTACAAAGGTTCCACGTCAGTGTGTGCAACAGTCATCATTTTTAGTTACAAACATGTAGTCATTGACTTACAGACATGTAATGACCAGTACAAAGATTTGAGCTATGAGCAAGACAAGGGAAGGGTTGGTGGGTGGTGGGGGAAGTGAGGTTAGGACATCGAGGGAGGAAGGAGGTGCAGGGGTAAGGGGGAGTATGGGAGGTGGTTGGGGCAGGGGCAGGAGTGGAGATATTGGGGGGAGGTGGGTGAGGGTGGGAGACAGTGCAGCCAGGGGGCCTTGTTGAGGGAATATGACAGGTAAGGTGCTAGGGGTGCAAAGACTGATTGTAAGTGCTGGGTGCTGGGGTGATTGCCAGTATGATGGTAGCCATGGTTTGGAAGGTTGGGAGTTGACTAATAATTGCATAAACAGAAGAAAGATGGAGTCACAAACTGAGAATAAAGCTCATATGAATGAAAAACTCTGGCATCCAGTAGTACAGAACTCTTAGGAATTGGCTCAAGCAGCAAAATAACATATTTTATAGCACATAATAGGTATTGAGCAACAGGGTGGGTTTTCTGCAGCTGGGTTGGTGTCAGGTGTAGGGATTGTTTACTGTAGATTGGGGTGGTTGCTGAAAGAATTGAAAAATTGTGCTCTGTGCTGGGTTAAACAATGGTTGTGAACTAATCAAACTGCATGTTTTTCAGAGCCCATATTTCAAGTGAGAAGAAATTACCAGTGAACTCTCTCTATATGGTACCAATTTGTGTATGAACACACACATCAATAGTAACACTTTGAACGAAATCCTGGGTTCTGTTATTTTAATTTGGTTCTATACAGAGACTCACCATTATCATTTTAAATTAATTCTATGAAGCAAAGTGTACACTATTCAATCTCACATTGCTAATAAAAAAGTTCATACTCGCATGAAAGAATGGCCATGCTGTAAGATTCAAACCAGATGTGGCTATGAAGAGGCCACCTCCCAAATTACACTTAGGTACTTACTGTACGTATTTTTAGGGTGCGCCATAGGTGGTTCTTGTCTACCCACCCCCCAGTATGCAGTGGTGACCCATATATCTTCACAGGTGTCCATGTGTTCATCTCACATTTTTCTTAAACATTCTATATTCGGTGCAACAATAACATCTTGAGGCAACCTGTTCCAAATGTTGATCACTCTCTGGGCAAATACAAACCTCTTCTGTTAGCCTTGAATGGTTTTTTTAGGTACTGTTTGTTGTAGTTTCTTATATGATGGATCAATTCTTTACATTCATATCACATCACAGCAAGTACAGTAGGTCATAATCTTTGCTTAAGTTATGCATCAAAATAAGAATATCTCTTCTCCTTCTCCTTTTGAGAATATGCAACCCTAGAGATTCTAGCCTAGTTACCGTATCCTCAAGACAACACATGATATTGGTAAATCTCCTCTGTACCCTTTCCATTTGTTGAATATCACCCATTTGCTGGGCAACCAGAACTGGAAGCAGTAGTATAGGTGAGGCCAAGCCAGAGAGTTGTATAAAGGTGTGGTTACACCTTTGTGCCTGCTGAAGATATTTTTTTTTAATACAGTCCAATATTCTCAATGCTTTTGTAAATGCCTTGGAGTTATTAAATTTAAAAGTCAAATGTGATTGTATTCTAACCCCCAGGGCCCTTTCTTCCAAAAGAGCTTTCAGTTCCACACCTCCAAAATTATTTTAGTACAGATGTTGCTATTTCCTATATGAAGTACTATGCATTTTCTAGATTCAACTGCATAAGGAAACAAAAAATGCACTCCATATGTATGGTTGTAAAGTAAGTCACTTACTGTTTTGCAGTTTATACTTGGCTTAGAGAGGTAGAGGCAGGCTTCCCGTTTCACTAAGCCATGAATAAACTGCAATAAAATGATATGTTTAACAGTTTTCCACAAAGAATATATTTTTTTGTTTTCTTATACTTTACATAACAAAATCATGTACCAGAGTCATATGTGATGCCTTGCACTGACTTAAAAACTAGTTGACTAGCTTGAGAACCTGTTGTAGTTCAAGACTGACCTTTGCTTCTTGGCACCAACAGTTACACAGCAGCAGCATGTTTAGGGATCCCAACTTTGCATAGTCTTTAATGGGGAGCTCCACTAAGACAAATAAGGAGGTGGGTTTTATGATTATGAATATGCAACTTTATACTACAGCAACTGTATACAGTATCATAACAGTAATTTATAGTGCACTTGCAACCTGTGATTGCAGGAAGCTTGCAGTAGAGGCAAAATCAGCACCATTAATAGGAGCTGCTTATGGTTAATATAAGACAAGAGCCTCAGGTAATAAGAGAAATAGTGAAATAGTGAAATCATCATTTCAGGCAATGCACAGGTAATCAGTTAAGAAATATTAGCAACAACTGCATTCAGAAGGCTTACATTTACCATCAAACTTTAACCAGTGTTATAGCAAACTCCTTAATTTGTCTTTCTCAATATATTTGACACTAAATCTTGGACTTGTTATGTACATAGATTATCAAAGGTTCTGCTCTATGTTATACTATTGAACAAAGAGATCAGATGGAATTTGACAGGTAATCTAGATTTTGGATCCCTTGTGAAAACAATCTTCATTCTCAACCTGCAGCTGGTCAGCTAGTCGCCATTTCCAACTGGGAAAATGACAGCTGTTACTTTTAAAAGCTAGGCAATATTTTAGTTGATACCAGCTGTGCTTCAGTTCACTTCAGCAGGGTACCAGCTCACAGCAGAGGATTTCTGGGTATTCATGGAAACTACATCAAGGTATTCCTAGCTCAGATATGTAACAGCAAACTGTGAGGATAATACACTTTCATTTTACTACTGCTCTGGAAAACACAGTTCGGGCAAGCACAGAATACTATTTCTAATATTTTTGTGACTATCAGGACACATAAGAGAGAATTCTCCCATCTTCATACTGTACACTGCCACTACTGATTAGTTCAGTAGTATCTGCAGACATTTACAAATTTCAGTATGATAGCGCTGACCATAATTTTGTGGAAAGTGGGTACATGGCACAAGTTAAGTTTTGAATAAGAGGACATGACTGCATATTCTATGAAATGAAAGTGCTCATGGGTCTAAGTTTCCCTTCACTGCTATTTTACTGTTCACTATAGTGTTGCAGGGACATAGGTTGTTACAGTTCTGCTAATACTGTGATTTTTTATATTCTCTTTTCAGATATGTCCATAACATTGACACACAACTGTTACAAGCTTGATCCATTTGTGATATTTACAAGTAAATTAAACTTCAGTACCTCAATGCATATGCTAAACTGTTAAAATTTGATGAGTCTTATAAAATATCTTAAAAGAAAGCTGGCTCAGTTGAGGAATGGCTTGGAGGGATATTTATTATGCTGTCAATATGGGTTACTCTCTTGATTCCAGAAAGTCAATTCAGTCTGGCAGGAATATGATCTAGTATCTCACAGGATGCTCCTATCATTTAGGTAAGGTGGGCATGCTCCTGCACTTTAACACTACCCCCAGGAGCTTCCAGGGGCATCCATGCCTGCCCTCAGTGACAGGGGAAGAAGACAGCTGGGGTAGGTGGAGTATAAAGGGCTTAGGGAAGAGAGTAAACTGAGATTGATAGGGTGGATGATGATCCTTTCCAAGCCATATGGGGGGGGGTGCACTAACATCAGTAGATGCATGCCTCCCTTTGTGCTGGGAAGCTTAAGAGAAATTAGTAGAAATTCTACATCACAGAGAGGGTGGTGGAACCATAAAACAGATTGCAGACAGAATTGGTTGGGAGAAGCAACTATGAATGGTTTTAAACATGTATGGGACAGGGCAAAGGGGCTTATAATCATGGGGGGCAACACAAGTTTTATGGGGGAAGAAGGGGAGGGGGTATCTGCCTACTAGTACAGTAGGTTGGTAGGATGAGGTAATATAGTGAGATCAGACTCAGTGGACCTTTAGTCTCTTTTAGTCATCAAATTGTATGTTTCCTTTTTAAACTGCATTCTACCTTATGTGGGTTCTAGATGAATAACATGCCCAACAAGGAAGGAGACATCCCCTACTATATATATAAGACTGGCAGTGTACTTGACCCTGCTATAGCAGGAGTTCAGGAATGACACTGGTTGAAAGAAGGGCTAGTGGCTCCAAAGTAAAGAGATGAAAAAGAGTTAGTACAGGAAATAAAAACAAATGCTGAAGAGAACTAAAGAAAAACTATTGAATGCTGTGCCAGGGTATCTAACTACACAATTGTTTTTGGGTAGAGGGGGCAAAGTGGCTGCTATTGTCCATTGTAATACACCCCCACATCCTCAGGGTATTGAGTAAAATGATGCAATCCTCTGAAATCTACGAAGAAGCTCTGCCCAGAACCTGTGACTCATGCTTTGGCAAACAGTATGCTAGTTGTGAAGTCTCCTGTCAGTAGCACATTTTACAAATGCCATATCTGTCCATGGCATAAAGTCTTATAGTGCAACAGCAACTTGTACTGAATAGCACATAGTGATATTAGTAACTATTTATGACAGTTCCCTAGCAAAAAGAATTTAGATCCTATACTACCTGAGGCAATTCTTGTACCTCATGGGAGTAAATGGTCCTTTTATCTTCCTAATCGTTGCTTGGTGCCACAGTATGTGTTGTACAGTATACTCTGATATCTTACTCAATGTGTCTGGTTGTCATTTTGACACAATTATTTGTTTTATATGCCTGTGCATATTGTTTATATGTTGTTTATGTCCTTTGCTCATTGCATTTCTGTTTCACTGCTAATGTTATTCTTTTGCCTCCCCCCCCAAAAAAAAAAAAAAAAACAGGTATAAATTAGTTGCAGGCAGCTTAGTGTGCCTGCTTGGTAAAGCACATTTTTAAATAAGAAACAAATTTGTTACATGGCATAGTGTCACAGTCTTACTAGGTTTACTAGGTATGACAAGACAAAAGTAGGCAGGTCACCAGTTGAGACTGTTTCCCACTGCAAGTGGATGAATCATACTTGTTCTGAGTAGTAGTATTTCTCAAGCCCATTTTTAAATCCCATTATGGTTGTTTGGTTCACTAACTGTTGGGGCAATCGATTCCATGCTCTTGCCAATTGGACAATAAAATAGTTGTCTCTTTGATTAGTATTTGCCTGCAGGACAATAAGCTGCTTATTATGGGACCTTAAATTAATTGTTCTTTTACAAAACTTCAGCCCACACTGAGATATTAAGGCTAGTGAATGAAGAATTGTGATTAGCAGTAACAAATCCCCCCTTTGTCTTCTACTTTGTAGGTCAAATGAACCGGTCTCCATTAGTCTATCCTGATACATCCTATTTTTTAATTGAGGAACCATCTTGGTAATCCTCATCTGCACCATCTCCACCAAATCGATTTTCCCCTTCAAATATGGATTCCAGATAGAGGACCCCTAATCTAAACAAGGTCTGATATATGTTCTATACAGTGTCTGTACAATGGGATCAGGCACTGGTCATTCCTGGCTATGAATGTGCACTGGATTCTTTTAAGTAGCACATTTGCCGTTTGTATAAGTGTTTTACAGTGATCCAGTGAACGTAATTTGTTGTTGACTATTACACTTAAGTTGCATTCTTCTTCAATAGAATATATCTGTACTGTACTTAATAAATAGGAATACAGAGGGTTATTTTTACCAAAATGTAGGACAAAACACTTATTATGATTAAATGACCTTTTATTTTTATTTGCCCAATCATCTATAGTTTCAAGGTCCTTGATCAAGGATTGGTACTTTATAACAGAATTCACCTCACCACCCACTTGGAGTCGACGAATTTGGAAATTAAATTCCTAGAGTTTATGTGCATATCATTTACAAAGATGCTGAATAGTGTGGGACACAAGACGGAGCCCTGAGGCACTCCACTAACAATGCATCCTCCTCAGATAGCTGTCCAATTACTTTTACATGTTGAGTTCTATGCAATAGCCAACCTTCCACCCACCTAACCAAACTTGGACTAATACCTACTGTATGTTTATTAGTTTCTCAACCAGAATACTATGAGGAATGGTATCAAATGCTTTTCTGAAATCCATCAGTACCACATCCACTGGGGTACCCCTGTCAAGACTTAAGCTTACATGGGTGTAAAAAGATACCAGGTTTGTAGTACAAGAATGGCCTTATTTAAATCCATTCTGGATCTCATCAGCCAGATCTAAAGTGCATATCTCAAACTCAACTCAATGTTCAATGATTTTTTCCATGATTTTACTGCAAAGGGATGTGAGGCTGATGGGCCTATACTTTCCAGCATTACCCCATTCCCCTTTTTGTATATGAAAATGACAACCACACTCTGCCAATCCCCTGGCACAACTACCCTGTCCAATGATTTATTAAAAAGGACTGTCAGTGGGTGTGACAGAAGAGCAGCCACTTCTCTGAGGAACCTAGGGTGAACATCATCCGGGCCAGGACTAATATTGCCTCTGAGTTCTCTTAGAGATTTCCCTTTTGTTGTTGTATACCACACAACTGTGGCAATATTCCATGTTTTACATTTTGCAGAGAAGCCAAGAGATTTTGTGGAAAAAAACACTATGTTTAATAATTATATTGAAACCAAGATTGAAGTCCTATCTGACTCCACAGGAACAGCTCACTGTAAACCAATTCTGCCTGGAATGTCTAGACCTTAATGGTCGCTGTATTTGAATTCTGCAAATAAATCACTCAGGAAATGTGCAAAAAAGTATTTAATTCACTACAGCATACATATTATAATCATGGGTCTTAAATACAGGTAATGGGCAGTGTGTGAACTGGCTGGACAGTAAGTAGTGACTGAGCCAGGCAACATTTTTAATATTTACTTTGCTCCTTGCAATATATATTTTGCATTTATAATACGTATAAAAAGTATATGGAAGGGAAAATCACTTCAAGAAAAAATAACTAAATGAGTTCAGGGGCTGAGCAAGATGGCTCCTGTTAGAGTGGAGTAAGGAGAGCTCGGTGCAGTGGGTAGCTCATATCCACTACCAGCGATGCTTTTTTTTTGTTCAAAATATTCGGTAAAATCTATGCCTAAAATAACATCCATGTTGTAAGAAGAATTGTTAGTGCTACTGGAACCGCAGTGACAAATGGTAAAGGGAGAAGCAGTAGGGAGGAAAAAGAGAACAACTTCCGTACTTGCAGTGCCATGAGTTTAATATACAGAACAGGTAGTTGGAAATTCACTAGCTGAAAGGCATCAGCCTGGGGGTTTGTATAAAAAAAATCAGAAACTGTTCTGCTAGAATGAGAAAGGGGGGAAAAAGAAAAAAAAGACTTAGCGTCTTAATGCTTTGCCGGTTACCAGGTGAAATTGGAGGGTGTGTAATGGTGCAGCGATTCTTTGTGCTCTCTCTCTCCATGCTCTCTCTCTCCATGCTCTTTCTTACTGGAAGTGTGGGGCTGAATGAGGTTGTTTCTGGAGGGTGCCTTGACTGTCGTTGCAAAATAAGGAGATTCAGAATGGCAGGGCCAATAAAAGTTGTGTAAAAGAGCTCATGAAACAAGGTAAAGTGATTCAGTGCTTGTAAACTATGAAGAAATCCCATAGATCTGGTAAAGTGTTAGTAAGAAAATATTTTTGCATGCTGTTGAATGAACCAAGGCATCTGAACCGGTTGGGAAATCGTAAGTGTGAGGCTGATTGTGGCTACTATCAGGAGTGCTTAGGCCGAGGTGGCAATTTATTTAAAAATTCAGAAACAGCTGGGAAGAATAGAGAAGTTGAAGTGGCCTAAAGCAGAAAAATAGAAGGCCTCTATGATTTTTTTTTCTGCAATGCTTTGGGGGCAATGGTTTTAGTTTTAACAACAATACCTCTACATGCTTTTGGATGAATGAAAGCAGTATAGCTTATGGACATATATACCTATTAAAAGCTCTGTAAGACAGTACAGTGGGGACTGCATGAGCAACATAAAAGCTGCATGAGTAAATGCAAATTCTGCAACATTGAAAACACTGAGGTTTTGTTTGTAAGATCAAAGGAAAGAGCTGCCTCATTGGAAAGTTCTGTAAGTTGGTACTTAAGGGGACTGCATGAGCAGCAAAAGTGACTTCCAGATATTTACAAAAGTACTGAAAAATGGGTATGATGAGGTCTACAGGTGCATTAGTGTGGATTTTGTAGAACTGCATGGCAGGTGTAAAATAGCATTATTGCTTTCCCTCCCAAGTTTGGGGAAGGGAGAGTGAGAAGAAACAGATATTGTTGGTGGAAGTTGTGCAGAATTGAAAAATGGTAAATATTCAAAAGCTCTATAAGGTGGTACAAAAGGGGGCTGTGTGAGCACTGAAACTGGGAGATTTAAAGGTGGAAGATACATTATGAGTAAAAAGGAAATGACTGATCAGAAGGACTTTTTTAGGAAACCAAAGGATAAAAGTAAAAACAAATCTGAGGTGGAGGCAGAAAATCAAAATCCAAAATATAAGGCCAAAAAAAGTAGAGTAAGGAAAGCAGCTACATTAACTAAAGATGAAAGAGTACCAGATTTGTGGGCCAATAAAAGAAATTTGGAGGATATGGAAGAGCTTAATGAAGATGTGGAACAGACTAACCCAGGGAGGGGAAATATGGTGGATATTGATGTCAATAAGGAAAAAAAGAACTTATTTATGGCACAAATAAAAAATCCATGTGATGAAGCCTCAATGTCATTTCAAGTACCTGCTGATTTTGAATTTGTGTTTGTTCATGGTGGACAGACTGGAGTTAGTTTGAACAGCAAGGGAAAAATAAAAGATAGTGATATGGACAAGCAAGTGAAAGAACAAGTTAACTTAAAAGTGGAAGATCAATACCAAAAAAGTTATTAGAAGAAATTAAGCAAGGATTCAATGGTATACAAGTCAATATGGATGAAATTAGATAAGAAATGGTGGAAACAAAGGGGGAAATTAATGAAATCAACAATAGAATACCAGAAATGAAAAATAGAATTTTGGATGTGGAAGATTTTTTGGCACAAATAGAACCCAAATTAATGGAGCATAATAAAAGAAAGTGCAAAAGAAGAAGGAAACCACTTTGGTTCTCAAATACAGTAGCAGAAAAGGTCAGAGCCAAAAGGCTGGCCTTCAGGAAATATAAGGGAACACAGCAGGATGAAGATAGGGAGGCATACCAAACTGCCCTAAGGGAAGCAGGTAAGGCAGTAAGGCAGGCAAAGTCCCAAACTGAGGAAACACTAGCACGAACAGTAAAAGAAGGTGACAAGACTTTCTATAGATACATTAGTGAAAGGAGAAAGTCCAGAGGGTATTGCTAAGCTTAATGGAGAAAGGGAGCATGTGAGGAGGAGGACCCTGTAAAGGCATCTATCCTAAATAGATACTTTGCTCAGTATTTACTGAAGAGAAGGTAGGGCAGGGCCCACAGCTCAGCATCCTGGACACAGGGGAGGAGGTGAGCACTACTCCCTTCACAAAGAAAAGGGTCCTACAAGAGCTTGCTAAGCTCAGGGTGGATAAGGCAATGGGACCTGATGGCATACATCCCAGGGTACTTAAGGAGCTAAAGGAGGAACTAGCAGAGCCATTAGCAGAATTGTTTAGTGAGTCTCTGAGCACAGGAGAGGTCCCAGAAGACTGGAGAAGGGTTTATGTGATCCTGCTCCACAAGAGTGGTAGCAGGAAGGAGGCGGGAACTACAGACCAGTCAGTCTTACCTCAGTAGTGGGCAAGATTATGGAGGCACTCCTTAAGGAAAGGATAGTGCAACACCTGGAATCCATAGGGCACAGGATCCAAGACAGCATGGGTTTACAAAGGAAGGTCCTGTCAAACTAATCTCATAGATTTCTTTGACTGGGTAACAGAGTGGTGGACCAAGGGGGAGCAGTTGATGTCGCCTACCTTGACTTCAGCAAAGCTTTGACACTGTTCCACATAGAAGATTGATAAATAAGCTAGGTAGGCTCGGGGTGGGTCAGAAGTTGGTCAACTGGGTGGCAAACTGGTTGACTGGCAGAAACAGAGAGTGGTGGTAAATGGTATACAGTCAGAAGAGATGCAAGTCACAAGTGGGTACCTCAGGGATCAGTCCTGGGGCCAGTCCTATTCAACATCTTCATTAGTGACCTCGCAGATGGACTAGGGGTAAGGCTTGTCTGTTTGCAGATGACACCAAGATCTCGACAGAGTAGATGATCCAGATGGGGTGGCCAGAATGAGAAGAGATCTGGATAAACTAGCAAAATGGTCAGAAGAGTGGCATCTGGGATTTAATGCAAAGAAGTGCAAAATCATGCACATAGGGAAGAGAAACCCTGAAGCCACTTATAGGCTGGGAGGGAGTTGCTAGCAGTCACAAAGGAAGAAAGAGACTTGGGCATCATCATCACTGATGACCTAAAATCATCAAACAGACCTCTAAAGCAGTAGGTAAGGCTAGGGGGTGTTAGGGTGTATTAGTAGGGTATCACAAGTCGTAAGAGGGAGGTAATAATCCCTCTGTACAAGACATTGGTTAGGCCCCATCTGAGTACTGCGGCAGTATTGGAGGCCACACTCACAAGGACATTAACCAAATTGAGGCAGTCCAGAGAAGGGCAACCAAAATGGTGCAGGGACTGCATCAGAAGACATATGAGGACAGATTAACGGAGCTCAATATGTATACCCTTGAGCAAAGGAGGAGAGAGGTGATATGATCGAGACATTTAAACCCTTAAGGGCATAAACAAGGTGAAAGAGTCTAACATGTTTAAATATAAAAAATAGCAGGACAAGAGGACACAGCATGAGATTAGAGGGAAGCTGATTAAGGGAATGTGGAAATTCTTTTTCACAGAAAGGGTGGTAGATGCATGGAATGGCTTACCACAAGAAGTGGTGGCTATGAATACAGTGCAGGGCTTCAAACAGGCATGGGATAGGCATAAGGGAGCAATACAAATGACTATGAATAGATAGGTCACTGACAGAGCAAAGGCTGATGGCACATTTATAAGGTAGAAAAAGAAATGGGCAGACTGGATGGGCCTTGCGGTCCTTATCTGCCATCAACTTCTATGTTTCTATGTTTCTATGTTAAAGAGCTTAAAGAAATTGAACATAAAATTGACAATTTGGAATGGCATTCATGGTGAAACAATTACAAATTTTGAAATGTACTAGAGGGTTGGGAAGGACAAAATATGCATAGAACCTTTGAGGAATGGCTTAATAAGGTCCTTAAAGATTAAATTTCTAATGGCTACAGAATTGAGCTGGTTAGAGTCCATCGAATACCAGGAATTAAACCAAACACTAACCAAGTACAGAGATTTCCTAGAATAATAATGGTATGTTTTTTAAGATATCAAGACAAGGAAAGGGTCTTAACATATGCCCAAAGACTTACAATTAATGGAAAGCAGTTATTGGTGTTTCCAGACTCTGTGTCAGATCTATAAAAAGAGAAAGATGTTCAACCCACTCAAAGAGGTACTTTGGGAAAAGCACATCAGATTTCAACATAGCTATCCTAATATTTTAAGACAAGCATTTCAAGGGAAATGTAACAGTTTCGAAACCATAGAACCAGCTGAACTATTTGCCAAGGAAATTCTGGGTATAACAATTAAAAATAATTTACAAGAAACTATACCTAAAAAATCCTCTGAATAAACTCTAGGTAAACAAAATCAAAATGAGATTGTAAGTACTGAAGAAAAAGATCAAGAGTCAGGGAAAAATGAAGAGTTGCAGAATATAGATAAGGAGAGTGAGAACCTGGAGCTACAGAACACGTAGGACCCCTTCCCCCTCAAGTGAAGAGATTGAGACAAGAAATATTATTTCCAAGAACTGGAGTTAGAGTGAAATATCTTTTTTGATAACTAGGCAAACTTTTTATGCATTCTTTTTTCTTTTTTCTCACTTAGACATGATCATTGTTGGGGGGTTCGATGCTGATTGACACCGAGGTAACAGGGCCTCCTTCTTGCAGCACTAGCTATGAAAGGGGTATTGAGGAGTACTGCTGGTTGGCAGTGCACCTCAATGGAGCATTCACATTTGAATGAGGGGGATTGTTGTTATACGGAGACCAAATGTAGTGGTATCATCTTTTTGAGGGGGAATTTAGGGTATACTGTCCAGGTAAAACTAAAGGTTGTTAAATCATGCTATGCTTTTCATTTAGGAAAGATAGATTTAAATGAAAGAAGAAATATTTTTTTTTGTCTCAATAAGAATGTATTTTTCTTTTTATGGGTTTAAATATATCACAACCTGAATGGAGAGGAAAATAAAAAAATTAAAAAAATTGGGGATCATATAAGAATAATGTCCTGGAACATTAATGGATTTAGTAATCTTACAAAAATGAAAAAGGTATTTAATTATATAAAAAAAAATCAGGATGTGGTATATTTACAAGAGACTCACTTAATAGAGAAAGAAGTGGTTAAGATGAATAAGATGTGGGGAGAGCAGGCAATACATTCCGTATTTACTACTAAATCGAGAGGGGTTTCCATCATGATTAGGAAAAGCCCAAATATTAGTATTAGTGAGCAATATGTTGATGGGAAAGCTTGATTTGTAATAACTAAAATAAAGGTGAAGAATTATTATTTAACAATAGCATCATTATATTTACCAAATGAAGAGGTGAAAATAACATTAGGGAAATTCTTTACAAAATTAACAGAGTACCCACAACCGTATTTAATAGGTGGGGATTTTATCCTAATTCTTCATCAACAATTGGACACAACAGCAGTTAAAAGAGAGTATAAGGGTTTGGATGTGGCGAATTTGCAGAACAGGCTGGACCACCTCATTTTAGTAGATGTTTGGAGAAATATTTACCCTGGTATTAAAGAATACTCACATTTCTCTGCCAGATATAAGACCTATTCTAGGATAGATATGTTTCTGGGATCCCAAGTATTGTTGAAGGATGTTACGGATGTGGAATATAAATCAATACTTATATTGGATCATGTCCCACTTTGTCTTGCAATAGCATCCAGGGACACCACCACAACTAAGCACTGGAGACTAGACCCAAAAGCAGATTCACAACATAAGAAAGAATGGTTATAAACTAGATTCTGAGAAAGAGATAAACTTAGAATTTGAACAATATTGTAAGAACCTATATACAACACCCAGTGGCATGAAAAAATATTCACCCCCTTCCTGATTTTCTCTATTATTGCATATTTGTCACACTGGATGTTTTCAGGTCTTTAGACAAAATGTAATATTAAATACTTTTTCACGCCACTGTGCAACACATAGGAATCAAGGTACGACTTATAAGAATTTTCTAGACCACCAACATATTAGTCTAGAAGAGCAAAGATTTTTGGATCAAGATATATCAAATCTGGAGGTAGTAAATGCTATTAGAGAATTAAAACCAGGGAAAACCTCAGGTTTGGATGCGATAGGAATGGATTTTTATAAAACTTTTATTAAGGATATTAGTCCTAGATTAGTTAAACTTTACAATGGGTTTCAGGGAAGACTCCCTTCTTCCTCTGTCAAAGCCCTGATTATTGTCATCCCTAAGAAAAGTAAAGATAAGATGTTGTGTGGATCTTATCACCCAATCTCACTCTTAAACATGGATTATAAGATCTACGTAAAAAATATTGGCAAAAAGATTGGAAAGAATTTTGCCAAATCTGATTATAAAAAATAAGATGGGCTTTGTCAGAGGAAAAAGGCATCATAATAATATTAGAGATGCACTACATTTTTTGTACAGTGCTAAAGAAGTAAATGCTGTGGTGGTGTCCTTAGACACAGATAATGCCTTCAAAAGGGTCTAATGGCCATATCTTTTTGAAATTCTTAGGCAAGCAAATGTGGAACCGAGATATATAGGATTGATTAAAGCTATATATGCGTCACCATAGGCAAAAATCATGACAAACAGTATTACTTCCTCTGCATTTCCCCTTTTCAGAGGTACTAGGCAGGGGTGTCCATTATCTCCTTTATTGTTTGCATTAATACTAGAACCTTTGTCTAATGTTATAAGAAACCATAAAGAAATAGAAAGTCTCTATTGTAAAGAAAACAGAGTATTAAAGCTGTCATTGTTTGCAGACAATATATTGCTTTATCTTAAAAATCCTGAACAGGAGATGGCCATCATAATGCAAATAATAATGAAGTATGGTAAATATTCAGGATACTCAGTTAATTGGGAAAATTCAGACGCATTATTTGTGCATCCAGAAAAAATAAATATTGATATTATGAATTTCTCTACAACTGTTAAAAGGGAGAGTCTGACATATTTGGGAATACAAATCACTTGTATCTGGAACAGATTAATCGATATAAATTTAAGACCTCTGATAGAGGAAGTGCAGAAGGACCTACAAAAATGGGAACCTCTCCACTATCTTTATTGGAGCGAGTACCGTTAGTAAAGATGAATGTACTACTGAGAATGTTATATTTATTTCAGGAAATTCCATTAATGATCCCAAATGATATTTTAAGCGATTAGACCAGATTGTTACTAAATTTTTATGGAGGCGGGTAAGGCTAGATTAAGTAAAAAAAAAATTGACTAAAAAATATTTGCAGCTGGGTCTCAAATTACCTAATTTACAGTATCATTGGGCAGCACTATTAGAACCTTTAAAATAATTTTTGCTATATATCTTCCTTTATGGGTATTTTTGGAGATACAAAACCCTACTTTAACTACACTTCTGCACATATTATCTACAAAAAGGAGTGAGAAACAAGGTAATAATATCTTCTTTAGCCAAACTATCACAGTTTGGCATAAAGTTTTGGGTGTAATGGGGGAGAAATAGGATCTGCCAAATCGCACCTCTGTATCAAATAAGTTTCATCAGTATTTTGACACACCAATATTAAAAAGATGGAACAGCATGGGGGTAGTGAATATTGGAGATCTCTATGAGGGAGTGAATTTGAAATCTTTTTCCCAATTACAGGAAGAATACAGTATTCATAAGAATTTGTTTTATTCCTATTTACAGATTAGAAGTGTATTATTAGAAATAACTAGAAAGGGGAACGTGAGGCTAGAGAACTACTGCATATGTTGGAAAATTTGATTGAGGCAAGAGACAGGAAGAAATTGATTTCAAAATTATATGCACTATTTAAAGGAAGTCGGAATAATGCAGATACTGGGTTAAAAAATAAGTGGGAGAGAGATTTAAATATTTCTATAACACATAAACAATGAGTCAAAATATGCAATTCTTGGAATAGTGCATTAAGCAATAGATTAAATCAGATACAATTTTATGTACTCCATAGGATTTATTACTTACCTTACTTATTAAATAAATTTGAGGCATCTATTTCACCTTTATGTAATAGGGGTTGTGGAGAAGTGGCAAATGCAACTCATGTTTTAGTATTGTGCCCGTATAGTCAAGGGATTTGGAAAAGGGTGATTGAAATTCTGAATAGATCCTTGGATATAAATGTAAGGTTTAGAGCAGAAATTTGTTCATTAGACATCTCGGCATTCCGATTCATCCCCCTAAATAGGAGAGCTGTGGTTCATACTGTATTTATGACAGTTAAAAGATGTATAACTAGGATGTGGAAAGATGTTGAAGTACCATCATTACAATTATGGAGAAACCTTTTTCTGGAAACTATGACTCTAGAAAGGGGTTGTTACTATACTAAAAATCAATTGGAAAAGTATCATCAAAAATTATTGGCAATACAAAAAGCTATAGAATTGGGCAGTTTTTGAGACCCTTAGGCTATTTTTCTTTCT
This sequence comes from Neoceratodus forsteri, assembly GCA_016271365.2. Taxonomy (NCBI): domain Eukaryota; kingdom Metazoa; phylum Chordata; order Ceratodontiformes; family Ceratodontidae; genus Neoceratodus; species Neoceratodus forsteri. The sequence continues at coordinate 383,406,243 of JADMNL010000024.1, read as the reverse complement.
TTTTCCTCCCCATCTTTGTAAGATGGAAGAGGTAATGGACAATAATGCTGGAAATAGTTTAGTATAAGGTGAAATGTGTTGGTAGTGGTATAGGCATGCTAATAATAATAGAGACATTTGATAAATCTTTTCTATATTGTATGGCCTTTTCAGCTATAGCATGAAGTTAAGTGGTCATTCATCTCTTATGGTCAGTACGGGGAGGGGAGATAGACTAGTAGGAATTGTCTTTGCAATATGATATAATATGTGGTGATTTCATATTTATGGAAATTAATAAAAAAATATTTAAAAAAAGAAAAAATTAAACAAATGCTAGTAGAAGTACTTGTATAGGATGTCAGATTTTACTTGGTCCTCTTGTGTGCAGTTTCCCCCTTCTGCCCTTTACATTTCTCACTGTCCCTCCACTTGCTTTCCTCTTCTGACTTATGAATCTAAAGAAAGCCTTATTCCCTTTAGCAACCCCTTTGGTGAGCCTGTCCTCTATCTGCACCTTTGCTCTCCTCATCACCTTGCCTGCTTCCTTCTGCTTGACTTGGTATATCTCCCTGTCCTTCTCCCTCTGTTTTTCCTTATACCTCCTGAAGGACACCCTTTTTTTTCTTCACAACCTTTGTCATATCCTTAGACAACCATAACAGTCTCTTTCTTCCTGATTTTAATCACCTCCTTCCTGCAGAGATTGTTGCTTTAATTATGCACACCCTCATTTTCCCCCACTGTGCCTCTATTCCTTCCTGGCAACTCTCCCCCTTTGAGGCAGTTTCTGAGACAGTCTACCATTTCTTTAACATCCACCTTCCTAATGTCCAGGACCCTAGTCCTCATTTGGTTTGTCTCTGTTTTTCTTTATGTTAAATCACACTGTATTGTGATCACTGATACACAGGGGACTGCCTACTGTGACATCTGGAATGCTGCCCCTGCTAGTAAACACCAAGTGTGCCACTGCCCCATCCAGTTGGTTCCTTGATTAGCTGCCTAAGAAAATCCCCTTGTAGGGAGTCAAAGATGGCCCTGCTCCTTGACGAAGCCACTTTTGGAAGGGTCCACTCCCCATCTGGCAGATTAAAGACACCAACTAGCAGTACCACCCCCTTACTTGCCATTCTGATGATGGTTTCCTAAATGCCTTTTGCAACTCCTCTCCCTTATACGGGAGGTCTCAACACTACCCGTTATGTATGACAGCACCAGAGCCTGTCACCAGGAAGACCCACAGCAACTCCAGCCTGTACTTTTCCTCTAGGAGCCTGTGTACCTCTGTAGCCTTGACTCTCTCCCTCAGATATAATACAACCTCTTTTCCCCTCCTCCCTGCCCTGTGTCTCCTAAACAGAGAGTAGTTTAATATTGTCATGTCTCTCCAGGTTAGCCTCCACCACAATAGCTTCTAGGTCTGGAATTTTGTTTCAAAGTCTCCTTACATCAGCTCGCCACACCTTCCTTCCCCTCTGCCTGCTGCCCTGCCTCCCCCTCCTGTGTGTTGGTCCCTGAAGCCACCCCCTACTCATTTCTACCATCAGCTTCCTGAGTTATACCCTCCTTTTATTCTGTCTTGTCCCCATCCCTGACTTTCAGTGCTCCTGCCCAAGGGGAGATTATCTCACCTCAGGCACTCCCTCATCTGGGATGAGGGCAGTTGTTACCTCCTTGCTTTCACTGCCTCCACAACTAGTGTTTATGCTCATCCAGTTAGAATTTGAACCTCTCACCAAGGACTTTGATCCCCTTCCTGGAAGGATACAGGCCATCTTCTTATAGATGCCCAAGTTCTCCCAGGCTGAACCCTGATGTAGACCAAGCTCTCCTGCATGCCTTCAACCAGTCATTAAATGCCATGGTTCAGAGCACCCTTGCCTCTCCCTGGCCATGCACAGGTAATAGCTCAGAAAAAGCCACCATGCATGCCACCTGCTTGAGGCCCATCCCCAGCTCTCCAAAATCACATTGCACTACTCCTGCCTTATCCCTCACTATGCTATTTGCCCACTGATGGACACTGTTGTCTAGCTACCTCCCAGATCTGGCTGCACTAGCAATCCATTGGATGCATGATCCATCCCTGCAAGATGAAGCACAGCAAAATCACATCACCTCAGTATCCTCCCCATCCTGTTCCCAAGTCTATCCACCTCACAATAGAGTCCCCCACCAGAAGCTGCTCCTTATTGAGCTGGGGGCTTCTTTCTCCCTCACCTCCTCCCTTCCTTCCCACTGTGACAGGTACCTCCTCTTGGTTTCCCTGTCCTGACAGTATGGTGAAAGGAGTTTTGTAGTGATACAGGTGGAGGAGCATAAACCCTTTTCACCACCCACACCTTCCCAGAGCACACCAAGGTCTATCTGTTCTGCCTAGGCATCCCCTGGTTGAGCAGCAGAATACTTGTTGGCCCCTGAGTGGGGCAGTAGGTCCTCTGTACCCTTGCAGTTCAGCCCAGAGTCCAGCAACCTGTGCCCACAACCCAGAGAGGTGAGCACATAGGGGGCAACACCTCAGTCTCCACAAGGTTTCTCAAAAGGCTATGGTCCCACAACCACTGCATTGCACCACTCCCATGATCCTTACTTTCCTTACCTTAGTGTCTGTGCAAGTTCCATTTACCATGCTGCCTCTTTCCTACTCTCATGGCACTTCTACCTCTCCCTTTTGCTTCCCTAGAAATAGTTTGTTACCCTACCCTAGATAGGGTGTCTCCTGCTTTCCATTTCTTAAAGAAGAACTGCCTTGAATCTGCAAGCCTGTGTTTTCTGTAGAAGATGCATTTTTAATACTGGCTCACATTCTGTTTTTGTGTCATCTGCACTGGCCTTTTAGTAACTTCACTGGGTGTTTCTGCCTTTCACTGGGGTGGGCACTGGCAGTACCATTTAAGAACTGTATAATGTAATCTATGTCCTTGTTAAAGAACCTTCATTGTTTTCACAATGGATTCATGTTCTGCTCTGGAACTCTGTAGCCCCAAAGGGACATAAACTACATAATACAGTTCTAAAATGGCACTTATCAGCAGTGCATTAATCAGAACCTTTCACCATGTTTACTAAAAGGCCAGTAAAGATTAAACAATAACAGAAAGGGATCAAATAATGAAAAAAAGCATCTACTGGGAAAAATGACTTACAGGTTCAGCGAACTGTGCTCAACCTATTAGCCATTTCCCCCTGTAAAAGTCAATTTTGAAATACTGTTTTTAATTCTGTTACTGTTCCATCTCTATGGTCATTTTAGTTATCCCATCGGGTGCTACTGTTTTATTCAGAAGTAGCAACTACCATTTTAGAAGTGTATGATATAGCTGATGTCCCTTGTTCAACTCTTCCATTGCTGGCACAATGCAACCATGCTCTATTATAGAAGTAAGTGGCTAAGAGAGACATAAAATACATCATACAGTCTCAAAATGGAACGTAACACAAGACTTTAAATCAGAAAACACCCACAGCATTTACTAAAAGGCTTCTATAAAGGGAAAAATAACAGAATTGGAATCACTACTTAAAAATGGCTGCTTCTGGAGAAAATGACTTACAGGTTCAGTGCAGTTCTCCTTTAAACCTCCTACCTGTTCGAACCTTTCCCTGGCAGTCTGCTATCATGCAAAGTCTTAAAAGTGAAGTACCAACCCATAAGCTGTAACCAGCAAAAGGGGACCAAGGAATAGTGAAGAATGATGTTGCAATGCATGCCAAAGTTCAAGCAAGCAAACCATATAGTACAATGCAAGATGGTGTATTATGAATTATTAAATACGTGATTGAGTACAGTATAAGAGTGTAACAATAAGCAGAAATCACCAGCCCCATACTGACCTTGATGTGACAAGTGACTTTTTGAAAAAGCCGAGGGTGGGGGGTCATGTGGAAATCCCAGTTATAGTGCTGTAGATTGTTCTGTACTAAACAGCCATGTTGCCAAGCCCTGGCAAGTGCTTGTAATCAGCCATATATGCACACTGATATTGCAGTAGCAAAGCAAATGGTGGAAAACACCTACTGACAGATCGAGATAGTGAGAGGGTCTCAACTAGAATGCGGCACCAATATAAATAAATGGCACAGGCTGCTAAAGTTTTATAGTCCCTGCCATCAGACAGCAAACAGCAAAATCCAACATGTTGCAGGACTTCACTATAGCAGAATTATTATGCTTGGAGGTAAAATGCGACTCACTTTCAGGTTTAGAAGTTTCCACCACTGCTAGTGTTCCTCTTCATAGTGACAAAGTCCATAAGTGTTACTGGTCACACTTCCCACTATAACTATTTCTCATAATACTGAATTCTGCAGCTACTTGGATGCAGGAAGCAAACAGAATGGACCCTTGGTAGAGCTGAGTAGAATACAAAATTACAACAGTGGAAATTTTATGGAATTGCTTTACCACATCCAAAATGATTTTCAGAAAAATTCTGTGAAATTCCAAGAAGCATTTCTAAGAAAACTGCACAACAATTTTCCACAGATCACATAAACCACTGAATATTTTTCCATGGATTTTTGAGAAATAATCCATGGTTGATATAAAGTGTGGATTACTGTTCCATGAAAACTATTTCACTTTCAAAATGTTGTAATTCTGCTACCAATGGAATTCTACCAAATTAGGCAGAATTCTTCAAAATTCCACTGAATTCCATTCTATACAACATATGAAAGTTCTACACTGAACTAACCCTTAGTTTCTGTATATCTAGCATTTATCACATTAATACATACATACTAAAAAAGATTTCTGTGTGTCCAGCTTCCTCCACACCTGTATCTCCAGTTTTCCCCAGAATAGTTTTCATCTTACTGTCTAAAAATCACATATATTTTGAAAAATCTGGCAGTCATTTTCCAAGCAAAGGCACTAAATACTGAGCTTATGTTGTACATGATGAAAGGTACTCTGTGCAAAGCAATGCCATCTAGTAGTGAAAGCCATGGATAATAGTAAAAGTATTACTGAGTAATTATACAATCAGAGTAACAATGGCCTCTGCTGATGGTACATGAGATAGCAAGAATACAAGTTGATACAGTTCTCTAACCTCCCAGCTAGTAAGACTGATCCTTTTGCTACAGAAAATGGTTAGAGTTGTTGCCTTTGTGACTTAGATTCTTTGATTTGATTCCTAGAAGGGGCTTCTTGTGCATCTTCCAAAGTAGAAGGAACAGACATTGCATGTCACATTATAAACATTAGTCAACTTCTCCTTACCCTATTTGTTATGAATTATGTATATTTTTTATTTATTTACCTTTTCTTGATCAGGGAAGAATCCAAGGGGATCAAATGTCTATTTTCATCAGAGACCTGAATACAAAACTACCAATATAGATTCAGAAACATGCAGACAAATTACAGTAAGACAAAATCTTATAACAGGAATGGGATATGATAGGGATCTGCTTTGTGTCGGACCTGGATGAATGATTTGCCTCTGCTTGACTTTGGAAATCAGAGTAAGTTGTGATACAACTCCAATTTGATCTAGTCCAGAAGATTGACCCAGTGGGATAATGTACAGTAAGTGATTTTTGAAGCTTTATTCTTATAATTGAGAAATTGCTGGGAAAAGATATAAAATAATTATTTTAAAAATGAAATGCCATAAAGAAAAGGCTTGTAATAAGGGACCAGGGGCAACCTAATTCTATCACTTGACCCAATCTGGAACTGTCTCTGACCTGGTTCTAATTCAGTCTGGAAAGATTTATCTGTTTGTTGCCAACCTGAGAAAATGAGAACTTTTTGGAAACAGATTAGAGTCAGAATCAGAACAAGGCCATATTGGAACCTCCCATCCTTATCATTTATAACAATTACATTTGAAAATGGCAATATAATTATTTTCAATATTTTTGAAAAATGTTTACAACAGTATGTGGAGGGGTTGCATAATATAATTCTTGCTCATACGTAGAATCAAGATTCATTCCTGTACTCCACATAGGTCATTGGAGGTAGCCTCATTGAATATGAACCCTAATGTCACATACACCATTTGACCTCTTTTAAGCTGTATCATGGAGCGGTGAAGGATGCCAGTGGCATTTCTGAATGCCAGTCCAGCCCTGAGAGCATCTTCCATTTAGAAAACTGGAATAAATTGCCCAATGGCATGGTGATTTCACTTACCACACAGCCACAGGAGATCTGTGACACCAAGCTTGGGACTTCCACCACTGGCCAATTGAGACAAGAGATGTGTCTCAGGCAGATATCATCACTCTCAAGGAGACTACATGGCTAATTGTAGTGCATAACTGCTTCCTGGTAACCAAGAAAAGTAGCTGTCCAGACAGGAGCATTAGGACCATCTACAACTCCTTCCATTTACCAGTCTAGTTTCAGATTGATGTCTTGTTCCTGAGGACAGAAATCTTAAAATACAGTATTCAAAGAGCTGCAGCCTGAGGGGAGGATTTTTTTTGGAGGGGGGGGCGGATGAAAAAATGGAACAAAGGGTTAGAGCTTGAGCTGATGTTATTGCATACTTTAAGTTACCCACGTGCAACATACAGTCACTTGGGACCATGGCCCTCATGCACCAAACTAAATTGCTCTTGGTGGTTTCTCCCCTGGATAATGTGTGTGCCATGAGGCTTAAGTCCAAGGAGTACAGGTGAGGTCTGAGCAGGAATAAAAGGTAAATCACACTGCTCCCAAAATAATAGACTCTGAGCTTGTGGAGAGAAAGAATGTTTGCTTGACTTTACAAGAGGGAGAGAAAACTGAAAAAAAAGAGTCAATTCTCCATTTTTGTTATGTTAGGGGTCTGAAACTATTCGGTAATAGGGTCCTAAACAAGTACCATTGCAGCTGATACACAAGGCATTTTATAACATATAGTACCTGTTATGGGGTCCTCACCAACCCTTATTATTAGGTCCTAATTTCTGAATTTGGTTGTTTGCAGTTTGAATGCAGACAGTGTGTTGTCAAGATAATATTGTACTGTACTTAAACTGTTCCTGTTTTAAATGCTGTGGTCAATTTCAGAACATATGGAATGTGCCAGACAGAAAACTCCTGAGGTCAGAGCTCTCTCTGTATATAGATGGCAAGTACAGTGTGGACTGCCACATTAGAACATTGGGAAATCTTTGCACCTCCCCATCAATGTGTGTTTAATACTGCTTGAATGGGGCTACCTCTTAATATTACGTAGGTAGATATGATATCATGTCAATTCCATTCTTGGTCACAATATAACATTTCCATTAGGAGAACCAGCTAGGGACAAATGAGTTGCAGTTTTCTGTGATGTGGACAGTATCCACTTCTGTGTAAATATCTAACTCTATTGAAACTTAAAGTATATGTCAACTTAGCAACCACCCAATAAGAAGGGCTTTCAGTCATTTATTTATATAAGGTTCCCCTCCCACAGCCACAACTGCTCTCTGCCTCTTCAGAAAACATCTAGCCCTGTCACCTGTCCCTGTTACCTAGAGAGTCCCCTTACCTGCCATAGAGTCTATTCCAAATGTAGGGCCTATAAGGAGTTGGAATTAAGTGGCAGGAGAGTATTTATTGAAGAGCAGACAGACAGCAAGGGGACCCAGCATGGCAAGGTGTTATGCTGTTGTACTGGGAGGCATTTTCTCTGCATTCTTTCCCTGACCAGCACTAGTGATAAGCATGTACAGAAGGCTGTCCGTGTTGCTCATCTTCCCTCTTCTGCAAGTCTGCCTATGCCAACACTCCCCCATGGACCCCTGGGTGCCCACATTTTAGATTATGGACACTACTCTCCACTATGGTAGGCAAGCATCTGTTGGGATGCTCAAGCCTTTCCTCCCTGATGGCCCTACGGCAGCCCATGATCTTTCTAAAAAAATAGGATTGCCAGTGTGGCAAGCAGTATCACTGCCATTCCGCAGTCTGGGAGGCCTGGGCTCTCAGAAATGTCTAACCTAAACTGGACTGTAACTAATAATCTAAAGCTAAAAAGCTCTGAAATCCACTGTCAATCCCTTGAAGCATTGTGTTGCAGTATACACATTTTTAATAACCTCTCAATACTAAAATTATTGTAACAAAAGTTTTATTTTTATTGAAACAATACTATGGCATAATATCTTCCCATACTGTATAACAGCCACTCACACAAAATAATTGAGGATCAGTTTACTTCCAACTTTTGGAGTGGTCATTAAATACTGTATCTAAATGACATAACTATGTTCCTGCCATAAAAGATATCCAAGATAGTACTTGCCTTGCTTGAAAGCAAATGCAGTATGTGGTACACTGTAATTTTGTGGCAAAAGTAACCCTCAGCAAGTTCATCATCTATTTTGTTTTTCTTGTTGTATCATCAAAGAGAGAGTTAGCCTGCAGGTGTGGGCTGCTCATTTTCATCAAGTTCATATTTTTAACTTTGGCTGTAACTAGTGCTGTGATCATAAATGTCAACCCTGGTGGTACTAGATCTTTGCTTGAATTGTATGCTGAAGGGTTAGGACACTTGGCAGGTAGAAAACGATGCTTTCTTCCATCCAGCAGCCTGCTGAGTCAGTCTTTGTCTTACAGGGTTGCATGCTAACTTGAGGGGACAGAGACCAAAAGGTCATGGGTCCTTGTTGTACACAGGAACTTGTACTTATACCCAAAACTAACGCTGTTGTGCTGTGGAAGTGGGGTGCATGCTGTTGTATTGAAGTGCCCTTCTTCAGATAAGATGTTAAACTGAGGTCCCTTCTTTCCATCCCTGGTGGTTGTCTATATGGAAGTTAAAGATCTCATGGCAGATGAGCCCATCAATGCAGCTTTAATGCTACAGCTCATGATGCCGGCAACCCGTGTTCGGGTATGAGCTTAGGGTCATTGGAGGCTAGTTGGGGAGGGAGGAGAGGAGGACTTAGCATCCCTCCAGACACGCTTCTCCTCAGGGGAGAGAGGGTTGCCATCCCTGCTGCAATACTTCCACCTGGGTGATCACAGGTGGAAGTGCAGTCAGGGACTCCAAGGGAGGGATGGACATCAACCGGGATCCTGGAGCTGCAGCACACCTCTGCGTGCACAAGTTCCCTTGGATCCCTGCATGCTGACATCCTCAAGGCTGGAGAAAAACAGGAAAATAGCCCATACACCCAAAGATTACAGAGCACCTGCCACAGCTCCAGGTCCTTCCTGCCTGCCACACCACTCTAGCCTCTTAATGCAATGCAATATTTCAAGGGTAAGCCCCTCCACCTCTTCCCCACATGGGGAGAATAGCCATGGGTCCATGGGGGATGGGCCTGATCACTGGTTAGCAGGTAAGGGGGGGACAACAGTTCCATGTCATAAGACCAAATACATTTTGGTGACTCGCAAAACAGCGAGTCCATTTTGCTGAAAACCAAATCAGCACATATGAAATGTGCCAAACACAAACTCTGCACAAGTGTAAAATAGTGTTTAAAGCTGGGGCAAGCCCCCCACACCCCCCTTTCTGGGGGAGGGCAAGCTCTCCCACACCCCCATACTAAAATAGCCATCTACGAGAGGGAGGGTGGACACTGGGGAAATGGAATATAGAGGGGGGCCAATGACAGGAATGCCATAAAAAAAAAAAGCACAACACAACACCCTGTAAAAGTAAATAAAAGTGTACCTGATAACAGTTCCAACCTGGGACCACCAGCACCACAGGCAGCATCATTACCCACCATGCTAGGCGGGTAGTTTGGAAGCAGCAGCAGGCTCTACATCCGGGCTTATCTTCCCTAGTCCCTTCCTTGTTCCCTCCCTCCTCTGTCACTATTCCCTTTCATCACCCTTATTCCCCACTACTGTTGCTATTTCCAACCCTCGCTAAATCCTCCCCATTGCAGTACCTCTTTGTGACCAAATTGAGTCGCTCATTTATGAGTCGCTCAGTTTGGTTCACTGTTCGGATGTGATACTGGGGACAACAGCAGATGAGTGCCTTGGTGACTCCTGTAGGAGTTTGTGGTAGGAGGAAGATGGGGACATAAATAGAAATCTTAACAAAAAAAGATCTAATGGCATTTATTGTAAGAGTAAGAGGATTGTTCTTAAAATAAACTGAATACAAATGATATATAAAGTAAATCAAAACATTAATACAAACCAGTCACCAAACTCAAAACTACTATACCTGTGTACAAAATCGAAAGCAAATTCATAAAATCAAAGCAAAATTCCATCTTGTAACAAAAATGGAAAAACAACCTTCCTAGGTGACTAGTAGTGAAAAAATATAAGAAGATACAAAAAGAACAAATTTACTGCTTACAGCAACCAATTGAATAGTGTTTAGGCTGAAGAGATCCAGGGCCTATATTGTTTCATAAAGATAACCAACATCTGTTCAGTGTCTGATTCCATTCCTTGTTATGTACGCTTTGAATGGAAAGCGTGATTGTAACACTTTTAAGTAACTGAATTGAAGCATTGCTGCCAAACTGGTTGGCATCTTACCTGCCAAATGAAAAATGTAATAATAGAAAAATACAAAACTTTGGTATTTTGCTGATATTACTGCTAAATCAGGTCTTACAGTATATACTGAATGGAAGAAAATAAACTCTTGCCATACTAAAGCAGCTCTTTTCATAAATCCAGTATATAAGAGCATTCCAAAAAGAAATGCTCCTCTGTCTTTATAAAGGTTTTGCATCCCTGTCTTGGACAATACCTCTCATCCAAAACTTTATGTTTCCTAGTGTTCTAGACACCAAACCATCCATAAAAACATAGCCAGAAATATCATTCCTCTTCGGTGGGATTCACATGTATGTCAACTTGTTAGGAGTATTGTGTGGTTAACAGCTAAAGGCCACATCAGTGGAAGAAGCAGCCAAAGCAGTGCTCACTACACAGTTGTATAAACCTTCCTAGTTATTGTGGTCCTCCAGAATAAGTAGTGCCCAGCTGCCACATTTTAAGAGTAGGGGATTCTTCCCAGTCTCCTGGCCAACATTCCACCTTTCCATAAAAATGTACACATTCATGAACCTCCCCCACACACACACACTCCAGGACAAACCAAACAATAAACTATAACAGCTCAGTGTGCATTGATGGTCAAAATTACTAATAATTAAAGTAATAAAGAAATACCAACCCACTATTTCTGTGGCTAGATCTTGGCAGGTCAAGTGAACTGTCATTTTTATTCATCCCCCTCTTCATTCACCCACTCCACCACCCAACCAATCAAGAATGGCCAGTGACAGTGCGGAGGTGGTACACTACGTCTTTCTTTGTTGTGCACAGTCTCTTCCTCTTACCTTCTCTGAGGAACTTCATAAGGAATATGCAATCTCATGAATAAGTGATTCACGCCAGGGATGACTGCTCTCCAAATACATACATACACTTTCTGTTCAGCACCATAGGGTGATAAGGGAGTGATACACAGCTGTTCCTCTAGTCTGGAACTGGAGAGCATCTATCCACTGGGATGCTCAATCTACCTACAGCCAATATCCTGTGATTGTGTCACCAGCATATGGCATGCATCTTCCCAGCTGATGCACTGATGGGCTAGCCAATATGAGAAATATATATGGGATGAAGACAGCAGCAACATAGTCTCAGTGGAAAAAAAGGGGCTCACTCACCCCTATTGTAGAAAGATTTAACCACTTTTAATGTACAAATATTTACAGATATAAATCACTGTATCCCACCTAAGTAGAAAACAGCTGCACATTTTATGACTCAAGAACTTTGTGAGACTTATGAAAGGACTGCAAGCATTTTATTTTCATCTGGACAAAAAAAAAGAAATGTTATTGTTTCTACCCTCTATTCCTCCTGTATTCCTCCTGTCCTCCACTCCCTTCCCCCACTCATCAGGGTTGCTTCTGCCACTTCAGGTTCCAATGTTTCAAAGGAAACACCACACTTGGACAAAATGGCAGGCAGCACTATGCAAAAGCTAAAATACAAAATGTGTGGGCCTAATGCAATACAAAGCCACAAACTATTATGGTGGGAAGGGCTGCTGGGAAAGAAACAAAGAGACACTGCAGCGCTTTGAGCATCTTGTGGATCTTCATTAGGGTGGTGTGGCAAGCATGATCTCTACTTTTAGGTAACATTTATGAACATATGAACATACAAAGGAACCAGCAGACGAATGCCATTCAGTCTGTCCAGTCACCTCATATTACAGGGTCCTCAGATTATGCTACTGACCCTGCCCTCCAGTCCCCCCACCCTCTCTATCTGCCTCCAAGCCCCATGATTTTCCCTTATGTCTATCCCAGACCCTCTTAAAGCAGCTCACTGACTTCATTGATACCACTTCCTCCAGCAGCGCATTCCAGTAGTCACCTCTTTCTCCATGACGAAGTGCTTCCCAACATCCCTCCTAAACATCCCCTTTCCAGCTTGAGACTATGTCCCCTCATGGTTCGGCTGCCCCTTAGCCTGAAGAGACCCTTCTTATACACCCTATTTATCCCTTTTAAGTTTTTAAAAGTCTCTACCATGCCCCCTCTTTCCATCCTCTCCTCTAGGGAGTACAGCCTCAGGGCCCCCAAACTCTCCTCATAAGACTTACTCTGCTGACCTGCGATCATTTTAGTTGCCCTCCTCTGGACCTTCTTCAGCAGGTCAATGTCCTTCTTAAGGTATGGACACAAGTATCTTATTCCATACCCTAGATGTGGTCTCACCAGTGACCTGTGCAAAGACAGTATAACCTCCTTCTGCCTACTGCTGATTCCTCTGGCTATACACTCCAGAATCCTTTTTTACCTTTGCTACTGCCCATTTGTACAGCAAGGAGTGCTTAAGAATGCTAGTGATCATCACTCCAAGATCCTTTTCCTCCTCCATTACTGCTATCTGGACACTACCCCCCCCCCAAGTAGTACTCTATGTCTGGGTTCCTGGATCCATTATGCGTAACTTTGCATTTCTTAGCATTGAAGCCAAATTGCCAGATCCCTGACCATCTCTCACATTTTCTAAGGCTTTCCTGCAAGTCTTACATCCCATCCACTGTGTCCACCCTCCCACAGAGTTTAATATCATCCATAAATAGGCACATTTTGCCTTAGTGCTCTCTCCATTGTCATTGATGAAGACATTGAACAACACTGGCCCCAGCACTGAGCCCGGTGGGATCCCGTTGGTGACTTCCCTGGTGCTGCATAACTCTCCCCCCTACCACCACCCTCTGAGTCCTGTCCCTCAGCCAGCTTTCTACCCACCTGGTCATTTTCTCCCCAACCCCAAGATCTACCAGCTTCCAGATCAACCAATTGTGGGGTACAGAGTTGAAGGCCTTGCTGAAGTCCAGGTAAAGGATGTCTTTTGCCTGGTACCTGTCCACTGCCATGGTGACCCAGTCAAAGAAGTCAATTAGATTCCTTTGGCATGATCTTCCTCCTACAAATCCATTTTGCCTCTCCTGGAGACCAGTATCCTCCATATACCTTACCAACCTTTCCTCAAGTGTTGTCTCTATGAGCTTGCACATGATTGAGATCAGATTGACTGGCCACTGGTTCCATTGGCCATCCTTGGGACTGTTCTTATGGAGGGACACTACACGTGACATTCTTCAACCTTGCAGCATGCCATCCGACTCCAGAGAACTACTGAAGAGGCCCATCAGCATCCCTCAAGCTTCCCTGCCAGTTTCTTTAGTACCCTTGGGTGTATGTTGTCCGGTCCCAGTGATTTGTCCATATATAGTGCTACCAGCCCCTTCCTCCCTCTCTCTATCCTCCTCCTCTTTCACTGCATATGTGCCCTCTTCCATCTCTTCCCTTCTCCCCATTTAGGCACCAGTCTGCCTTTTTCTCTAGTGAAGACAGAGCAGAAACATTGGTTCAATAACACCATCTTTCCCCAGTTTTCCTTCACCCATCCAGCCCATTTCCTAAACCTTAAAATCCTGTCCTTCTTGTCCCTTTTCTTGCTTATAAAACAAAAGAAGCCCTTCTCCCCCTTTTTGATTCCCTCAGTTAGTTGGAGTTCTTTTTGTGCCTTAGCCTACCACACTACCTTGCCTGTCACCTTGGCCAACTTTAGGTAGATTTCCTTATCCACCTCACTCGTGATCTTCTTGTATCTCCTTTAGGCTGACCTCTTGACCCTCACCACCTGGACAATCTCAGAGCTGAACCAGCTGGGTGCTTTGGCCCCTGAGTTCTTCTCCCCTGAGGCAAACACACTCTGCTGTAGCAGCCAGTATTCCATCTTTGATGATGGTCCATTTTCAGTCCCCCCCATATCGACTCTGACATCCACTAGGTGCATCCTTAGCACCTCAACCATCTTCCTGAAGTCTGCCCTCCTGAAATCCAGGATTTTTGTCCTCATGAGGATGCTTTCCCTGCCCATATCCAACCTGAACCACACTGTGCTGTGGTCGCTAGCACTCAGGAGTTCCTTGACTACTGCCTCTTGTATGCTCTCCCTATTTTTGAGCACTAGATCAAGGATTACCCCCTCAATGGTGGGCTCAGTGATGCCCTGAGTTAAGAACCCATTCTGTATTGCATATAGAATCACCTGACTCCTGGCACAGGATGTGGCTTGTATGCCCCAGTCCACATTGGGCAGGTTAAAGTCCCCCACCACTACCACCTCTCCCTTCCTTGCAGCTTCCAGCAACTGTGAACTCAACTCTCTGTCACCTTCTTCCTCTTGGTTGGGTGGTTTGCAGAACACCCCCAACCTCACCTTTCTCCCTCTATTGGACTGTAGCTGAATCCATTGTATTTCCATCCCCTCTTCTGTCTCTTCCCTCATGCATGTTATCCACTCTCCGATGTAAACCACCACTTCCCCCCTTGCCTATCACCCTGTCACTCATGTATAATTTGTATCCTGGGTTTGAGAGGTCCCAGTAATCATGTGGCTTGGCCCAGGTCTTGGTTATTACTGCTATGTCTACCTTCCCCTCAGTTAACAGCACCTGCAGGTCTGTCATCTTATTACTGAGACTATGAGTGTTCAGTGACACTACCCTCCACCTCGACTCTGCACCTCCATCCTTTCCATTTGTTCTTATTCTGACATGCCACCCTTCTGTACTCTCCTCCTCATTTCTGTTCTTAGTTGCTCCACTTCCACTACACACCCACCCTCCTGATTACAGTTGCCGGTATGAGGGAGAGGTCTATGGAGCTCCTCATCCAAGAGTCCAAGAGCCAAAAGATGTAGGAGCTCTATTACATTAAATATCAAAAATATATGCAAACATAGCAAAGGCATTAAAACTATGTGTCCAAATTAAGTAAGCGATGCAAAAAGTGAAAGGTGATAACATTTAAAAACTATTATTCCAAATTAAAGAGTCATAAAAGCAAACAAAACAGAAGGGGGAAAAAATTATAGCAAAACATGTATTAAATCCTAGTTAATCAATATTTGTGAAGAAAATCTTTCAGGCCCATTAACCAACAAAATATATTTTTAGTCAAATTATATAAGGAAAAACAAAGAGGATGCAGTAAAGTGAAAATGATGGGAAATAAAAAGGGTGAAAATGTAGGGAAGAAAATAGACTAAGTAAGGGAAAACAAAGAATGGAAGATGTGGAGGTTAGAGAGGGGACCAAGGAATGGAATGAAGGATAGCAGAAAATGTTCACTAGGAGCATCTCAAAATACCCATGCTCCTATTAATCTGTTTGATTAATAAGCAAAGACATTAAACTGTTAAATTATAGATATGGCTGTAAGTTCCAGGTTGCATTCAAACCATCTGAAGATTGGGGGCCGGGGATTCCAAAGACTTCCACTCAAGATTTATCTGCTGCTATTTTCAAACCAGAAATGTGTCCAAGCCTGTTAGACCATCCATTAGATGGCCTAATGGTGTCCAAAGTTTGCATCCAAAAATGGATGCGATCGCATCCAAAACTGGACAGACTTGCACCTGCATCCAGTCTGGATGCAATTGCTTCCACTTTTTGCTGCAAAGTGTAACTTTTTTTTGTAAAGAGATGCAACTTCTGAAAATGGCAACAGGACTGCCTTGACACAATAAATGGATGCAGAAGTAGGCTCAGCATGTATCTGCATCAGCATCTAAACCTTTTAAAAATCCCACCCCTAGAATCTAAAATATGCATCAGTCTTCCTTCTGCTTATGTCATCCCATCTTCATTTTTTTTCCAACAAGGCACAGAACTCTGATATTGGCATATGGGAATATTTTTTTAACAAATGGACCAAGCTAGTTTGGGGTGATGTAACTCATGCAAGATTTAATAACATGGATACTTACCAGAATCATTTCTTGATACAGTGAGAAAATCTTGACTCCATGGGATGAACTACTGATTTCCAATAGACAAATTGTCAGTCAGCAGTTCATCCTTCAGGGTCAATATTTTTCCACTATATTCCTCAGCACTCATCAACATTCATGTATGTGTATATTATATATTGTTGGCTTAGTCCCCATTTGGGGGCTTTTCATTTTTCTATGTTCTTATATCCTATTTCCTCCTTTTTATCCTTTTTTTATCCTTTTATCTTTGACAATATGCAAGAAGAGAAAGGACACAAATTTGTACGCGATTGGCAACAATTTTGGGAAAGGAAGTTCTATAAATTCGATAGTCTGCATCTCACTAAAAAGGGTGCCAGTGCATTGGGACAGACATTCAATGTTTTTGCAGGACATTTAAACTAGTAAGATGGGAGTGGGGAACAGCACCCAATTCATTGTATGGGGAAGAAGACACCCCTCCCCCCTCAGCTAGCAGTTAAACAGTGGCTCAGCATTTTTTTAGGTCATTTATACCAGCAGAAGGGGAAAAGGGTCTGACTCTTCTTAAGACGCACAAGGAAAAAATCTGACCTCCCCCTATAACTAAAAAACCACCATCTGGCATATGGCAAATCATGTACACAAATGCCCACAGTCTAGGAAACAAGATCCCAGACCTGGAGGTTACAATGACAGAGACTAAACTGGACACAGTAGCCATAAGCAAGACATGAGTCACCAGTAACCACACTTGGGAAACTATGGTACTCGGCTACATACTGTTCAGAAGAGACCGGGGTGAAGGGAAGAGGGGGTGGCCCTATACGTCAAAGACAATATAAAAGCAACACAAATTCAAAACTCACATGAGGAGGCAGAAGAAAGGTGGGTCACCCTAGAACCAGGAAATGGACAGCTATATGAACTGGGGTGGTCTACAGGCATCCAGACCAGGAGAAGAGAGTTGACAGATTATTGATAGAGGACATACAAAATATTTCAGCAAAGGGAGAGGTTCTGCTGGTGTGGGATTTAAACATGCCAGATGCAATTTCATCTATACCTGCTGGAGTATCTACCAGAACTAGGGAAATAGTGTATTCCCTGCAGGGAGAGGGCCTGAAACAATTGGTGCAAAACCCCACCAGACACAGGGCTATCCTGGATCTGGTACTGACAAATGGGGAAAGGATCACAGGTCTCCAAGTTGAAGGTCATCTGGGTCCAGTGACCATCACATGGTATGGTTCAGTTTGGCCACAGGAACACCGTCAACTCACTCCAAGGCAAATATCTTAGACTTCAGAGGTGCTGATTTTGGAAAGATGGGTGAGAGGGTTAAACTGGCCCTGGCAAGGAGAAATACAGGAGAAGGAGTAGAGGTGAAATGGGCATGTATTAAAGACACAATAGTTGAAGTAACAGGCCAATGTATTAGGGACAGAACCAAGTGCAAAAGAAGGAGGAAACCACTTTGGTTCTCAAAAACAGTAGCAGAGAAGGTCAGATGCAAAAGGTTGACAACTTAAGATCTGTAGGCCTCAGCCAGGGGACCCTGGACTGGTTCCATGGCTACCTGGATGAGAGAGAGCAGAGGGTTAAACTGTGTAATAATTTTGTATCAAGTTACCTGAATATTAAAGCTGGTGTACCACAAGGGTCAGTGCTAGGACCCATTCTATTTAATATATATACAAATGGTGTCAGACATCTGATAGACATTGTCCGACACCATTTGTATGCTGATGATACAATATTGTATCTTGAAGGAAAATCTGTGGGGTAAATACAGAAAAAATTACAAAAAATCCTTTAATATATTGCAAACATATTTCTGGGAACAAGGGTTGGTCTTAAACCCTTTAAAGTCACAGGTAATGTCATTTTCAAATAAAAAAGTCTTTTTGAATTTAGATATAAAAACATTGGATGGGTGCAGCTTGGTCCTTGTGGATTGTTACAAATATTTGGGAGTCTCGATGGACTCCCATTGTATTTGGGATTCTCATATTGACAACCTGATACAAAAATTGAATAAGAAATTGGGGTACTGTATAGAGAGATTGTCTTACATCTGAAGCTAGATTACAAATTGTGAATTGGATGATAATTCTGCATTTTGATTATGGTAATGTTGTGTATATTGGGGCTGCTAGAGGTACATTGGGAAGGTTAGATGTTGTTTTTAACAAATATGCATGTTTTGATTAAGATGCACCCTGGAATACACATCATTGTACTCTCTATAAGACTTTGAATTGGAGAACTCTGATGGATCAGTGTAATATTCATGTGTAGAGTTTGACCCACCGTTGTTGCTTTAAAAAAGCACCAGAATACCTAATAGAGTTCCTGGAAGAGTGGAATGCCAAGGAAGGATTGCGATCTGCAGGGGAAAGAAATTTTAGGGTGCCATTTATGAGAAAAATGAGGGGCCAACATTGCTATGTATATGAAGGCCCAAAATTAAGGAATTAATTGCTAGGTCATCTGAGGCCACGTACTAACAAAATATCTTGGAATGTATTAAGGTCATGGCTTGAAAAGGCGGCATTGTCTCCAAGAAGTTGCTGTATTTGAAAGATTTGTACTTGTAATAATTGTTGTTGTTTATGTATGACTCTATATATATATGTATGTTACAGTATTTTTAAAGCGAAACTGGTATTTTTTCTGTACAGTAGGACCCCATTGTAAATTAGATTTTTGCTAAATTGGGTTATCCTGTTTCTGATATCAGAAATAAACTTTTTACTACTACTACAAATATAAGGGCATGCAAAGGGACGAAGACAGGGAAGCATACCAGAGTTGTCTAAAGGAAGCCGGGAAAGCGGTGAGGAGCGCAAAATCCCAAACCAAGGAAACACTGGCACAAGCAGTGAGGAAAGGTGACAAGACATTATACAGATATATTAGTGATAAGAGAAGGTCAAGAGGGGGAATTGCTAAGCTCAAAGGGGATAAAGAGGAGTATGTGGAGGATGACCAAGGAAAGGCATCTATCCTAAATAGATTTCTGTTCAGTCTTTACTGAGGAAAAGGAAAGATTGACAACATAGACATGGGGGGGAGGTGTACACAGGTCCTTTCACTAAAGAAAGGGTCCTAGAAGAGCTTACTAAGCTCAAAAAGGTCACAGCAATGGGGCCACATGGCATTCATCCCAGGATACTAAACGAGAACTAGCGAAGGCATTGGCAGAACTGTTTAGTGAGTCACTAAGCACAGGAGAGGTCCCAGAGGACTGGAGAAGGGCTCATGTGATCTCGCTTCATAAGAGTGGCAGCAGGGAAGAAGCAAGGAACTACAGGCCTCCTTTGTAGGTAAGATCATGGAGACACTCCTTAAGGAAAGGATAGTGGAACACCTGGAATCCATAGGAGCACAGGATCCAAGACAGCATGGATTTACAGCAGGAAAGTCCTGTCAAAGTAATCTGCTAGATTTCTTTGACTGGGTGACCAGGGAGGTGGCTCAAGGGGGTGCAGTTGATGTCGCCTACCTTGACTTCAGGAAAGCCCTTGATACTGTTCCATGTAGAAGATTGGTAGGCAAGCTAGGTAGACTTGGGGTGGGCCAAAATCTGATCAGCTGGGTGGGGAACTGGTTGAGGGACAGAAGGTAGAGAGTGGTGGCAAATGGTACCTAGTCAGAAGAGATGCAAGTCACAAGTGGGATGCTGAAGGGATAAGTCCTGGGGCCAGTCCTCTTCAATATCTTTATCAGTGACATTGCAGATGAACTAGAGGGAAAGGTTTGCCTGTTTGCAGATGACACCAAGATCTGCAACAGAGCTGATGACCCAGAAGGGGTGGGTAGGATGAGGAAAGATCTGGAAAAATGGGAGAAATGGTCTAAGCAGTGGCAACTAAGGTTTAATGCAAAGAAGTGCAAAATTATGCACATAGGGAAGAGAAACCCTGAAGCAAGCTATAGGTTGGGGGGGGAGTTGCTGACAGTCACAAGGAAGGAAAGGGACTTAGGGGTCATCATCACAGATGACTTGAAAGCTTCTAAGCACAAAGGCAGTAGGGAAAGCTACAGGAATGCTGGGGTGTATTAGTAGAGGTATCACAAGCCATATGAGGGAGGTAATGATTCCTCTCTACAAGACATTGGTTAGGCCCCATCTGGAGTACTACGTACAGTACTGGAGGCTGCACCTGTGCAAGGACACTGACAGGGTGGAGACAGTCCAGAGACGGGCAACCAAAATGGTGCAGGGACTGCAACA
Organism: Neoceratodus forsteri; assembly: GCA_016271365.2. Classification (NCBI taxonomy): domain Eukaryota; kingdom Metazoa; phylum Chordata; order Ceratodontiformes; family Ceratodontidae; genus Neoceratodus; species Neoceratodus forsteri. The sequence goes on along the minus strand of JADMNL010000024.1, from coordinate 383,385,814 downwards.
GAAGACATATGAGGATGGATTAAAGGATTTCAATCTGTATACCCTGGAGCAAAGGAGGGACAGGGGCGATATGACTGAGACATTTAAATATCTTAAGGACATTAACAAGGTGAAAACATGTTCCAGTATAAAAAGAATAGTAGGACAAGAGGACATGACATGAGATTAAAAAGAGGCTGACTAAGGGGAAATGTGAGAAAGTTATTTTTCACAGATAGGGTGGTAGATGCATGGAACAGCTTACCCCAGAAGGTGGTGGAAATGAATACAGTGCAGGGCTTCAAATGAGCATGGGATAGGCACAAGGGAGTCATAAGGATGGGTATGAGTAAATAGGCCAATGACAAATTTGAGTCATATGGTACATTCATCAGGTAGGAAAAATAGGCAGACTGAATGGGCCTGGGGGTCATTAACTGCCATCAACTTCTATGTTTCTATGCAAAATGGTACATACCTGTACAGCGTCCAAACAATACATTTTTCAATATGTTTGTCCTTTCAAAAAGCATTAGCAAGTCAAGTTTGCAATAGCATTTCCCAGATGTTGTCTCCTACCTAAATTTGCCCAATTTTAATCCAAGATTGAGTTAGTGCAGCCAGACAATTATTTGCTTAACTGAAATTTGTCTCAGTCCCATTTCCAGGCTTCAAAATCCACAGGGAGGATAGACTAAGCAAGCAAAGTGGGGGCTGCCTTATATACTTCAGCTCAGACCTGCAAGCCTCTGAAATTATGATCAAAGATCCAACCAGGGATTATGAATGCCTAGCAATAAAGTGTTTGATAGAATGAGGGCACACATCTCTCTCTTGTCATCATGTCTATATACTGTATATCCTACTGGGCAAACAGAATCCGGGCATAGAGTCTCTGTTCACCTACTTAGTACTTCATGTAACTCAGTCACAACTGGGGATACATTATTACTGGTGACTTTAACATCACTTGGCATGTTAAGTCCGGCAAGGGTCATAGGAATGAATACGATGTCCATCCTTTTTCTCACACAAATTCAGTTGAAATAATTTTGAACTGTTCACAAAAGTTCATGAATTATTTATAAACAGTTCATGAATTTAACACGTGAATGTTCATCAAGCATGCATCAAACTGTTCCTGAGCATTCAGGAACTGTGCATGAACATTAAAATGTACACCTTTGTTCATGAATGTTCATGAACATAAAGGTTCGTAAAGACCCAGAGAAATTCATGAAACTCTTCCACTGAAAATTTATGGGACAAGTCCATTGAGATTTTCAATAACCAGAAATACCCTGCTTTTATAATGTCATATAATTCATCAGGCAACTGTGGTTTAGCTTCACGATCTCAAAATGATTTTTGCCCTATGTACTAACCAGAGGCAGGTTCAACAATTACAGTCTTCCCTTTATAAAATAAACACTTTTGGAGCCAAGGTCCGAATTCATTATAGTACATTGTTCGTTACATTGAGGGACACCAACGTGAAAACAAATCTTGTAGCTGATAACAGTTTTAGCATGGTCTTAGCAGTTAAAATGTACCCTTTATTATAAACTTTCAACATACACACTTTCATGAATGTACTACAAAATGTTACACAGTACCACAAATTCATAAAGTAGGCTTTATAGTATATTCAGTACATTGCTTCCAACATACACTACTGAACTGCCATTACATTTTTCTGCTCAGACAGCTCATGGATTGTTGCAAATATTACATGCTCTTGAGCTTCACCTGCAATGTGAATGCTGTCCTTCACAGTTTTCTTTTTCAACAAATCCTGCACCCTCATTTGATCACCAGTGGATACATGCTCAATAAGCAGGCATTTCCTGTAGTGAAACATAGAAACTTAGAAAGTTTCTGCAGATAAGGACCGCTTAGCCCATCCAGTCTGCCCGTAAGCCCTACACTAGTTTGTGGCCACTGATCCTACCTGGGCAATGGCTTATCACCCCTCCTTCCCCCCCACTAAGGTTTCCCTATGCCTGTCCCAGGCATGTTAAAATTAAATCCCTCCATTGTTCTCGACCCCATCACCTCCTGTGGCAGACTATTCCATGTGTCCACCACCCTCTCTGTGAAGAAAAATGTTGTCACATTTCCCCTTAACCTGCCACCTTCCAATTTCATATCATACCCCCTCTTTCTGGTACTCACCGGTATTGGAAGATGTCCCCCCCCCCCGCACCTTGTTTAGGCCCTTAAGGTACTTGAATGTTTCAATCATGTCCATTTGATACCTCTTCTCCTCCAGTGAGTACATATTGAGGTCCTTTAATCTCTCCTCATATGATTTTTGGTGCAAGCCCTGTACCATATTAGTCATCCTTCTCTTGACTGCCTCCACCCTGTCAATGTCCCTACAAAGGTGCAGCCTCCAGAATTGCACACAGTACTCTATTTGAGGCCTCTCCAGCATTTTATACAATGGCATCACTACCTCCCAACTTCTGCTAGTAATACCTCTGCCTATGCACCCCAGCATGCCACTGGCCCTCCCTGCAGCCTTTTGTACTCTGCTTAGATACCTTTAGATAATCTAAAATGATAACCCCCAGGTCCCTTTCTTTCTTGCTGATCGTCGGCAACTTCCCCTCCATCCTGTAGCCCTCCCCAGGGTTTCCTCATCCCATGTGCATTATTTAGCACTTCTTTGAATTGAACCTCAGTTGCCACACCTCAGACCAATTTTCAAGCTTCCCCAAGTCCCTCCTTATTCTCTTCACCCCATCTGGAGTATCCACCCTGTTGCAGATCTTGGCATCTTCTGCAAACAGGCAGACCTTTTTCTCCAGCCCTACCACAATGTCACTAATGAAGACATTAATCAGTACTGGCACAAAGACTGATCCCTGTGTCACCTCACTGGTCACACCCCCCTCTTCCCAGATTTGATACCATTTACCACTACCCTCTGCTTCCTGTCCATTAGCCAGTTTCTAACCCAGGTTACCATCTTATGCCCCATACCCAGACTACCCATCTTGTTAACCAGCTTTCTATGTGGGACAGTGTCAAAGGCCTTGCTGACATCGAAGTAGGCGATGCCCACCCCCCCCCCAATTTATTTCCTTCATCACTCAGTCAAAAAAAATATCAGATTCATCTGACTCAACCTTTCTGCTGTGAATCCATGTTGCCTCAGATCCTGCGCACCACTGGATTCCAAGTGTCCCACTATTCTTTCTTTAAGCAGTACCTCCATGATCTTAACCCACTACTGAGGTGAGGCTGATTAGCCTATAGTTCCCTGCCTCCTCCCTACTGCCACTTTTGTGCAGAGGGACTACATGTGCCCTCTTCCAGTCCTCTGGAACCATTCCTGTGTTGAGTGACTAGGTGAACATGGCTGACAGAGGTGCTGCTAGCTCTCCTCGCAGCTCTCTTAGTATCCTCGGGGTGTAAGCCATCTGGACCCATTGCTTTGTCCACCTTCTGTTTTGTGAGCTCCTCCAGGACTCTCTCCAGTGTGAACAGACTAGTGTGTACCTCTTCTCCTCCCTTTGTGTCTGTTACCCAGCTTGAGATCCATGACCCTTCCCTTCTACAGTGAATACTGAACAGAAGTATTTTTTCAAGTAACAGGCCATTTCCTAGGGTTACTAGAATCCTATCAGTTTTAGATCAGGCAGATAGCTTGTGCAGTGTTAAGAGGGATTAAATGATTTCTGTAAAACATTACATCACCATTTACTCAGCTCTGCAGAGCAAAGGATGAGGTAATGCTGTTCAGAACTCTCACAGCAGCATAAGCCACACTTGGCTAGCTGCTGTTGCTGGAGCTGTCAGTGTAGTCTGAAGCTGGATTTCGAGTGAGAGAGTTATAAGGGCAAGAGCTGGCCTGCTGGCACTCTTGTCAAGAGGGAGGACCCTCTATTTTGTGTTTCTGCCATAGTTCAGTAATCCAAAGGCTGGTTTCTTTGGAAGTGATGGCTGTCAGATCCTGTGAAGCCCTGAGGTGGTGATGATTCTTCACAGAAAAAAGAGGAATGGGACTGAAAGTTTAGTAGGTGATTTGGGTCAACCCCCAATTGACTGTAAGATCTATCAGCACTGCCCAATTTGTAAATATTTTGTGTGGTAATGTTAGAGAAATGGGCTTGTGTGAGATCTGAGGATTTCAAATACTTTCCAAGAGTTCTGAGGGAACAAGAGTGGAAATGTAAACTGTTTAAGTGAGGTTGTCTGGTGCTTTGTCAGATACTCCCTAACAGAAATATAAGTGTGCTGCGTACATGCAGAATGCATGCCACATGTTTAATTGTACAATGTTTGCATGCAGTTCACATACACAAAGTAAACCTATGTGAACCAGGTCTATAAAGCACATTAAGTTTGCATGCTGCAAGCTTGACATGTGTGCAGCAGTTAAGATGGTGTGAACATCATTTAAAAATCACATCAGGTTCACATGTTACATGCTTGCCATGTGTGCAGCAACTAAGCTGGTGAATATCTCATCTAAAAAAAATACATCAGTTTCTATTTCTCATTCTACTGCTAACAATCAGAGCCATTAAAATACCCTTGTCATTGATTCTCCATTAAAAATAGGTAAATTCATTAATTCTGATCCTTTTGCGAGTTAATGGCTTTTGATTTTTGTCATTAAATTGCCATTGTTTTTGAAAAGTATTGTTTGCTTAATGCATTAAATGCATAGGATATAATTAGCCAACATCCCCCATTCCATATGTGCGAAGAGGGGCCTCTGTGTTGTGAAGTCTGATCTTTTTGTTTTGGGCCATGCAAATCCCCTTATGCATATTTATTGCTACAAATGTGTTTATCCATGACTGTTATGGCTAACTTATTTCCCCTTTGTCATTCTGCATGGAGCATATACACTATGGCCATGCTTAGCACTCTTTGTGCTGAGTAGGGTCTTGGAAGCATGCACAGTATCTCACATTTCGTCACTGAAATGAGGGACACGGACACTCCAATTGAGGGACAATGAGGGACACTAACCTTCACGATGATCAGGATACATCCTGAAACATAGAGATACAATACCTCAGAACACAGTGGAAAGCATTGTATTTACTTGTGCTGATGTTAGCCCCTGAGAATTAATTTCTACCATAAAGTAGGGGTGCCATTTAGGTACAGCAGAGGGGGGCAGTTGCCCCCCCCCACATTTGTGCCTAGGTTGTTCTTACAGTATGGCAATAATGGCATTAAATTTGTGTTTAATCTTTTGCACAATAAGTGTCCCATCTGGCTTGTTATGCACTCACACTGGAGGTGTATTCCTGAATTGACAGTGTCTGTATTGTGCTTTCCACTCTCTCTCCACCTATTAGCAGTGGCACCATCACACATGACATGTAGGAGCTCCAGACAAGCAAGAGTACATGAGTCATGTGAGTGGGACAATGTCTTTCCTGCTGCAGAGTAGACAGGCTGCACACTACAGCTTGAAGAAATCAGTGAGCACTGAACTCTCAAAAGCAGTGTTGTGGCAGCATATTTTTGTTGGTCTACTCTTAGTGAGTCTCTGCCTCCATTGGTGACTGAAGAGGCTGGAGGTGAGCAAGAAGCTAACTCAAGACTAGGCTACCTACTTAATCTACTAGGCATGCATCACAAAAAAAATAGCACAGACCCCCCCGTGGCAGCAAGCCAAACCTTACAGTGACAGTGGTGTGAGCAGCCTTCATATGCCTTGATCAGTGCAGTATGTCAGCAGCCATGGCAGTAGCCAAGCAAGAAGCAAGCAACACAGATTGGATGGGTTCAGTTGGTGAGGTGACTTGGTCACAGACCACAGTGGGTACCTGGGATGGTCAGTTCTAGCTGTGGCAAGACAGGTCTATATCCTTTATTAATGTTCCTATTGTATGTGCTGTAATGTACTTCAGAGTTAAGACACTGCCTCTTTAAAAGGCCAGAAAGAGCTAAACAAAACAGAATAGAATTACCAAAAGCTAGTTTGGGTCTCGTACTCATCTAGATAAGAAACAGACAGGTTTACGACCGTAAAAGTCATAACTCTTGGATCGAAAGGTCAAATTAGACATTTAGCCTCCACTAGCAGGAAAGGGCCAGCAGGAGGTCATCCTAAAGTCAACCAGAACCAGATTATGCAGAGACCAGATGTTACAGGGGTTAGACATGGAACCACAGTGACACCTGCAGGAAGAGGTGAAACTGTTGCACCCCAAACTCTATATCCCAAAAGGGATGGGTGTGGCTTGAAAATGGCCATTCAGACTGTATTTATCAGGCACACATTTTGAACATCAGTGCAGTTTAGCTTGACATCAGAAGCCTGAGGACTTGGAGGGTCTCAGAGCTGAGAGAACTTAAGCTGTTGCAGTATATTCTTTGGTTGAAGTATATGGGGTTTTGGGACTACTTTTAGAACAAGACCTGTGTTTTTTTTTTTTGTGGAAAACTGATTTTTCACTTGCTAAACTTAAATTCTTATTTTAAGTCAGAATTTGGGAACAAGGACTTCACTTTTCGAGATAAACCCTCAGTTTTGATACAACAGGAAATTCAGAGCTAGATTTTCAATTGCAACAAATATTATGTTTCCAAAGAACTTTTCTTCACCTACACAGAGAGAAGGTTATTCTCAAAAAGGACACTTTTTCTGGACTTTGAACTTGCAGAATAAGCTATAGTTTAGTACAAGAGTATATAGTGTTTTCTGTAAACAATCAAGCATTATTTTTGGCATTTTCTGCAGTTCAAAGATCTTCCAAATTGTACAATTTACTGCATTGTTTTTATTTATGTAAATGTTTATGATTTTCTTATCAACTCTGCCTGGGGTCTGATTTTGTGAGCTACCATTTTAAAAGAAGGGTTTTGTAAAAGACTGTATGCCTTGATAACAAAGATAGTGATCGCCCGCCTATACTACAAAACTACTAAGGCAAGAGGCTGGCAGTGGCAGTGGTGTGATTCAAACCTGAACGTAGTACATAGTCAAGGGGACTCAAAACTACTGTTTCCACCCTCCCACTTGGAAAAAGGAAGGTTGGTAATGCTTCCTGACCCCTACAACTGCACACGAGTTCTGTAAAAAGGGTGAACCTCCATGCAAACAGGAGGTCCTACCATGCCCTTGAGGTTGGGCTTGTGACAGATTTGGTGCCAGCTACTGGGATTTTGAACAATCTTACAAAACCATTACACAGTCAAGGGCAGAATTTGGAAAGGGGGAAAGAAATTTGTTTGCAGACAATAGACCCTATGCAGTTTAATCTTTTTTTAGAAGAGTAATGTAGTATAGAAGAAGAAGGATGTCTTCCCAATACAGCACTATGAATCTAGAACAGCTGAGTAAGATCTGTAGAGAAAGGGGCACTCCTTGTGAGAACAAAAATAAAAAGCAACTCACAGAGGACCTTATGGTGGCTGAGACAGAAGAATCACCTCCCCACTTGGAGCCAAAGATGGGGACTCCAAATGCCCAGAGCCCAGAGGAGATGGAGCCATCTACAGACCAGGAGTTGGAGATGAAGAGGCTGCAGATGCAGGAGAAACAGCTTGAGAAGGAGCAAAAAAGGTTTGAGATGGAGGAAAAAAAGGTTCAACATGGAATTAGAGGAACGACGGCGACAGAGAGAGAGGCTGAAAAAAGACAGCGACAGAGAGAGGCTGAAGGAAAACAGCCCCAAAGAGATGAACAGCAATGCCAGAGGGAGTTTGAGCAGGAAAAGCTGAAGCTCCAACAGACAGCAACTTCAACAAAACCCGAGCAGGTAAGTGGTAGCGTTGGGTCTGAAACTCCAGGACTGGGGTACAAGTTAAATTCAAAATTAATGGCTGAGTTTAAGGATGGGGGATATGGACATGTTTTTAAATTCATTTGAAAAGGTCTGTATCCAAGTCAATTCGCCCTAAGATACCTGGAGTTTTCAACTGTCTCCATTGCTTACTGGCAAGGGGAAGGAGGCACTGGGGCAAATAGACGATGTCGACAGTAAAGATTTTGATAAGTTAAAAACTGCTTTATTAAAAAAATATTAACCTGAACCCTGATTCATACAGAGTAAAATTCTGGAAACTCTGAAAGGGGCTGGAAATTAGCTTTGAGGAAGTAGTCACTAAACAGCATCAATATTTAAAATGTTGGTGGGAGAGGATGAAAGCAGATTCTGTTGAAGCTATTGAAAGGGTGGTATTGCTTGAAGACTTTTTTTGGATTTGCTCATCTGAACTAAAGCTTTGGCTAGAGAACCAAGCTCCAAAGACTGCCAGAGAGACTGCAGAGCTGGCAGATCGCTATGCTCAAAGCAAGGCTGCTCCCAAAGGAAATGCAGTGGCAGAGGGAAAAAGTGGGCATTTTGGACAACCAAAAACCAAGAAGCCACTGCAAAAAAAGAGAACCCCCAGGTGCCCAAAAGGGAGTTTGGGGACAAGAAAAATGATGAATGCTGGTATTGCAAACAGTCAGGCTATCTAGACAATGTCCTAAGAAGGTCCAGAAGGTAAAAGGGCCTGTGCAAACCGAGAGAGTGGTCCACTGTATATCTGACACTATCCCTGACAATATGAGGGGAACATTCACCCAGTCACAGTGAATGGAGCACAGATAAGAGGGCTAAGGGATATGGGAGCTTCTCTTGCCCTGTTGAAAGGGGATCTGGTGGAGGCTGAACAAATACTGCCAAATCAGTTTGTCTGTGAGGGATTACACAGGGGAAAAGAAAACTTACCCATTAGCCAGTGTTATGCTGGATTGGGGAGATACAGGTGAAGGAGTAAGGAAAGTGGCTTTAGGGCAGACACCTGGCTGGGCATCTCAGAGGTCGAGGAGTAGAGCACAAAAACAACATTTCTATTTTAAACCAGGTCAGGGAAGGAAGTGCCAGGGCTATGCTGTGTCTCCTATCTATGGGGCCCCAAAAAGATTCACACAAGTCACTAAAAGATGGATTGTCCACAACCAGGAATTTGGCATCTTACTGCATGGCTGTTTATTCCTGACACAGTGTTAACAGCAAATAAAGGTGATGCCCCCAGGACTTGTAACTGCAAATTACAGATGGCTCATGTTGTAGCAGGCAAAAACATTTTCAACTTTCTTGCAGGCAAACTGGTTTCCTCCATGAACATTTACCATACCTGTCCAGCCCTGTTTCAGGAAACATGGACTTCTAGAACATTTTCACAAATGTCCAGCCCTATTTCAGAAGATGTGGACTTTTAAGAACTGCCAGCCCTATGCAGGGTTCCTTGGCTATTTTGATGGCCAGCCCTATGCAGGGTTCCTGGACTATGTCAAGCACCACTAGGTGACTACAGTTATCACCTAACAAACATTTTCCTCTGGGTAACCGATTAGATCTACTTGCACTTAGAATGAAGGGCTAGCTCGCTCTGGCCACAAACTAGATTATCTCTGCCATTACTTTAAGACTACTGGAATCTCTACCACGCAGGGGCTACAAGAGACATCCTATTTCCAAACATTGGGCTAAGGTCCATGGCACCTGTGTCTAACAGACACCAGAAAACCCACATTTAAACAGTTTATATTTCACACTCTTCTTCCTCAGGGTCCATGGCACCAAGTATCTTACAAAGCACTGGACAACCTCACTTAAACAATTTACATTTCCACACTTGTTTCCCTCAGAACTCTTGGAAAGTACTTGAAATCCTCAGATCTCCCACAAGTCCATTTCTCTCAGTTATACACACAAAATCTCTACAAATTGGGAACTGTGGATAGCTCTTACAGTCAATTGGGGGTTGCCCCAAATCACTTATGGAACCTTCAGTCCCATTCCTCTTTTTTCTGTGAAAAATCTTCACCCCTTTGGGGCTTCACAGAATCTGCTAGCCACCACTTCCAGAGAAACCAGCCTTTGATTTACTGAACTATTGCAGAAACACAAAACAGAGGGTCCTTGCTCTTACAACGCTCTCACTTGAACTCCAGCTTCAGACTACACTGACAACTCCAGCAACAGCTGTTAGCCATGTGTGGCTTATGCTGCTGCAACAGTTCTGAAGAGCATCACCTCATCTTCTGCTCAGCAGAGCTGAGTATATAGTGATGTAATGTTTAACAGAGAGCATTAAATCCCTCTTAACAATGCCCAAGCTATCTGCCTCATCTAAAACTGATGGAATTCTAGTAACTCCAGGAACTGGCCGATTACACTCAGTATTTCTGCCTTTTCCACGTCTCCCTCCTTACACTTCCCTGCATCCCCTCTGAGCCTTACAACCCCTCAACAGCTTTCCTTCTTTCGCTGATGTACCTATAGAATGTCTTGTCTCCTTTCTTCACTGTCTGTGCTAATCTCTCCTCAGCCTGTGCCTTTGCTCTCCTTATAGCCTATCCTGCTTCTTTTAGACTCCTTTGGTATACCTCTCTGTCTTCCTCCCTTTGAGTCTCTTTATATTTTCTGAAACCCACCATTTTGGCCCCTACCATGTCTGCCACCTCTCTCAAGAAGCATAGCGGTTTCCTCCTTCTCTTGCCTTTACCAGCCTGATGCATTGATTTGTCACCTCCTCTATTGCTCCCTTCAAGTGCTCCCACTGCTCCTCAACTCCCCTTCCTATTTCCCTCCTCACCAGGGCCTCTCTGATACAACTTCCCATCTTAGCAAAATCCACCTTCCTAAAATCCAAGACCTGTGCCTTTTTGTGACTAGACTGTGTCTCTGTCACTATGCTAAACCTCACAGTGTTTTTTTTAAGTGGCTATTATGCCACCGTTAAGGGGCTAAATTTTACAAGCTGTATTTTCTGGGAGAAATAGGGTATGAATTTTACTGTCCCTTGACTTCAGCTCTGACTCTTGGGGGTGGGCAGGGCACTGGTCCAACAGTAGAATGACTTTTGGTGACAGCTTCTGTTTTCGTAAGTGTAGACGCAAAGATGGAATAAAACATTCAAAGAACCACCTACGAAAAATGTCACCTGTCACCCATGCGTTTCTGCTTTTGTTGTAGCTGTCAGGTAGAGCAGACATGTTTGCATGGTGCATACAGCATGGGCTTTTGAATTTTCCAATGCACAGAGGATGAACTTTGTTGCTATTAATTGCATTTGTGCAGAACAAGAAGATTAGTCGATCTTTGTTGAGTTGGAACTCTAGTCATCATTGACCTCTGATTTGGCAGCCAGGGTTGCATCGGAGAGACATCTCCAAAACATCCCTATCTTGTAACTATTGTAAATTTGTTTAGAGAAGTAACCCTGTATGATTTTCTTCAGTTGGGGTAGAAAGGCATCAGTAGCAGTAGCATCACAGGATCTTGCCTCCCCAGTTATGGCAATACGGAGAATGCTGTGGTGATGCTGGAACCACCACAGCCAGTTAGTGGAGAACTTAAAGCTGCTGTCTGCCCCTGAATTTCATGGGCAAAGTGCATTGCTGTCTCTCTAATTAGATAGCCTGAGACTGACACACTGTTTGCTCTTTGCTATGAAAACCAGAGCTGGATGGCACTGTTTATCTCAAGCTTGTCTGCTCTGCAGATTTTCTTGCATTGAAGCCCGTCAATGTAGGTACACTTATCCAGTATTGAGTAAGTTACCTTTTCTATTACTTTCTATTACTTTTGGAAACTTGTTCCAGAAAGCTCTGTGCAGTCACTAGCAAGAATGGAGAACTACTGGAAAAAGTAGTACACCTTACAGTTACAATTACTTATTTTTTTTATAAAAAAGTAACTCTGATTACATTTATTTGAAAGTAACTAGTAACTAACTTACTACTTTCAAATAAATGTAATCTGTTACAGTTATTTATTATTTTTGTATTGTTTTTGTATAAAAATAAATAAGTAACTGTGACTGTAAAATGTATTATTTTTTCTAGTACTTCTCCATCCTTGTTAGTAACTGCACAGAGCTTCCCGGAACAAGTTTTCAAATGTAATAGAAAAAGTAACTTACCCAACACTGCACTTATCAACAAAGTGTCTCAGGGAGGGCTCTTGCTTTCTCCATGTGCAAATGGGGGACTTTGAAAAACCAGTCTTACTTGCAAGTTTGGTCAAGCCCTCTCCCACCTTGAGATCATCAAGAATCTTAAGTTTGGTTTCCATGGAGTAACCAGAATGCTTCATGACAGTAGTTTTAGTTTTTATTTGTTTGACTGTGATATGGGGTGGGGGGAGGTGTTGGTAGTTTCTTATACAGTGCAAAAAATAATTAACTGTATAGGTAATCACCTGCCTGCCAATCAGCATGCCTGCCAATCAGCTGATTGTAGATGTTGCACTGACAATCAGCTGATAAGATGCTGCTGTGAAAATGGGAGCCATGACATACATTCATTATAGACAAGCGTTCTTTGTACTGGGGTTTACAATAGCGAGGTAAGACTATGTTTATTTTATCTAGCAATTAACCATTACAATTGAATTCTTTTAACATACTCAATTATTCCAGTGAATGGGTTCTCTTACCATACATTTTAGAATTAGTTACTTTCTTTATACTTAATTCTTTTTGTTTTTCCTTCAGTTGGAATCACTGATCATCTATCTTTTATAAATGAAAGGCCCAACTGCTGTTTATAACAGCAAAATCTCTCCCTCTTTCAAAATGTGGTGAGCTTAAATGTTAATCCTTTTGGGTGCTCAGGTAGTTAATTGCCTTGTAGAACACATATTTTCCACTCCTAGACTGAAAATGTTCTGATTTTATGAGGCTTCATAACTCTTACAGTGGGAAACAGTGCATTTTGATATGCAAATTGGTTATGCAATCTGATTTTTCTCTTGGCTCATAATGGTCCTTTAAAGATTCAGCAACTTCATGAACTTTGTGCTGATGAACAGTTCATGAACGTTGTTCATTAACTGAGTTAAAGAACAGTTGGTGAACTTGTATGGATGTTCATGAACCATTCATGAATATTGATCAAAGTTCATGAGTTGATGAACTTCATTTCACCTGGGAATGGTCACTGAGCACAGGAGGACCAACTATAAAACAAGCACCATGATGCTGCTTGAATGGGTACTTAGTTACGCATCCTGATAGGGTTATAGTTGTCAAAGCTCTGCCAGATAACCTAAGAAACCACTCCTCAGTGCAGTGTCTTTGGGAAGTTAAATAGACTAGATCCCCCTCCCCCGATCACAGTCAGTCAAGTACTAAACACAACAAAGGTACCTAAACTCAAATCTTACTTGGCCAAATTGATTGGAGCTTCTTGCATGCCTTTTCTGATACTAACTAGGCTCTATAGTTCTTTGTCACTGAGTACACACGTGCCTGGGATAAATTTGAACCCTTTGAAAAATGCAAGACAAGTCTGGATGGATCGGCCGAGAACTCCTTGCCTGCATGAGGGAGAGGAACAATCTGTAGGCACTGGCCAGGGAAACAAGATCTCCTGTCCATCTGCAAAGGTACAAGGATGCCAGCAATAAGTGTACCAGTATGATTAGAAAGGCCAAATCTGATTTCTATAAGGACCAGTAGACTCAGAACTGGAGCAATCACAAAAGATTCTGGGATAATATCTCAGAACTCCTAGGCAAGGGAGTTAAATCTTTCCTCAAATGCTCATTTTGGATGTTCAAGAAACATAGAAATTGTTGGCAGATAAGGACCGCTAGGCCCATGCAGTCCAGAGAAGTCCCTGATCTCGCCAAAATTGCCAGTTACTTCAACACAGCTTTTACTGATCTTGGTTCTATCATCCGCACTGAGCCTGCCCAGATCCCCTGAAGGGGATCCAGTACTGAAACCTCCCAGATAGTGTGCTCTGAAGCAGAGTATGCTAAACTTTAAGGCTGTTTCAGTCAAAGACACTTCGAAACGTATCACTGGGGTACTTGGCAAAATTAGTTGTGGGAGTGATTTGGTTGATATGAAACTTCTTGCTCTGGCAGTAGAAGAACTTTACCACCCCATCCCTAGAATTTTCTTTTCCCTGTGTTACTTGCACTTTCCTGAGAAGTGTAAACCTGCAATGGTTACACCAGTTTTCAAAAGCAGAGATCATACTAGTCTTACCAATTGCAGACCCATTTCTAGTCTCTCCCCCCTCTCCAAGGCCCTTAAGAGCATGGATTCTGGAAGTTCCACAGCACGAACACAGCTCTGTTGGAATACACCAACTACATTCATGATGCACTTAACAATGGTGACCTCATTGGAGCTATACATATATATATATATATATATATATATATATATATATATATATTGACCTTACTAAGACCTTAGATCTGGTCAACCTTAATCTCCTACTTAACAAACTCCTTGCCTGGGTTTGTCACAGAACACAGTTAAATGGTTCCACAGCTATCTCACCAATCACTCCCAGCATATGAAGATCAATTAATCCTTGCCTGACACTTGGAAGTATCTACTGGTGTTCTCCAGGATTCCAATTTGGGCACACTCTTATTTGACCTCTTTATAAAGCAACTGCCTGATGCCTGTCAGACGGCCAATGTACTCTTCTAATAGTGATGATGCTGTAATCTATTGCAAAAACCCTGACCTTGACAGCCTCACCTGCTGCTCTATTTCAGGACACTAGAAAGTTGGTTTTCCAACAACAAACTGGTTCTTATTAAAAAACAACCAACAAAAATAAACAAAGACCACACTCTTCTCTAGTTTCCCATAGTAGAAGAAGAAAGTTCTGAAACAGCCTGGGACAAAACCCTGAACAGGTGGAGTCCTTCAAATACTGTACCTTGGAAAAATGCCGGGTGACACCTTATCTTTTACCCCCCATGTTAAAAATCTGGTGACCATAGCCAACAGAAGACCAGGTCCCTGTTCCATAACTGGAACAATGTCACTGGGGATGCTAGATGCCTTCCAGCTCCATTCTGTCACTCATGGCCTCTCTGTATATGCAGCTGCTCATGACATGGTGCTAAGCAGAGTAAAGCTGATCTGTAATAAGACAAGCCACTTTATTTATTTATTTATTTGAGTTTTGGTAACCAAGTAAGTCCACTAAGAAAATTGCAGTCCCTTTTTCAGGAATGACCCAGAAGTGCAGTATGTATACATGTACAGTACAGTGCTTTAACATAGCAATGACAGTAATAATGGAAAAATTGATATACAGAGTTCAATGATCCACAGGATTATTTGTACTTGGTGCAGATAACTGCACTCATAGTTGAACCCTTTCCACGCTCACTTACTGGTTACCTTTTCCCAGCAGAATAAAGCTCTAGACCTGTTTGCTAGCCAGATAGGTGCACCTGGGTCTAACACCCATGGCTTTAACAAAGTGCTTCTGCACTGTCTCCTACCAAAACAACACCAGAAACATGGCCAGGGATGCCCTTAAGCCTCCGTTCCAGTGTAGTCTGCTGGGCAAGTGGTCATTTTTATCAGTGCCACTAATTGGTAAAATGAACTGCCTGGTACACTGTTGAATTTCTCAGAGATTAATTAGTTTAAGAGATCTTTGTGATCTGTCCTTGCAGTCCAATGCAATTGTAGCCAATAAATTGTTTTATTCAGTTTCTCTCAGTACCTATCCTGAGACTTTTTATATCACGACCTGCAGTTGCATGCAACAAATATGTAACCATAGTGCAATTACCCTGTCAAGTTCCATGCACACAGCACTCAGGCAATACAGAAATTAACAATAAAGTCTCAAACTATCAGCAAAGTAGATTTATTTGGAGAGCTGGGCTCTCACCCAAACCCCAGCGCTTCTGTGATTAGCCTTCATCACTAATGTGTGTGAGGAATTTGTCTTGCTCTGGGGTTGCCACCCTTCACACAGCACTGGCCCCACTGTTGGATCTCAGTAGCTACTTTGTGGATTTGTCCAATTACCCGGTTGCATGTGTAACCACCCCACACCACTACTTTGCACAGTAAGCTACCCCTTGATACGATTGACTGGGCACCCAAACTACTTTGGACACTTTTTGGTACTATCCCTAGCTTTGGGAATGTATACCAGGCTTGTTGCTTCTAGAGGTCAGAAAGGGCTGAGGGTGTACAAAAGCAAATACTACAAACATGACCAAAATACCCAAGTCCTGATGAGAGAACTTTTGCTCAGGGCTATGCTAGGTCTGTACTTCTGGAGAGGTACCCAGTAATTCCACACAGGAAACAGACAAGAATGTCCAAACCAGGTTGGGGTTCTAGAGTGTGGCTTTATTCAAAATATGGTACACTAGAGCAAAGGTGGACCCCCAAGGGTTTACACTTCATGGCTCAAGGGAATGCAGAACAACAATAGTCTGTAGTGGACAGAAATGCTACACATTCCATTTGTCATAGGACCTTGAACTCTCTTCCGTGGCAAAGCCTCAGCTGAAACACATATTTCTTCTAGTGGCACTGGCCACAACGGAGCACACAATTCCCATATGGCATAGGATTTAAACAGTTTAATGTGGCATCTGGCCACAATGGAGTACACTGGTGCTCAAAATTAGCACAACCCACACCAGTGGGTAAACTTTCTCTTCAGGCATTGGCCACCATGTTCTGAATAAGCAGGCACCCTTATGGAACCTGTAGTGCTGAACAGGTCACTCCAGATGGGGGGTTGCCCAGCTATTGTTTCCATGTCCATACGTAGCCATTCTTCCAGAGTTACACCTCAAACATTTAGTAAAACAGTAGAACTATGCATCCTGGGATGTCTGTCACATCCTGCATAAAAAACATACTACTTCTGAGTATAAATTAAAGTTCTGAACAATGTGCCAAGTCTCTCTGAGGACTCCACAATTGTCAGCCAACTTTAAATACAGATGAGAGAACAGTCTCAAACTAGAACAGAACTTGCTGCATATGTCCTTTTATCAGAGTACACCCCAAAAGAAAACAGATACATTCCTCCTGGGATAACCAAAGTCAAATTACTCATGGTTGTGCACAAACAGGCAGCTTCAATGTCCTAGATCAAATTCAGGGGATTGCCCCTCGGATCCATTCTACAGTTCATCTCATCTCACAGCGGATGAGAAAAACCAGGAACTCCTGTGAGACAACAGTTTCCACCACTTCTACTGGCAGGCAGATGGTTCTCAGCACTACGGTGAAAAAAATAGCTTCTCCTCACAGAGCCCACACTGCAGCTCTTCACTCCTCCAACAGCTCACTCAGACCTCCACTCACAGACTCCTTGTATAACACTAACTAAAAATTCTAAAACTCCCCACTCACAGCTAGCTACATTGGTTTATGCTGCTGCGAGAGTTCTAAATGACACCACATCTCTCCTCTCAGCTGAGACCAAGTAAACAGAGATGAAGCAGGTGAAAAACCATTTAAGTAGTTATTCACCAGCTTTGGGAGTCAGAGTACAGTGTGACACTAGAGTTGGGATCCACCTTACTAAAAAAAATGTTGCCATACATGATGAGTAGTTTTCTTGTGTTTCTTAAAACTGTGTTCACACAGAAAGGATCACTGAAATGTACTGGGGAGTAGAAAAGTAAATACTTTATAAAGAGGCCATGACACATCTGTTCCTGCTGCTTCTGCTCCTGGTTTGACAGGAGTATGTTCAAGACTGGCAGAAGCTCCTGCTGCCCTGAAACGGTATAGTGTGGGCACAGCGGTAGTCAAGAGGGTTATTTGTAGGTGACTCTAGGCACCAAGGGCTGTTGATTGTTAGGGTTGCACAAAATTTTAATTCTGCTGTCAGAACTGTGACAGAATTACAGCTTCTGCTTTTGCAACAATTCATGTATTTTTTCTGAAAACACTGCAAAATATTGCCAAAAAGAAACCATGTAATTTATAAAATGAAAGCCCATATAAACTGTGGAACTGCTAAATTTTACATCGTAAACAACATAATTATTTTCTGCAGATGTATGTGGCTGAGTAATGCCTCCCCCCCCCAACACACACACACAGGTTTAAGGTATGTTCTTTGTAAACTAAGACATTTTTTTAACCCACAGATGTTTTTCTCATGCAGGGCCATATTTACCATGATGCAAAGTATACCTATGTGTAGGGCCCATGATTTTCTGGGGGTCCTCTGCTCTACAGGCCTAGTCTGCACATGGATGATGTCATGCTGTAGTGCCTTGCTCAGCTGCCAGATGATACACAGTCTGTAACCTAATCAATGAAGTGGCCACCTTTCAGTTCAAGTGTGCTAAATCTTTTTTTTTTTCTCCTGAAATGCATGGTCAGGCCTTCCTCAAACCTCAAATGGGGCATCAGGGGATGGTTCTGTTGTGCATACCACCATGCTTCAATGCCCGGCTCAGTGCTGGGAGGGGACAAATTCTGACACTCACTCTCTTCACTCCAATTGGCTGTCATGTCTACTTTATTACCCAATCTGTTGCAAATGTGTCACTAAATGCCGTTTTGTCAGTTAATTGCAGCAGGTGAACAGCATTAAGGTCTGACTTCACTGAAGTTAACAGTGGACCACAAGATGCATACGGATGGCATGGAGTAACCTAATAGCCTGGCCTGGGTCCAGGTGCAATGACTAGGGGACTCAGTGCTACTGAGTCAGCAGATCTGGACCATCCAGTATGGACAACAGAGGGATGTTGACTGTGACCACAAGGGATTTAACAAAAATAATAAACATAAATCATCTTTTTAGATCAGGTGTCAAGTTTGGTAGTGCATACAGAGATCAATCATTTGAGGCAGCAGTGGTGACTAAGAGTTGCCTCAGGACTCCAGGAATTTGGCTATCTGATTGAGTACAGAGCACCTGGGATTGGGAAACTTGTCTTCTGCCCATCAGGGTCAGATTCGGAGGAGCAGCACTCAAGTCAAAAATTTCTTGTGAGTTAAAAAACAAGCATTAGTCAATGCCAAATGCTAGTTGCTTGTTAAACATTTTTTTTTAATTTTTGTAATTCTGAGCCCAAATTTTGAAGATTTCAACTCCTGCCCGAAAGGTGATTTCATGCTGCGACTGTGAAATCACCTTTTGGGATGGAAAAAAAAATATTTTGGCCAGGATCTGAAAAATGACAGCTGTGAAATTCATGAGGTACTACCTCACGAATAAGTGCAGAGAAAATTTTCAACATTTGCCCGAAAGGTGATTTCATGCAACAACTGCAAAATCACCATTTGGGTTGCAAAAAAACATTTTGGGCAGGATCTGAAAAATGACAGCTGTGAAATTCAGGAGGTGCTGTGAAAAAAATGGCTATGTTGAAAATTTGGGGTCAAAATATTGAAAATTGCCAAATTTACAAGCCTGTGCTCACAAATTTCAATGCAGGCTCATAATTTTGTTGTTTGTGAATAATTTTGCTCCAAATTTACAACATAGCCTTCTTATGATCCCACCTAATGAACAAGTGCAGAGAAAAATGTCAGCTCCTGCCCAAAAAGTGATTTCACGCAACAACTGTGAAATCACCTTTCGGGATGCAAAAAAAATTATGGCCAGGATCTGAAAAATAACAGCTGTCACATTCATGAGGTGCTGTGAAGAAATGGCTATGTTGAAAATTTGGGGTCAAAATATTGAAAATTGACAAAGTTCCAAGCCTGTATTCACAAATTTCAGTGCAGGCTCATAACTTTGTGATTTATTTCACCAGCCTGCTCTTGCCCTATATACACACACAGCCACACTGGGGTCAAGAATAAACATTATTTGTGATTTCTGTGACTGTAACATTTCTCTTTGGCCTCCAATAGTCTCTCTCTCTCTGTCTCTCTCTCTCTCTCTCTCTTTTTTCTCTCTTTCTTTCTCTCTTCTTCCCCCTCTGGATGGTGGTACAAGTCAAAAAATTATTTTGCCAGCCTGCTCTTGCCCTGTGCACACACACAGCCACACTGGGGCCAAGAATAAACTTTATTTGTGATTTATATAACAATAACTTTTCTCTTTGGCCCCCAATAGTCTCTCTCTCTCTTTTTCTCCTCTGGATGGTGGCACAAGTCAAAGACTTATTTTGCCTGTCTGCTCTTGCCCTATGCACACACACACACACACACACACACACACACACAGCCACACTGGGGCCAAGAATAAACTTTTATTTGTGATTTCTGTAACTATAACATTTCTCTTTGGTCCCCAATAGTCTCTTTCCCTCTCTTTTTCCCCTCTGGATGGTGGCACAAATCAAATATTTATTTTTGCCAGCCTGCTCTTGCCCTGTGCACACACACAGCCACACTGGGGCAAAGAATAAACTTTATTTGTGATTTCTGTAACTATAACATTTCTCTTTGGCCCCCAATAGTCTCTCTCTCTCTCTCTCTCTTTTTCTCCTCTGGATGGTGGCAAAAGTCAATGGCTTATTTTGCCTGTCTGCTCTTGCCCTGTGTACACACACAGCCACACTGGGGTCAAGAATAAACTGTATTTGTGATTTCTGTGGCTATAACATTTCTCTTTGGCCCCCAATAGTCTCTCTCTCTCTCTCTCTCTCTCTCTCTCTCTCTCTCTCTCACACATGGATGATGTCATGCTGTAGTGCCTTGCTCAGCTGCCAGATGACACACAGTCTGTAACTTAATCAATGAAGTGGCCACCTTTCAGTTCAAGTGTGCTAAATCTTTTTTTTTTTTTTCTCCTGAAATGCATGATCAGGCCTTCCTCAAACCTCAAATGGGGCATCAGGGGATGGTTCTGTTGTGCATACCACCATGCTTCAATGCCCTGCTCAGTGCTGGGAGGGGACAAATTCTGACACTCACTCTCTTCACTCCAATTGGCTGTCATGTCTACTTTATTACCCAATCTGTTGCAAATGTGTCACTAAATGCCATTTTGTCAGTTAATTGTAGCAGGTGAACAGCATTAAGGTCTGACTTCACTGAAGTTAACAGTGGACCACAAGATGCATACGGATGGCATGGAGTAGCCTAATAGCCTGGCCTGGGTCCAGGTGCAATGACTAGGGGACTCAGTGCTACTGAGTCAGCAGATCTGGACCATCCAGTATGGACAACAGAGGGATGTTGACTGTGACCACAAGGGGTTTAACAAAAATAATAAACATAAATCATCTTTTTAGATCAGGTGTCAAGTTTGGTAGTGCATACAGAGATCAATCATTTGAGGCTGCAGTGGTGACTAAGAGTTGCCTCAGGACTCCAGGAATTTGGCTATCTGATTGAGTACAGAGCACCTGGGATTGGAAAACTTGTCTTCTGCCCATCAGGGTCATGAGGAGGAGCAGCACTCAAGTCAAAATTTCTTGTGAGTTAAAAACAAGCATTAGTCAATGCCAAATGCTAGTTGCTTGTTAAACATTTTTTTTTAATTTTTGTAATTCTGAGCCCAAATTTTGAAGATTTCAACTCCTGCCCGAAAGGTGATTTCATGCTGCGACTGTGAAATCACCTTTTGGGATGGAAAAAAAAAAATTTTGGCCAGGATCTGAAAAATGACAGCTGTGAAATTCATGAGGTACTACCTCACGAATAAGTGCAGAGAAAATTTTCAACATTTGCCCGAAAGGTGATTTCATGCAACAACTGCAAAATCACCTTTTGGGTTGCAAAAAAACATTTTGGGCAGGATCTGAAAAATGACAGCTGTGAAATTCAGGAGGTGCTGTGAAAAAAATGGCTATGTTGAAAATTTGGGGTCAAAATATTGAAAATTGCCAAATTTACAAGTCTGTGTTCACAAATTTCAATGCAGGCTCATAATTTTGTTGTTTGTGAATAATTTTGCTCCAAATTTACAACTTAGCCTTCTTATGATCCCACCTAATGAACAAGTGCAGAGAAAATGTCGCTCCTGCCAAAAGTGATTTCACGCAACAACTGTGAAATCACCTTTCCGGATGCAAAAAAAATTATGGCTAAGATCTGAAAAATAACAGCTGTCACATTCATGAGGTGCTGTGAAGAAATGGCTTTGTTGAAAATTTGGGGTCAAAATATTGAAAATTGACAAAGTTCCAAGCCTGTATTCACAAATTTCAGTGCAGGCTCATAACTTTGTGATTTATTTCACCAGCCTGCTCTTGCCCTGTATACACACACAGCCACACTGGGGTCAAGAATAAACATTATTTGTGATTTCTGTGACTGTAACATTTCTCTTTGGCCTCCAATAGTCTCTCTGTCTCTCTCTCTCTCTGTCTCTCTCTTTTTCTCTCTTTCTTTCTCTCTTTTTCCCCCTCTGGATGGTGGTACAAGTCAAAAAATTATTTTGCCAGCCTGCTCTTGCCATGTGCACACACACAGCCACACTGGGGCCAAGAATAAACTTTATTTGTGATTTATATAACAATAACATTTCTCTTTGGCCCCCAATAGTCTCTCTCTCTCTCTCTCTCTTTTTCTCCTCTGGATGGTGGCACAAGTCAAAGACTTATTTTGCCTGTCTGCTCTTGCCCTATGCACACACACACACACACAGCCACACTGGGGCCAAGAATAAACTTTATTTGTGATTTCTGTAACTATAACATTTCTCTTTGGCCCCCAATAGTCTCTCTCTCTATCTCTTTTTCTCCTCTGGATGGTGGCAAAAGTCAATGGCTTATTTTGCCTGTCTGCTCTTGCCCTGTGTACACACACAGCCACACTGGGGTCAAGAATAAATTGTATTTGTGATTTCTATGGCTATAACATTTCTCTTTGGCCCCCAATAGTCTCTCTCTCTCTCTCTCTCTCTCTCTCTCTCTCTCTCTCTCTCTCTCAGTAGTTGCTGTAGGAGCAGTGGTGGAGGCAGGGGCCGGGGCCATTATTTTCTGTATGCTATTTTTTGAAGATCCCTGGGGGTGGGAAACATGCAAGGATGCTGCCATCTGCCTCACCCCCCTTGTAAGAACTTTCCAGCAGTGGTATTACCCCCCAGCCTCCACCAGAGGTGAACAATGTGCTGGACACTCTTTCCCCTTCCCCAGAGAAGGAGATCAGTCCCTGGGACACTCAATCCTACTGCCCCCAGCCGACCCTCCAATTTCCGAATCCACCTCTGAACCCAGGATGTAGGCTCAGCAAGCAGATGCTTGTATGTTGCCATGATAACTTTGTAATTTTTTCACATTTTGACCCCAAATATTCAACATAGTCTTCTTATCACCTTACATCATAAACTCATAGGTGAACATTTGTTATTCGTTGGCAAAATACCATTCAGCACCACAGATGCAGAATGTCATTTTGGGCAGAATGTGAGAAATCACAGCTGTAGCATTCATGAGGTGATGTGAAAAAATAGCTATGTTGAAAATTGGGAGTGAAAATATGAGAAATTGGTAAAGTTATGCGCATGCATAGGAAAATGTCAACAAGTGCGCATAACTTAGTGGGTGTTTTTTGGTACTTTTACTCCAGATTTTCAACATGGCCTTTTTGGGACCCCACCTCATGAACAGTGGCCCTGCCATTTCATTACCCAGCCCTGAAAGGTGATTTCGTGCAAGGATTGCACCATTCCAGGCCACAGGTGTGCAAACACATTTCAGGAAGGATGTGAGAAATGACAGCTATACTTTTCATGAGGTGGTGTGCAAAAATCTGCATGTTGACAAATTGGAGTGAAAATACTAAAAATTCACAAAGTTATGTGCCTCCATAGAAACTATACAATGCACACTCGTGACGCTGCCATTTTTCTGATTTTTTCATCAGATTTTCAACATGGGCTTTTTGGGACCCATGTTGACAATTTGGTGCAAAAAGGCCTAAAAATGGCCAAGATATCAACATAAGTTCAAAACACCACTGACTGCCATTATATAGCACTTACCTTGATTGTTCAGTTCGCCGTTCAGCTTGAAGAGTAAAGACGTGTCCCAGTCCACAGAAGATGCCAGCCACCGATCTCTGGAGGTAAGTATGGGGTAAGTGGAGATGCAGGGAGGTGGGTGAGCAAAGGGAGGGTCAGGATGTGGGAGGGAGAAGGGGAGATGATGAGGGACCATTTTCTTCTTTACAGGTTTAATTTAAAAAAATACATCGGGGACTGTTTTCTTTTTTTCAGGGATATAAAATGTTTGGGGACATTGGAGGTGGGCTCCTCAGTGTTCCAGAGTGGTGGGGGGCTATCATAATTATAGTACAAGGGGGATTACCAACACAGGGATTGGGCACCCTGATGTTGGACAGTGCTGGGGGGATTTGCTAACATGAGGATTGGGCACCCCGATGTTGGACAGTGCTGGGGGGGGATCGCTGACATGGAAATTGGGCACCATGATGTCGGACAGTGCTAGGGGAATGGTTGCCATGGGGATTGGGCCCCCCAATATTAAACAATACTGAGGTGGATTGCCAACACAGGGATTGGGCACCCCGATGTCAGACACTACGGAAGGAGGGGGGGATTGCCGACATGGGGATTGGGCACCCAGGGTGGGCTGAACGGTCATGCAAATCAAAGGGCCAAAGCCCTCTTGAATTAGAGTGGCTCTGGTGCTTTGAAGAGCAAGACCATTCAGCCCACCCAGCAGAGAGTTGCATCAGGACCAGACCTAGTCATCACTGGGATAGACTGCCGAGCCCCTGGTTATGAGAACTGTAATGGGCTTGGCAGCGACACCTCCCCCCCCCAAAATCCCATATTACAACAATACTTTGGTTTATGCAAGCGCAACCAATGTAAAAAGGTGAATGCTAAATCTAAATTTACAATCAAGCCTGCAAGTCACTGGGTTGCAGCTGAAATCATGATGAAGAATAGAATTAGAAAATTACAGCAGCATATAAATGCTGGCAATTGCAGATAATTACATTTATTTATTTAATATTTGGTAACCAGAAGGTGCCTGTACCTGAAAAAAAAGAATTGCTAAAAATGGTCAGATAAGGGACTCTATAATATTTTATAATATGGGCCTATATGTACTAGTGGAATTTGAGATATTTTTGAAAACAGTAAAGTGTCAGGAGATTTGTAAATGGAGAAAATAACTGAATGAGTATATTACTTGGTAAGCCATTTTGGGGTAATGTCCTACTGATTTATAAAAGTGAATATAAAGTGCATAAACCAGACAGTGATTATAAATGACTGAACATAGCCATATTAGGGTGTACAAAATGTGTGTTCATTACTTACAGTTTGTAGAACCCACGAATGCCAAGTTTAACTAATCTTAGAAAGTGATTTAGAATAAGACAGTGATGAGTTCTTCTGAAAGGTTTTTGCCACTCACCTATGGTGGCAAGCCACAGTTTAACAAGGTCCATAGGGTGATGATACATGTGTATATACACCATTTATTGCAGGTAGGCACAGTGAAATCAAGCTATTCATGAAGCAGATAAATGGGCAAAATAATAAAATATATAAAAGTGCATACAAGGTACTCTGAATAATTTATATGATGAGAAAGGTAAGAGAAGGAGGAAACCACCATGGTTCTTGAGAGAGGTGGCGACAAGGTAAGGGCCAAAAGGACAAGTTTCAGGAAATATAAGGAGACTCAAAGGGAGGAAGACAAGGAGGTGTACCTAAAGAATTTAAGGGAAGCGGGGAAGGCTGCAAGGAGCGCAAAGGCATAGACCAAGGAAAGATTAGCGCAGATGGTGAAGAAAGGGGACAAGTCATTCTTTAGGTACATCAGCAAAAGAAGGAAAATGGGAGGGGGGATTGTAAGGCTCAAAGGGGACAAAGGGGAGCATATGGAGGGAGACCTGAAAAAGGCAGAAATACTGAATAAATACTTCTGTTCAGTATTCACTGAAGAGGGGGAGGGTCAGTGACCACAGCTGGGTAACATACATGGGGGGGGGGTAAATACAAGTTCATTCACAGAGGAGAGAGTCCTGGAGGAGCTCACAAAACTAGAGGTGGACAAAGCAATGGGGCCAGATGGCATACACTCTAGAATATTAAGGGAGCTGCAAAGGGAGCTAGCAGCACCTCTGCCAGCCATGTTCACTGAGTCACTCAGTACAGGAGTGGTTCTGGAGGACTAGAAGAGGGCACATGTAGTCCCCTCTATACAAAAGTGGTAGTAGAAAAGAGACAGTGAACTATATGCCAGTCAGCCTCACCTCAGTAGTGGGGAAGATAATGGAGGCACTGCTGAAAGAAAGAATAGTGGCACACTTGGAATCCATTAGCGCCCAGGATCTGAGAGAGCATGGATTCACAGCAGAAAGGTTGTGTCAGAGGAATCTGATAGATTTTTTTGACTAGGTGATGAAGGAAGTAAATTGGGGAAGGGGCGTGGACATTGCCTACACAATTTAAGCAAGGCCTTCAACACCATCCCACATGAAAGGCTGGTTAACAAGATGGGAAGTCTGGGTATGGGGCACAAGTTGGCAAACTGGGTTAGAAACTGGCTAACGGACAGGAGGCAGAGGGTGGTAGTACATGGGATCCAATCCAGGAAGAGGGGGGTAACCAGTGGGGTACCTTAGGGATCGGTCCTTGAACCAGTCTTGTTTAATGTCTTCATTAGTGACATTGCAGAAGGGCATGAGACAAAGGTTTGCCAATTTGCAGATGACAACAAGATCTGCAACAGGGTGGATACACCAGAAGGGGTGGAGAAAATTAGGAAGGACCTGGGGAAACTGGAACACAATGGTCTGAGATGTGGGAACTGAGGTTCAGTTCAAAGAATTGCAAAGTAATGCACCTGGGATAAAGGAACCCTGGGGAAAACTACAGGATGGAAGGGGGGTTGCTGACAATCACCAAGGAAGAAAGGGACCTGGAGGTTATTGTTTCAGATTACCTAAAGGTGTCTAAGCAGAGTACAAGGGCAGCAGGGAAGGCCAGTGGCATGCTGGGGTGCATAGGCAGGTATTACTAGCAGAAGGCAGGAGGTGATGATGCCATTGTATAAAACACTGGTGAGGCCTCACCTGGAGTACTGTGTGCAGTTCTGGAGGACGGACCTCTGTAAGGACATTGACAGGATGGAGTTGGTCCAGAGGAAGGCTACAAAGATGATACAGGGCTTGCATCAGAAACATATGAGGAGAGATTAAAGGATCTCAATATGTACTTGCTGGAGGACAGGAGGAATCAGGGTGACATGATAGAAACATTCAAGTACCTAAAGGGCATAAACAAAGTGCAAGGGGGAACATCTTCCAATATAGGAGGAGTACAAGAATAAGAGGGCATGATATGAAATTGGAAAGTGGCAGCTTGAGGGGAAATGTGAGGAAGTTTTTCTTCACGGAGAGGGTGGTGGACACATGGAATAGCCTGCCACAGGAGGTGGTGGGAGCGAGGACAGTAGAGGGATTTAAACATGCCTGGGACAGGCATGAGGGAACCTTAGATGTGGGAAGAGGAGGTGAAAAGTCATTGACCAGGCAGGGTCATAGACCACATACAAGTGTAGGGCTTACAGGCAGATAGGATGGGCCTAGCTGTCCTCATCTGCTGACAATTACTATGTTACTATAAGAGTAATGTGTGTTTGAGTAATTGTCATGAATTAAATATGAAGAATTACCTAAGTGACTGGATATTCTAAAATGAATAATTATATACTTGGGTTGCCCACTTGCTTAAGACTAATAAGAATAAAACCATAATGAGGAAGTGACACTTGCTCACAAAACATTGATGTTTAGTCCACGTGCTTTAAAATCAGTGTTGCATGTTTGTGAGGGATTCAGTATTTTTGTGGAAAATTGTTCTATTTATGTTGGGGTACAGATTCATATACTGAGTGTTTGCTCAACCCCAAGTGTGTGTGTGTGTGTGTGTGTGTGTGTGTAGTGGGTGGGGGTGGGAAGGTAACTGTTGTGCATAGGGCCCATGACTATGTAAATCCAGCCCTGTCCCCATGCATTTGCTGCAATTCTGTGTGTAAGATAACCTTCCCATGGAAAAAAGGCTGATATTCAGTGGAACACTGCAATTTCTGCAAAAGGCAGTATTTATTTAGTTGCTTGTTTACTGGGTAAGTGCACTGATCCAAGGGACCATTTTCAGGCATGACCTGGGCCATGAAGATGGCACAAAATACAACGAGGACAGATACAATAGGAGTTTCGAGTATACACAAGACACTGGGCACAATCATGTATTACTATACAGTTTTGTACAAGGATAAGCAAGGTAATTTTAGTACAGATAAGTAAAGTGCACAATTGGTACAATTTTTCACAAAGTAATGTATAGGTACATTAAGAATAAGGTCAAGGCATAGGAACAGTACAGGTTACACATGGGAAAGTCATTCATCCAGGGGAACAGGAACAGTTTTCTGTGGCCAATAGATGTGACTTATAGTGGGACTCAAATATGGGGTGAGACTTTAAGATCCGTAGCAGAACAGATAGGGTGTTCCAAAGGTTTGGGGTGGCTCCAGTGAAGGATTTTGGCCCATGCATGTAGTGAACTGTGGGCACTCTAATAGGAGGCTAGAGGAGCTCTGGAGGTCACAGTCTTAGGTCTGAGTAGAGGGGAGAGAAGGGATGCATCTTTGTCCCTAATGGTCTTATTAACAGTGCAGCCTAGGAGGTAGTCACTGTGGGCTTGTGGAGGGAGCCAACCGAGTGCCTGGTAAAGGAAGCAGTGATGGGTTGAGTAAGATGCCTTATGGGTAAATCTACAAATATTATTATAGGTGAAGTTTAGTCTGGAGAGTCCAGAGGAAAAAGTTTGTGTATAGATGAGAGAGCAGTAGTAAATAAGGAGGAGTATGTTGCCCTGGGCAATGGCTAGTCTGGCTTCTGGGGTAAGGTAATTAATTAGTCTATATCCAACTCCTAGTTTCTGGTTTATGTGCCAGATGATGAGCCCAACATGGTCAGCAACGGTCAGTGTGGGGTCGAGGGTTATACTGTGGTATTTAAAGAGGCTACTTTCTCCAGTGGCAAGCCTTCTGGAGATAGGATACAGAGAGGGGTAGTGGCATTGGCCAGCCTAGTTTGCCTGGGTGTAGACCTGAAGAGCATGGTCTTGTTTTTTTGGTATTGACCAATAACCTGTTGGTTAGGAACCAGTTGTGGGTGGCAACATAGTTAGAATTAAGTGTGGGGGAAAGGTTTGCCAGGGTCTTGTTGCTGTGGAATGGGATGAGATCATCCACATACAGTAAGGAGTTGCATGAGAGGCTATCTTTGGGGAGGGAGTTCACAAAGAGGGAGAATAGGATTGGTCTGAGGATAGTGTGGCAGGCCGAAAGGTTCCCTGACAATGTCAGGATAGGACAGACAAATCTGGAAGGAGAGGCAGGAAGCATACTCAGTGACCAAGATGCAAGACGTTTATTTACCAGGGACAATAAAAACAAGATAACTACAATGCTACAGGATAATAAAACCAAACAACAAAACAATAAGCTCAGGATAAATAGTTAGTCAAACCAAGAACAGAGGGATAACCCCTTTTAGTCCAAGTCCTACATGCCCTTGGCCTAGATGATTAAACAATTGATGAACCAAGCTTGGGCTTTCCTATGCGTCAGCTGATAAGCAGGTGAGCATTGACCCCACAAAGTGCTTTTGTAAACAGGCCATAATGGGGCATTCCCGACTGAACAGAACACAAAGAGGAACACTGCTAGTTGGTCAATGAAGAACATGATGATCCTCTGTGGCTCTGGGCAAGAAGTTGAAGACTTCTGGTTGGTAGGTGGTTCTCTGGACAATCTGCAGCAATGACCACTGGTAGGTCCCTGGCATCCAGGACACCTCCCAAGAAGAAGACTGCTGGTGATGCGACTCTCTGGTGGTCTCAATGTAGCGACACAGGCACATGCACACTTATGGATGACTGGCAATATAGGAAAAGGGCATGCACGATGTTAACTGGGGTCCCGCGTGCTTGAGCCAGGGTGGCTCATAAGCTGACTCACTACTGGACACCTCACTAGCAGCTCTCTACCACTTACCATGGCAGGACTGATGCTGGGACACCTGTGGTGGAACTTCAGAGCAGGCTGATGTCATTGGAGGTGGTCCTGCCACAGATGATGGGTGGGCCGGGTACTTCTCTGGGTCAGCGTCAGGCTCTGGTGAAGCTGGACCGGGCAACAAAGGCGAAGCTGGATGTCCAGTACACCAAGGTGCAACGCGATAACACAGTTCAGTAGCAAGCAAACAATTCAGTTTCTGGTAGACAGTTCGGTCCTTGTAGGAAATACAGTCTCTAGGGGGCACTAGGCAGGCAGCAGTGCAGTTTGGTTTGGGTGCTGGGCCACTTAGGCCATAGGACCATCCCCCCTTCCCAGGCACTGCACCTTTAAGGGTCTTTACCTTTTCTGACCATTTTTGTAGATCCAGCCCAAGTTATTGGTATTAATATCCACTCCTGGCCTTTGCTGGGTCCTCATCCACTAATCCGTATGCTTGAAGGCCTGGATACTGGACCCTCACAGCTAGCCCCTTTCTCCTAGCAACCAGTCAAGGGCCCTTGGTTTCTGTCCCTGCCCCTTGGTGCAGAATGGCAACCATGCAGACCCCAAGGGCCTTAACCCCACAGTGCCCCGGGTCTTCTCCATTCCCTTTTTGTCCCCTGGGGCTTTTGAAATTGCAGTGCCCCTCTCTCTTTATCCAGCTAGAGGCAAGCTACTATTGACCCAGCCTACCTCCTCCGGAGCCACATTTGACTATAACAAAAAAAAAAACATAAAAAGCTTAAATAGCTCCATGACCTCTGGCCACTCCTGAGGCCTTCCCCTCTGGAATTCAGTTCACTGCCCACACATTCCCCTGTCCTTCAGGGCTGGCAGCTCACCCAAGGAGCCCACTGCACCCCCCCTTCCTTACTAGGTGCTGGCTCCCTTGCATATTTTTTTGGGCACTCTGCCACATAAATTTACCTTTCCTTTTTTCTCCCCATCCCTGGTGCCTGTGGCGCGAGCATACAAAAAGATTGGGCGCTTGCCCACACATCACTATGCCTCAGGATGTCTTCGTTGCTGGGGAGGGTCGGCAGAATGGCTGGGAGCCATGCTCTCACCAGTCTTTTTTTTTTCTACACCGCTGCAACAGCTAGACGTGGAACTACAGGTCCAGGGTGCATCTTCCGCACTGACCTATTTTTTAGTGGCACCACATGGTCTGGCTGGTCAAGTCTCCCCCCCCCCCACGTCACTCAGGGCTCTGGGGAAAGAAAATGGATCCCGCCAGGGAGCCTTGCTCCCACCCAATGGACCCTGTTGCTGCCATCACCACCACGCACCCTTGGACTATAACAGGAGGGGAAAGATGCCAGAGGATCCACAGACCCAACCCAAGGTATGTCTTTACCTCTGTGCACTCTGCATCCTCCATCCTCCATGTCTGGCCACTTATACCTCTCTACAGCCACTTCCCTGCCCTTTTGTAGGGCAGGGGAGGTTCTGGCATCAGACCAGGAGATTGGAGTACAAGCCACACAGCGAGCTTCTCCTGCCCATGACCCCCCCCCCTTTAGTGCCAAACTGTGTGAATTTAAACAAAGGACACAGAACGTCTGAGGCTGTAGGCAAGGTGGGAACTACCGAGAAGAAAGAGAGGGAAAAAAAAAAGAAAATTCTGACGTCGGGGTAAGGGTCACCATTTCTTTGTGCCTCTAACTGCGGGGTACTACAGTTTGCCCCCTTAAACATACATGTCCCCATGTATTGGGTCAATTATCATTTTGAGTTTTAAAACACAAACACCATTTTAGTACTATAACCTATTTACCTAGTCTGCATAAAAACATACATTTTTAACTGGTCTACTGTAACATTTTTAACCTACCACCACACTGAACCAAGAAAAGGGATGGATGGCCATGAGGTGCCTTTCGGGAGCAGTTTCTGCCTCTCCTTGTCTACCCGTCCATCTATCATGACAGGGACTGGGCAGGGCTTTAGATGCATATGGTGCACTAGCTTTTGCATTCTATCCAAGGCTTGAAGTTGGGAGCTATGTTTCTATGCATTTTGGGGAAAGGTTTGTCCACGATGACATACAAGTTCAGTTCCCACCTTGGAGATGACTCTTTATCACTCCCAGATCTTACCAGCACTCACTCCCCTATGGGTAAGGGCGTTTCCTGATCATAGGCGTCATCTGACTCTTTTTGTCTTTTTGGTCTACACATTCTCTTTGACAGACCGGTGACTTAGGCTTTGCTTGAGGAGATGTTTTCTCTTCCTTTCAGTGGTGTGGTTCTATTGTCAGGACTGACATTTGAATTGGGGGCGCAGACTGCGTGCACTGGCAACTGATATCATTTACAGTGGCCCAGACTGGATCTGTTTTTTGGTTTGGTTTCGTCTTCAGTGCCAGATGAACTTCAGGGGCCTTGGGATGCAGATGCTGGCTAGCTGGCTTATTTAACACTACTGGGGTGTTGAGCCCAGGGGGGCCCTGGCAATTTCTGGGGGCATGAAGCGTTTAGCTGGGTGCAGCTTTCCTTCTGCAATGATGCCTATAGCTCCTCTAAGTGTTGGCCAAGCTCCTCCTTCTTTCCATCTCGATGAGCAGTACACAGCTCAGTTTCCTAGTCATAACATCATAGCTTTGGATAACTGTGGTGCACCTGGCCGCTGCCTCTTTTTGGCAGAGGACTTGCTCAGCCTGTTCCTTAATCTTCTGTTCCCACTGTCTGTGGCTATTTTTGAGGTCCTTGCAGTCTTTCTGCAACTCGGTGTTCTGCTTGGCATATTGTACAACCTGCCGTATAAGCTCCTGATACCAAGCCTCCCTTTGGGCATTCCACTATGGAACCTGTTGACTCACCTCACAGGTGACAGCACTCACCATGTATACAGGCTCCTCTACTCAGACATCGGGAACTCTGGATGGACCTTCTGAAGGTGCCACAACAGCTCAGTTGTGCTGCTTGATTTTTTTCATCTCACTACTAGTGTCCTCATATAGCTGGTGCTGAGCCCTTTGGATCTCATGTCTCCTGGGGGTACTCCGCTGACATGGTCGCTGAACAGGCCTCGCAGTTTCTTTGCCTGGGGGCATGGTCCTGCCTGCTCTACTAATCAATCCATGCATCTTTGACCTTGGCTTCTTCTCTTTCTCCAGGGCCAGCGTGGTCCAACTTGGGACTGGGCCCCTTGCCTCATTTTTGTAGTGAGTGCCGCCAGCTACCGCGCTTGGCATGCCACACGGGCCAGCTTCTCTTGAGTAGCATGGTGGAGATCACACTTCATATCTTCTCTTGCTGGCATCTTGGTGTGGGTAGCTTCAAGCTTTGGGTGCCTTGATGTTTCTTACCCTGCTTGCAGCACCAAGTTGTGGCAGGCCAAAATGTTCCCTGACAATGTTAGGACAGGACAGACGAATCTGGAAGAAGAGGCAGGAAGCTTACTCAGTGCCGAGGTGCAAGAGGTTTATTTACCAGGGACAATAGAAACAAGATAACTACAATGCTACAGGTTAATAAAAATAAACAACAAAACAACATGATCAGGACAAACAATTAGTCAAACCAAGAACAGGGGGATAATCCCTTTTAGTCCAAGTCCTATGCACCCTTGGCCGAGATGATGAAATAACTGACGAACCAAGTTTGGGCTTTCCTATGCATTGGCTGATCAGCAGGTGGGCATTGACCCCACAAAGTGCTTTTGTAAACAGGCCATAACAGGGCATCCCCCTACTGAACAGAACACAAAGAGGAACACTGCTAGCTGGTCAGTGAAGAACCCAGTGATCCTCTGCAGTTCCAGGCAAAAAGGTGAAGACTTCTGGTTGGCAGGTGGTTCTCTGGACAATCTGCAGCAATGACCACTGGTAGATCCACGGCATCCAGGACACCTCCCAAGAAGAAGACTGCTGGCAATGTGACTCTCAACGGAGTGACATGGGCACATGAACACTTATGGATGGCCATCAAAATAAGAAAGGAGCATGCATGACATTAACTGGAGTCCCTCACGCTTGAGCCAGGTTGGATCTTAAGCTGACTCACTGCTGGATAACTCACTAGCAGCTCCCTACCACTTACTATCACAGGACTGATGATGGAATACCTGTGGTGGAACTTCAGAGCAGGCTGATGTCATTGGAGGTGGTCCTGCCGCAGATGGTGGGTGGGCTGGGGACTTCTCTGGGTCAGCGTCAGGCTCTGGTTAAACTGGTCCAGGCAACAAAGGTGAAGCTGGATGTCCAGTACACCAAGGTGCAATCCGATAACACAGTTCAGTAGCAAGCAAACAATTCAGTTTCTGGCAGACAGTTCAGTCCTTGTAGGAAATACAGTCTCTAGGGGGCGCTAGGCAGGAAACAGTGCAGTTTGGTTTGGGTGCTGAGCCACTTAGGCCATAGGACCATCCCTCCTTCCCCCAAGGGCACTTCACCTTTAAGGGTCTTTCCCTTTTTTTGGCCATTTTTGCAGATCCATCCCATGTTATCAGTATTAATATCCACCCCTGGCCTTAGTTGGGGCCTCGTCCACTAATCCCTATGCTTGAGGACCTCGATGCTGGACCCTCAAAGCTAGCCCCTTCCTTCTGGCAGCTGGCTGAGGGCCCTTGGTTTCTGTCCCTGCCCCTTGATGCAGAATGGCACCCACGTAGACCTCAAGGGCCTTAACCCCACCATGTCTCACATCTTCTCTGTTCCCCTTCTGTCCCCTGGGGCTTTTGAAATAGTGGCACCCTTCTCTCTTTATCCAGTCAGAAGCAAGCTACTATTGGCCCAGCCTGCCTCCTCAGAAGCCACATTTGACTACAACAAAAAAAATTAAAAAGCTAAAATAGCTCTGTGACCTCTGGCCACCCTGAGGCCTTCCCCTCTGGGCATTTGACCCACTGTCTGCACATTCTCCTCTCCCACAGGGCTGGCAGCTCACCCTGGGAGTACACTGCACCCCCCTCTTCCTTACTAGGGTGCTGGTCCCCTTGTGTATTTTGGGGGGCACTCTGCACCATAAATTTCCCTTTCCTTTTTCCTCCCCACCCATGGCACCTGTGGCGCGAGCATACAAAAAGACTGGGCACTTGCCCACTCACCACCATAGCCCAGGATATCTCCGCTGCTCGGGAGGGTCAGCAGATTGGCTGGGGAGCTGCACTCTCACCCGGATCTTTCTGTACACCGCTGCGACTGATGGACTTGGAACTACAGGTCCAGGGTGTGTCTTCTGCATGGACCTGTTTTTTAGTGGTACCACCTGGTCTGTCCGGCCAATTCTTCCCCTCCCCACACCACTCGGGGCTCTTGGGAAAGAAAACAAATCACGCTGGGGAGCCTTGCTTCCACTCAGGGGATCCTGTTGCTGCCATCACCACCACACACTACTAGACTGGAACAGGAGAGGAGTGACAATAGGTGAGTCATGGACCCAATCCAAGATATGTTTTTACCTCCATGCTCCCTACGTCCTCCACCCTCCATGTCTGGCCACTCACACCTCTCTACAGCCACTCTACCACCCTTTTGTAGGGCAGAGGAGGTACTGGCATCTAGCCAGGAGATTGGCCTGCAGGGAGGGCCTCCTGCCATGGCCCTCATTTTTAGCTCAGAACAGCACATTGTTAAACAAAAGACAGGGAGGGTCTGAGGCTACAGGCAAGGGGGGGACTAATTAGGAGAGAGAGAGAGAGAGAGAGAGAGAGAGAGAGAGAGAGAGAGAGAGGAAAAAGAAGATTCCGAAGTTAGAGAAAGGTCCCCATTTCTTTGTGCCTCTAACTGCAGAGTACTACAACAGACCTTTGAGGACCCCAGTAGCAACTGCCTTTGTTGTGGAGGTTGCACCTCCAGTGCAGAGTTTTTGGATGCGGCCTGAGAGGTAGTCACAGAAGCAGGTGGTGGTTGTAGGGGAACAACTAATGCACTTAGTTACTAAGAAGGATGTTGTGGTCCACCAGGTCAAAGGCCTTGGTGAGGTCCACAAAGACAGCACCCTTGAGCTTGCCTTCATCCATATTTTGGAACACATGATCTGTGAAACAGGCTTGTGGCCCTTTCTGAAGCCATGCTGTCATGAAATTCTCTGACAATTACTGTACTTTATGAAATAGTCCATAAAAGTGGAATATGTAAATTTCACCAAGCCCTGGTGAAGGTGACTCTGGCTGTGAGAAAAGGCGGATGGGATGTTTTGAAGCTGAGGGCTGAAGTGAGGACTTTATTTATTTATTTGTAATTTTTACCAGGAAAGGCACAATAAGTTTGTACAGCTCATTTCCAGGTACATCATGAGGGGTGGGTTTTGTGTTATCGTCTATGGAATGTTGGCCATGACACCACGGGTACTCCCCTACTCTTATGATAAGTGCCATGACATCTTTAACTTCCACCTTGACAGCAAAAGCAGACTGGTAGAAGGTGCCTTGGTTTAATATCTTATCTGAAGGGTAGCCCCTCAACAGTACAGAACCCCCCAACTACTATACGACCATGTCAATATTGGATATTAGCCCACGTTCCTCATGTGGGATAAGAACCCATGACCTTCTGATCCTGTGGCCGGAAAGGTGAGGGTGCAACCTTCTGAGCCAGTGATACTAATGTATGAACAGTAGTGCTAAGTGGAATGTTCAGAATCCAATGAAATGCAAGTCTATAGAGCTTCGGAAAAGTCCATGCCATTTCATCAGCAGCAGAAGTCTGACGTTTCAAAAGTGAAATGGTTTTCATTTACACAAACTGTGGATTCTTTTTCTGCTGTCTGCAGAAAATTATTCTGCAGTTTACGTGAGCCATAGAAAATTAATCCACTGGTTGCACAGAAATGCTTTTCTGAATTCTATGGGAATTTAACAAGACGTTCTGAAAAGCATTTTGGCAGTGGAAATGCCATTCTGCACAAATTCCACTGGTGGAAGTCCACATTCAATACAGACCTAATGAAAAGACAATGACTGATCTTTTCATGATGCTTCTGCTCCTACATTGTTTGGAGCTTGGGATAACTAGCAGCAGCTCCTATTGCTCCAGAGCAGTATCTCATGGACCATGTTGGTATGATGGAGGTTAAGGAGTGCCTTTGTATGTGGCTCTGGCCAACAGAGGTAGTAAGCAGAGGATCTGGCTATAGGAGATGGTACCAGGATGCATTGCCTTGCTTGCTCCATAACAGAATGCATCACCTGGACAAGCACTGGTCTTTCACAGAAAAGAGTTGTATACTGGAATAAAGCTGAATACAAATTAAAGTTTTGCAGTTTGAATGCCAGCTAAACTTGCAGTACAGAAAACATGAGCATCATCTTCAGAAATGTCTGCTGCTAACTGGTGTTTTGGTGCAGTAATAGTGCAACCACTTGTGATGGCCACAACCTGGGTTTGAGAATAAGCCTGGTCATCGGGGACCAGCCTGATGGAGGAGATTTGAGCATCCCAGAGGGCTGCTGGCTCCACTGTTACAATGCCACCTGGGTGACCACGGGTGGCAGTGCTGTTTGCAGTGACTACATGGAAGGGGGACACAGACTTGTGTCACACTACCCATGATCATGTGCATTCCCATGTGCATCCTTGCTGCTGGCATCCTATAGGTCTGAGACCAGAGCCATGGGCAATGCCACAAACAGGCAGGATGAAATCTGACCTTCTGCAGGCCCCACACTGGCAACTTTGGCACCTCCCTTGAGTGGATCCAGAAAGACTGTGGATGTTGGAGAGCCCTGCTGCCCCTGCCATGAGGAATAAGCCTTGGAAGAATGGAGTGGCAGTGTAAGTCTGGCATAATGGGTGATAGGTCTGGGGAGGCCAGCAGGAAGGGTGCGTGGGTGGTGATGGGGAGATATGAAAGTAACTGCAGAAAAAAAGAAATGTCTGCTGCTGTAGACTATCTTTTGAGTAGAATCCTTATTAATATGGTCTTGTTTTGATTTGAACCATCTGCTGCATGGCAGTAATTATTATTAGAAAGATGGGGACGTTAGTATTGATACTAGAGAAACATGTGAGTTCAAAGCATTACATCTAACGATGAACTGAAGGAGCTGCTCAGCTAGTTAGTTTGAGATCCAGATGTATCAAACTCCACCAGTCTATCACATTTCACCCTGCATGGTTTGAAAAACTGAAGAGAGAAACAAGACGGGTTCTTCCAAACAATCTAATCATCTCTGGGCAGAATTCAGTAATTATGTGGCATTTCTGTTTATTTTAATGGTCTCTTATCTCCTCACAGTACCTTACTTAATGACCTCATTTTCCCAAAGGGCAGCAGTGACATCACCAACTGGCCACAAAACTTCCTGATAACATTTAACCTCTGTCACAACCAATTAGCCATTTACAATAAAAGGAATACCCTCTGGTACTTGTCTGTCGTTCTGTCTCCCTCCTTTTACTTAAGTGGTTGACATTAGGTGTTCTTATAAGTCGCAGGGACTTACTATGGTACACCAGTATGCCAAATAGTGTGTGTAAGCTTTTTTTTTTGCAATTATAATTAAAATGCTGACAGATTCTCAAGCACTTTGCACTGGGGCCTTAGTTCAAACCCCTGTCTTGACTATAGGAATCAGAATAAAAGCCTCATCAGCATCTTCTGATAAAAGTCACAGGTGTGTTCTGCTCTAACTTAGCTACAAAATCCCCAAGCCATTACAAAAGTAGCAGAAAACTAGCACTTTTTTGTATGCTGTGAGACTGTGAATGAAGGGAACCAAAATGTCTTGGTTTTGATATTGCTGGACTGGTTTTGTTGTCCTCTTGCTGCGATTCAGTTTCAGTGACAGGTTGTTGGAGGCTAGGTGTTTCAGCTTTGCCAGGGTCCCTATTGCATAACATTTATGTATGAACATACAAAATTGGCAGCAGATAGAGGCCTTATGGTCTATCTAGTCTGCTCGATTGTGCAGCACTTCAGTCTTTTAGAGTGCAGCTGCCCCCCTCACCTCCCCCCTCTGTTTTTGTCTGTGTTCCCCTTCACTCCCACCCCCTGCCCTCCCATGATTTGAACCCTCTGTTTGATCCTGTCCCGCCCCCTCATGAAGCTGCCCACTGTCACAGTGATACCACCTCCTCCAGCAATGCTTTCTACCCTGTAATCACTCTTTCAGTGACATAATGCCTCCTCATTTCCCTTCTGAATCTGCCACCTTCTAACTTCAGATTGTGTCCCCTGGTTTCCCTTCCACCTTTTAATTTCAAAATACCCCTGATGCTTACTCTGTTCATACCCTTCAGATACTTGAAGGTCTCAATCATGCCCCCTCTCTTCCTTCTATCCTCCAGGGAATACATATTGAGCCCTCTTAGTCTCTCACCATAAGTTTTATCTTCCAGTTCTGGGATCATTTTCGTTGCCCTGCGCTGTACCCATTCCAGTAGCTTGTTGTCTTTTTTCAAGTAGGGGCATCAGTACTGCATGCAGTATTCCAAGTGTGGCCTCACCAGGGACCTGTACAGGGGCACGATGACTTCTCCTCTCCTAGAAATAAATTCTCTTGTGATGCACCCCAGCATTTGGTTGGCCTTTGCCGCTGCCTTCCTGCACTGGGCTGAGTGGTTAATTTCCTCTGTTACCAGTACACCCAGATCGTTCTCCTCCATTGGCATGGATAATTGCACTCCCCCCAACCAGTAAGTATTTCCGGAGTTCCTGGCTCCCAAGTGTATAACTTTGCACTTCTTGGTGTTGAACCCTAGTTGCCATATGTTAGACCGTTCTTCCAGTCTTGCCAAATCCTCCTGGAGTACTTTACCGCCTTCTCCCCCATCCACCTCCGCATAGATCTTAGTGTCATCAGCTACTGTTAGAGGCTATTCTTACTTTTTATCCCATCTGCCATGTCAGCAATGAAAACGTTACACAGCACTAGTCCCAGCATGAGCCCTGTGGGAGCCACTTGTTACTGCCCTGGGCTTTGATACTACACCACCCCCACTACTACCTTCTGCTGTCTATTCTGTAACCAACTCCTGACCCATCTAACCAGTTTCCTCCCTGCTCCCAGGTTGCTCAATTTGCTGGTCAGCCTACCATGAGGCACTGAATCAAAGGCCTTGCTGAAGTCCAGGTAGAGGAAGTCCACTGCACGACCCTTGTCCAGTGCCCATGCCACCCAATCAAAAAAGTCAACCAGGTTCATCTAGCAGGATCTGCCCGTGACAAATCCATGCTGTCTGTCATCCTGGAGATCATTATCCTACAAAAACTTTATCAGCTTTTCCTTGAGAATAGTCTCCATTAGCTTTCCCATAATTGCAGTTGGGCTCACTGCTCTATAGTTCTCTGATTGTCCTTAGAGTCACTCTTATGGAGAGACACCACATGCGCCACCCTCCAATCTCTGGGCATGCACCCCATATCCAGTGAGGTGTTGAACAGGTACACCAGCTGCCCCTCCAGGACGTCTGCCAACTGTCTCAGTACTCTAGGATGGACTCCATCTGGCCCAGGTGCCTTATCTACGCACAGGGCCTTAAGGCCCTCTAACACCCTTCCCTCTGGGATTTCCATATCTGTGATCTCATCTCCCCTTACTCCCTCCCTCCCTTCCCTTCCCCTTAGGTACAGGTCCATCCCTCTCCCTGGTGAATACTGAACAGAAGTAGTTGTTGAGTACTTCTGCTCGCTCTGCCCCCTTTTCCGCCCAACCACTGCCATGCTTAATCCTGACAATCTGATCCCTACTCTTTCTCTTCTCCCTTATATACTTGAAGAACTCTTTTTCACCTTCTGTGATCCCCTGCACTAGCCTCAGTTCTCTCGATGCTTTGGCTGCCTTTACTATTCTACACACTTCCCTGGATTTCCTCATGTATTCCTCCCTGTCCTCTTTTCTGTTGAATATTTTAAAGGTTCTGAAGGCAGCCTTCTTTTCCCTCACCCTCTCCACTACCTCCCTGTTCATCCAGCTTGGCTTCTTGGTCCTGAATTTCTTACTCTGGCTCTTGACACATGTGCTAGTGGCTTCAGTTGGGCCGAGCTAGATGTTTGCCCATTTTTGCTTGTCGTCCATGTTAGGGCAGATGCTAGCTATGTGCCCTTCCAGCATAGTACCCCTCCTGCCAAAGTCTTCACTTTTGAAATCCAGGATCTTAGTCTTTGTAGTGGCTGCCTCCTTACCTAGATTGATTGAGAACCACACTGTGCAGTGGTCACTTCCCACCAGGGGATCCTCCACCCCAACATCCCTGACTTGCTCCCTGTGCACCAGTGCCAGGTCCAGAATGTCCCCCTCCCTAGTTAGCTCCATTACCCTCTGTGTCAGGAAGCCATCCTGGAAGGCTTTCAGGAGGATCTGCTCCTTGGCACATGAGGTAGCCGGAATGTTCCAATCCACCTCTGGTAGATTAAAGTCCCCGATCACCAACGTATTCCCCTTGCCACTAAGCTTCCTTAACTGCTCCCCCAGCTCCCTATCAATCTCCTCCTTCTGTATCGGAGGCCTATATACTACCTGCAATCTAAACTTACTACCGCTCGGGTTGTATAGTTGCACCCATATGGCTTCCACCCTGCCTTCCTCCCCTTCCTCTCTGTTACACTTTATCCCTTCCCTAACGTAGATGGCCACTCCTCCCTTTCTCTTTTTCTCTGTCCCTCCAGTATAGCTTGAATTGGGATGGTTAGGTCCCAGTCATGGTATTGGCTTGCCCATGTCTCTGTGATGGTGGTTATGTCCACCTCCCCTGCTGCCATTAATGCCTACAGTTCTGCCATCTTGTTCCTCAGGTTTCTAGTATTCAGTGATACCACCCTCCATTTTGATCTTATCTGCTCTGTACCTTTACCCTCCCCTCAATCCCCTCTCCTACTTAAATTTGGCTCCTGCCTTTCTTTGGGGGCTGGTCCAAAGGACCCACTCTTCTGGTGAATTCTCACCCCTTTGCACAACCCACCTAATTTAAAATATACTGTTCTTTGATAAACTCCCCCAGCCTCTGCTTCAGCACCTGCAAGCCTTCCCTACTAAGGTGCAGCCTATCCTGTGCGTACAGGTCTGTTTTCTCCCACTTGTTGCCCCACCGCCCCAGCAATCCATATCCCATGGACCCACACTATTCCCTCAGCCATGTATTGAAGTCAGTGATTCTCTGCTTCCTGGCTGTACTCACTCTTGGTACTAGTAAGATATCTAAGAAGGCTACTGACCTTCCTCCTATGCTGCAACAATTCCCCAGTTCCTTCAAACTATCCTGCACTTTTTCTATCCTACTTCTTTCCAGATCATTCTTGCCCAGGTGCACCACAATGTGTGGTTTTTCCCTGACCCTCCCTACACATCTTCTAATAAGCTGTCCCACTCTACCTGCAGTCTTGTCTGGAATGCACTCCACCCAAATGCTGCTTTTCCTGGTGCCCATTCCCCACCATCTTACACCCTAAAGTACTGAGTCCATCAGAATGATGACCTTCTCTCCTTTATCATTTTCACCCTTCAATTGCCTGCTAATCCTCTGCCCCTCAACATGATCCCTTCCTCCTTCCTCCTTCCTCCTTGTCTCTGCACCCCTTTGCCTTCCCTATGCCATGCTTGTCCCCTGTTCTTTGTCCAGTCCTCCGCCCTCTTACACTTGTGCCTGGACAGTCTGATTCCACCCTCATACCATTCCTCATCTGCTCTACCTCCCTCCCTCCTTCCTGTACCTGCTACCCCACCCCCCCTTGCCACTGGCTCCATGTATCCTCCCTGAACTGTGCTCTTCCCCTTCTTTGTGTCCCTCTTCTCCCCTGTGCTATCCTTACCAAGGCTTCCTGCTGCATCCCCCTGTCCATTCTCTACCTGTCCCTCCCTCCCCCCTTGAGTACATGCTGCTCTGCCACCTTTCTTCTGTCCTCCATTGCTTCTGCTGCTGCCTGGGCCATCACTTGTGCCTTCCTCCTCACTGTTGTATCCCTTACCCTTCATAATGTCCTCCCCCCCTTCACTTCTCTGTAGTTTCCCTCCCCTCCCCTTCCTGCTCTTCCAAGCTAGACAACACGGAGAACCTGTTCCTAATATCATTCTCCCTTTTCTGAGCTACTCCAGCCACCCTACCCTGTGACTTATATCCCTGCCCTGCCCCTGTTCTTGCCTTCCCCTGGTGCTTGACCACCCTCCAGTCTTTGGTTCCTGCCCCCAGCTGCTCCTGAGTGTCTTTCCCCAGCTTGTTCTCCCACCTTTTTTACCCTTTTGTTTGCCTGCTTCAGTCTCTGGGGAGGGCCTCCTCAGGTTCCCTTTCCCTTGGTGCTCCCCCCAACCCTGCCCCCCACATCTACCCAGCTACTTACTCAACCATTCAAGCTCCTCCCTAAGATGTCTCACCAGACTACACACCATACACCCCCCTGCCCTTCATGCAATCCCCAGGAATATGGCTGCCTCGCATCCATTACAACTTACTACCAGTCCCATCTCCCATCCTGTCTGACTGCCCACAAACACTCTCCCTTCCCATGCCTGCAAAATGTCCCACTCCCTTGGACTCCCTATCCTCCTTGGGCTCCCTGCCATGCATTATACTTCTCTGTGCTATACCTGGCCAGCCCACCCGTTAGAGACCCCTCTCCCCCATCTCCTGTTCTCCCCACCCCAGCATGGCCCATTGCATGCTGTCCTTCCTGCTGACGCCCTGCAGACGCCACCTAGTTAGATGCCACACTCCTTCTTTACGGCACTCACTTTTCAGGGTCACTCATGCAAGGGG
The DNA here is from genome assembly GCA_016271365.2 of Neoceratodus forsteri. Lineage (NCBI taxonomy): Eukaryota > Metazoa > Chordata > Ceratodontiformes > Ceratodontidae > Neoceratodus > Neoceratodus forsteri. The sequence continues at coordinate 383,342,512 of JADMNL010000024.1, read as the reverse complement.
TCACTTGGCCCCCCGGTAAATACTGTATATACTGACTTTGGCTTACCTATAGGCCCAGCCTGGTCATGTGACGGCAGCGTCCTCTGGTACAGTCCCTCCTACTGCAGCCTACCTCCTGAACCCCTAATTTAGGTACAAAAACAACTAAATTCAGCCCAGTCTACCCAATTCCCCCAACATTAGCCAAATGTGCCTCAAAGCAAAATAATTCACCTCCCTTCGGCGCTCCATCCAGTTCCAGCCAACTCCAGTGTTTCTCTGGCTGGACTACCAAAATGGCCTACTTCTTATATCACTGACTCTGGCCTCCCCACAGGTCTGGCCTAGTCACGTGACTATACAGCGTCCTCCAGTACAATTCCTACCACTGCAAACTACTTCCTGAACTCCAGATTTAGGCAAAAAATGCATAAATTCAGCCCAGTCCACACAATTCACCCAACATTAGCCAAATGCACCCCAAAGCAAAATAATTCACCTCCCTTTGGTCCTCCGTCCAGTTCCAGCATTATATATGTGTTCTATTGTCCCCAGGTATCACTATAATAATTTATATCCAGTAGTTCTGTGTGGGATTTTTGGATTCTGATGAAATGGAATTCCACGAAATTTCAGAAAAGTCCAGCTACTTCTATAAATTCTGTCAGTAGTAGAATCCTGCTATTTCAAAAGTGAAATGGTTTTGTAGATTAGTAATCCATAGTTCAGATAAACTGCTAACTTTTTCCCACAATCTATGGAAAATTATTCCACCGTGTACATAGACATGTTTTTCAGAATTCAGCAAAATTCAAAAAGAAATTCCAAAAAACATTTTGGAACTGGATTTGTCATTCTGACAAATTCCACTGGTGGAATTTTGCATTCCACACAACTCTAATGTCTGGCCAGCCAAACAGTGAAACATGTTTCTTTTTTAATAGAAATACAAATTGTGTTTAGGGCAGAGGTACATCATCTGCAATCACAGCAGAAAAAGTGATAATTGGTATATTCAAGGACCAGATAGGGCTGACTCACTCGGCAGTCTTTTTCTCGATGACCAAGGGCTAGAGAAACTAATAGTCTAACATGCAGAAAAGGAAAGATGATGACATGCAGAGCTCATTAAGCATTTATTTTTAGCAAAGGTAGATCAAGTATAATCATGTGCGTTCTTGTTGGAGAGGAACTGATGTATTAACCAAAGATGAGGCAACGGTATATAAACAGCAGTGAAATTTTTTTCTAACTCCATGCCCTGCAGAGTACTTTGAGATACAGTGTATGAAAATGCATTACATATGACCATAATTCTTTCCTTTCATTCCTCTCAGAACATTTATGTGTTGCATGATATGTTTCTTAATTTAAAAAAATATGAATTTTTTTTAATAGCCAGAAAATGTTCATAAATACATTCAGAAGGAACTGATCATTTATGGTAGACAAATTATTCTAGTAATTTCACTGATTTTCAATTAAAGGGGATCTGTCATCTTCAGGATTTCTTAATGTCCGAAAGCCTATAAAAAGCTAATTTGAAGGGGGCATAGTCAACCACCAACCAAGATGGTGACTTAATTGTAAAGCTTGCTATGTCTATGAGCCTAGAACCTGATTATATGCTGTTCTGGTGATCCTTGATGGAAACTATCAAGTCTAGCAGTGATCAGAAACCACCCTCTAATTCTACGCTGTTTCACAGAGACAATTGGACTATAGGAATCCTTCAAAAATAGTCAGTTAGTTCTGAAGACAACCGCACCGTTAGGCCCCATGGCGCAGTTGGCAGTGAGAGGAGAAGAACCTTCAATTAGAGATATGTTCGCATCGATAATGAGCGGTATCGATGCCTTAACTTTGGTGGCGAACACCACTGCGGTACTGATGCAGCAGCTGGATGCTAGGGTGGATCGAATCGAACAGAAAACAACAGTACAGGACGATGTAATGCAAGGCCATTGTGCAACTATGTGGGAACAAGTGGCTCAAATTCGTCTCCTACAGGACAAGCTTGAGGACTTGGAAAACAGAAATCGCCGCAATAATCTGCAGATCCTTGGCTTTCTGGAGGGTTGTGAAGATGGGAAGGCCCTATTCTTCTTACAGCGATTGCTCCCTGAAGTTCTGCAACTGCCTGAGGGTACGACGATTATGATCGAAAGGGCACATCATTCACTGCAACCCAAGCCCAGGCAAGAAGACAGACCCAGACCGTTTATTGTTCGAATTCTAAATCATGCCGAAAAAGAAGCTATACGAGCTAGAGCCAGGGAATTGGGGCAACTTCATTGGCATGATCATCTGATTATGATTTTTCAAGATTACTCCAAGGAGTTAGCTACTGAACGGAGGGCTTTCTCCGAAGTACGCTGCAAACTTCATGCCTTGCAAGTTCCTTTCACCCTGTGATACCTCGCTAACTTACAAATCTCGGACAATGGCACTACACACCAGTTCGACTCCCCAGTCACTGCGATGACCTTCATTACAGGGAGATGGGAGGCAACCCAGGGCTCCTCTTCATACAATCAGGAAGATGGATGGACCCGCCGATCCTCACTACAAGAAAGCCCACTGGAAGCTAAAGTGAAGATACCCGTTACATCCCTCCAACCGATGCTGGACCCCCAAAAACAGAGATCCAGGAAAAGGCCGCCGACATCGCCACATTCCAAGCGCAATCACCCACAGAAAAGGGCACCCATAGCAAGCCTACAGGATCAAAACTTTGCTTCCACTGAAATGACCGAAATAAAATATGTTAGCCCCTATTTCACACAAAACCGATTTTCCCTGCTACAAGATCTGCCAGATACTGAATGAGAAGAGGAGATGGCAATCAATCCAGTACCCCGAATAGGAATTACACCAAAGAAGGAACTAACTGGGCCTCAGCCACGGACACAGCCTTGTCCTTACAAGATCCAGAGTCACAATCCTCGGCCCCCGGTTCTCCACCAAATCGCAACACTGAAAATAACCAGTCGGAGACACAACAATCTCACTCAGGAGGATGAATTGAACAATCATAACGTCAGGAAGATCATCAGTCAGATAAGTACCGAAGGATAGGTGTCTTGGGGGATTGGTGATTAATAGTGAGGGGATATTAAGATTAATGGGGGCCTGCATACTAGAGAGATAAACAGCTAATTCCCTCAGCACAAGCCATTGCAGGCTTGGAACAAGCCTCTTTTATCTCCCTCCAGACACCAAATCCAGAGGTACTAAATAAATGGACTGCCTTGTTGAGAGGGGTTACTGTGGCTTTGGGCCGAGTGTGTAATAGGTATTCAATGTGTGCTGCAAGTAGGCCAAAACATTAGTGATTGCGCTAAATGTTAGTTATATCTGCCCGCTCTGGTGGACTAGTGACTACATATCCCTGCTTTTTCTGTATAGCACAACCCTGTTGATGTGCGACATGGGGGAAAATTACCAGGGCCCCAACAAGACGGGTGGAGGAATGTATATTAAGTGTCTGACAGATCCCAAACCTTTCATTTCAGTCTCCCTCAATAAAAGACGTTGTACAGGAAGGAGTACTGCTGAAATGAAACACCCATATGGGTGATGTGCGATCCAGTTATACAGCAAATATTGTTTATTGGGGGTTGAAAGCAGACACAGGGGAAGGGGATATGAGAGCAAACCACAACAGATGTCCTGAGCTCAGACCCATTCTAAATGCACATCTTAATGGGCTCCCCCTCTTTGTAAAATAAACCTCCAGTTTTTATACTTGAACAGGGCAGAGACAGATATTGATTACGGCTGGATTTCTGTTTTAACCTCAGGTGCCTCCACTTGGAGACAGATGTTACATTACTGCTGGGCTAGAGCACTGGGGTAAGATGTTTAATGGTTAGGGTAAGAAGTTTAAAAATCTGGACTATCCCAGGCTGCATAGAATTTCACCTATTGCTGTATTATAAATGATCCTCTATACTATAGATGTTATACTTTACTACTAGCTAAAAAGAGGTTTGTTCTGGCATAAGGTTAAATGCCTAAGTTATGGGACACAAAAGATGGCATGTTCAGGCTACTGGTCACAGGTTTGAGACTTGTATGGGAACCCCCCCCCCCACCTGAGTTCCAGAATTGGAGAGATTATGCAGTGGCCCTGGTCATATACATGGTTAATGCATAAATAACCTTGTCACCAACAATACCCAGATGGATAGGACAGTTCGAAATGCTTGACAATCTTGGATCCTGTTTTTGTGATGAGGGACCAGGGTTTTTTGCCAGCCACAGGTAGATCTACAATTAAGGGTCACTCAACATGTTCCCTCCAATGTTGGATCACCGGAGATGCAGGTCGCCCTATATCTGTCTACTTGGGATAGGCTCAGGGCAGGGGTTTACAGATAATTCTCACTTATTTGTATTGATAGTATTGCATTGACCAGCTTAGTAGTTCCGTACTGTAGGGTAGTTCTCCTCACTGAGTTCTAGATTCTCTCACGTCCCGCAACACGATCGGACATACCATTGGCAAGAGATCTAGCCAGTTAAGTCCTTTCATGTTTTCTAATGTGTTTTGTTTGATAGGTTAAGTAGAGTAGGTAAATAAGATATAGAAAGTAGACAATAGACCCCTAATCAGTAACCGTAGATTGCTAATTTTAAAATTCAGTTGCATAGGTGGCACATAGTACTTTTGGGACCACTGCTGCCTAAGCTTATTTCATATTACAATACAACAGAAGTGGTTCCCAGGTACCCTGCATTGACATCAATTAATTTCCCTAGGTAATCATTAGACCAATATGACGGATGTGATGTTCCACACTTGGAATGTCAGAGGACTGAACTCCCCAATGAAAAGAAAGAAAGTCCTTGCACATCTGAAGCGCTTACACTCCAAAGTTGCCTTTCTACAGGAAACCAAACTATTAGGGAATGATCATACTGGTATGACTAAGGAATGGGTGGGCAGCAGGTCCATTCTAACGCACCTACCAAGAAGCATGGGGTCCTAATTCTTCTGCACAAATCTCTCCTCTGGACATTAATGTAGACACTCTCAGATCGGGATGGTAGGTGGGTGATTGCTACGTACCAAACTCCCACAGGCCCACTCAGGTTATGCAATATTTATGCCCCCAATGAAGATAATCCCCAGTTTTTTCACAAGCTTGCAGAAATGGTATTAGAGTTTAATCCCCAGACTGCCCCCTTCTCGTAGGCAGGGACTTTAATCTGACTTTGGTTCCGTCTCTGGATAGGAATGACACGGGCAAAGAGGCATACATCAGAAGCGGGAAAGCCCTCCAGCAGATGATCTTAGACCAGGGGTTTACAGAGCTATGGAGACTGTTACACACTAGAATGAGGGATTATACTTTCCACTTGAAAGTCCATGCCTCATATAGCAGACTGGACTTCTGGTTGGGATCACCAACCATTACAGCTAAAACCCTTGATGTTGTGATTCTTCCCAGAACTATCTCTGACCACGCCCCGGTGCAGCTCCTTATACAATGGGACAATGTAGCCCCTTCATCTAGACAATGGAGATTAGACCCTCTCCTAGGGAGGGACCCTGATGTTATCTCATGGGCCAAAAAAGAAACTTCACTCTTTCTTGCTGAAAATCCCATAACAGATACCTCGGCAGCCACCATGTGGGAAGTGTTTAAAGCCACAATGAGGGGCAATATCATGGGTTATGTAGCGGTGAAAAGGAGAGAGAGGGAGCACCAACTGGTAACCTTAGAAAAGCAGCTCGCAGCAGCTGAAGATCGTTTTAAATCTATGCCCTTCCCCTCTATAAACTCCCCTATAGGCAGAACTATTCTGGGCCTGCATTTTCAAATTAACCAACTTCTGAATAGGAAGGCAGAAGAAGCCATTCTAAAGGTAAGACATATCTTTTGGGAAGGGGTGACAAAGGGGGCAAAACATTTGCATACCAACTAAGAAAGCTGCAGGCTAGCAGATACATTTTGGGGCTAAAAAACAAACAAGGGATATTGGGTATCTCCCCAGAGGACATTAACAATGACATGTCTTCTTTTTATGGATCCCTCAATACCTCCACTCACATAACATCAAGTACAGAGACCCAATCCTTTTTGGATACTTTGCTTCTACCCAAACTGCAGGTACAGCAAGCACAGGTTTTAGACCTTCCCATTGCCAGAGAAGAAGTATCTGCAGCCATTCAAGGTTTGAAAAAAGGGAAATCCCCAAGTAGCAATGGCTACACAGCAGATTTTTATCAGGCTCTATCCCAGATTATTTCCCTTCTCCTGACTTTGGTCTTTCAGGAGCTAGAGCTTAAAGGTTCCCTTCACCCTTCTATACGTGAAGCCACTATTGTGGTAATCCCAAAAAAGGGCAAAGATCCCACTAACCCGGGAAGCTATCACCCAATTTCTCACATCAATTTCGACAGCAAACTGCATGCCAAAATTCAGGCAACTAGGCTCAGTTCCCTACTTCCTGGTCTTCTACATCCCTCATAGGTGGGGTTTATACTGGGTCACCTCAGCTCAGACCACTTGAGAACCTTGATGAGTATAATACCTTTTTCCCATTGGACAGAGGTACCAGGCAGGGCTGTCCTCTCTTTCCCCTCCTTTTCATCTTAGCCATTGAACCCTTGGCTGTGGCAATAAGGATACACCCTGATATAATTGACCTGACAGTGGGAAGTACAAGCTACACAACTTTAATGTATGCTGATGACCTTTTGCTTCTCTTGGCAGACACTCAGCGTGCCATCCCTCCCCTGCTCAGTCTTTTAGATGCATTTTATAGACACTTGGGCCTACAACTGAATCAGAACAAGACCGAAGTATTGCCCCTTAATACTCATTGTACATAACAGATGGCTGAGGCAGCTGACTTACTCTGGGCTCCCAATGGAATAACTTACTTGGGAATTGTCTTAACTTTGTCCCTAGATACAATATGGCAGAATAACATCCACCCCCTCCTCTCCTCTATTAAAACAGACTTTGATTGATGGAGGCTCCTTAAACTTACACTAGCTGGTAAGATTGCAGCTGTTAAAATGATATCTGTCCCAAGCTCTTCTACCTTATTATGCATTTGCACAGGAGGGTTAAGTGACGACTTGCTCTGGTCACACAGTATATAAGTAGAGCATGTTGGAATCAAAACCCATTCTGCTAGATGAAAAAAGCTTGCTCACAGCTCTTTGCTTTAACCTCTAGGCTATACTGCCAGCTGATAATCAAAAACTACACATTTCAAGGTTGGCCCCATGATGCCAGGCAAGTAGGTATGTAGCCACAGTTGCCTCTTGCTAACTTGAGTTCCACCAGAAATTGTAAGAGAAAAGGCTGTAAGAGAGGGAATGCAAAAAGACAGAAGTTGGTGTTGTGGTAGCCCCAGAAATCTGCACTGACATGAATACAGCCAGGGTTTAGAAATCCTCATATGGGGCCCCAATACCTGTTCGCACTACAGAGCCAACCTTGAGATGTGTAGTTTTCGATGATCAGATGGCAGTATACTCTAGAGGTTAAAGCAATCCTGAAGATGAATTGTTTTTAATAACAGTTTGAAATGTAAAGGTGATGCCTCACTAGTTTCAATGCACATACAAAACAATTATTATAAATGTAGAATGTGTTGTAATAACACCATAAAACACACTTAATAAAACAGATGGTGTCCTACTAAACCTGTTGTATTATCTACTGTCAAAGCAGGGCCAAGGTCCTCGGTCACATCATTTCCTGTCAAAAGCCAAAAACACATGGTTGCCCCCAGCCCTTAACTACAGACTGATTTACATATGAATAACTCTGGACTGCAAAGACTCACAGATAAACACAATGGCTCACTCAAATGAGCTTTTTATGGGCTTTCAGATATTAAGAAATCCTGAAGATGACAGTTCCTCTTTAAATAAATCAGACTGTGGTAAACGTTTCAACCATAATCCTTTGCTTTAATTAAATCAGATGTGAAATATTTTATACAGTGGTAAAACAAGTTATAATCTTTCCTTTATCACACATATGATAACCCACTGGAGCTCCACTCTAATTACTATACATAGTAACTCCATTAAGCATAAAGGAGTTATGGCTAAGGTACAGCAGATTTGTGGTAAAAATACAAACCAATCCAGGATAATTCATGTGAACATTCTGGTTTGTTGCTCTTTACTGTATTGCCAAGCTTCAAAAAGTAACAGAAACAGCAGCACCACTAAAAAGTCAGGATAGTGTAAGCAATCATAATAGAACTCCATTGGAAGAGCTCTCTGTTTTGTTAATTGTTCCAAATTGTGAAAGGTCATTTATCAGAGTGCATAATTTGTTCCAAATTGTGAAACATCATTTATCAGAGTACATAACTGGGACATTGCCATTAGTTCTGGGGCTGGATGTTCAAAAGAGTGTGGGTTCTAGTCCCACGCTAGGAACTTGGGCTAATACCCACTACTGAAACAGTAATGCAACATTTGTGGAAGGGTGCTGTTCTGTTGGGGTGCTATCCTTCAGATAAGAATTAAAACCAAGGTCATTTTTGCCTTTCTCCAATTGTCCATATGGTAGCTAAAGATCCCATGGCATTTATTGTAAGACCTGGGATTTTCTCTGATATCCAAGCCAACATTCCCTTCCTGTCAAAAAAAAAAAGTCCATGGATTGAGCATCTGGAGGCCTGCTTTCCTCTCTCAGGGAAGGAGGGATTATCATCCCACCCGCTGATCACCCTCTAGTTGGGGCTGGAGGTAGATACAGGCCAGGAGGCACGTAGCCAGTGGGTGTGGTGTGCAGGTGCCCCCACATGCATGCACTCACACCAGATACTGGAGGGAAGGTGTAGTCAGGAAGAAAAAAATGGAGCTGGCAGCCTCCATGATGGCCCAGCAAGCACCCATGCCGCCTCCCCTGAGTCTGGATGTTGATCTCCAGGAGGGGGGATGTCGACTTCATCCCAGCCCTGTCATGGGGGGCGGATAACCCATGGGGATACTTTCCAGGAGGGTTGCACAAGAGGAGCCAGAGAGCGAGCCTCTTCAAAGGAGGGGCCAGAGCCATCTCCCAGCCCCACCAGTGATAAAATAAAAAGTCCACATAACCCAGTCCCCAGAATGCATGTGACTAAAGCTGCCACAGTTCAGTAAGCCTTTCCTGGTCAAAAATGTCTTTAGATCAGACGGGGTCTGCATCTGCAGATGTTGAATAGGCAGAGAACACCTGGGCAGACAAGTGATCCTTTTCTGTCACTAAATGGTATGTCTCTAGGTTAATTAACTAAATAAATACTTTTTTTCAGTTATTATCTCTGGTTTTCAAAGATAAATACCAGATAAAAAATATATGCTATGATACAACACCTCCACAACAACCCTAAAAGAAGGAACTTTCTTATACAGAGAAAACTGAGAGCTTCTTACATTACTATAAAGGAAGTTAAGTGTTTAAAAGACAGAAAGCATAATCCACAAAGATTGAATCCCCCATACCAACAAATGTCCACAGTAATGATGGCATCTACGGAAACCCCCTACTTTCCATGCTGGAGGGGCCTGGACATATCTGTGGTACAGTGGGCTGGACAGTTGATGCCTGGCTAGTTCTGGAGTATATCCCTGCTCCATGCAGAGCAAGGGATTGTGGTATATAGCTGTTCTCCAAGGACTGCCATATATTTTAAAGGGGAACAATGTTTTAAAAACAAATATGCTGCACGTGGCCCCATTTCTTCATACCACATCAGAGGGCTGGGATCAACTGGAGATGGAAATGACTGCACCACATATATGTCTGAAGGGCAGGGCAGTGTTATGTCACACCCATGATTCACATAATGTTACTGGCCACTCAGCACCCTCCCCTGCATGATAAATGTGTCCTGTAACACATGGGTGTACAGTCCCATGCTTGCACCAACCTTGCTTTCTGCATTGATATGTAGAAGGTTCAAGGAGCAGGTGTGGATAGGCTAACACTGTGTATACCCCAGAGTGACCTGCATGTGTGGAAGAGACACTCCACAACCATGTACACCCTCCCATACCCTTAGACCGAGGATTTTTCTTTGGATTGGGCTTTATGTATGAACTGATGGCTATGGCACATTGACATTTTATATTGCAGGAGACATTCCAGAGAAACTGTAATTTTAGGATCTCAAAATTCCTCAAAAACAATAATGAAACATTCATTTTTCAAAGAACAAAAGTTGTAGCATTGTTTTCATACAAAAACTGGCAGATTTCTTGGAAAAAAATTCAACAAAGTTCAAAGTATGGGACTTGCAGAGTTCCTTTCCCACAACTCTCTGATCTGTAGAACAAAACATTGGTAGTTCTCATCCTTAGTGTTTTATCAGGTACTGTATTTGTTTCTAAGGTAGTGTCTTTCATATTTTATTTTCTGCAAAATCAGAGATTTGTAGAATGTGGACTCTACATTTCCCATACTAGCTGAACTTATACACCATTTCTGTAATGTGCTTGCCACGTTTCACAAAACTTACAAATGTTAACTGAAAAATTAATTCAGGAACAATTACAATTTTGCTTTCCAGATTTCTATGCTTGTTTCCATACCTCTCTGCAACTCACATTCTTCAGAAAACACAGACCCTCATCCTGACCACTCCGCCTTCTCCCTGCATCAATGATGCAATCCAGTAATGTCCTCCATTCTCTCCTCTGAAGACTAAACATTATGATGCAACCATGGGAGGTACCACTCAGTGACAATAGCTCAGCATAAGGCAGAACATATTGGAATCATATCATGTATCCCTGAAGATTAGAGGTATTATTGTATTTTATCAAAAGTTTTTGGGGCAAGGCTACTAGTCAGCACAGGTAGCATCTTCCACTGCTGGCTCACTAAACACAAAATGAAAAATATTCCCAGCTTATCCCCCTTGCACTCCTTGGAGCCCAAAACCTTCTAGCCATGTAAAATCAATCACCAATGGTGGTGAGTTTTCTTAGCAAATTAATTTAGATTGCAGCCAAATGACTCAGTGGCAAATACATAGTGCCAACACTGATACAGAACTAAAACTGCCATCTGTCTGACCACCAACCAAGTTTATCTTGGCCCTGCTACAATTTTTCACTTTCCTTCTGATACTGGCCACCCTTGATTGCATATGTTTGTAGTATCTGCTAATGTGATTCAACATCTACTGGTTCCAAAATCATTTATGGATGAATTGAACAGAATCTGTCCCAAAATTGACCCCTGTGGAACTTCACTAGTCACTTGCTGACTTTCAGTCTTGTGCTTGTCCCTTCATTACCACTCTCTGCCTCCTGTTTCATAACCAGTTTTAATTAACAGTTCCTTCACTCCTGGGTTACTAATTTTGTGTATCAGTCTCCTATGGGGAACCATTGCAAAGGCTTTGCTAAAATCTAAATCGATTTATAAAATAGGTTAGACATTTCCTGCTTCCCAATTGGCTAAATATGTTCTGAGACAAATATTTTAATTCCCCAGAAATGCACAGGTTGGAACAAGTTTAGACAGTGGAACTTGGAATTTGGGCAAATCACATACAGAATTCATGATCCACTTCATTCATTCCTGATTGCCATCACAAACATGGCTGCCACTTTTACTCGCTGAAACCTTCAACAAACCGTAACAAGTAAAACTACCTTAAATTTAAAACAATGAAGATTATTTCCTCATATAAAACACACACACACACCACAAATTTGATAAATAAAGTACATTTCACAGTTTTAGTTCCTGGTGTTTTTTTTGGGGGGGGGACCATGGAAAGTCCCCATCTTATCCTTACCAGTTTGCCTCTCCTCCCAAAAAGTCTGAATAGTTTGGATTAAAAATCACATGCTAGCATGTTAATGAAAATTATATTATTACATGTTGATCCATTAAACAGGGTTGATAAAGACCTTCTGAAGGAAGCAACATGGTGCAGTGGCTAGAACAGTAGTTTGGGAACTAGGAGATCTGAGATTCAAATCCCACCAGAGTGATTTACTCACTGTGAGATATTGAAGTCACTTCGCTTCTTAGTGTTTTACTCCGCCAAACTGTAGAATCCGGTAGAAGCAGGACCCTCTAAAAATGAAATACTGCAATTCTGCAGGGTTATGATTGGTAAAGAAATTGCAAAACAAAAGACTAAGATTGTATGGCAGGGGGCTTTACTCATGCTTCTGCAGGGAGGGAGAAACATGTCTGCAGTGGAGAGGGACAAAAAAACTCCTCTCAGGCACTGAGGGGTGTGTGTGTGCTTAGTTAGCTGGACCCTCACCAAAACCAGCAACAAGCTGATATAAGAAGGCCTGCAGTGGCACCATGACCCAGTTATTACCACTAAGTGTCACACAGCAGTGGTGATGGGGTACTGCTACACATGAAAAGGCAACATAAAGACAAGGGAGGGGAGTAAACATCCTTAAGAAGCTGCAGTTTGACATTTAAAGATTTGTATTTTGAGAAGGTGAAGAAAGACACAGTTGCAAATGTAACCTTAATAAGTATAACGTGAATTGTTATTTTTATTGCAGCATTTTATAAGGTATTCTAAATGAAATCTGCAGCCAAAGCAGTAAGGAGAATACCTTCAAAAGGGATGAGTTCCGACAGATAATTACAGAATTGCAAACAAGTTATTGTGAGACTTCACTTAACTGCATTGGAAATTTGCTCAAGTAACTTGAGAAGCATTTCTGAAAAATGATACTGCATTTTTAAAATATGATTTTTATGTGAGTAATTGGCACATTAATATTTTTAGGGCAGGCCATAGTTGCTGTAGACTTGAAACCTTCATAGACTCCAGTTTTCCTATCATTAATAAACCCAAACTGAGAGGTGGAGTACATATGGTGTCAATACACTTTAATTAAGTGTAATAATTCCCCTTTTCCTGAGTTAGACGTGCTAAGACAGATTTCTCTTTAGAGATTTGCAGCACTGTTGCATTCCTATAAATGTTCAATAAAGAATTGTTCATCTGTGGAGCACCAGTGCCCTCTTCAGGAACAACTGAACAGAGTGGCAATGATACTCTGATGGGAATGCCAAGGTAAGTGTGTTAGTTGATATTGCAGTCTGACATGGTTTATGTGAGTTGTTCTCAGGTGTGTGTGTATGTGTGTGTGTTTAAAGTGAAATGCAAAAAATAATGTTTTCAGTTAGAATCAGAGAATAAAAATGTAAAATATCTCTTGTTGAGACATTTCTCAGGCAAGCACCGTTTCCATATCCTTTTATTTTCACACAGCTAAAGTGTTAGCAGTCTGTAGTCCAATAGCAGCCAGCAAAATAGTCTGCTGCAAAGATTTACTTTTACTAATATGTGTAGCAGATTTAGGGCTGTGTGAACTAGTTATCTATGCAATAGTTCATGACAGGGTATGTGATTAGGTGGTCAATAATCATATGCCTCTCGAGGGTATTGTTAGGCATGAGGCACTTGTGCCAAATGCATTCATACACCAGAAAGAAAGAGAGATAGGTGTGCTCACAATCACATATCCCTAAAGTGTTCTATGGCACTTAAATTCTATAAAAAAGTCACAGTAATTGATTTTTCTTATGCATGCTATAATGTTATAATAGTATTAATTTTATGCAGGAACCTGTGTAAAACTAAAAAAAAAGTAAAAGTAAAGAAAAAAGTTCTTGTCCCACTCAAGTGGGGCTCCCACAGTGTCATAGAAACATATGATTTATCAGCAGAAAAAGACACATAGGCCCATCCAGTCTGCCCCTTGGCCCTGCCTATTCCATTACCACTGACCCTAGTTGGTCATAGATGTCACTCCCTCCCCCCCATTTATCTACCTAATATGCCCTTGTACCTTCCTATGCATGCTTGAAGCTCCCCACAGCCTTTGACCCCACTACTTCCTCTGGAGAGCCTTTCTGTGACGGAGCATTTCAGCACATCTGTCCTAAACTTTCCCCCTCTTGGCTTCATTGCATGCTCCTTTGTTCTAATACCTTAATTTCTCTGAAAACAAAAAAACTCTCCACTTGCACATTGTTTATCCTGTGAGGTATGTGTAGGTTTCAGTCATGTCCCCCTCACTCTCTTGTCTTCCATGAAGTACATGTTGATTTCCTGCAGCCTTTCCTTGTATGGCTTCTCATGCAATCCCCTCACCATTTTGGTTGCCCTTCTTTGTACTGCCTCCACTCTTTCAATGTCTTTGTAGAGGTGCGTCCTTCAGAACACCTCCCTCCTTCTGCTGCTAGAAATCCCTCTCCCACTGTACACCAGCATCCTGCTAGACTTTCCCACTGTTTTGTCACACTGCCCAGCTACCTTGAAGTCATAACTTATGATGACCCCTTGGTCTCGTTCTTGCTTGGTGACTGTAAGCTTCACTCCCCATCTTATTCACAGCCCTTGGGTTCTGCAGCTCTAAATGTATAACCGTGCACTTTTTGACATTGAAACCCTACTGGCACGCCCTAGACCATTCCTCTAGTTTCCTCATATCCCTTTGGATTCTCTCCACCCCTTCCTGAATGCTAACCCTTTTGCAGATTTTTGTATTATCCACAAAGAGACACAGCTTACCCTCAAGTTCCTCTGCAATGTTGTTTATGAAGACATTGAAGAGGACCGGTTCCAGCTCTGAACCCTATGGCACCCCACTAGTCACTCTCCTATTGCCTGAGTGGCCACTGTTTATCACAACCGTTTTCCTTGTATACCTTAACCAGTTTGATACCCAGCTTGTCACTTTCTCCCCACCCCCCAGACTGAGTTTAGATAGGCCAAGTCCACAGCTTTCCCTTGATTTATCTGCCTGGTAACCCAGTTGAAGAAATCTATGAGATTAGTTTGACTTGACCACTTCATTGTGAAACCATGCTGCCTGTGGTCCTGCAGCCCTTTTGCCTCCCAGTGCTCCATGAGTCTCTCCTTCAGTAGTGTCTTCATTAACTTCCCCACCACTGATGTGGGACTGACTGGCTTGTAGTTGCTAGCATCCTTCCTACTGATGCATTTTTGCAGAGGAACCATCAGCCCTCCTTCAGTCCTCTGGAACTTCCCCCATCTCCACTGGTGTGCTAAAAAGTGTTGCCATAGGGGCAGCCAGCACTGTACTCAATTCCTTTAGGACCCTGGGATAAATCCCATCCAGTCCCATCACCTTATTCTTCTTTAAGACTATCAGTCCCTTCTGGACACTCTCCACTGAAAATGGACTTGTGTCCACTCCTCCCCCCATTGCTTACTGCAGCATGCTAGTCTGTCTCCCTCACCTCTGCCATATTGACCAAGCAGAAGTAATTGTTTATTATTTCCACTTTATCTTCCTCTTTGCAGTCCCCCTGACCTCCTAATTCTCATTAACTCTCCCCTTGTCTTCTTCTTTTCTCCCACATACTTAAAGAAGGTCATGTCCACTTTTCTAATCTCCTTAGCTATCTTCTTCTCTGTTAGTGTTTTAGCTGTCCTCAACCTCCTTCTTGCCCTCCTTTGTTTGCCAGATATATATCCCTGTCCTCATCCTTCTGGGTCTCATTTTACCATCTAAATGTTGATTTCTTCTCCTTTACTGCCTTTGTCACCTCCTTAGTGGCATCTTCCTTCTCTTTCCTTTACTCATTGCCTTCAAGCAACATGCAGGTTCGCCATTGAGCCTCCAATTCCCTCTGCCTTCCTTCCCATTGAAGCATTCTCTGAGGCAGCTTCCCGTTTCTTTAAAATCTGCCCTCCCAAAGTCCAGGACCCCCATCTTTGGGCGCTTTTACACACAGATTTGTAAAACGAAATAAACATTACCTGTGTGGCGCCGATGTACTTTGTTGCATTCAGGTTTCCTTTTACACCCCTGTGAGTATTCCGGCTAATCCCGCCTCCATTTGTTTTGGCTCCCCAAGAGTTTGCTGCTCTAATGGCAGTTTCTGCAGTGGTACCGGAATGGCTGTTTTACACAGCCAGATCAAACTAAACATGTTCATGCAAACTGCAAGAAGCAGAGATTGCGGTTTGGATGAACGTTCACCAAGGGAATGAAACAAATGCTTTTTACACACAAGGGATGTACCGGAATACTGTTTCCGTAACAGTTATTCTGTTACATAGACCTGTGTGTAAAAGCACCTTTAGTGTGGTTTTAATGTCCCTAACACTTCCATCGCTCACTGAGAACAACATGCAGGAGCAGTCATTTCCCAATTTCCCACTGGCTTGTGACACAGAGCAGGTGTGACGGGAATGTGAGTTTTAATTTAATCTGTGAAAGGGACTATAGTCAAGAGAGTTGGCCAGAGAGTGAGCAGGAGCATCCATTTACTTTTTCTCTCTACTTACAATTTTTCCAGAGTCAATAGACAGTGTGCAATGCAGCTTTCATTTGTTTTGTTTTTTAAGTTGCAGTTTTGTCTGGAACTAACATGTGTGCATCGAGGGCTGCTGCTGCACCGAGCAGTGTAGTAGTGTAGTGATATTTTTTCATGCTTTTCTAACGGACAGAGGTTGGCACCTTGAAAGAAGTGAAGGCATGTAATTATGAGCACATAATTACACAGCTCCACTGGTGGTTTCTGCCAATCACAACTCCCAATTTTTCTTATACGTTATAATTTGGGAGATTATCATTTGCACTTTGTTTGGTGCTAAACCATTGAAAATAATCTTTTTCAAATAATTTATTTAATCAGGATATCCCAGCTGAGCTGCAACATATCACTTAATTGGATCCTGCTTCTACTGTACCAATTTCTGCAACTGGGTAGACTGGTGTACTAAGAGTAGGTGACTTGCTTAAGGTCAGATGTTTTTTTGTTGCTGTTGCAAGTTAAGCACAAGGTGAAAGGTCATTAGAAAGTATGCTCCACTGGCCCTCCATGCGATTGCATCTGTGGCCAGTCAATGATCCCCGGCCAGTCAATGCTGCTGTGGTGGGCACACTGTGGACCCATGTTGGGGTAGCAAAAGTGTCTTTTACAAGCATCCCTCTGCACATCTATGCTACATAGCCACATAGGGTGGTCAAACCATCTGTGTATCAGGCCCTAAGTTCTGATCTGATATATGAAAAAGTGACTGCTACGTCCTGAGGGGGCAACTATGACCAACATTCTCATATGCCATTTGTTGCTGTTAATTGCATGCATACTTGGTAAATAATATTTATGCATGCTTCTAAATCTGTCTTGAACAGTGAAGACAATAATGGTGGCCAATAGCAAAGTAGAAATTTGCTTGCATTTCCTTTTTGTTAAGCGCGGTGCTTGATATTTGATTAAAGGTCCTCTTTTGCTGTGTTTCCACCCTGGTAGGAAAGAGAATATGATTGTTAAATGCAACTTGATGTCCTGCTGCAACGATGGGCGGGATGGCTGCCTCATCATCTTTAGGTGGTCAACCACTCACAGCTGTGGATGTGGTAAAGATCTGGGGGTCATTCTGGACTGCAGGCTGAAATTAGGACAGAAAGGTTTTCTTAAGCTAATACTTAAAAATATTAGCTTAAGAATAACGTTATAAATAAAATATAGTAGCCTACTTTACTCACTGATTGAGGCACACCAGAGTGAATGGTGATTGGTGATGGGCTTGGTTTGGACAGATGCATTAGTTTGACCACCATACCTTGACAACATGGAACTATCCACAAAATGTTGGTCACTGATGTCATTCTTTTAGGTGGAAAGTCCAAATGATAACATATTGTACATATGGTATTCACTTAGGAGTCAAGTCTCTTCATTTTTGTTCTTCTAGGTTTTGTTTGGTAACAGAGACTGCTCCACTCTCATTTTTATGTCCATTTATTAAGGCATTAGCATTCAGGGATCAACAAAACCATTTGGACTTTAAGTCCTCGCTAAAGATTTACCTGTTCAGCTTAGTTTACCCAGGTAGTTTTTAACTGGGATTTTAAAAATAGTCATTTCTAATTTTAAGTAGTACATATCATTTTGATTTTCTGTGTATTTACTGTACAGCACCATGATTCCCAAGGATATGGTACTGCACTTTGTAAATAAATGTTGTCTTGCCTTGCCTGTTTTGCATTCTTTCTTTATTTCTTAAGAAAACACAAGGGGTGTCTAACAAAACATTTCAGTTGAATTGTATTGGTAGGGTGATCATTATTCATTTTTCTTCAGCCTCCTTGGAGTGCATGTTTCAGTCTACATCCCTTAAATAACCTTAATTTTGCATGTGTTTAAGTGCCTATTATAGCAAAGAAAATTGAGGAAGACACTTATTAAAAACCGGCACCAGCACATGTGGTATGATTTTTATAGTCATTTCAGCGTGTTGATATAAAGTATTACATGTGAGTCAAACCTCATCTGTGTGAGTAGTTAAAGTGAAAGGCGATCCGTCTTCACATTGTGGCTCAAATGGCCATCCAATTAGCGAAATGATTAGGCAGGCTAATATCAACAGAACTGCTCCTGTGTCAAGTTGACAGTTACATCACCACACATGTATACGCCACTTCCTGAGGGCTTCTGGATGACTCCTAGGTCTTAGTAGCCTTAAAAGAAGAAAACATTCACAACTGTAAATAATTTTGTGTTGGGAAAACTGAAATTTATGCATATTAAAAAATGTTTATTTCAACTTTTTTCACCATTTTATAGTTTGTTCTGTTTGACAGTCTTCTGTTTTCATCAAAGCAAGAAAAGAAAGCAATCCTGAAAAACGGTTCTATTTATTGGGTTGTTCCACCAATCAGCATTTTGATATGGAGTGCCCTTATAACTATGTCACATTCTTCTGTAAAGGGACTGAACAGCAAGGCATTTGAGCAGCACAGGAGTCTCCCTTAAAAAAAATAAACAAACAATATAATTGTTAATTCATAATTTATTACTAGGTGGTACACAGGGCAGTCCCATCACTATAGGAACAGCATCGCCCACATGCATAATGTGCAGAAACTGTTCTCTCACTCCAGAATTATGTAAAGAGATTTCCTTATTACCATAAAGGCCCTTCTCAGTGCATCTAGAAATACAGTATATGGAATCAATCACTAATGAAGTTGACCACAGTGTAAATGATTACAACAGTAAACCTCGATGTTATAACAATTTCACTGTCTTTCCTTAAAAAAATAATAAAAAAAAAACTTCAAGTTTGTATAACAAAGATTCTTTGCAGAGGGTGTGTATCTGCTATCATTGCAATTAACACAGTTCTTTCTAGAATTAATCCCTTATATTTCCAAACCAGGGATTTAGGATGGAGTTGTGCTTCTAGGAAATCTCATTAAATGTTCTGTAGATGGCTTGCCTATTTCTCTCATCTTGTAAAAATTTTTTTATTTAATTATCTGAAATTTGTGACAATGAAAGGCTCACTGAGCTGTGTCGGGCGGGGGGGAGGTTACATGGATTTGTTGTATTGACAGAAGAGTGTGGGCCAGGATACTAAAAATATTCACTAATTTGGACCTTCTTTTCTGACAAGAGAATGGGGGCCAGGACTCTAAGGAAATTCCCCTAATGTTATGATACGTGTTATGAGACCTTTCACTTTCACCTGGACTACTATTAGTGATGGGCAGAAAGACCATTGGTTAACAGAAGATCTGAATGATGGCACTACTGCAATGCACTGCTTCTGTAGTGTTGCACTACAGCAT
This sequence comes from Neoceratodus forsteri, assembly GCA_016271365.2. Classification (NCBI taxonomy): domain Eukaryota; kingdom Metazoa; phylum Chordata; order Ceratodontiformes; family Ceratodontidae; genus Neoceratodus; species Neoceratodus forsteri. The sequence continues at coordinate 383,322,957 of JADMNL010000024.1, read as the reverse complement.
CAGTACTGGGAATAAGCCCAAGTCCCTGGTATGGTTCTAGAACCTGTGACTATTGAAGATAGCTTTACTAGTAATTTTCCACAGTTACAGTACATAACGCTGGATGATTACAAAAGATTAAGCCCCCTGAAAGCTTGTGTATAATTCCATCTTTGTACAAGACATTTGTTGGTCCAATAAATGGTATCGACCCTTCCATCATTTCATGTTTTTCCAAGGACCAATACTGCTGGAAACTCTTTTTACAAAAGATTAACAAAAATACAGTGTTATCTTGGTGCAAAGCCCTCAGTTACCTTCTTGCAATTTAAAAATAATTTACCCAGAACTACCCAGCTGAGAAGTAACATCACTTTTTCAGTGGATTTCTGCGTTTTGCCCATTTTAATACTAGGAGGACTGAGACACAGAAAGAATAAGTAGCATGTTCAAGATCGCAAAGCAAGTGACTCTGGTGGGATTTGAACCAGGGATCTCACAGTTCGCAAACTTGTGCTCTAACCCCTTCATGCTCTCAATCCTACATGTTGATTGTGTCAGTGGGTGTGTTGCATTATTATTAGGCATCAATTCATATGAATTTCAAGGCAGCCTTTTCAAATAATAATACAGTTCACCTCAAGTCATTATTTCACCTCTGATAGGTATTATGGTACTATAACAATAAGTCTCTCTTAAAGGGATTTACTGTTAAAGGGTACTGTCATCCCCCTTAGGTCTTTTTTTTATATATACTCTGTTTCTATGCCAGTTGCCATGATCCTGTCTCTGAAAGGAGCCCCCAGCTCTGTCCCCCGGCGTCCACCAACTGGTGCCGATCTCTACCCCCAGGACTTACACCCCCCCGGAGGGGCCAGCAGGGTTTCCCAACCCCCACCTGGAGACTGGATCCAGTAAAGCCAGTGCAAAGCACTCTCCTTCATGCTCTGTGGCAATGCTTTTTATCCTCCATTTTTTCCCCAGAGATGAGGTGTGCAATGACGCCTGTGGAAGAAGCACACACATGTCTGCATGTGCTCCACCAGGCATCTTGCCCCATCTGTTCCCCTTTATTTCTTCAGCATCAGCACACTGCCTCTCAGCCACCACTAGGGGCTAGTCAAGTGCTGGACAATGGCGTCCCATCTCCACAGGAAAGGAGATCAGTCACAGGGATGCTTGATCCTTCTCCTCCCCTGCCCACCCCTGGTGGCCCATGCTTATTCCCGAACCTGGGTCACTGGCATGGCGCAATGTGTGACATCTAGTGCCTCAACCCTCAGAGCCACTGGGCCAGCTCCCCCTTAGGTCTTAAAGAGTCTCTAGTTTAAAACATGCATCTTATGATTGCCCAGATTCTTTAGAGATGTCTGATGTAGGTGATAGTTGAACCTGTTCCCTTTTTAAAATTGTAAAACAGACTGACCTTAATAGTGTTGTTGTACCACACAAAAATGTGTTTGTTTACTGTTCTTATTCAACTCCCACTACATCTTTCCTGGACTTGGGAAAATCCCCAACACAGTCTAACCACTCATAATGTAGTGATAGGAGAGGGGGCTACTGCATCATAAGTGGTTGCACTGTTTGGGCTGTCCCTAACGTGTAGGAAGTTTGCAATAAGATCAGATCAAGGCTCTGAAACAAAACAAGATTGGGTATAAACTACACCATTAGCATGCATTGCAGATCTACTAAGAAAGGATGCAGATCTGACAACCAGCAATATCAATGGCTTTTATAGAAGGTAAGCTATCACAGAACGTGTGTTTTTTTTTCAAACCAGAATAAGATGATGCAAAAAGAGTTCACCGTGTCACTTTAATAAATCCTCATAAAAGTCGTGTGGAACTGTTACATGGTGACTGCTGACATGGCTATGGAAATGTTTCTGAAACATATGAGAAATAAAGTATGGCAATACGGATCACATAGAGGGAATTCCACAGTTTCACTCACTATTTGCTCATACAGCAGGTAAATATCAATTAATGGAATTTTCATGAGAATAAATAGACTTCCTAAAGTAGACCAATTAACCAGTGGGTTTGGTAAAATGATATTTACCCAGCATGTACAGTACCAATGTAGCATAGGTTACATTCGCCATGGAATCGATCTCTAAACCAGTCTAAAGCTCCCCAAAGTAACACAACCTATACCATTCAAAAAGAGACTGGTTCACATCTCTCATTTTACTAATCCTCCACCCATGGACCATTGTTTTATCAGACTTTAAGTCTGGTCCCAGATTATGAATCTGACCACACTGTTTGTTGTGATGACTGTCAGCTTGTTATGTTCTGTTGTTTGCCGCCTCTTCACAATGTAGATCCTTCCCTTTGTCACCTAATCAGATTTAATCTCAAGTTCCATCCCTATGTTGATGAGACTTATCTCTTTATTTTAGTTTTTCACTGGTGTTGCTTGTCTCCATTTCCTAAGTTTTTGGCCCTATCTCAGTTGCCTTTAGCGCAATGTCTCAAAAACTAAATATCTTCTCCAATGCAGAAGAAGACCTTTCTCAAAATGTCACTTCCTTCAGTACTCTTCCTAATTCTTTCATCCCTTTCTTTTCTTGTGTTAACTCCTTATATCCTGGGTGGCCATTTTGTATCAGGAGACTCAATGGATGGTTCAGACTTCATGTGGAGCTATTGGGTACAATGAGTTATAAACACTTTGAGTGCTTTGCTAATTTTTGGGGGGGGGGTCCATTTCAGTCCCTCTTGGGTCTTCTCTCCCCCACTGACCGTGGGGCCACAGTTTTGCACCCATCCTGCAGCTAGGATGGCAGGCCTTAATGGCTGGTGCCCATTTTTGTCAGCATGAAAAGGTACTGTACATAAATGACAGGCCCACTCCTGTCTCCCCGGAAACTAAGCTTGTCATATCTGTAATGAGAACAGATCACTGAACTCTCCAGCTTATGTTCAAGCTCCAACATCAATCATGTCTACACTTGCTTTAAGATGTATATTCATATAACATTGGTTCCATTCTTAAACAGCTCTCATTGTGTTCTGCTCAGTTTTTCTTCCAATTTAATATTTCAGTACAAGTAGTTTTTCTAGTCTTTTACAGACTCTTTGAACTCATCTTCACCTACTTGTCATCTCATTTTTATGTTTGCTTGCATGCATGTGCAAGAAACATAGTGCCATCATCTGAGTTTTCTGTGGTGTGTTAGCCCTCTTCCAATTCAGTCAGTGTGTTTGCAGGCACGGCTGCAGTTTTCCAATGCCTGCTAGAGCTGTCTATAACAGCTCCAAAATGCAGCGGTGTAGAGTTGAAAGGGGGAGCTATGCTTCAGTGAGCAGCGATAAGATCTTGCCTGCTCATGCGCGCCCCACATACACACACACACACACACATATGCTGCGTGCTGCCCTCCCCCCCCACGCACACACTGTATAGCTGACGGGGGTGCCCAATCCTCCGTCGGCTGTGCTGCGCCCCCCCAAAACACAGGTCCATATGCCATGCTGGGTGCCCACCCCAGCGTGGCTACACCTCGTATAGCCGACGGGGGTGCCCAACCCCCCCGTCGGCTCCACTGTCTCCCCCTCAGTACAGGATGCCACGCTGGAAGCCCACCCCAGCATGGCAACAAATGCTATGGCTGACAGGGGTGCCCAATCCCCCATCGGCTCCATGCCCCACCAACCAGCCATCCTTCTGCCACGCTGGGAGACCACCCCAGCATGGCAAACATCCCGCATCGTCATCATAAAAAAAAACACCTGAAAATTGAAAACGGTCCCTCACTGTGTCTGCACCCAACCGCACCCACCCACTGCGCACCCTGCCTCCCCACCCCCACCCATACTTACTCTGCGGACTCCGTCACGACGATCTTCGTGGACTGGGAACACGTCTGCACTCTTCAAAGCCGACCGCGAACTGAGGAAATGCCGGTAAGTGGTATAATGTATAATTATAGGGTTTTTTCAACTTTTTTGCATATCTCAGGCATTTTTGGGAATTTTGGGCCCAAATTTTCAACATGGGGTTTTTGGGACCCCCCCCCCTCATGAATTATTGCACTGTCATGGCATTATTCGGGCCCAAAGGGTGATTTCGCAGTCACTGCGCAAAATCACCTTTCAGGACTGAGTAACGAAATGACACTGCCACTGTTCATAAGGTGGTCTCTCAAAAAGCCTATGTTTAAATCTTGGTGGAAAAATTCCTTAAAATGACTGTTTTATGAGTGCACATTGCGCAGTTCCTATGCACGCTCATAAGTTTGCGAATTTTCAATATTTTTACTCCAGATTTTCAACATTGCCAGTTTATTACACTTCTTTATGAGCAGTACAGCTGTCATTTTTCACATCTTGCCCAAAACGTGTTTACGCCCAGGTAGCGTACAATGGCGCAGTCGGTGTGCGAAATCAATGCATGGGACACATTATGAAAATCACAGTGACACTGCTCATGAGCAGAGGTCTTAAAATGGCTATGTTGAAAATTTGGTGACAAAATTCCTAAAAATTACTGTTTTATGAGCGTGCGTTGCGCAGTTCCTACGCACGCTTATAAGTTTGTGAATTTTCTATATTTTCACTCCAGATTTTCCACATTGCCATTTTATTACACTTCCTTATGAACAGTACAGCTGCCATTTTTCACATGTCACCCAAAATGTGTTTCCGCACATGTAGCGCACAATGGTGCAGTCGGTGTGCGAAAGCAATGTTTGGGACATATTAGGAAAATCACAGTTACACTGTTCATGAGCAGAGGTCTTAAAATGGCTATGTTGAAAATTTGGTGACAAAAGTCCATAAAATGATTGTGTTACGAGTCAGCATTGCGCAGTTTCCACACACCCTCGTAAGTTCATGACTTTGTTATATTTTCAGACCAGATTTTCACCAAGTTGCATTTTTTCACACTTCCTTATGAACAGTACAGCTGTCATTTTTCACAACATGTCTGAAATGTGTCTTCACACTTTCAGCGCAGAGATGCGTGGTCACTGTGGGAAATCATTGTTCGGGACAGATAAAGAAAATCACATTGACACTGCTCATGATTGGAGGTCCCAAAATGCCTGAGTTGACAATCTGCTGTAAAAAATGCCCACACTAATTACATTACGGGTGTGCGTTGCACCGTTTTTATGCATGCTCGTGACTTCACCAGTTTTTTTAATATTTTTACTGCGGATTTGCAACATCGTCATTTTTTCCACCTCCCCATGAACAGTACAGCTGTCAGTTTTCACATCCTGTTCGGAATGTGTTTTTGCACCTGTGGTGCTAAATGCCGTAGTCACTGTGCATAAGCAGCTTTCGGCTAACAAACTGATATTACCACTGTTCATGAGGTGGGGGTCTCAAAAAAAACTTGCTGAAAATTTGGAGTGAAAATACTAATGAATGCCTGAGCTGTTAGGGTTTCCAACCATAACGCTCCACCCTGTAGAGAATGACAGGCATCAGGGGTGTGACTTGGGATTCTTGCCTGTAA